>CM036764.1:132500-792500 GCA_020796225.1 Arion vulgaris | reverse complement strand
GGGTAGAGTTACAAACCATTACTTGTATCGAATGATCTATCAAATAATAGCGTCAACGACATTGTCGCTAGCTTTTAACCGGATATGATCCAGACATAGAGGTCCTAAAAAGAGTCGCTCTTCCCAGCATCTATACAATCTTGATGCAGTCCCAGACATTAAAGGTCCTAAAAAAGGAAGAGTCGACTCTTCCCAGCATCTATACAATCTTGATGCAGCCCCAGACATAGAGGTCCTAAAAGGAGCTGCTCTTCCCAGCATCTATACAATTTTGATGCAGCCCCAGACACAGAGGTCCTAAAAAGAGCCGCTCTCCCCAACATCTATACAATCTTGATGCAGTCCCAAACACGATGGGCAGGACATGTGGCTCGAGTTACGGATTGCAAAATACCCAAACGACTCTTTTAGGGTGAGTCGCATAGCGGTAAATGCTCACGGGGTGGTCAGAAAAAGCGATTCAAAGACACACTCAAGAAGTCGATGAAATCCTTTGTCATAGATGTCGACAACTGGGAGAATGTTGCTCAAGACAGATCAGCCTGGCGCACACTTCTTCGACACGGTTCCTCGGCCTGTGAGGCAGGTAGAACAGCACGAATGGAACAAAAACATCAAAATAGAAAGACAGTAAAACTTTCCGCAAGTGCAAGTATACCTTGCCCACACTGTACAAGAGCATTTCAAGCCCGTATCGGGCTCACTAGTCATCTACGCACACACAGACAAACATAACGAAACTACATTCCCTTGGATGAAAATTGTGTGGTCATCATCACCCGTGATGGACGAGTATCATCAGTTTATAACCAACAACTGAATCACCACTACCATCATTGAATCACCACTACCATCAGCTGAATCACCGCTACCATCAACTGAATCACCACCATTATCAACTGAATCACCACTATCATCAACTGAATCACCACTATCATCAACTGAATCACCACTATCATCAACTGAATCACCACTATCATCAACTGAATCACCACTATCATCAACTGAATCACCACTCATCAATGAATACCACTGCCATCAATTGAATAACCACTACCATCAACTGAATCACCACTATCATCAACTGAATCACCACTATCATCAACTGAATCACCACTACCATCAACTGAATCACCACTACCATCAACTGAATCACCACTACCATCAATTGAATCACCACTATCATCAACTGAATAACCACTACATCAACTGAATACTACTACCATCAACTGAATCACCCCTACCATCAACTGAATCACCACTATTATCAACTGAATCACCCCTACCATCAACTGAATCACCACTATCATCAACTGAATCACCCCTACCATCAACTGAATCACCCCTACCATCAACTGAATCACCACTACCATCAACTGAATCACCACTATCATCAACTGAATCACTCCATCACTGAATCATCATTTTATCACAAAGTCATTGTAATAGATTTTCTATGATTTTCACTTCTTAGAGCGCGACTTGGCATTGTATGCACATAAACGCTATCATACCACTACGGTTACACACATATGACCATACAGATATGACATATACAACCATCACAAACACGATCATGCAAACACGAGCACACAGACATGAGAACATATACATCAGCATACAGACACGGTTGTTGTACAAGAAAGTCATCGGCAATGAGATATATGACCACTAGCTGTAGTTTGTCTGCACCAACTTGATATGTTTGTCTGCACCAACTCTTGAATATGTTTGTTGAAATATGTCTGCACCAACTCTTGAATATGTTTGTCTGCATCAACTCTTGGATATGTTTGTCTGCACCAACTCTTGGATATGTTTGTCTGCACCAACTCTTGAATATATTTGTCTGCACCAACTCTTGGATATGTTTGTCTGACCAACTTGAATATGTTTTCTGCACCAACTCTTGGATATGTTTGTCTGACCAACTCTGAATATGTTTGTCTGCACCAACTCTTGGATATGTTTGTTTTGCCCAACTCTTGGATATGTTTGTCTCACCTAACTCTTGGATATGTTTGTCTGCACTAACTCTTGGATATATTTGTCTGTACTAACTCTTGGATATGTTTGTCTGCACCAACTCTTTAATATATTTGTCTACACCAACTCTTGGATATGTTTGTCTGCACTAACTCTTGGATATATTTGTCTACTCCAACTCTTGGATATGTTTGTCTGCACCAACTCTTGGATATGTTTGTCTACTCCAACTCTTTAATATGTTTATCTGCACCAACTCTTGAATATGTTTGTCTACCCCAACTCTTGAATATGTTTGTCTACTCCAACTCTTGGATATGCTTGTCTGCACCAACTCTTGGATATGTTTGTCTGCACCAACTTGGACATGTTCGTTTCCTCAATCTAATGTTTATGTCAACAGATGTGACAGCAAGTTCAGTACAGAGTATCTGGGCGACAACTGTCAGTATTCTCGCCATGGAAGATTAGAAATCATCGCCATCATTGCTGGTGTATTGGGTGGTGCCTGCCTCATCTTTATAGTTGTCATCATCATCATGTTTTCCTCTATAGCCGTCGCAAATCTTCCTCCAACTAGTGAGTTGATGTATGTATGCGTGTGTGTGTCAATGTTTGTGTATACGTGTGTACGTTAGTGTGTGTGCGCCAGCGTGTTTGTCAGTGTATGTGTGTGTACATTTGTATGTGTGTGTCGGTGTATGTCTGTGCATTTGTGTATGTGTGTGTATCAGTGTATATGTGTGTGTATGTGTGTATATATGGGTATTACTTTTATCTAGGTGATAATTAACGTAATCTTCATTTGATTTCCATTTAACTCATTTTTTTCGTAAACTAGTTTTTCATTTGTATCACTTTTGTGACGTCAGCATTTCACCACGTTTACCTCTGACGCCAAAATAAGTCTCGCCTGAATAGTCTGGGACACTGGTGTTATGGAAAACAAGACTTCACGACAAAAATCAGTCCGAGGAGCCATAATAGGCCGCATGACCACACCTAAACTCATAGCGGGCGAACTGAGGGGAGGCAGGTGGATACCAAACTGGTAACAGAAGGAAGGAGTATTTCAACTAAATTTATATAAATGAAACAAACAAAAATAGTGCAAACTGAAATCTATTACAGAGGGAAAAACAATAGTGCAAACTGAAATCTATTACAGAGGGAAAAACAATAGTGCAAACTGAAATCTATCACAGAGGGAAAAACAATAGTGCAAACTGAAATCTATTACAGAGGGAAAAACAATAGTGCAAACTGAAATCTATCACAGAGGGAAAAACAATAGTGCAAACTGAAATCTATCACAGAGGGAAAAACAATAGTGCAAACTGAAATCTATTACAGAGGGAAAAACAATAGTGCAAACTGAAATCTATTACAGAGGGAAAAACAATAGTGCAAACTGAAATCTATTACAGAGGAAAAAACAATAGTGCAAACTGAAATCTATTACAGAGGGAAAAACAATAGTGCAAACTGAAATCTATTACAGAGGGAAAAACAATAGTGCAAACTGAAATCTATTACAGAGGGAAAACCAGTATCATTGTTAGAGCTAAACAAATGAGCAAGTTTTTTTAACTTGTAGACAAGAATATCACCCTCTCTCTCTCTCTCTCTTTGCCCTTTTACCCCGGGTTGGGGCATAAGCCCTCAACCAACTCATGCCAAGTCTTCCTATCTCTAGCTATCTCCTGCAGCTCCCTCCGAATATCACCCTAGGTGGTACAATATTTCAGCAGAGTTTATCAAAGCTGGAGGAAAACAAAACATCAAAATAGATCATGTAATATTTAAAAAGATATGTGAAACATACCAGACACAACCCGACGTGACACATGATAGTGATGATCTTACTTTTTCATTACAAAGACTAAATAAGCAATTGCTAAATTTCAATTGCCTAGCAACTATAACTTCAACCACCTGCTTTAAAAAATGTCTTGTTATAAATCCATCTACAGCAATCTCCCAGGAGCATCGTACACCAACAACGCATACGACAACGCCCATGAGAAATAGCCTTCATTAAAGTATGCTTCATCTCAACTATTTATTATCATAGAGGACGACTACATATAGAACATTTCCTAGTTTCAATTTTCACATGAAATAGAACTTTGAATCCTAACTGGTGTTGACCAATCATCGCTTCTTGACATGAAGAGACATCAGACATTCACTGCTGCATGTGGTGAACAAATTTATAAACCAATCATTGCAACAATCCCTGACAGGATATCAACCAATCATTGCTTCGGGCAGTAATTACACAGCAGCCAATCGATGCTCTCAGCCATGAACAGTATGAACACATCGACCAATCATTGATCTGTTCTATGATGATACGTCAACCAATCATGTTTTTTTCTACTCGTCCAGATATATATGTCTAATGAGAACTATATGAATGTATCATTTGTACATAAATCACTGATTGTCGTCCATCTCTCTTAACCTTGTTCTCAATGCTGCATTTGTTTTCTTATACGTTAGCACATCAACGGAGGATCCATACCGTTCTCTTCTCTCATTCTCTCTCCACCTACATCGTAATAGGACTACTCAAATACTGCATTGATCAACACACCAATGAAATACTGCATCAACCAACATACCAATCAAATACTGCATTGACTAACCCACCAATCAAATACTGCATTGACCAACACACCAACCATATACCATTTACTGCATTGACCAACACATCAACCAAATAATAATAGCCGTGTACCGCAAGCGATGATGACAACAGTCTCAGACGTGTGCTGCTGCACATCTTTGGTGTGCGGAGGTGACTCTAGAGTCCAATCCTAGAACACAATCCTTTACCACAGGTGGGACATACATGATCAAGGTTAGACATGTGGGTGTTGTGTGTTCTATCTTTTCGCGCAGCTCGTTTTCTCTGTGCCTCAACGGCACGATGATTCTCAACTATGTGGGTTCCTCTTGTGTTGTTACAGAGCCACATTTGGCGATCTTCCGCAAGGGATTCCCATCGCGTGGTGTCTATATCGAAACATTTCAGAGACACTTTAAGAGTGTCTTTAAAGCGTTTTTTCTGGCCACCAGTTAAACGTCTGCCCACTTCAAGCTCGCCATACATCAACTGTTTTGGGATGCGTTTATCGGGCATCCGAGCAACGTGACCGGTCAATCTCACTCGGGCCTTCTGCAACGGGGTGTTGACGCTTGGGATTTTTGCTCTTGTGAGGACTTCGCTATCTGGAATTGTGCCCTACCAGTTTATATTTTAGTATGCTGCGTAGACAGCTTGTGTGGAAGTGGTTTAGTTGTCTTGTGTGTCTGCTATACACTGTCCATGTCTCGCTTACGTACAGCAGCGTGGTTAGCACTATGGCCTGGTAAACTTTCAGCTTTGTGACTACGCATATCCCTTCCGCTTCCACACAGTGACACGTAACCTTCCGAACGCAGCACTGGCTTTGGATATCCTATTGTTGACCTCAGTCTCTATGTTTGTCGATCTGGATAGTTTGCTGCCAAGATATGCAAAGTTGTCTACTGGTAGGAGATGCTGATATTTAATACTGAATGGATCTTGGTACTGCACTCTAGAGATTGGCTGAAACAACCTGTTTTCCCCAATGTTAATGCTAAACATATCACTGGCCATAGACATGTCCATGTTAATATTGTTACAAGCACATACAAATCAACTAACTCAGACACCAAATAAAAACGCTTATCCCCTTCAGTAAATTGACACGTAGCCCTCCGAACGCAGCACTGGCTTTGGATATCTTATTGTTGACCTCAGAGTCTTTGCCGATCAGGATAGGATGCTGCCACGATGAGTAAAGTTTTCGCCAGGATCGTAGTAACACACCAGTCAAATACTGCATCAACCAACACACCAACCAAATACTGCGTCAACCAAATCTTCATCAACCAACACACCACAAATACTGCATCAACCAAATACTGCATCAACCAACACATCAACCATATACTGCATCAACCAACACATCAATCAAATACTGCATCAACCAAATACTGCATCACCAACACACCGACCAAATACTGCATCAACCAATACGCATCACAACACAACAACCATATACTGCATCAACCAAATACTGCATCAACCAACACACATCAAATACCATCAACCAAATACTGCATCAACCAACACAACAACCATATACTGCATCAACCAAATACTGCACAACCAACACAACACACCATAATACTGCATCAACAACCACAATCAAATCTGCATCAACCAACACACAATCAAATACTGCACAACAAATACTGCATCCCCAACCAAATATGCATCAACCCACAATCAAATACTGACAACCAAATACTGCATCAACCAACACACCAACCAAATACTGCATTACAACCACCAACAACTCAACCAAATACTGCATCAACCAACACACCAACCAAATACCAAATACTGCATCAACCAACACACCAACCAAATACTGCATCAACCAACACACCAATCAAATACTGCACCAACCAAATACTGCATCAACCAACACACCAACCAAATACTGCATCAACCAACACACCAACCAAAAACTGCATCAACTAAATACTGCATCAACCAACACATCAATCAAATACTGCATCAACCAACACACCAACCAAAACTGCATCAACCAAATCTACACCAACCAAAAACTGCATCAACCAAATACTGCATCAACCAACACATCAACCAAATACTGCATCAACCAACACACAACCAAATACTGCATCAACAAATACTGCATCAACCAACACATCAATCAAATACTGCATCAACCAACACACCAATCAAATACTGCATCAACCAACACACAATCAAATACTGCATCAACCAACACACCAACATACATCAACAACACATAACAAATACTGTATCAACCAACACACCAGCCAAATACTGCATCAACCAACACACCAATCAAATACTACATCAACCAACACATCAATCAAATACTGCATCAACCAAATACTACATCAACCAACACACTAATCAAATACTGCATCAACCAACACAATAACTAAATACTACATAATGAACATTGAATTGAAATGAGTTTAGATTGAGAACATGTTCTGTGAGACAAATAAGAACAAAGTGGAGATAGATTCATTCACCTATTGAGACAAAACTTGCTAGCTAGCATGCCGTTGGAATGAGATATATATATGCATAATAGAGAATATATATGCCTGTAATACCAATTTAAAAGGCGGTGTAGGACAGTGGGGATATGAGGCGGTGTAGGACAATGGGATACGAGGCGGTGTAGGACAGTGGGGATAGAGGCGGTGTAGGACAATGGGATACGAGGCGGTGTAGGACAATGGGATACGAGGCGGTGTAGGACAATGGGATACGAGGCGGTGTAGGACAATGGGATACGAGGCGGTGTAGGACAGTGGGGATAGAGGCGGTGTAGGACAATGGGATACGAGGCGGTGTAGGACAGTGGGGATAAGAGGCGGTGTAGGACAATGGGGATAAAGGCAGTGTAGGACAATGGGGATAAAGGCGGTGTAGGACAATGGGGATAAAGGCAGTGTAGGACAATGGGGATAAAGGCGGTGTAGGACAATGGGGATAAAGGCGGTGTAGGACAATGGGGATAAAGGCGGTGTAGGACAATGGGGATAAAGGCGGTGTAGGACAGGGGATAAAGGCGGTGTAGGACAATGGGATAGAGGCGGTGTAGGACAGGGATATAGACAGTGTAGACAGGGATATAAGCTGTAGGACAGTGGGATAGACTATCCTGATCTCCTTCGACATAATTTATCAAAAGTTGTCACATAGACTATTGATCTCCTTCGATATAATGTATCAAAAGTTGTCACATAGACTATTGATCTCCTTCGATATATTGTAACAAAAAAATGGTGTTTCATTTAACTACACACATTTAATAGATAGGGGTGGACTGAAGTACCCATCACAAGATCTCACTGTTCTCTGCTTCATATCATATCTAGTTGTTAAAAATCTGATATCATCTGAATATGAAGATAAGTTCTTGGCCACGACAAACAAGAAGAAATACTGTTTAGTTTATGTGCTAATCAAGCTGTGGTGATGTGCAAACTTGTGACTGACTTATTCATGGATTACTGATAAGTGATGTTAGTTTATGTGCTAATCAAGCTGTGGTGTTGTGCAAACATGTGACTTACTTATTCATGGATAACTGATGAGAGACTACCATAAGCTGATGTAAGTATACTAGTAATCATATATAAATTACTCCTCATTCCGTATAAAATTACTCCTCACTCTAAAGTATTCTGTATAAAATTAAACTAAAATAGTATGTGAGAGCAACAACTATAGCTACTCATCATAAAACTTCTTCTGTAATACACACAGGCATCCAACAACAAGTTTCTAACATCTGCAAATTGTATTGTCTAGATCGGCGCTTCCCAATAGTAACAGACAATAGTAAGTCTGTGAGAATACACCGCCTCAGCCTGTGAAGTCACATGGCAATATTGCCGTCAGCGCTGCGGCCATTATAGAGAAGGCCGTGTCGTAACCCTTCGGCTCGGTACCACGAACACCGTAAATCTGGGGAACCTGTAGCTTTTCTGCCATTCCGCAGAGTTGAACCCGCACTTACAGAGGACTTGTCACCCATAGTCCAACGCGCTACGAACACGCTCGGCACGCGGGCGACAGGGGGTTATAAGCCTGTGGAGTGTAATGACTAGCCAAGTCGCCGCGAAACTGTTCACATTCGGAATTTTTATCTATCCCCCGACAGAAAAAAACTCCTTCCATCCATTCGCTCTAATCCATTCAGCCAGACGCTCCAGTGAATGAGATATAGAGGTGTAAAATGAGCAAATATCAAAGCAGTATGATAGAGGTTTTATAGAAGAATGATGAGAATCCATGGACTGCTAAAATGACTAATGTTGAAGTGCTGAATGAGATCAAGACACGGAGAAAGCTTATCATCAATATAAGAAAGAGCCAGTCATCATTTTTCGGGCATGTAATGAGGAGGGAGGTTTAGAACATATTGTGACAACCGGTAAAATCGAGGGTAGACGAGACAGGGGAAGACAGAGACAGAAAATTTTGGATAGCCTGACTTCATGGTAGAGCGTCAACATCTGAGTTGATAGCAAACACCAACGACAGAGATTTGTGGAGATCCATGATCGTCTACGCCAGCCGGCACGGCACCTGATGATGATGATGATAGAGGTGTCAAATGAGCAAATATCAAAGTAGTATGATAGAGGTGTCAAATGAGCAAATATCAAAGTAGTATGATAGAGGTGTCAAATGAGCAAATATCAAAGCATTATGATAGAGGTGTCAAATGAGCAAATATAAAGGTATATAGAGTTTCAAATGAGCAAATGTCAAGCAGTATGATAGGTGTCAAATGAGCAAATATCAAAGCAGTATGACAGAGGTGTCAAATGAGCAAATATCAAAGTAGTATGATAGAGGTGTCAAATGAGCAAATATCAAAGTAGTATGATAGAGGTGTCAAATGAGCAAATATCAAAGTAGTATGATAGAGGTGTCAAATGAGCATATATCAAAGTAGTATGATAGAGGTGTCAAATGAGCAAATATCAAAGTAGTATGATAGAAGTTTCAAATGAGCAAATATCAAAGCAGTATGACAGAGGTGTCAAATGAGCATATATCAAAGTAGTATGATAGAGGTGTCAAATGAGCAAATATCAAAGTAGTATGATAACGGTTTAATCTTGTGAGGTAACAACTACATGGAAGAGGGAAAAAAGGTCAATGCTTGAGTAGTGTCATCCTTCAATAATGAGAGAAGTGTCCTAACTATAGGACAGAAAATAGTGTCGATGAATTCCGAGATGTGGTTGATAGTGAAAGAGTAGGCAGACAGAGCCGTGCCGTACAATGATACAGAGAGGTGACCGCATCAGGCGGCACCGTAAGGGGGCGTAAGCAACGAAATCAAAATCAGAACTGAAGGTTATTTGAAAGAAAAAACATTTAAGGGGAGGGCATTTCGAAGACTTGCATTATACTGAGAAAAAATACCGCGCGGTCCTGTAGGCAGAGACAATAGATCTACCAGGATTGTGGAGTTTGTAGATTTTGGGGAGTATGCAATAAGCATGTCTACCTAGACAGATGTCAATAATACATAGTAGTAGATCTACTTAGACAGATGTCAATAATACATAGTAGTAGATCTACCAGGCCCGAGTGGTTACCTGTGCCCAAATTGGGGTGTAAAGAATAGAACCACTGTTACCTGCCACACATGTTGTAAGAGGTGAGTAAGGAGGTTTGTCGTGGGGCTAGAGCTACCCCACCCCGTAAAAAAAAACACTAGATAGCTACAGAAACAACAACCAAGGAAATTCATAGCTCGCCACCGAGAAAGAAGAAGGACCACACAGGGAGGGACTCATGAAGCGACCCGGTGAAATTCGAAAGGAAATTGGGCTGCCATCTCAAATTATTTCAACCCGGAAGATTGGCGTCTGGAATGTCCGCACAAGGTGGCTCTCGTGAAGAATGTTAGGGTTAGAATACAGAAGGAAAGATCAGCCTTTGCCATTCTGAAGAACATATGGAGTTCAAGAATGATCAGGAATAAAACTAAGATAATGATATTTAACTCAAATGTCAAGGTTGTCCTTCTAATTAGAGCGGAGACACAGAGAGCAACTAAGGGGACACAAAATGTTGCAGACATTCATCAATAGATGCCTGCGCATCGTACGCTATCTGCGATGGCATGACAGGACTACAAACAGGTAACTTTGGGATAGAAGAGGACAACTACAGGTGGAACAAGAGATAAGGAGCAGAAGGTGGCGATGGAGGGATAAGACACACACTGAGAAAATCCCCTAACAGCATCACAAGACTGACTATCCGATGGAACCCCTAGGGCAATAGAAGTAGGGGTAGACACAGGAACACCTGGAGACGGGAGTTGGAGACGGAATGCAAGAAAATGGGGAGAGAGCGGAGAGATCTGGAAAGGATGTCCTTGGATGGACGGGCTTGAAAGACCTTGGTTGCGGACCTATGCTTCCCTAGGGGTAAAGGGTGAAGAAGAAGAAGCAGATCTACCTAGACAATTATCAATAATGCATAGTAAAGATGCACTGGACCACATTTTTCCACTGCGACAAATAGTGAAACAAAGCAATGAATGGAATAGTTCCATTTATATGGTTTTTTTGTTGACTTTGAAAAATCATTTGATAGCCTGCACAGGGAATCACTATGGAAGATACTCCGTCATTATAGAATACCAATAAAGATGGCTAGTGTAATTAAAGCATTATATACCGACTTTCAGTGTCAAGTATGCAATAGCCAGTTGGCAGAGTATTTCGAGGTTAGACAGGGATTTATTCTTTCACCATTCCTGTTTAACCTTGCCATTGACTGGTTGATGACAGAAACCATAAAGGATAACAATAGAGGTATTCGATGGACACTTACATCAGTTCTGGAAGATTTGGATTATGCTGATGATATTGGTCTTTTGGCTAGCAGATACGAGGATGCTCAAAGGAAATTAGATATACTTTCCAGAACAGCTCAAACAATAGGACTTAAAATTAAAATAACGAAAACGAAGGTAATGAGAAATAATCATAAATTTGAGAACCCAATTGTATTACAAAATAAAATAGAGGAAGTCCAGGATTGTGTATACCTGGAAGTACAGTATCGCAAGATGGAGATTGAAAAAGGATTTCATAGGAAAATCAAGAAGGCAAGACATACTTTTGGGATGCTCAACAAAATTTGGAAAACAAAAGGACTAAATCTTAGGATAAAACTTAAAATATATAGAAGTAATGTACTGGGAGTGCTATTATACAGTAGTGATTGCTGGAAAATGACCCAACACATAATACAAAAGTTGGAGACATTTCAGAATAAATGTTTAAGAAGAATCCTGCAAATCTTTTGGCCAAATACTAAAAACAAATGAGGAGCTTTTGAAACGAACACACCATGTACAGCCTTGGAGACCATCATTCAGAGACGAAGATGGAGGTGGTTTGGACATGTATGTCGTATGCCAGTGGGGCATTGGCTAGGACAACTCTCAGATGGACAGCGGATGGGAAGAGAAGGCATGGACGTCCAAAGGAAACATGGAGAAGAACGGTGGAGAAAGAGTGTGGCCTGACGTGGGAGACGTTGGTAGAAAGGCAGCAGAACGGCAACAGTGGAAGTCTCTTGTGGACGCCGTATGTGTCAGTCGGGCCAACGAAGAGAATATAGATAGATTAAAAGATGCACTAGTGGAGATGTCTTTCTTAGTAATTAAATTATTTATAAATTTACGAACCCTACAATTATTCGATAACGTGGCATCAGACAAAATGTGAGAGAGCATGAAATTCAGGAGGTGATAAGTGTGCCGTAGATGCATGGGGCGAATCAGTCCAGTTTCTTTCATCAGACGGGTGTTTACGGTAATAAGAGAGCGAACAGGCTTGCATCAACAGCATCGATTGCTGGGGAGTTGAAGATGGATAAAGGGGATATTCTTCGGTCTCTTCGCGACTGTCTGTTGGATGAGGACACTAAAATCGATGTTGAATAGATCAAGCGATTTAGGCAGTTTGGGGTTACCCGTTGTTCAAGTCGAACTGGATGCCTGAAAGGCAGAGGCAGATGTGTGTTTAGTCAGCGAGCCACAGAAACCATCAGTATGCATACTCTTCGATATCTGTTGGGGGAGACTGAGCACCTATGGGTCTGCCCGGAGTGCAATGACGTCAGTTTAGTAACCAATAACCAATAAAGTCCAATTTCGTTTAGAGTATTTATAATGTATTCATAATTCATAAGTACGGTTCCAACTTCACTGCAACGAGTCACCCCAATTATAATGTAGTGGTCAATAGCATTAGAGGCGCTAGGTTTGAATGTTCAATCGTATTGACGAGATGGATATCTGGACAAGATATCAGTGTTATAAGATTGCTTGAGAACAACCTTGTTGAAAAATAAAATTCAAATTGAAAGTTACAAAGAAAACGATGCACATCTTGAAGAAGTGAGCGCTGGTCAATTGTTAATCGGAGAAGAACACACTCAAGTTTCTTACTTCAATGACAGTTCTTATGGTTGTAGAAAAGAAGGTCAAGAAGACTGCAGACCACATGTGCAAGAACTGTAGATAGTTGAGGAAACTTGAAAGTAACATAACCAAGCAACATACAAATTCCTCTTCTGGCAGGGTTAAACTTATCTTGACTTTCCATCTACATCTTTCAATTTTCAAATCTGATCTTGAAAAACGTTCAGTTTTCAAATATTTGCCTTTGTTGATACACAATACACCGGAATCATTTTGAGACCGTCCTGTTTCGGCCATCGGCAATACTATACAGTTGCTTATAGGATGCAGACTTGTACAGTATCGTTTCATGAAGCTCATCATCATCATCAGGTGCCGTGCCGGCTGGCGTAGACGATCATGGATCTCCACAAATCTCTGTCGTTGGTGTTTGCTATCAACTCAGATGTTGACGCTCTACCGTGCCATGAAGTCAAGCTATCAAAAATTTTCTGTCTCTGTCTTCCCCTGTCTCGTCTACGCTCGATTTTACCGGTTGTCACAATGTGTTCTAAACCTCCCCTCCTCATCATGAAGCTACTTTTGTTATTGAGGATGGTTTTACACGTGAGTCCCTTCAACATTATCTGAACCATGATTTGTAAACGCTGTGATAAGGCTTATATCGGTGAAACGCACAAATCTTAACGATCATTTCGATCAACATTTACATCACATGATACACACAAACACTAAGTGACCCCTGTAACTACTTATGTTAATGGAACTGACCATTTGAGAGCTCATGACATCCAAGGTCACAGCCCTTTAATCGTGTTTAATCAGATCCTATGTGTTGATTTAATCTAAACAATCATGCCATATCTTGATATGGTACCTTGCAACCTCTTGCACTAGACGCATTACATTCATATGCTTTTTCGTACTGTCTCTTCTCATGCTCCATAATATGTGTATTATATATATATATATATACATATAAAACTTTTCATTTCCAGTTTTTTTGCATTTTTTAATGCATTTTTAGTCACATATTTTCATTTTAGCGGAGTTAGAAATAAATTGCTTCCGTCATTGAATCTGATTTCGATTGTATACTACCATTGTCTGTAATTCGTTTGTCTTGCATCCTTTGAAGATGCCTTTTTTATAATGTCTCTGTATTATTTGATTTAGTACTTATTAGAATGTTATCATTATCAAATAGCTTGTCCTGAGCAGAACTTTGCCACCCCAACAAGTCCTCCGAAATTTATCTCTCTCATAGGCCAGATATTCTGCCTCTGCAGCCATCATGTTCAGACCATCAGTTACATCCTGAATACATCTTCTCCGTTGTCTTCCTGTCGTAGTTTAAGCCTCTGGTTGAATGATATATTTTCAGTTTCCTTAGTGAGAGTTTTACATATAGTATATTATAGTTCTAGTTCTTTACGTGTGCTCGTTTCCATTTTTGCCGTTGTAGCAAATCTCCTTTTTCCATATGCATATCACATTCAATTATCCTCTCATTTATAATGATGATGATGAGAGCACATTTCCTTTATTATATTCATGCTGATGATTTGTTATAGTTCGAAGTTGTATTATATTTTATAGAAGAATTGGGGTGCCAACTCTATGATCTGGTATTCTTATTCCATTCTTACCACATATTCCTCTTTCTGTACGTTTCTTTTTGCCATATATTCTTTCCTACTTATATTCCATCCTTCTGTCCATTACATCTTGCCATACGTTCTTTCCTATGCATATTCCATCCTGCCGTAGATTAGATTGCTCCTACTGTACATTTCATCTTGCCATTGTATATGTTTTCCTTATGTAGATGGTCCTTCTGTTAAGTTATTTATCCAGTGGTATTTAAACAGTGTACACATTCCAAAACGATTCAACATAGTAGACAACCATGTTTTACTTAGAAGCTCAGATGTTTATTGATATATCACAGACACAGACAAACACGTCCGTTCATCTTCAATGTTATGGTTTTTTCTTTTGTCTTTACTACCGTTTCTACGCCGTCACTCCACAACTACGTCGATTAGTTTTACTACGTCAGGTCTCGTTTAGTGTTGCCATACTGCTTAGAGAGTATCTTTGGCTTGCAAACACTACAGTCTGCTAATAAACTATCTAAATATATACAAGCTACACACTAAAGCTAACTGTCTGGTTCATCAGCTGCCACCTGGAGGAGGGGAGGGGGACTGCTACTACATTCCTCTTCTTCTCTTTGCCGGTATCCCTCCTTCCATAATGATCTTTCCCAGCCTTTCATGTCTTTTTATATGTTCAAAAAATCTCAATTTTCTCTTTCTTATTTGTAGCATCAGCCAGTTTTCTTTGATTTTGAGTTCTTTCTGGATAGATCTATTTGTTCTCTTCTCTGTCCAAGATATACGGAAGACTCTTCTGTAACACTTATATTCGAAAGCACATATATGTTTTTCCACTGGTTTATTAAATGACTAGAATGTAGTGTCATTTATTTTCTGTATTATTTGTTTTAGTACTTACTAGAATGTAGTGTCATTTACTTTATTTATTTCTTCTTCTTCTTTTGCGTTCATTTTTTTACGACCAATATTAATCACTCTTTGTGATATATTTGATCTTTGCCAAGAACGTGTATACGTTGCACATTGGCTTGGTAGTCCCCTAAACGCATAGACTTCAACACGCTTAGAACACATGCATCCGATTTCAGCCAAACCTCCTTAGACGCCTCTTACGACATGCGTGGCAGGTAACAGTGGTTCTATTCTTTACACCCTAAATTTAGGCCCCAGTAACCACTCGGGCGACTTTATTTATTTGTTTTGGTATTTACTAGAGTATAGTGTCATTTATTTTATTTATATGTTTTGGTATTTACTAGAGTATAGTGTCATTTATTTTATTTGATATATCAGTCTATATGAGCATAGATGGGAAGTAAGAAATGAAATCAACGCAATAATTGGAATGACTTACGGCGCCAATTGTTTAGCCCTGCAGACGAGCGTTTCTCATAACACAACCATGAGAGCTAGTAGGACAGCTATTAATAACGATGGACGGCTATTATATGGTATTGAGACGTGGACCACATATGCTAGAGAGGAACATCGTCTTCTACATTCAGACGAACACACAACATCCGGTGGCAAGACCACATCTCCAATATGGAAGTCCAGGACAGTGCTGGTATTCAAAGCAGATATACCCTGCTTAGCTAGCAGTTACTATGAATGGCTGAGGAATGTGAGTCATTTGAACAATGGCAGAATCCTAATAAATAATAATAATAATAATTCCTCTCGTACCGTTAAACGTTACATAGGACCTGCAAGTAATTTCTCCATACCGCTCTATCCTGGGCAACTCGCTCAATCCTCCATGGAACTGAGACTGATATTTCCTGCCTCTCTCAGCAAAGTTCAGGGTCTCCTTAGGTCGACCTCTCTTTCTTGAACCCTTTGCATCCCACTTCAATGCCTACTTTGATATTCGTTGATCATTTCTCCTCAAGGTGTGCCCAACATATCTCCATCTTTTCTTTCTTATAACAGTTGTCACTAGTGGTTGACCAGACATATCTCTGATTTCATCACTTCTCCTGAATTCATTCCATTTTATATTCATTATTTTTCGTAGACATCTATTTTCAAATGCATTCAACTTGCTTTCTATATCTTTAGTCATTTTCCAACTCTCGCTAGCATATGTTAGGATTGATACAACATTTGAATTGAAAATTCGTAATTTAGTTTAATACTATATAACTTGCAGTTCCATATTTTATTTAGACTTTTAAAAGCTGATGTTACTTTGCCAATTCGTATCATAATTTCTTTTTAACATTTCCTGTGCAATCAAAATTACTACCTAAATAGGTGAACTGCTCTGTTACTTTTATCATTTTAGATTCCAGTGTGATATCTGCATTACTTACCATAGTGAAACACGTACAAACAAAGTACTATAGTTTTACAAAATACATAAACAGTGACGATAAACAGCAACGTTTCGACCAACAAGGCCTTTATCAAGCAAACGAACAAACAGGAGTGACAAATTAAAATGAAACACAAATGGACGTTGCTGTTTATCGTCACTGTTTATGTATTTTGTAAAACTATAGTACTTTGTTTGTACGTTTTTCACTATTTACCAAGTTTTACTGCAGTCTTCCCCCTATTTCTTACTTACCATAGGTGTCTTCATTATATTTGTTTTTTTATAGCTTATCTGCAGTCCAACTTTTGATGCCATAGATGACAAGTTGTCTGTTTTTCTTTGCATATCTTGGTTGTTTCTACTTAACAAGGCAATATCATCTGCAAAATCCAAATCTTCTAATTGACTACTTTCTACCCAATCAATGCCAGTTTCGCCCCTGCAACATTTCCGCATCACGCAGTCAATGGCCACTCCAAACAATAGCGGAGATAGAATACAGCCTTGTTTTACTCCGGTTTCAACCATAAACCAGTCGCTGTGTCCACCATCAGTGCGAACTGCACAATGTGAACCATCATAGAGGCTTTTAATAATGTTTATTATTTTGTCTGGTATTCCAAAACACGTAATCACAAAGTATTGTAGTTTTACAAATTACAAAAACAATGACAAAATACAGCAACGTTTCGACCAACAAGACCTTTATCAAGTAAACGAACAACAGGAGTGACAAATTTTTTTAAAAACAAATGGACGATCAAATACAAACGTTTCTAATGAAAAGCTCTCCAGTTCTTTCTCAATAGGAGAACTAATCCACTTGTGTCAACTTCTGCTCTTCTTCGTCTTGCGGAACTAGTTCTCACTCTTAACTCCTTTCAGTTTAATCACCAATTCTTTTAGCAATTCAGTGGGGTTGCCATGGGTACTAAAATGGGAGTTATGCTTGTCTATTCATGGGTTATCTTGAACACCTAGTATCCGTTTGTCTATCACAGATACATTGATGACTGTATTGGCATTACTGATATGCCTGAAGCCGATTTGTCACGCTTCATTAATTTCATTAATGTTTTCAACCCTTCTATTCGTTTTACTTCTAACATCTCCACTACTTGTGTCAACTTTCTTGACATTACTATCACCATACGCCTATTCACTATCACTACATCAGTATATTACAAGCCTACTGATGCACATAGTTTTCTCCTTTATACTTCTTCCCATCCCCGGGCTTGTCGTGACTCTTTGCCATTCTCGCAGCTCTTGCGCCTTCGTCGCCTTTGTAGCGAGGACGATGATATTCTTGAGAGAGCTCGCGAGATGCTTGATCTCTTTCGCAGGCGCCTATACCCGGAGAGGGTGCTTGTCTCGGCTATGCATCGAGTTCAGAAAATCACTCGCCAGCAGGCCCTCGCCAGCCAGCATAGGACTACTTACTCTGACAGAGTAAAACTTATCTTCGCTTTCCACTCCCATAGTTCACTGGTGAAAATGTTTTATTCCGTCATCTGTCTATCCTTAAGTCAGATCCTGAGACCCGTTCTGTCTTCCCCAACTACCATTTGGTGGCTTACAGACGGGACAGAAGTCTTAAGGATATGTTGGTACACAGTCGCCTTAAGTCCAATATCCAGACTCATTTTGGCACTGTCCAGTGTGGCCGTCGGCGTTGCAACACGTGTGCTTATGTGATACAGACGCGTACTGTATCTTTCCTTTAGCCACGTTTCTTATTGACGATGGTTTCACATGCGAGTCCCGTAATCTTATCTATGCCATTATCTGTAAGCGGTGTAACAAAGCTTATATCGGCGAGACAGGCAAGAGGCTCAGTGACCGATTCGCCCAACACTTGCGCGGCATACGCCAATGCTCTGTCACCCCTGTAGCCACCCATTTCAATGATACTGGCCATTTAGGAGCTCACGATGTCCAGGTCACAGCCATCCGATCGTGTTCCTCAGATGATCGCAGTCGATTTGCTCTGGAGAATCGGTTGATTTCTTTGTATGGTACCTTGCGACCACGTGGGCTCAACGTATTACATTCCTATGCTTCTTAGTACTTTTTCTTCCCATGCCTTGTAATCTATATGGGTATATGTTGCATGTATTCAAGTTAGCTATTTACTAGATTTTTCATTGTTTCTCTTCCGTTCTATTTCTAGTTTTTATGTGTGGTTTTTGTGTTACATTTATTTCGTTATTCGTTTTTATTCCCAGATTTTCGTTTTTATTTCCAGATTTTCATTAGAAACGTTTGTTTTTGGTCGTCCATTTGTTTTTTAAATTTGTCACTCCTGTTGTTCGTTTGCTTGATAAAGGCCTTGTTGGTCGAAACGTTGCTGTATTTTGTCATTGTTTTTGTAATTTGTAAAACTACAGTACTTTGTGATTACGTGTTTTGCCAATCAAATAGTTTTACTGCAGTCTCATCTGTTTGGTAGATTAGTAGAGACTGATAGATTAGTAGAGATACTGGTAGATTAGTAGAGAGACTGATAGAGATACTGGTAGATTAGTAGAGAGACTGATAGAGATACTGGTAGATTAGTAGAGAGACTGATAGAGATACTGGTAGATTAGTAGAGATACTGTACACAATTGTCATCACCTGGTATACTACTACCAACAATAAAACACAATTCACTACCAACAATAAAACACAATTCACTACCAACAATAAAATGCACAGAAACAAACTAATGAAAGTAAGTCACTGGCAGTCTTTATTTGAAAGAAAATATTCCAAACCAGAGACTAAAATGTAACTGAATCAACTCAACATTTGCATGTATTGTATGAAGAGTAAAACATTCGCATGTATTGCATGAAGAGTAAACAGAACTCTTACAAAGTGTGTCCTGACATGCATTATCTTCTAATACACAATACAACAATTTAACATAATAACAATAACATTATAATAATAACAACATAATCAATAACAAGAGTGAACTTTGTCGATATTTTAATTGTTTAATTAACAGAAAGCAAACAACATATTTCATAAATCATCTTCAGTTTTTGTCTAAAGCACAACTTGTTTTAAAAGGACAACACAAACAGACGAGTCAAATCTTGTGTTAGACAGACGAGTCAAAACTTGTGTTAGACAGACGAGTCAAATCTTGTGTTAGACAGACGAGTCAAAACTTGTGTTAGACAGACAGCAAAACTTGTGTGAAGCACAAAACTTGTGTTAGACAGACAGCAAAGTTAGTCAAAACTTGTGTTAGACAGACAAGTCAAAACTTGTGTTAGACAGACAAGCCAAAACTTGTGTTAGACAAGTCAAAACTTGTGTTAGACAGACAAGTCAAAACTTGTGTTAGACAAGTCAAAACTTGTGTTAGACAAGTCAAAACTGACAATCAACAGTTACTACTATCGAAGAGAATAAACAATAAGAAAATAGCAAGTTGAGAAAATATATTTGATAATTTGTGTTGGATGTAACTTGGTCATGCTGCAGATGACTGTCACATTGAGTACAAATATAGCAGGCAATATATGATAGAATATTAAACACATGGTGATTAGACGACACACAGTACCAATTTCAGACAGTTGGAAGAAATGTGAGACATCCAATCCAGGGAGGCCACCAACGAGACAAATAGATATATGTATATGAGAAGACAATATAAATAAATAAAGTGCTAAAACAAATTGGCATTGACTGCCCAAGAGTGAAAACTTGCAGCCCTGGTTAGAAGAAAAAGGATATATATATATGAGAAGAACAATATAAATAAATAAACCAAGTGCTAAAACAAGCAGCAGATAGAGGAAACAGTGCAGCACAAGGTCAAATGAAACTAATTAACACAATAGACAAATACAGGAAGGAAAAGTGTCCATTACATTACAAGTAGTGGCTTCAAATCAAAATTGACAGTATACTTAAACTTTCAGATTTCAGATGTTGATTCTCTGAGCTGCATCATCAAGACATGCTCTGAAGACAATCAACATTTGTCTTGATATAAGAACACAGGACTGAAGCTGTCAATAATGATATTCCCAAGCAAACATTGCCAACAGCTCACAATCTCATCTAACATACAGTTGAGACTATTAGTCAGTTCACAGTTAGATACTGTGTATATCAGGACATCATCATCATCAGCAAATGACATTGTCTGAAGGCTGTGAGGGGCACCAATACAACTGACACTTCATATAAGCTATCTCTCTCTCCCTCCAGCTAGATTGATATATGTAATACATCTGCTACACACAAGATGCTGAAACCCTTTCTAACTGTCATTTTCTGATCGTAATTTCAATTTTTTCTTTGTTGGTTCTATTAATCCCCAACTGCCTTCCCATGACAACTCTCTCTCTCGTACATTATACTTCATTATCTTGTTTGTTCCTTCTCCATGCCAGCCTTCTAGCTTCCTCAGCATGTCAGTGCTCTATCTACTCAACTTGCTACTCTCCCTTCCCATCTAACACCACCATGTCTTGGTACTTCATCATTAATCTTTTGTCACATCCAGACCCCCAATTTCAGTATGGATGACTCTCAAATGATTTGTTTTAATTACTTTTCCTTATACATCAACCAAGACAGTCTGTTTATTCAATCCATCTCAACCTTTTCCAGATCTGACTGCATTCCATCTCTGATCATTGCTGTCTCCCTATCATTTGTCTGGCAACCTCCCATCCCCTATCCTGTATGAGCAAAAGCTATGTTCTATTTTAATAATTATAACATTTGATGGTATGTTTACATTCACGTTACTTGAGCTATGCTTTGTCTACATGTTTGTTGCTATTCCATGAATGTTTGTTGTTATTCCATGAAGATATATTGTTGGCTCTTGGTTTATTTAGTCACCCACATGCTGTTACAATATGACACCAATGTTCTCCTGTTGAACAGCAAGCAGCAGCCATGAGGTTCAGTTCTCCATGAATGTGACATAATCAGTGAGCACAGACAGATGTTGTTCATTCATGATGGAAACAGCAGGCACAGGATCTGAAATAAACCAAAATTGCGATATATGATATCAGGCTACATCCAGTCACATTTGTCCGTCTATCTATCTGTCTGTCTGTATCATGTCAACATGCCTCTGTGTCACTAAACTGGATTCCATTATCTCAAGCTCGTCAGCATAGTCTGGTCAGAGTTAACTTCCAACTGACTGTTGTAGCATATTTCTATTGCTAATTGAGAAGTATAATTTTGACTTCTTTTTATCCTGACATAGAAAGATGTATCATTTACCTACACTAACCAAGAATATTCTCTCCCACCATCACTACTCTTTATCCTGACATAGAAAGATGAATTATTTACCTACACTAACAAGGATGTGTCCTCCCACCATCACTACTCTTTATCTGACATAGAAAGATGTTTACCTATATATACTCTACACCCAATAAATGTATATTCTCTCCCACCATCACTACTCTTTATCACATACATATAGAGAGAAAATAGCTCAAGAGTCAAATTCAGAAAGAAATAAATTAACTTTTCGCAGATGACCAAGATCTGATACACCGGAAAGAACAAGACCAACAACAACATATTGACACCCTTTAACCCAAGATTGTATAAATCATGACATGAAAATCAATAACACTAAAATTGAAATCATGAATATGGGAAGAAAATATAATAAACTAAACACCCATGTCAATTGCCCTGCAATCAACCAAGTGAAAGAATTCAAATATTTAGGAAGCATATTCACAGAAGATGGAAGACTAGACAGACAGATAGAGGCTAGAGAGCAAAAAAAGCAAATGCTGTAACCTACCAGCTAGCTTGATTGTTAAGGGACCCAAAAATTTCACTGACAGCTAAGCAACAGCATTTTCATACCTACTCTTTGTTACCAGAGCCAAACATGGACAATGAGCAAAGTACAGTCGCAAATATATATGATATGTATACATATGATGATGACCACACAAATTTTCATCCAATATATATATATATATATATATATATACTGTACATGACATACCTAATTTTTTAGGTGTGATTATCAAGTTCTGAAGATCCACTTCCCAGCCTTCTTCTTGTGCAGCTGTCAATGATGACAATAAAAGAAAAATACAACTAGAGCAAACAGTATCTCCAACAACAAATTAATTTTAGTCAAAGGACTATTAACTCTTTCAGTCCCAGACTATTCATAACCAACACCCACTTCCAACAGTGGCAGTCACACATATATACTTAGTAAACCTGGAACAACCTAGACTGTAAAAGTCAAATAGATTTTATACTAACCAAGAGGATTCTGGAACAAGTTTGTGATAGATGCAAGGGATATACTCAATTTATGTATAGACACTGACCACAAAGTGATAACTATGACTATGAGAACGAACAAGAAGACAAGCATTAGAGGGCAGCGCAAGGTTACAAAAGAAATATTCAACGTCAATAAACTAACAAATATCAACATACAAGGCTCATATATCTTTAATAAACTAACAAATATCAACATACAACTCGTATTTCCTTAAATGATCGCCAAATATTTTGCTAGACTACCTAAAGCAAGCAAATCGGTAGAGGAAGAATGGACAGCATTTAAGAGAGGTCTCCTAAAAGCAGCCAAAAAAAAACAAGTGGAACAGTAGAATACAGAGGAATGAGATAAAAAAATAACAACATAGTGGAATGATGAAGTACAAAAGAAAGCAGAAAAGGATAAGAAAAGTAGATGCAACATATGATTGAAAAGTACACAACTAAATAACAATGAATATAGAACAGCAAGAAGCAAGCATCAGAGGTTATAGGAAGGCTAAAGTATCAATCATGGCAAGATCATGGTGAAATCTTAATCCAGACTAGACAATGAAAGATGAAAGTTCCTATAACAAAGTTTACAATCTTACTAGACTAGAAAGATGATCATTTACCAACTAATAGTATATTCTCTCCCACCATCCTTTATCCTCAAGAAGATGAATATTTACCTACATAAAGGAAATGGTCACTCCACATCACTACTTATCACATACTTAGAAAATAGCTCAAGGTCAAATTCAGATGAAAAATGAAACTCCAGATGACAAGTCTGATAACGAAAAAAAGAACAAAACAACATATTGACACCTTGAACAAGATTGATAAATATGACATGAAAATCAATAACACTAAAATTGAACAGAATATGAGAAAATATAAAACTAAACACCATGTCATTGCCTCTGCAAAGCCAATGAAAGAATTCAAATATTAGAACTGTACACAGAGATGGAAGACTAACAGACAGATAGAGGCTAGAAGCAAAGCAAATGCTGTAACCTACCAGCAGCTTATTGTAAGGCACCATCTGGAAGCTAAGCAACAGCTTTTCATACCTACTTTGTTACAGAGCCAAACATGGACAATGAGAAAATACAGTCGCAATTAATATATGTATGACTCACCAAATTTCTAGTTAATATATATATATATATAATATAACTGTAATGACATACTAATTTTAGTATACAGTTCTGAAGATCCACTTCCAGCCTTCTTTTGTTTCAGATGACAATAAGAAATACAACTAGACAACAGATTCCACACAACAAAAATTATTTTGCCAAGGCTATAATCTTTAGTTGCTTTCATCCCCACTTCCAACAGTGGATCCATGAATAGCTGTAACGGAACACCTGATGTGATATGATTATCTAAAGGGCGGAACAAGTTTGTGATGATCAGGGACCAATTTTGTACTGGCGATGACCAAGTGATAATTATGACTGAGAACGACAAGCAGCAACGTTAGAGATACAGGTACAAAAGAAATATTCACACGTCAATAAACAAAATTCAAAACAGACTGTTACTTTAAAGTTAATAAGATTCAAATTCAACATACAAGACTCATATTTTAAAGGTAATGCTAAGCAATACACATACAAACTAATTTTAAGTTAATAAACAACAATCACACATACTGTAATTCTAAATGATCGAAATATTTGGAGACACCTAAAAGAAACTAGGGAGATGACTGCTTTAGAGAGTCTCCTAAGCAGCCAAAAAACAGAACAGTAGAATCCAAGATGAGATAACAATGACAACATGTGGAATGTGAGTCCACAAGCGACAAGGATAAGAAAAGTACGTGCAACATATGATTGAAAGTCACACTCAATACAATGAATATTAGCAGCAAAGCACCACAAGTTATCAGAGGCTAAAGTACAATCTGGCAAGATCATGGTGAAATATTGAATCCAGACTGAAATCCAGAAGTTCTATAGAAAATAAAGTCGGAAACACATATTTCACAAATGATTCAGATGAATGCTAGTGAAAGCAGAAATGGTCATTGAACAGATGGAAAATCATAAACTTCTCAATCTCAACCAGAGAGCAAACTAGAACTCAGAACACTGCAACTAAATAGCTGAACCAGTGTAACATGAGAGTGAAGTCGTAAAAACGGCTCATCACAAGCACCTAGTTAGTTCCAGTGGACCTACTCAAAGCAATAAGTCATAACTGCAAGATAGTAAAAGTCTGATCATTTGAAACACTGAAGATTGAGACAGAATATGACCATTGGAAGAAGTACAAGTTGTACAATATAGAGAAATATATTTTCCCACCCATTGTACATCAAAATGGAGGTGTGTTCAAAAAACGGTTCAAATCGTGTGCTGTTATTGAATTCTCAACACGTTCTGGCAATTTAAATTCACAGACACATGCAAGCCAGTTATGGTGATCAGTGTGTAGATGCAAATACAGTAAGATGCTGGGTGAAGCATTTCAAAGATACAGAATACCGGTATAAGCAATCATCTCAGCCAAAAAAATTGGCAAAACTCAAGCCTCGGATGGGAACGTCTTTTGAGAATGTTTTTTTTTATTCTCAAAGTGTTGTTCTTGCAGACTTTCTTCAAAAAGGAAGAAAAATAAACTCTGAACGTTGCATTGAAACTCTTACTGCATTAAAAATAAAAATAAGACGGATTGGAATAGGAGATAAAAAAAACTTCTTCAACATAAATTTCAATGTTGCCAAATCCAATGTATAGACCTGGCTAATATTGATTTCCACCTGCTGCCAAAACTAAAGGAACACAGGAAGTGTCAGCACTTTAGCTGTGATGTAGAAGTGAAGTCTGAAGTGAGGAAATGGTTTCAAAAACTAAACAACAATTACTTTATGCGCACAGGTTTCCAAAACTAGTGTGACGTTGGCAAAAATATATTGACTTGTGTAACAGTGATTTTGTAGAAAAATAATTGTGCAGCTTTGATACTAAATTGTGTAGGTATATTTCTTTTCTTATTTCATTCAAATATCTTTTCCCAATCATTCTCTATCTAAGTGGCTGCAAAATGTTTCAGCATGACCCAGTATTTTATTTCTAGCTCACTCAAGTTTCTACTGACTTTTGTTGTCAGCCACTTTGTCCTGTCAAGAAAATGTACAAGTGATTGTCACAATACAGATGACCAGTTACCTTGAACAGCTTTATCCACCGGCATGCTAATGAAAATGGCAAAGTCATCCGCACTGATAGAAGAGTAGGCCAGCCTAACTAGCTTCAGTGCTCGCTGACGAACAGACTCTAACACAGAGAGAATAACAATAAAATATTAAATCAATACACAATGTACGATTTGTTATCATGATTGTTGATAATCAATATGTATACTGTGACTCTCACTACTTTAATTTTAAGTACATCATTTATACAGAACATTTTTGTGTGTTTTCATCTTCTGTATTTCTCTACAGCATGTGGAGTGTTTGGTCTTCTTTGCGATTGGTTTTGTATGCTCAGTCTTAACTATGAGATGGGTTGCCTCTATGAAGCTGCATGTCAGTTGGAGTTCCACAACTTGCTCTGTAAGCTCACTAGTTTTGTGAGATGTTTCATTTTGTTAGCATAGGTATGATGGACAGGACTGCTGGATGTGCTCTGGAGTCTGTATTTCAGTCTGACATGCACACTGTGCAGGCTTCATTCTACATGCATGCAGCTATCTGATGTGGTAAAACCTGCAGTGTCATGCATAGAGATGGAATATTGTTGTGTGTTCTTTTCTGTTGAGTCTACTGATGGGATCTTGTGGGTGTTTGCTATTGGTTTGTTGCCTCAACAATTGCTTGGATTTTTATTTGATATGTGTCTTGATCTCTGGTAGTGACACTAGGTCTTTGGCTTGTATCATCTTTGTTCCATCCTTATCCAGCTTGTCTGCTCTCTCATTTCCTGCTATGGCGAAATATGTAAAAACAAAGTATTGTGGTTTGACAAAGTACAAAACAATATACTGCGAGGTCTATATCAAACAAAGAATACAACAGAAGCAAAGAAGTCTCAGACTTCCTGTATGGCAAACATAAGCATATACAGTCAGACAATAAATCCCTAACTGCCCTCAAATGCACATTTTATGCAATGGGTTAGTGCATTGTATTTCAACAGTCATTCCTGTCAGCTTTGTCTTTCCTAGTTGGCAGACTCCAAAGCAGTAATTGGATATCTCTGCATGGTCTGGTACCTACACTTTGATCTACATTAACATGAGATGATACCTTAGCTATTGCAGTCACCAACTTTTCATAAGCAGACACAAACTCATCTATCACAAGAAGGTAAAAGTAACTGGGCAGCTGTTACAACAAACTGACTTGTAATATCATTTTCTAAAGAATATTCATATTTATTGTATCACATCAATATCAGATACAACTAGAATTGGCTAGCATCACACACAGTTTATTTCTACGCACTCATTTATGTGATACAGACAAGTCTCAGACATTGGAACTATAGTGAGAATTAGGAGTTGAGTCTGGACATGCCAGACAGTGTCATCTTCGTGGTAGAGAGAGAAGATATAATAATCAACTTCTCATGGGTACGTCGAGCAGGTGGACTTTAGGATGACTGCTATAGTGGAGGACGGAGCACGCATGTGAATGTCCAATGTGCTATGACATTGATCGCATAACATCAGTTTTTGTTCATCCACAACAGACAAATAGTGCAGTTAGCAATTGAATTAACTCAACGATATTAAATATAACTAGCATCTCTCTGTCTCTCAGCTTCGTCTCTGTCTCTCTCTCTCGCACGTACACACACATGGAGAGATAGAGAGAGAAAGAGAGATAGAGAGAGAAAGAGAGAGAGAGAGAGAAAGAATGATGAGTCAGTTTTTGATCAACAACTGTTGATAGCACATTATTTCCATTTTTCTTATTAATTATATTATTTATTACAACAGAAAACACAGACACACTGATATTTGAGCAACATCTAGACACACAGCAGTGACCATTCTTCTTCTTCAAACCCCAGGAATTAGGAATTTTAAGTCTGTTTCCTATAGTGCAATGGGGAAGCACCGGATTTCTTTAACCCATAAATTTCCAACAGATCTAGGCGTGTAGTGCTACGCTTAGTGCTGCGGTGACTCCTACTCAGGTAAGGTTCAACAACAGTGACCATAATGAAAGTCATACCTACAACAGTGACCATACTGATAGACATATCTGCAACAGTAACCATACTGACAGCCATACCTACAACAGCTGCCATGATATGTTGAACATCTTCACTCCAATCTCTCTGTAAAGCTTCATAGATTCCTGCATAATCCTTCAACCACATTTTCTGTCCCACTGACCAAATGTTTGCCAGTTCAGGACAGTTCTGTAAAGAAACATTACAAAATCATGTCAATTTCCAACTAACAAGTGATATATCAATGTACAACTAATAAGTGATATATCAATTACCAACATTTTCATCTGTCAATCCCAAAACCAATACATAGAAAGTCACTATCTCCATAGTCGAGCTTTGAACTAATTGAATTGAATGCATAGCTTTCCTCCTGCACTGTCCTTCAGTTTCATCTGTGATGTACAAGCCCATCTAGATTGCACTCCTGAAATCGACAAAGTCACCTAGGTAGATGTACCTATCAATTAGATGGTGACTAATGCACTACTCTGGCTAGAGTCACAAAACTACACTCATGCGTGCATTCTGAGTGACTCATTGAGTATGATCCGAAAGGTGGAGGCCGGTTCGGTGCGCAGGCAATGGACTGAATCACTGCAGGCGTCAACAATTTGCAGAATTACATGTGTTCATTGCGGAGCACATGGGTGTCATTGGCAATGAGAGAGCAGACAGACTGGCTGGCTCTGCCGCTATATCAGTGGGCCAGCCAATGGACAGAGCTGACATCTTGAATGCCCACATAGAAAATTTTCATCTAAATCAATCCACGTCAACTACTAGATTGCGGGAGCTGGGTTTGAAGATTGGTGTGGCAAGAAAAGAACAGTATGACAGATATATGAGTAGGCTCATCAATCAAAATTGAACTGGTATGGTCAGTTGCTGGACGCTGTTGGAGATTTTGCGAAGGAGATCGGAGCACCTATGGGCATGTCTGGAGTGCAATGAAGATATTCCAAACTGAAACTGATCAATTAAGTCCCTTATCTCTGTATAAAAGAAAGAACACTGATGTCCTGAAAGAACTAAATGTTAAAGAGAATTGGCTGATAAACAACATACTATACATAAAAATTAGATACTTGCGCCACATTAAGCATCACAATGGCCTGGAAAGAACAATATTAGAGGACAGGGACCCAGGACGCAGAGGAAGAGGCAGACCAAGAAGAAGATGGCTACAAGATATTAAACAAACCATGAATAAGACCATCGATGAAGTGGGTAAACTGGCTAGAGACAGAGTGAATTTCAGATGCGCTGCAAAGAGAGCAACTTTCTATAAAGGATATGTACCTTGATGATGATGATCTCTGTATAGATGAAAAAGTCACCTAGGTAGATGTACCTATCAATTAAGTCCCTTATCTCTGCATCTGTAACTGTCCCGTGTCAATCTTTGCAGTATCTGACTAAAGTAACTACCACCACCTCCATATGTTCACATAACTTCATTGTAGTTTTCAGTCCATTCATCGCCATGGATGATGTAATCAAGTGGACAAATCTGAAAAACAGTATCCTCTGCTTCTGCCATTCAAGACCTTCCCATTTTTAGTTTTCTGTCCTCTGTTAAGACAGCCATGTAAAGGATGCCATCTATCAGCAGAAACATTTAAATATGCCTTCATCTGGGCAATCTCTTAGACATGTCGGGTAAGTCAAGCATGCGTCACATAGCCTGGGCATGAAGTACTACTTGTGCACCTAACGATCAGTCTTTCAACTTTATTTTGCAACCTATCCAACATATTTAGTTAGGCTGTGCTGTTTATCAGGAATCTATGTCCATATGTCAGTCATGAGAATATTGGTCCCTAATACAGAAAGAACTCTATTGGGGTCTCTGAGTGACTGTGGCTGAGTGGTTACGCCCTTTGCCTTGCGAGTCGAAGGTCGTGGGTTTGAATCAGGACTGCGCCGCTCTGTTCACGAGTGCAGTTTTTTCCAGAGACCCTACGATTGTTGCCGGAGCTACGGAGTTTGTGCTTTGTGCAATACTCTCGGCAGGTGGCGTGCCACTTCTGCGGAAAGGGACCGAGCCATATGGGATAAAATCCGGTGCAATCAAGTCAATCCTTCGACTTTAAATCCCTTTAAACAACAGTAAGAAGTTTTTGTTCAAGATCAGCCGCTGCCATCATTCTAAGCACTTCCAAGCATATTCCCATCTTGATGATGATGCCATCAACATGATTTCAGAATGACAGGTCTCTATCTTCTTCATCTTCGAACGCTCCATATTCACTACTTGTTAAACCAATCTTTGTATGTGATCTGAGCCTAAGAGCGATTGTACGTTGTGTCAGTTATGCGATGCTTTTTATTTACTAGGGTAGCTTAGTCTACCTTAGTCACCTCTTATGACATGTCTTGTAGGTTGCAGTGTTACTATTCTTTGCTCCCTTGCGGGCCCCAGCAGCACACAGGTGACAAGTCTCTATCAAAATTAATGCCTTTCAATAGTCTGTTCACACAGGCTGACCATCTTGTTGAAGATTTGGTTATTTAACAAGAACCATGTCACAAATATCTTGACTGAAATGACCTTGGATCCTGATCTTTTCCCACTAGCTTTCAAACAATTAAGTTTCAACTAATGAACAGTAGCCCATCGTATCTTCGATCTCTGTCCTGTCATTGCACTTTGGTGAACAACATGTGCTTCGATCTCTGTCCTGTCATTGTACTTTGGTGAACAACATGTGCTTCGATCTCTGTCCTGTCATTGTACTTTGGTGAACAACATGTGCTTCGATCTCTGTCCTGTCATTGTACTTTGGTGAACAACATGTGCTTCGATCTCTGTCTTATGCAGAACATAATCTTAAGTGACAGTCCCCAATGTAGTTTTGAGGATGGTGAAAAGAATGGCTGAAATTGTATAATTGGTATTAATTATTTTAATTGAAAGGAGAAAGTCTAAATAGCAAGCTCAGACAGAAGTAATAGTCTAAATAACAAGCTCAGACAGAAGTAATAGTCTAAATAGCAAGCTCAGACAGAATTAATAGTCTAAATAGCAAGCTCAGACAGAAGTAATAGTCTAAATAGCAAGCTCAGACAGAAGTAATAGTCTAAATAGCAAGCTCAGACAGAATTAAGTCTAAATAGCAAGCTCAGACAGAAGTAATAGTCTAAATAGCAAGCTCAGACAGAAGTAATAGTCTAAATAGCAGGCTCAGACAGAAGTAATAGTCATCTTTCAGCAACAGAGTTTTGTTAAATAAAAGTTATCACAAACAAGCCACCACAAAAACATTAATAACAGTTATCAAATCAGGAGATAAGGAACAGGAAGAGCATTGTAAGAAAAGAAAAGAGCATCCAAGAAAACAGACTGCAACAAATATATATTTAGGTTGGAAAGTGTGTACTTTCCAGAATGCAAGACTTAATTTGTGTTTTAATGCTTGGTTAGTGTGATGATTCTAGTTGTGCTAAAGAATTGTTCTGAGACTCTCAAAAACCTATATGATCAACTAAATGTTATTACAAACTATATCTATTCTCAATTTAACATAGAAACAGAATGAGATGTTTGACAACACAATAATGTGCTTGATGATAGTCCTCATATAACTGATAACTGAATGTGCTTGACTTGGAAGATTGTGTTAGAAATGAAACTGTATAGGATATTCCTTATAATTTACCTGCTTCACGGACTGTGGAATACGTTTCCACAGAAATTTAGCAAAACACCTGAAACATTTAAAAAGTACAAGGTTAATAATGTGCTTAGACAAGCAATGTAATCTTCAACAAAAAAATGAAAATGAGTTTTTAAAATCTACAGCAAAGGCAGTAAGAGAAAGACACTTCTAGCAAGGTAGTAAGAAGACTTCTAGACGCAGTAAGAGAAAGACACTTTTAGCAAAGGCAGTAAGAGAAAGATACTGTTAGCAAAGGCAGTAAGATAAAGACACTTTTAGCAAAGGTAGTAAGAGAAAGACACTTTTTAGCAAAGGCAGTAAGAGAAAGACACTTCTAGCAAAGGCAGTAAGGAGAAGACACTTCTAGTGAAGGCAGTAAGAGAAAGATACTTTTAGCAAAGGCAGTATGAGAAAGACACTTCTAGCAAAGGCAGTAAGAGAAAGACACTTCTAATGAAGGCAGTAAGAGAACGATACTTTTAGCAAAGGCAGTAAGAGAAAGGAGAGCCGTGGTAGCATAGTTGTTAGTGAACTCGCTTCTCAAGGCTGGTGGTCTGGGTTCAACTCCAGCAATGCGCGTGGAATTTTCCCGACCGCGGCGGCTCTCAGGTCGACCCAGCCTCAACTGGGTACCAGACATGCTCTGGGAAAGTAAAGGCGGCCGGCATGATGCTGACCACATCACCGATTGTGTGCAGACGGTCAATGAAAAATACAGGTCTAACACTGTATTGCCCTATATACCACGAGGTATGAAAGGGTTCCTTTACTTTTAGTAAGAGAAAGACACTTTTAGCAAAGGCAGTAAGAGAAAGACACTTTTAGCAAAGGCAGTAAGAGAAAGATACTTCTAGTAAAGGCAGTAAGAATAACCAATGAATTGATAATATTGCAGCATGACTGCAAGATCTCCAACCCATAAACTGTTGTGACAGCAATCACAGATATCATCTGTTTCTTCTTTCTTCTTTTGTCGTCATACTGCTACTGGGTTGTTGCCCAGTGTCGTGGTTTTCTGTTTTTGTCTTGCGCTGTTCTGGTGGCTTGTGTGATTGTTATCTTTGCTCTTTCACAGGATTCTGCTACGCCATCTAACCATCTTTTCCGTGGTCTTCCTCTTGCCTTCTTTATCTGTTTGTCACATAGAAACAGTAGTTATCACATGATGCTGCTAGCAGACATCATTGATAATTAATATGCTGATCTGAGACTGGGCTTCTAAAGGTTAGCAGAATGTGTTCACAATTCAATAAAACAGAAATATACTGTAACAATAGCCGTCCATCGCAAGCGATGATGACAACAGTCTTAGATGTGTGCTGCTGCACCTCTCTGGTGTGCGGAGGTGACTGTAGAGTCCAATCCTAGAACACAATCTCCTACCACAAGTGGGGCATACATGATCAAGGTTAAACATGTGGGTGTTATGTGTTCTGTCTTTTCACGCAGCTCATTTTCTCTGTGCCTCATTGGCACTTCTTCTTCGATCACCGCTATTAATTCAGGCGTAAAGTTATGATGCCTGGTATTGCGCTTCTGACTGATTTTTGCGTGGGCCTGCAAGTTGAATGCATTTGATAATAGATGTCTGCGAAAAATAATGAATATAAAATGGAACAATTCAGGAGAAGTGATGAAATCAGAGACATGTCTGGTCAACCACTAGTGACAACTGTTATAAGAAAGAGAAGATGGAGATATGATGGGATACTTTGCGCTTGGCCAACTTTGTCCAATAGGTTTCTCCACGCTTTGCCTCATGTATGGGGTTTCCCGCATACCTTCCCATGTAGCGTCACGATGCTGCGCTGCCGTGTAAACCAAGATATTTTGATTCGTTATGCACCTTTCTTATTGATTCTAGCCTACAGCTGGCAATTTGTTTGTGGCCCTTTACTCCTGAGGGGTTGGTCCTCTTTTCCAATTTGGATGCACCTCTCATCCCTTCATGTGCAGCCTTTCCCATCAGACGGGAAGCTGCTACTTGTGGTAAGACCATTGTGGTCACCTCTACCGTTGCATTTACCGTACCTAGGAACAGCTCTATCAAGAATAGCTTGACCCGCGCACGAGTTTCGCTTCACGTCTCAGCTTTGGGATGCACCTCTCATCCCTTTAATTCGGTCATTTACTCCAGGGGAAGTTAGCATTATGAACTCGTCGCCAATGCGCTGCTGTTTCATACTTTTTTAACTTGGGCAATTTTTAGCGGACATCGGCCAGGAGATACATGCGGGTATTTAGGGATTTTCGGCCCCTGCATTGCTTTGCCTACCTGTAGTTCTCCCGATCCCTGCCCCCTTAACCAGACCAGAACTTAAGTCTGTTTCCAGGGTCACCACGTGGAGGTAGGGGGCAGGGTCTTGGTTAGAGCCCCTTCGCTAACCCTGGCACATGTTGCTGCCATGAGCCTTTGACCCCCCTCATTGACACGATGATTCTCAGCTACGCGGGTTCCTCTTGTGTTGTTACAGCGCCACATTTGGCAATCTTGCACAAGGGATTCCCAACCCGTGGTGTCTATATAGAAGCATTTCAGAGACACTTTAAGTGTCTTTAAAGCGTTTTTTCTGTCCACCAGCAGAATGTCTGCCCCCTGTAAATATACTGTAAAGCTTAAGTGTATGACAAAGAACATACAATATCACCAGCAGCATCCATGTGTTCTAATATGTCATGACTGAAAATACAGTAGCCATAACCTGTCAATGCAAGTGGTAACAAGATCGTGTAAGTGGTAACAAGATCACATGAGTGGTAACAAGGTCATTTGAGTGGTAGACGAGACCGTGGTGAAGTGGTAACAAGATCCGTGAGTGGTAACAAGGTCATTTGAGTGGTAACAAGGTCGTGTAGTGGTAACAATATCTACGTGAGTGGTGAACAATCGGTCAGTAGTGTACAGACATAGGTACAGATCCTGTGAGTGGTAACAGAGATCTGTTGAGTGGTAACAAGATCGTTGTCTGAGTGTAACAAGATCTGGTGGTGAAGTGAACAAGATCTGTGAGTGGTAACAAGATCCTGTGAGTGGTAACAAGATTCTGTGAGTGGTAACAAGATCCTGTGAGTGGTAACAAGATCCTGTGAGTGGTAACGAGATCCTGTGAGTGGTAACGAGATCTGTGAGGAACAAGATTCTGTGAGTGGTAACAAGATCCTGTGAGTGTAACAAGATTCTGTGAGTGGTAACAAGATCTGTAGTGGTAACAAGATCACTGAGTGTAACAATCCGAGTGAGTTATTGAGTGGTAACCAAAGTTTGTGAGTGTAAAGAGTAGACACTTACTACTCGAGTGGTTGCGGCCAAATTTGGTGAAAGAAGAACCACTGTTATCTGCACGCATGTCGTGGCGACTAGGAGGTTGCTGAATCGGATGCATGTGTTCTAAGTGTGTAAAGTCTATGCGTTTAGGGCCTACCAAACCAATGTGCAACGTCTACACGTTCTTGACATAGATCAAACATATCACAAAGCGTGATTAAAATTGGTTGTAAAACGAAAGCAAAGAAAAAGAACACTTACTATAGAACTAAGAAAAAAATCACAAACCTTTAGAGAATGAGGTATAAAAGAGACAGCAAGGCTGTGAATAAATCTGAAAAATGTCAGAGGACTGACCAATCACCCAATGAGAATAGATGACTTTGGTAGGGAACATATGAACAAAAAGAAACTTTGTAGAAACAATGAACAGAAGTATGAGAGCAGAAGCCCGTACTATATCAAATACAAACAAGTGACATACTAGTCAACAACAAATCCCTTTCACACAGCATACAAACTTCCAGCCTCAAAACAATCTGGTTTTTTAAAGCAGTGACTATGATGTGATAGAGAGTATACCTGGTATTAAGAGACATGATAGAGAGTATTCAGGGTATTAAGAAAAAGAACAGTGAGACATAACCACAGAGAAGAGCTATAATATTGAATTATGTAAAGAAACATGACCCTACCAACATCTGGACTTGCATATATACACAAGGATCAGCAATAAATGTAACTTAAACATGAGATAGAATAACTGCACATAAAATAGATTGTATGTAGAAACAAAAAGTAAATTCTCTAGCAACTTTAAAACAGAAGATGACTAAAAAAAACTCTTCAAAAACTGCAGCAGCAGAAACTCTAAAGAAAGAGAAAAGTGCAGAGAAACAGTTCTGGTCACTGATGCACTATCTGTAGCTGCAGCACTTATGAATACAGAACTAAATAACCTAAGCAGACGTGCACTACAATCTATACCAGCTGTTGATAAGAGCTGCAATACAGTGTTTTAATGGATTCAATTTTATTTCAACGTATCTGACAATGATGAGGTGGACAGATTGGCAAAGGAGGACTTCCTAACTACCACAATCTTATATCAGCACCATGATTCGTAAAGTCGAATCAGGAATGGTGAGACGCAACTGGGTGGAGGTACTGGCACAGACAATGATCAGAGAAATCACCTTCTTTTTTGTCCCTGGGCACGCAGGAGTTAGGGGTAATGAGCGAGCTGATAGATTGGCTGGCTTGGCTACAATATCAGAGGAGCTGCCATGGATCGAAATGACATTCTTCACGCATTGAGAGAGTCTTTCCGAACAGAGGAGTTTCAGGGCTGTGAATCCACTCGCTGACCAGATTGAAAGAGATGGGTGTCAATATTGGTGCAGCCCAAAAGAACGACATACTAAATATGCAAAGAGATTGATTAATCAACATCGAACTGGCGTGTTGGGTCGCTGAACGCTGCTGGATTTGCTAAGGCGGAGATTGGAGCACCTATGGACATGTCAGGAGTGCTATGATGATAGTCTTCATTTAACTGATATAACTGATATCAGCACCATCTATGAAAAGGCAAAGAAATCTGTAACAAGCAAATACACAATGAACTGGGAAACAGAACATCAGGGTCACCAGACAGCTGATCCATATTACCAGCTCAACCAAGAAGGAGCAAATCATAATATTTATACGCCGCAGCACAGGTCATTATAGACCAAGATACCATCTTTACAACAAGTTAAAGATAACATACTTCTGATGAGTTGGACTGTCTATCTATATCCTCTTTGTGTCCTGTTTGACACATAAAGATTTCCATTGTTGCCATTCCGCCGCCTGTCTATTAATTGTTTCCCATGTCAGGTCACAATCTTTCAGCTTTATTTTCACTGTTCTCCATGTTTCCACTGCTATCTTTGAACATAATTAAGATGACATCTCAGTGTGAACAAAAATACAAGTGTCATCATGCATGTCTCTTATATTAAATATAACTATCATATCACGCACTTCAGTGAGACAATGAGTAAAACATACTAATATTCTTCAGTAACATAATAAATACAACACCAAAAGCACAAACACACTCATGTATACTAAAGAAGCTTAACATCAATATTTGAGAAGGTACTAATATGTAACAAGAGCTGTTGTTTGTATTGTAACAATTAGCAAGTACTTGTCAAGTGCAGTCAATAGGAGGAAAGCACAACCATCAAGAATTATAATACACAAAATTGTAACTTACAAATCATTTTCTAGCAAATAGATGGCCAGGAGTTGACTGTACATTTTGGGCGTGCAAGGACTAGAACCACACTGAAACAAGAAAGTGGTTACAACTTGACATCTGTTTCACACAAACATGTGCACAGACAATTTAATGTGCAAACATGTGCAGTTTTTAATGCACATACACAAGAAATCACATCCAGTAGTATAGCACAATAATGAACACATATCACTAAGTCAATGACACTACCGGGGTTAAAATATGCAGTAAATAAAATGTCCATTCAGGGATATGTTACTGACCAAGATTCTACTCCACCTAGTGGTGACCATGAATGCCTGTCCGCTCTCTCATTGCTGCAAAACACCTGCATGTTCAGGACAATAGATCCATGTAAGCATCTGGATGTTGGAATCCTCAATAGATGACATCCATTCATACTGCAACCTGTCCTTTTGGACCTTCCAAAGCATCAACTAAGAGGGAGATACAGAATGATCCCTGTAAACAGTCCCAGATAGCCACTGGATGGCAGCAGTAATGGCCTCACCCTCCATTCTCATACTGGAAGTAGTTGTCCTGTATGCTTCACTTAATTCTGTAACAACACTACCATGCATACTAGTCAAGAAACCATAGTCCAACTTCTCACCACGATGCATACGCATATCGGTATAAACTACATCATCCTCATCATGACTTGCATTATCTTTTATCAGCTGTTCAATTGTGAGTTCAGTCTTCACTTCATCTTGTCCCAATCTCTACATTCACACAATGGGAATAGTTAGGAATATGGCATACACAATGTGTTCAACATCATACATTGTGAATGACAAATCTGGCTCCTTATCACACAATAAATATATATATATATATAGCAACTAACACAATCAGACTAGAAATGATTATCATAAATAATTATGATCATTAAATGTAAACAAGATTATGCTGGCTGGAGGAAACAGCTCTACAGGATGGTGAAACATGTAATAACAAAGTACTGTAGTTTTACAAAAACAATGACAATACACAGAATGTTTGACCAAAACACCTTTATCAAGCAAACGATATAACAGGAGTGAATTACAAGCCAATATACACAGCACAATACATATAGACTACGAAAGAGATGATTTCCAATGGGCAGAAAATGAAAATTTATGACTAAAACGAATAACGAAATAAATGCAGAAAAACTAGAAGAGGGAAAAGAAGAGAAACAATAAAAATCAAGTAAATATATAACTTATATACTGTTAACATATACACATATAGAATATGGAGCATGAGAAGAGAAAGTACTACTTTCCTTTACGTTCGTTCTTTACGACCAATTTTAATCACGCTTTGTGATATATTTGATCTTTGCCAAGAACGTGTATACGTTGCACATTGGTTTGGTAGACCCTAAACACATAGACTTCTACATGTTTAGGACACAAGCATCCGATTTCAGCCAAACCTCCTTAGTCGCTCTTACGTCCATGGTGGCAGGTAACAGTGGTTCTATTCTTTACACCCCAAATTTGGGCCCGTAACCACTCGGAGAGAGAAGCACTAAGAAGCATAGGAATGTAGAGCGTTGATATAACAAAATAAAATGATTCTCCAGAGCAAATCGACTATGATCATCAGAGGAACATGATCGGATGGCCGTGACCTGGAAGTCGTGAGCTCCCAAATGGTCTGTTCCATTGAAATGAATGGCTACAGGGGTCACAGAGTATTGGCGTATATCGCGCGAGTGTTGACCGAAACAGTCACTAAGCATTTTGCTTGTTTCGCCGATATATGCCTTGTCACACCGCTTACAAGTGATGGTGTAGATCATAGGTTCCCAACGGGCGTACCGCCACCAAGGCGCTGAGAGTTGGAAGGGCGCTGGGTTGAAAAGTACATTTGAGAACCATCCAGCCCCTTAAGCTGAAAATTAAAAGTCACGAGAGTCCTGCCCACGCGCAACGATTAATAGTGCAATAGACAGAATCTATGGATATTGTACCAGGTTATGTCAGAATCAAAGAAGAAATCCTGACACTATGATGTCGAGTATTTGAAATAGGTTTTAGTCAATCACCCACAAACAAGACATTACCAATGTGTCTGAATTACCACAAGATGTTTTCACATAAAGCCATGAAACCTTCACGATTAGAAGAACATGTGAGCAAAATACATTCTGGCAGAAAATATGAAAATGCATCTTATGTTCAAGCTTATAGGTCTACATTCGAGATGTCCAACTTTGGCTGGTATGGTTTGCAGCAGAAAAAACAAGAAAATGATGGGTTACCTCTTCATGCAACATTTCCTTACTTATTGCTAAATCTGAAAAACTGCACACTATTGGCGAAGAATTGATACTGCCAGCGGTGAGTGAGGTTCTGCGTACTGTACTGCATTCGCGACGGTCTGAAATTATTTTTAAGTCTCATTGAGAAATAACACAGTGTAGAGATGAATCGGCGAAATGATGTTTTGATGACTACTTTTGAAGCTTTCTTTATAACTTGATGTGTCTTCTTTACCAACAAATGAGTCTTTACATCTGCACGTTGCTTTATAAAAGATGAAAACATTTGTCAAGAACTATTATCTGCAAGAACATTAGAAACGGACAATAAAGAAAAATCTATATTTGACGTATTGGAATACCATTTTTAAGAAAAAAAATTCAGTTGAATAATATCTTGTCTGCTGCCGTTGTGTTCTGGCAATGGTTGGCTACAAGCTAGTTGATTTCATATTTGAAATATCTGTTCCAAATGTAGTCGCTGTGCAAAGGAGCGGCAGGAAAATCTTGCAGATCAAAATCCACCAGACTCAGGAGATTCAACATAATCCGCTGGAACGGCGAGGACATTTACACCAAAAAAGCAGGTCCTAGTAGTGAAAAATAGACCTTGCAAGTATTCAGAAAACACACATCAAACCCACCACACAGATTCTTTGTTCAAGGGTTATCAGTTATACAGATAAGGCCACGAGAGGAAGGATGGGGGAAGCCTCACACGTCAAAAAGATAAGGAACATGACATACCTACTTAACATATCCATTTTGAGGGCAGCAATAGAATCAATCCCTAGAGGTGCAAGTAGAGACTACAAACCTTATTGGTCAGAAGAGGTCCAAAATGTTGAAGAGGAAGTGAGTCAGGCCAGAGAAAGAGTAGAAACTGAGCAGAGCATAAGGCAGCCTCGGCTAAATATAGGAGAGCAGTTAAGAAAGCCACAAGGCAGAGCTGGAGAGACAAGACGTCTCAGCATGAACAGAGGTGAGTTGAAGAAGCACTCCAGGGTCTTAACCTTAAGAAGTCACCAGGAAAGGATGGCATCACAAACGAGATGCTCATCAACCTAGGCAAGAAAGTCAAGAAAAAGCTGCTAAAAGTTTTGAATGCTAGCTGAAAAGTCGCAGAAATTACAGTGAATGGAAAGAAGCTATCACAGTGCCCAATCTAAAACAAGGAAAAGGCAGATTCGATCCAAGCAATCGTAGACCAATTGGTCTCTTTATGTGTGTTGGAAAAGTGATGGAGAGGCTTTTCAATAGAAGACTCATGTGGCAACTGGAGCAAAAACAATTGATACTACTACAGCAGAGTGGATTCAGACAGCATGGATCAACAGAAGACCAAGTAACTTACATTGCACAGGAGATCGAAAGCAGACTTCAAGAAAAGAAACATACACTAACGGTATGGGTTGACATGGAAAAGGCTTTCGACAGGGTCTGGAGAGAGAAACTGAAAATCAAACTGCTCAAACTCAGAATCAAAAGGCGCATGTATATCTGGATATGTCACTATCTGGTAAATAGAACAGCTGAAGTATAGGACCAGGAAAAAAAGCAGAAAGGCAATCATCGAACAAGTTGTTCCCCAAGGAGGGATTCCTGTCCCTCATGTCAGACAAGGAGGGATTCCTGTCTCCAACGCTAATTCTAATTTCCATAAATGATTATGGAAGACATCCCCAACAGAGTGCATGGTGCAATCTACGTTGAAGATCTGGCACTGTGGGCACGAGAAGAATCGATAGCAGTAATCGATGCAAGATGTAATTTAAAAGCTAGAAAAATAGACCAGGTCTTGACTTCTTCTTCTCTTCCACCATTTACTTCTTTATAGAAGTGTTGGGGGTGAAACGTAGTGATCGTGTGTGGGCTTGTTTTAAGGCATTTTGTAAGCTGATATTCATGTTCGTAAGGCTGTTCTTGATGCCGTCGCTTCTTCTTTTGGGTGGTCTTCCTCTTGCCTTGTACTCATTGTACTTTTTCAGTGTGGCTATCTGTGGTAGGCGATACCAGGGCATTCTGGTCAGGTGTTCAAACCATTTAATCTGTTGTTCTTTTATGAATTGCATGACTGGTTTCACATCCAGTCTCCTTGTGATTTCTTCATTTCTAATTTTGTCTCTTATTGTCACACCTGCAGCTCTTCTAAGACACCTCATCTCTGTCGTTATGATTTTCCACTCATTAGCTGCTGTTATTGGCCATGTTTGACACTGGTAACATAGTGTTGGCCAGAAAATCGTTATTATGAGATTTGCTTTAGTTGTTAGTGGTATCTCTTTATGTGACTACAGTGGTGTTAACTTTCCCAGTACTTGGTTAGCTTTTGTGCAACGATTGCTGATTTCGCTATTGATACTTCCATCTGCTGTGAAAATTGCTCCTAAGTATTTGGCCTCAATTTTTTGTTTTATGTCTACGTTCTGGAGTTTTATTGTAAGGCTTTCTGGTTGTCTACTTATTGCCATTGTCTCTGTCTTTATTATATTTATTTTCGTGTTGTACTCCTCACCCTTGATGTTAACTAAGCTCAAATGGTTCTGGAGAGATTCTTCGTTTTCTGCAATCAGTACTTGGTCATCTGCAAATAAAGTTCTTAAATATTTTCTTTCTCTATTCCTGCTTCTCTACTTATGTTGTCCATGTATGTTATAAACAGCAGTGGGGAGAGCACACACCCCTGTCTAACTCCTGAGTTTACTGTGAATGTTTTTGATGTTCCGGTTTTTGTTCTTATGTAACTTTTATTTGAAATGTATAAACTCTTGCAAACCTTGATGAGATGCTTGCTGATTCCATATTTTCTTAAACAATCCAATAGTTTGTTTCTATCGACTCTGTCGAAGGCCTTTCCTGATCTATGAATGCCACGCTACAGGTCTTGTTATGTTCTATTGCATTTTCTGTCAGTTATCTTAATGTGAATATTGCATCGGTACAGCTTCTATTTCGTCTGAAACCCATCTGCGCTTCTGAGAGTTGTTCTTCGATTGTTGGTCTTAGTCTTTTTTCAATGATCTTAGCATACATTTTTCCTATGTGACTTAGTAGTGAGATTCCCCTATAGTTATTACATTCCTTCTTGCTGCTGTTGTTTTTTTCAAATTGGTGTGATTATTGCTGTTTGCCAATCTTCTGGTGTTTCTTGGTTCTCCCATGCGATTTGGAAGATTCGTCTAACCCATTTTGTACCTGCCTCTCCAGCTACTTTGATGGCTTCTGCAGGTAAATCATCTGTGCCTGCTGCTTTGTGTTTTGGTGCCAACTTTATTACATTTTCTACTTCTGCTGGTAGTATTTCTGGTTCCAATTTCTCTATTTCTTCCTCTGTGTTATAGCAGTGTATTCTCCTATAGGTTTTATCGCAATTAAGTAGCTCTTCAAAGTAGTTTTTCCATCTTTCTAATATTAATTTTGGCCCCAAGATAGGTTGTTCTTTTTCGTCATTTAAAATTTCTGCTGGGTTGTATTCTTCATTGTGCTATCTTATTCTGTCTTGACTGCCCTTTATAAATGAAAATTCTTCAGTCTTTAGCCTATCCAAGAAGAATCAAATGCTCAAACTCTTCTTCCAAGTTCTTCTTCCTCTTTGCGTTCGGTTTCGTATGCTCGTCTAAATCATGAGATGGGTTGCCTCTATGAAGCTGCATGTCAGTTGGAGTTCTTCGAGAGTTCCCCATAGCTTGGTCTGTAAGCTTTGTTCATGAGGCCATGTTTCATTTCGTTGGTGTATGTATGATGGACATGACTGCAGGATGTGCTCTGGAGTCTGTGTTTCTGTCTGGCATGCACACTGTGCAGTCTGAGCAGGCTTTATTCTGTGCATGTGGTGGTTGAGCCTGCAGTGACCTGTTCTTAGGCGAAAGATTGTTGTGTGCTGTTTTCTGTTTAGTCTGCTGATGGAATCTTGTGGGTGTTTGCTGTGGGTTTGTTGCCTCCCTACCTCTTTGTACTTTCTTTTGATATGTGTCTTGATTTCTGGTAGTGATACTGGGTGTTTCTGTTGTGTAAGTTTTGTTCCCTCCTTAGCCAGCATGTCTGCTCTCTCATTTCCTGGTATGCCACAGTGGGCTGGTATCCACTGGAGAATAATTTTGTTGTGTTCTGAGAGCTTGTTTAGCTGTAGTGTCAGCTCTCTTTCCATGTTATCTTGTGGTTCCCTTTGTGTGGCCTGCAGGACTGACAAGCAGTCGCAAGGAAGACAAGTTTGTTGTTTTGGATGTTTCTTTGCTGCAGTATTTTTGAGGCATCTACAATTGCCTGTTGTTCGGTTCTAAAATTTGTTGATAGTTCTCCAGTGGCACTTAAATTAAACTCAAGTTCAATGACCACCTACTCTCACTGGACGAATGTCCAACATATATGGCAATCGTGATGGACAGCAGGCGGATGTGGAAAACACAGATAGGCAAATCTAGGGAAAAAGAAAAGAAGAGACTGGGGATCGTGAACAAAGTAGCAGGCACCAACATGAGTGCGGGTTGTAGCATTCCGAAAAAGATTTACTCTGGGAGTTTCACCAGTACTTAAGCATGGCATAGCAGTCTGGGTCATAATCTCCAAGACACACCTCATAAAGCTAAGTTGAGTGTTAAGTAAAGATTTACGGATCATCACTGAAACCATAAATCTACCCCCATAGAAATACTGAAAACGGCCATAGGACTTCAACCAATGGAGGAAAGACGGAACATGAAGGTACTTCAACGAGGAAAAAATGCAAGAGACTGATGAACCATCCAATGCACCCCCAAATAAAAAGCTACAGTAGGGGCAGATTGAAAAGGAGTAGCTTCATGGCAAACTTCAAAGAGCTTGTCCACGCAGGCCCCATATTGGCACTGGCTCAACCAAGATACATACAACCAGCCAGCACCTCTCCTCCCTGGTCATACAGGCTCCCAGAGATGGATGCCCTCAATGCAGATGAAAAAATGGCACTACAACATATGAAACATATACATGGAAAAATTGTGCTTTTGGTCTGCTATCTCAGCAGTGAAATCTGAAAGGAACACAGAACTAAGTGATCTCAGGTCAACCGTAGCCCAGTTGGCCCATGATTCCGAGAGTTTAGTAATCCAGTGGATACCCTCACACTGCAAGCTCAAGGGGAATTAAGATGCTGACAGACTGGCTAAAGAGGGAGCAGGGATGCCTCAAGATGACAACCTGGTCAGCTAAGAAGAAGCAAAAACCATCGCCAGAGGGCACTACACAACAAAGTGGGAAAAATAACATACAAAACACAACAAGCATGATGGATATTTCGAACTGCCCAGAGGAGACTATATTATCATACTTCGCCTTTGGACGGGTCACAACAGAATGAGAACAGAACTAGATTTAAGACAGGCACAAACGACCGATTGCCCTGTAGTTTGACGAACATGACGACAGAGCATGTCCTACAGAACTGCCCCAGTATGCAGACCTGAGAAGAAAGAGGTGGTCCACTTACACCAGCGTCCAAGAAAACTGTATGGCGTGGCTGATAGATGTCTTTATTAGAGAATCCGAAATCCCAGTCTAGTGAGCACGAAGAGGAAGAAGAAACAGAAAATGTACAAATAACAAAATTATTTCTAGAGGAAGAGTTGATAGAATTGTCAAAAAATGAATAATGGATATCAAGAATTGTGTCTACAAAGTTAAATTCCAATATTATACCAACCCTAATGGGCTGCAGTAAGAAGTTGTTTATTGTATTTCCATCATCATATTTAACTGAAAGAGGATTTATCATGGTCACCAGACTATTCACAAAGAAACGAAACAGATTGTCAATAGAGGAATGCGGAGATTTAAAATTATTGACGACAAAAATGTCACCAAACATCGAAAAATTAGTTTCATCACATCTAGTTCAGCTTTAATTAACACATTATAACATAAATTGTGTCAATGATACTGTAAGTAATACAGTAATATTGGTATTATCTTCTAATAAAATAAATGAAAAATAGGCCCTTGTTTTTCAATTTATAGTATGTTTACCCAGGGGGGCGCTAGCGAATTATTCACTGAAAAAGGGGGTGCTCATTCAAAAAAGGTTGGGAACCTATGGTGTAGATTATATTGCGGGACTTGCATGTAAAACCATCTTCAATAACAAACATGGCTTTGGAAAAAGATACAGTATGGGTCTGTATCACATAAGCACACGTATTGCAACACCAACGGCCTCACTGGACGGTGCCAAAATGACTCTGGACATTGGACTTAAGGCAACTGTGTACCAAGATATCCTTAAAACTTCTGTCCCGTCTGTAAGCCACCAAAAAGGATAGTTTGGGAAGACTGAACGTGTCTCAGGATCTGACTTAAGAATAAACATTTGTGGGAATAAAACTTTTTTCACAAGTGAACTATGAGGGTGGAAAGTTAAGATTCACCCTGTCAGGAAGTCCTATGCTGATTGGTAAGGGTCTGCTGGCGAGTAATTTTCTGAACTCGATGCATAGCAGATACCAGCACCTTCTTCGGGTATAGGCACTCTGCGGGAAGAAGTCAAGCATCTCGCTAGCTCTATCAAGAAAATCATTGTCCTCGCTACAAAGGCGCAAAAGTTGGGAGAATGGCAAAGAATCACGACAAGCCTGGGGATGGGAAGAGGTATAAAGGAGAAAACTATATGCATCAGTAGGCTTATAATATACTGATGTTGTGATAGTGGATAGGTTTATGGTGATAGTGATGTCAAGAAAGGTGACACAAGAAGTGGAGGTGTGAAAGGTAAAACGAATAGCAGGGTTGAAAACATTAATGAAATTTATGAAGCGTGACAAATCAGCTTCAGGCATATCAGTAATGCCAATACAGTCATTGATGTATTTGTGATAAACGGACAGAAGAGGGCCATCATATGTATTCCATACTAGGTGTTCAAGATAACCCATGCACAGACAAGCATTATCTACACCGATGGCTCTTCAGACGCGGAACCAGATCATCGTGGGCTTATTCAGCACAGCGAAATGGTCGCACACTTCATGAGGACTGCGAGCGCTTTCAGACGACATCGAGTATGACTATGGAGATCACTGCTGCCTCCAGGGCTCTGTCATGGGTGGCTGAGCAACAGGTTACCCATACAATCTTCATATGAGACTTGTTGAATATGCTTCAACTGATTAAATCTGGAAGTATGCGTGTGGAATGGGTGGACAGCATTCGGAGATCACATCTCAAGAAAATGACTTGGATGTACACACCTGGACATGCTGGAGTGCAGGGTAACGAGCGTGCAGACTTTCTTGCAAACAATGCCCGACTCAAGCGGGCAGAAGTATGGACAGAGCCTATATCAATGCGTCGCTCTCAATTATGTGACATGGGCACGTCTCAGACACTGGAACGAGTTTGAGAATTAGGCGTTAAGTGTGGACATGCCAGACAGTGTCGTCTTCGTGGTAGAGAGAAGATATAGTAATCAACTTCTCATGGGTATGGTGAGCAAATGGACTTTGGGATGGCTGCTGCAGCAGAGGACAGAGCATGCATGGAAATGCCCAATGTGCCGTCGATCGCATAACATAACATAACAGACAAGCATAACTAGGGCCCATTTTAGTGCCCATGGTGACCCCTAGTTATGGTCCTAGTTATGCTCGTCTGTTCAGTACAGGCTATATGCACTATAATAATAAACTATAATAGTATATCGATTTTGAGTTTTGTCAGCAGCTGATTAAATTAATAAACAACAAATTAGTACCCGAGTCTGTAGAATTTAAAGATTGCATGAAAATTCACGAATTTTTGGCAATCATGGTTTGAGAGCCGCTGAGCGTAGTTGTTAGTGAACTCGCTTCGCAAGGCTGGTGGTCTGGGTTCAGCTCCGCAATGCGCGTGGAATTTTCCCACCGCGACGGTCTCAGGTCGACCCAGCCTCAACTGGGTACCAGACATGCTCTGCGAAAGTAAAGGCGGCCGGCGTGATGCTGACCACATCACCCATCGTGTGCCGACAGGTCAATGAAAAATACAGGCCTAACAGTAACACTGTATTGACCTATATACCAGGAGGTATGAAAGGGTTCCTTTACCTTTAATGGTTGCTTCTTGTGAGAGAAGTTCTATCTCATGATATATACCTTCTTAGAAGGCTTCTAAGTTCTAAAATTTAGTCATTACTCATTACTCAATAATATATCACAGGTGTCTCCTTTTTCGACCTGACGCTGAAAGGCAAACAGGATTAGAGAATAGATAGTTAAGATAGATAGAATATATCCCAATTAAGTAATTTTGTCAATTTATTACTTACTCAACCTGCTTGGAATTTTCAAATTGTCTTCTTACTAAGCTTACAAGTTACTTCTCGAGTTGTCAGTTGACCGAGTCTGTTACACAGTTGACAATTTATCAAAGTAACTGAGTTGTGTCCCTCTGTACTGTAGACTGTAGTGTAAGTGTGTTGTTGAGTATTAAGTAATCCTTTCTCAGTTTCTGAACTTTCTCATTTCAATTGGAATTACTCAATTAGCCTCCCACTGATGATTATGTGGTACAAACAATATGAGTTACCTGAAACCAAATGTGTTAAAAGTGCATACTGCACTTTGTATTTTACGTATCTATTTACCTCCAATTCTTGTCGCTCGATATCATTTCCCGATAGAACACCATCTTTTCGTGGTGATGACGCCATCTTGGAGTCTTGCAATTCGCTCGCTGTGCCAGTCAGTGCAACTCTAATAAACGAGAAACAAATAAAATGTGTTCCAAGAAACGTTAACAATCAATATTTTTTTAAGCTACATTTTTGGCAGGAATATATTATATATATTTATAAATATAACTCATATATATATATAAAATATTGATACTTTTATTTAGTATGTGTAGGACAGTATACTTAGAAACACATCAGTCAGCGATTCTCAAACGATTTGTCTTAGATAGTGAAACACGTACAAACAAGTACTATAGTTTTACAAAATACAGAAACAGTGACGATAAACAGCAACGTTCGACAACAGCCTTTATCAAGCAACGAACAAAAGGAGTGACAAATTAAAATGAAACACAAATGGACGACCAAATACAAACGTATCTAAGGAAAAATCGCAGAAATTTTTCCTTAGATACGTTTGTATTTGGTCGTCCATTTGTGTTTCATTTAATTGTCAATCCTGTTTGTTCGTTTGCTTGATAAAGGCCTTGTTGGTCGAAACGTTGCTGTTATCGTCACTGTTTCTGTATTTTGTAAAACTATAGTACTTGTTTGTACGTGTTTCACTATTTACCAAGTTTTACTGCAGTCTCCCCCTATTTCGATATTGGTCTTAGATAGGAAGGAGTCCCTCACATCACGACCTCGGTGAACGTCTTGTTCTATCAGCTAATTACGTACATGGTGCACCACCGGTGGATTACGGTCATGGCATCCTCGTGATATAACTGCGTTTACATTGTGGGCGTATGGGACGTGTTCAGAATGGAGACATGCGTATAGTCTTCGCCTGCTCTAGAAGCTGTGCCAGATTCGCTCTATAGCAGAAGTAGCAAATGCTACGGGCCCCGCGTTTCTGGAAGCCCCGCGCCTAGAGCAGGAAATGTTTATCTTGTAAAACTATCAAACAAGTTTTGGATGACATCTCAAATAACATGGATCAAAAAGGTAGAGTGTCGTAATCAGGCGTACGGACTATTTCGAAGATGAGTAAGTTGGAAACGGGAATAATGACCATTTTATAGAACGGAATTCTAGAACGCTCGAGTACGTTCTTTTTCGACATATAAAAAGGCGTTAGACAGAATAGATAGATAAGTATTCTTTGGGAAACGTTAGAAAACTACGGGATCAAGGGACAACTGCTAGACAATATAAGAGCAATATACAAAAATAGTCAGGAGTGTGGTAAAAACAACAGACGGAATGACGGACTCATTCGAAACAAAATCAGGAGTAAGACACGGTTGTGTGCTCTCTTCTCTTATTCAACATCTATATCGACAGAATAGTGAAAGAGGCACAGTGCGGAAAAGACCTTATCGACATAGAAAATGAACACTACGACCAATTAAATAACCAAATCAACGAATTACTTTTTGCAGACGACCAAAGTCTAATCTATGAAGATGAAGATCAGCTACAACATCATATGAATTCATTGCTCGCTCGAGTGGTTACCGGGGCCCAAATTGGGGTGTAAAGAATAGAACTACTGTTACCTGCCACGCATGTCGTAAGAGACGACTAAGGAGGTTGGGCGTGGGGCTAGCTACCCCACACCGTTAAAAAATACTAGATGGCTACAGAACGGAGAGCGAACCGAGTAAACACTGGCTGAAACCGGACACATCGCCGAAGGATAAGCACCAGAGCTCCAAACGGTGCTGTAGATGTGACGCAAAACACACCAATGCTAAGGCTGCATGAATCAGATTTCCACATGAATATAATTTTTGGGAAGTCTGGTACATCGGTCTGGGCGGTGATCGCAAGAGAATTCATTGCTAATAGCATACAGGAAGTACAACATGTAAATCAACACACAAAAGACCGAGACAATGAAATCAGCAGAACACCAAGCAAACATACAAATAGATAACACCAGAGTAAAACAAGTTTCTGAATTCAAATATTTAGGCAGTGTTTTACAGAGGACGGAAAACTAGATAGAGAAATAGAGACAAGGTGTCAAAAAACAAATGCAGTGACCTACCAGCTGGCACCATTACTATAGCACCCAAAGATCAAGATGGAAGTGAAAAGACAGATGATAAAAGTATTTTTCTACCAACACTTTGTTACCAGTGCCAAACTTGGTCTCTAACAGCAACACACCACAGAAAGCTCGCCACGTGGGAAATGAAATGCTTGAGGAAGGCAGTGGTGGTCACCAGGAAAGATCATCATCATCATCATTGGCCTCTTTGTCTCAGGAGACAATATGTGTTGCGTCACGTAGTATGTTCTGTGCTGAATCACGTTTCATGTGGCTGTAATGGCCTATTCTGGAGTGGCAATTCTTGCCACAGTTGCTGCAGGTAAAACTGGAGACTAGAGCCGATGCATGGGATATTCTCTCTGCCCTCTGTGCTCTGTTTGCCTCCACATGTGATGTTGTTTTCTTCTTTCTTTTGAGCCGTCCCTCACTGCCGCTCGCCATGCTTGCCTGTCTCTGGCCAGCCGCTCCCAGTGTTTTTGTCTATGCCGCATGAAGTTAGATCACGCTTGCAGGTGTCAATGAAGCGTAATAATGGGCGCCCATGCTGTCTAGCACCAGATGCGAGTTGACCATATAGAATGTTCCTTGGGATTCTATCATCGCTCATACGGCGCACGTGTCCCATCCATCTGAGACGTCGCTGACTCAGTAAAGTGTGCATGCTTGGAATGCCAGCACTGTTCAGGACTTCTATATTGGAGATGTGATCTTGCCTTCGGATGTTGTATATTCGCCTGAGACAGCGCATGTGGAAGGTGTTGAGGCGATGTTCTTGTCTAGCATATGTGGTCCATGTCTCCCTACCATACAGCAGAGTGCTGAGAACACAAGCTTTATATACTTGTGTCTTGGTGTTTCTTGTGAGTGCCCTGTTTTCCCATGCACGCTTTGCTAATTTAATGAGGAAGGCAGTGGGGGTCACCAGGAAAGATAGACTACGAAATAAGGACATCAGAAGCAGAGTTGGCATAATTCATGCACCGAATATATCGAAAGACAACAAATGCAGTGGTTTAAACATTTAATGAGAATGAAAAACAACCAACCACCAAAAACAGCATACAATAAAAGAGATCAGGTACTAGAGCGAAGGGAAGACCAAGAAAAGATGGATGGACTACTTCAAGACTACACTACATAAACACGGATATAACACAACAAGGTTACAGATCTGGGAAAGAAACATGGCGCAACGCTGCGGTCTTCGCGATGTCTTCGAAGGTTTCCATGCAGGTATTGAAACATGTGCAGCAATGGTGGACTTGGAAGACGCATACAACAGAGTGCCCTATGATTATCTTATGCACCAGCTTATCAAACTCCAGGTGCACCCTCTATACATCCGATGGATAGCTGCTGCACTATTCAAAAGGAAGGTTGTACTGCGATGTGGTGGTTAGTTTTCTGAACCGGTGACTGTACATTTCGGATTGCTACATGGCTCTCCTCTTTCCCCTGTCTTATTAAATATATACACGGTGTCAATCACAGAACAACAACTCGATGGCAGAGGAAGAACTCTGTCGCCCGAGTGGTTACCAGGGCCCAAATTTGTGGTGTAAAGAATAGAACCACTGTTGCCTGCCATGCATGTCGTAAGAGGCGACAAAGGAGGTTTGGCTGAAATCGGATGCACGTGTCCTAAATGTGTAGAAGTCTATGCGTTTAGGGGCCTACCGAATCAATGTGCAACGTATACACGTTCTTGGCAAAGATCAAACATATCACAAAGAGCGATTAAAATTGGCCGTAAAGAACGATCGCAAAGAAGAAGAAGAAGGTAGAACTCTGTCATTTGCTGATGACATCCTAGTGTATAAACAAGAAAAATACAGGGATGCAATTGCCGGTGAGATACAGAGGGAACTCGACCGCATCACAGACTGGTGTGATGTCTCTGGTGCACTAGTTAACCCTACCAAAGCAGCAGTGGCATGGTTCTCATTCAATAATCACATTGTTAACGCATGTACGCCTAGTGTAATACTTCGCGGTATTGTTTTGCCCGTAGATAAATCGATGAAATTTTTGGGTGTGATATTTGACCGCAGTCTCTGTTTCCGGGAACATGTTGAGTATGTCATTGTCAAGGCACGCAAAGGTTTGGCGGCAACGAGAGTCATGGCGGCTGTTAACATCAAGCAACGACTGCTTGTTATCCTGTATCAGACACTGGTCCTCTCCACCATTGAATATGCAATGGTCATCCTCACTGTCAGCAAAATGCAAATTGAAAGTCTTGAGAGAATACCGAACGAAACTATGCGCATCATCCTCAGTTGCACAAGGGATACACCCTGTGTGGCGATGAGGTTTCTCCTAGATTTTCCGACCATGGAGTATAGAGTCAAGATAGCTAGAGTACGTGCCTATCTCAAAATAAGTACCAAAAAAGATCACCCTTTGCATGAACAGCTCAGCACCAGTGGTGGACATCGGTTAAAGCGGGCAAGTCATGGGTTGGCCGTGCCGCAGATACTGTTCAGCTGGTATGCGGGCTCAATAATACTGACATGGAGAAGAATGAATACCGATGCCTCCAATATACTGGAACACTTTTATCGAAATCGGGGAAGACTGCAGTAAAACTTGGTAAATAGTGAAACACGTACAAACAAAGTACTATAGTTTTACAAAATACAGAAACAGTGACGATAAACAGCAACGTTTCGACCAACAAGGCCTTTATCAAGCAAACGAACAAACAGGAGTGACAAATTAAAATGAAACACAAATGGACGACCAAATACAAACGTATCTAAGGAAAATCCGGAATAAAAACGAATAACGAAATAAATGTAACACTAAAAACAGGAATAGAACGGAAAAGAAACAATGAAACATCTAGTAAATATATAACTTGAATACATGCAACATATACCCATATAGATTACAAAGCATGGGAAGAGAAAGTACTAAGAAGCATAAGAATGTAATACATGCAACATAAACCCATATAGATTACAAAGCATGGGAAGAGAAAGTACTAAGAAGCATAAGAATGTAATACGTTGAGCCCGCGTGGTCGCAAGGTACCATACAAAGAAATCAACCGATTCTCCAGAGCAAATCTACTACGATCATCAGATGAACATGATCGGATGGCTGTGACCTGGACATCGCAAGCTCCTGAATGGCCAGTATCATTGAAATGGGTAGCTACAGGGGTCACAGAGCATTGGCGTATATCGCGCAAATGTTGGGCGAATCGGTCACTGAGTCTCCTGCCGGTTTCCCCAATATAGGACTTGTTGCACCGCTTGCAGATAATGGCATAGATAATATTTCGGGACTCGCACGTGAAACTGTCTTCAACAACGAACGTGGCTTTAGGAAAAGACACCGTGCGGGTCTGTATTACATAAGCACAAGTGTTGCAGCGCCGACGGCCACACTGGATGGTGCCAAAATAACTATGGATATTAGGCTTGAGGCGACTGTGAACCAACATATCCCTAAGGCTTCTGTCCCGTCTGTACGCCACCAAAGGATAGTGTTGGAAGATTGAACGTGTCTCAGGATCAGACTGAAGAATGGAGAGATGACGGAATAAGACTTTCTTCACAAGGGAACTTTGAGGGTGGAAAGTTAAGACAAGTTACACCCTGTCAGAATTGGAAGTTCTATGCTGGTTAGAGAGAGCCTCCTGGCGAGAAATTTGCTGAACGCGCCGCATAGCAGAAGCAAGCACCTTATCCGGGTATAAGCGCTTACGAAAGAAATCCAGCATCTCGTGAGCTTTATCGAGAAAATCGTCGTCCTCGCTACAGAGGCGACGAAGGCGCAAGAGTTGAGAGAATGGTAAAGAGTCACGACAAGCCTGGGAATGGGAAGAGGTATAAAGAAGAAAACTATGTGCATCAGTAGGCTTGTAGTAGACTGATGTAGTGATGGTGGATAGGCTGATAGTGATAGTGATGTCAAGAAAGTTGACACAAGAGGTAGAGATGTGAGATGTAAACCGAATAGCCGGATTGAAGACATTAATGAAATTAATGAAGCGTGACAAATCGGCTTCAGGCATATCGGTAATGCCAATACAATCATCAATGTATCTATGATACACAGACGGAAGAGGGCCATCATAGGAATTCCATACTAGGTGCTCAAGATGACCCATGAATAGACAAGCATAACTGGGTCCCATTTTAGTACCCATGGCGACCCCACTGATCTGCTCAAAGAACTGGTCATTGAACTGAAAGGAGTTGAGAGTTAGAACTAGTTCTGCAAGACGAAGGAGAGCCGAGGTGGAGACAAGTGGGTTAGTTCTCCTGTCGAGAAAGAACTGGAGAGCTTGAAGTCCGTCGGAATGAGGTATGGAGGTGTACAATGAGCACACATCAAGGAGGAAGAGACGGTAAGTCCTGCCAGGCAACAACTCAATAGACGAAAAAACAGACAAGGTGTGGTTCGTATCTTTCAAGAATGAAGGTAGTGTGGTGACTATAGGATTGAAGATACTATCAAGAAATTCGGAGATATGTTCCGTAGGACAAGAGCAAGCACAAACGATGGGCCTACCCGGATTGTTCAGTTTATGAATTTTGGGGAGCATATAAAGGCGGGTTTTCCTAAACAGCTATCGATGACACAAAGTGATGATGCGCCGGTAGGAAGATCGTTAGAGGCAATTAAGTTCTTAATTACTGTACGGACTTTACTATTGTTAGATAGTGTTACATCAGAAGAACTAGTTTTATAGAATTGGGTGTCAAGCATGGGCGCCCGCAGGGGGCAGGAGGGGCACTTGCCGCCCCTGGATTGATTGAAAATAGTCAAATAATGTTACTTTTATTTTAAATCACTTTGTGTTAGCATAAAGAAAGTGTGGAAAGACAGAACGTTTGCCTATAAGATGTCATCGCTGTTATTCACAAAGTGCCGGTCTTATTCTGCTCTTCATTCTCCTTATCCGTATCCTAGCAGTGCCTTTGTCACATGGCTCATATGTCTAATAGTGCGGTGAACTATTTCAGGGATATTTTTGAGAAAACAGTACAACTCGCACAGAAAGTGGATATTGAACTGATTATCCCAAGACATTGTGGAAGACAAAAGCATCGAAGTAATACGGGAACCATAAGTGTTGAAGAGTACTTCAGACAAACAGTTTACATTCCATACTTAGATTCTCTAATTAACTCAATGGAGAGTCGATTTTGTGAAGCCAACAGTGCACAATTTAACTTAGCGTTGCTACATCCTTCGAAATTGTGCAAACTGAATCGTCAACAGTTTAAGGATATATATATGGCCCTTTTCATCTTTACAGACGGTCAATAGGCAAGTGTTTTACTGTGACAACTTCTGAGTTTTCGCTTTTCTCTCTTGTCGTTCAGCTCGTACATAAGTCTCTTCTCAAAAGACTCTGCGCCCTTCCGTAATTTGGCTTTCCACACAACTCTGTCATCAGCTAGTCCCTCCCATGTGCTGGGATCTATAGAAAAGTTTGACATCCTTCGAAATTGTGCAAACTGAATCGTCAACAGTTTAAGGATATAATGTCTACTATTAATCAGGTATACCACATTGATAATTTTGAAACTGAAGCCTTGAGTTGGTTTGATTTTTGGAAAACGCGAGAATACAATAGCCAAGATTGCATCGACTTGTTACCTTTTACAAAGTTTTATCCGAGTGTCAGGTATGCCTTACTAGTTTTGCTAACATTACCAGCAACAACATGTACGGTGGAGCGATCGTTCAGCACATTACGTCGTGTAAAACATGACATTAAAACATTACTAAAAATATTTTGCCCCCTAGAAAATTGTCTGCGGGCGCCTCTGGTGTCAAGTAATTGGTTGCCGCCTTCCTGAAGGTATAGTTCTTTGCTCCATACCACTATTGCACCGCCTTTATCGGCGGGTTTGATAACAATGTCATCACGTCGACGGGACAGAAGCCCTAGGGATATGTTGGTTCACAGTCGCCTCAAGCCTAATATCCATAGTTATTTTGGCACCATCCAGTGTGGCCGTCGGCGCTGCAACACTTGTGCTTATGTAATACAGACCCGCACGGTGTCTTTTCCTAAAGCCACGTTCGTTGTTGAAGACAGTTTCACGTGCGAGTCCCGTAATATTATCTATGCCATTATCTGCAAGCGGTGCAACAAGGCCTATATTGGGAAACCGGCAGGAGACTCAGTGACCGATTCGCCCAACATTTGCGCGATATACGCCAATGCTCTGTGACCCCTGTAGCTACCCATTTCAATGATACTGGCCATTCAGGAGCTTGCGATGTCCAGGTCACAGCCATCCGATCATGTTCCTCTGATGATCGTAGTAGATTTGCTCTGGAGAATCGGTTGATTTCTTTGTATGGTACCTTGCGACCACGCGGGCTCAACGTATTACATTCTTATGCTTCTTAGTACTTTCTCTTCCCATCCTTTGTAATCTATATGGGTTTATGTTGCATGTATTCTTCTTCTTCTTCAGCGATCTCTGGTCATGCGCTTAATTTACTGTGGACCACAAACTGGGCAGACAGCTTCAGGTCTGTCAGGTTTCCCAAAGCTTAGTTTTCAGGTCGACTGGGTGTGGCCACATGTTGCTTCTCAGCTCACACAGAAGAGGACAGTCTTGCAGGATATGCTCTGGTGTCTGTTCTGCCTGCTGACACTGGCAGAGAGCTGTTTGACTTATTCCTAGTCTGTATAAGTGTTTGTTGAGTCTGCAGTGTCGGTGCGTAGTCGAAATATAATGACCTGGTCTGTTCTGCTTAGGTCTTTGGGGGAGTCTTTTCCATAATCATATCCAGTGTTTGTCTTCCAGTCTACTGCAGATTTTCTCTGTATGAGGGTTTTGACCTCTTGAAAAGACAAGTGTTGGTAAATTTGCTCTTTGGCACTGCCCTCCTTAGCTAAGACATCAGCACTCTCATTGCCTGCAATGCCACAGTGAGATGGAATCCACTGCAAGTGAATTTCTGCCTTTTCTGAAAGCTGAGCAAGTTCTCTTTGTAGTTTTTGTACTGTGCTGTCAGTGGATTTAGCCTCCAGGGCTTGTATAGCTGACAATGAGTCTGTAAGAAATACCATCTTGCTTGCAGCTACTTGCAGCTTATTCATGTGCTGTGCTGCCATCAGAAGGGCTATGAGTTCTGCTTTGTAGTTGGAACATATTCTTCCAGTAGGAGCCGCTAGAGACACAGTGGTAGCATCTGGGTGCCTAATGTACACTCCTGCTCCACCATTCATGGTTGCATGTATTCAAGTTATATATTTACTAGATGTTTCATTGTTTCTTTTCCGTTCTATTCCTGTTTTTGTGTTACATTTATTTCGTTATTCGTTTTTATTCCGGATTTTCCTTAGATACGTTTGTATTTGGTCGTCCATTTGTGTTTCATTTTAATTTGTCACTCCTGTTTGTTCGTTTGCTTGATAAAGGCCTTGTTGGTCGAAACGTTGCTGTTTATCGTCACTGTTTCTGTATTTTGTAAAACTATAGTACTTTGTTTGTACGTGGAACACTTTTACAACTATCATTAAATTTGACAAAAGTTGCAGTGAGGAAATCCCGTGGCGTTGAATGCAGACGTCAAAGCCATCATCGATGAAAACTGCAATGCAGACGACGTTGTGATTTACACGGATGGATCGGTAGTTCGTCACGAAAAGTCTGCATGGGTCTTCTCGCAAGCTCATGTGGCAGAATGGTCAAGGAAGCCAGTGGTGCATTCAGTATGACAACAAGCAGCATGACAATGGAGGTACTGGCGGTGACCAATGCACAAAGGAGATCGGAGCACCTATGGACATGTCCGGAGTATATAGTGTTAGGACTGTATTTGTCATTGACCGTCGGCACACGATGGGTGATGTGGTCAGTATCACGCCGTCCGCCTTTACTTTCCCAGAGCATGTCTGGTACCCAGGTGAGGCTGGGTCGACCTGAGACAGTCGCGGTCGGGAAAAATTCCACGCGCATTGCGGAGCTGAACCCAGACCACCAGCCTTGAGAAGCGAGTTCACTAACAACTACGCTACCGTGGCTCTCAATTTTACTGTATAGTATATTGTTTATAAGGCTGTATTCTATCCCCGCTATTGTTTGGAGTGGCCATTGACTGGGTGATGCGAAAATGATGCAGGGGCGAAACTGGCATCGATTGGGTAGAAAATAGTCAACTAGAAGATTTGGATTTTGCAGATGATATTGCCTTGTTAAGTAGAAACAACCAAGATATGCAAAGAAAAACAGACAACTTGTCATCTATAGCATCAAAAGTTGGACTGCAGATAAGCTATGAAAATACAAATACAATGAAGACACCTATAGGCAAGTAATGCAGATATCACACTGGAATCTAAAATGATAAAAATAACAGAGCAGTTCACCTATTTAGGTAGCAATTTTGATTGCACAGGAAATGTTAAAAGAAATTATGATACGAATTGACAAAGCAACATCAGCTTTTAAAAGTCTAAATAAAATATGGAACTGCAAGTTATATAGTATTAAAACTAAATTACGAATTTCAATTCAAATGTTGTATCAATCCTAACATATGCTAGCGAGCGAGAGTTGGAAAATGACTAAATATATAGATAGCAAGTTGAATGCATTTGAAAATAGATGTCTGCGAAAAATAATGAATATAAAATGGAACGAATTCAGGAGAAGTGATGAAATCAGAGACATGTGTGGTCAACCACTAGTGACAACTGTTATAAGAAAGAGAAGATGGAGATATGTTGGGCACACCTTGAGGAGAAATGATCAACGAATATCAAAGCAGGCATTGAAGTGTGATGCAAAGGGTTCAAGAAGGAGATGTCGACATAAGGAGACCCTGAAACGAACTTTGCTGAGAGAGGCAGGAAATATCGGTCTCAGTTCCATGTAGGAGATTGAGCGAGTTGCCCAGGATAGAGCGGTATGGATAAATTACTTGCAGACCCTATGTAACGTATAACGGTACGAGAGGAATTATTATTATTATTATTATATTGTTTATCATCCAATTCTCTTTAACATTTAGTTCTTAGTTCTTTAATGACATCAGTGTTCTTTCTTTTTTCTGTCCATGGTATTCGTAGGATCTTTCTGTAGCATTTAGTTTCGAAGGACTGGATTTTCGTTCTTTTTTTTTGTGTAATGGTCCGTAGTTCACAACCATAAGTAATCACTGGAAAAATGTTCTCAATAGTTATAATTTTAATATTTTGCTGGTGCTTTGCCACATGTTCTTCATTGTGTTTAACTTCTTGATTGCTATTGCCAGTCTTCTTGAGATCTCTTTGGAGCAGTCACCATTATTGTTAATTATTTTGCTGGTGGATAAAAATACTGTATCGTCTGCGTATCTTAGCTCTGGTATGGATTTGTCGCCTATAGTGAGAGGGTCGTAATTCACATTGTTGGCATCGTCTTTTACATTCCTCATGATGTTCTCCGCATATATGTTGAATAAGTATGGGGACAAAATCAGGGCGTGCCGCCTCTGTACTAGTATGACTAGATTGTTCCCCAAGCGTGAAGACATTACAATTATTATAATTTGAATTAAATTTCCATTTAATTAAATTTCATCTAATTAAAAGCATAAAATAAAAATACTGATTAAACAGCATTAATATTTCTCAAAATTTGCGTCGCACTACGGCAACGATATTTCCTGCTAATTGAGATACCAAAGGCTCCACTTAGACTCGGTTTGTTTGGTTACCAAAGAGGGTCATGGTTTAATCGGCTCTTTCCGATACAGGACTAGCTGACGCTACAATAGTCATGTGTGATTGTCTGTGTATCTTTCTTCTTTCTTTCTCGAATCCTATTTGCCTCACAGCGTCAGGTCAGGAAGAGATTTCTAAAACGGGCCCTAGTATGCGCTTTGTAAATAGTCTCTTTCGTCGCCTCTGTTATCTCTGAGGTCCATCTTTTGCGTGGCCTGCCTTTTGCTTTGTACCCGTTGTGTCGGAGCAGCATTGCTATTTGAGGTGCACTGTCTGATGGTAATCTGCTTACGTGGCCTAACCATTTAATTTGTTGTTTCTGATGAAGTCTAGTACTGATGTTGTACCCACTTTTTTTCCTGATGTCTTCATTTCTCAACGGGTCTCTTCTTGTTGGGAAGAAAGATATGTCTGTGTATATATATTATAAATGCTAACCCTTGGCGTTCTGTCGCAGACAAATGTATTTGCCGTTTTTATCTTCTGATGGGTAATTCTTTCGTTATTAACCATATTTAATTGTTCCAGTTAATGAAAGTGATCTAGGGAAGTGTTGAAGTGTTCGATTGTTAGTATAGTTTGACAGCGCTTCAAAGTATGAAATATAGAAACGGAATTGGTTTTGAAATCTAGTAACTCACTACAGAGCGTAGAGTATACATACATGTGATGTAATAAAAGTAGGTCAGCGTGATACTGCATGCAGTGTCGTTGGCATGTCACGTGTTGTATTCGCGAATGATTAGATTATTCACATCATCATCTGGAGGTCTCAGTTTTGAAGAAATGCATCAAGTAAAAACGAAAGGTTGACCAAGCACAAACATTTCGGTTAGAACAAAGTGAAATACTATATGCGCCATTTCACGACGGACTATTACATTGGTACAAAATGATTAACTGAATGCAAATCAAGAAGCAGATTGTATCAATTGTTGGCCTTGTGTGCTGTTCGAAACAGATCAGGTAGTTTGGAGTAATAATGTTTTTGTGATATCAATAATTTTCACATGTCAATATGCGACACGAAAAGATTCACTATCCGTAATAAATACATTACAAACGCAATAACTACATTACAAACACAATAACTACATTACAAACTCAATAACTACATTACAAACTCAATAACTACATTACAAACGCAATAACTACATTACAAACGCAATAACTACATTACAAACTTTCGAAGAAACTATAATATAGTTGCAGTGTTTCTTTTCTTGTGTTGTCACACTGTTACCGGGTAGTTGCCCAGTGTCATGGTTTTCTGTTTCTCTATTAAGTGAACATAAAGGTTTTGATGCTTTAAAACATAACTAATTGGTGGATTCAAACCAGGAACTAATGAGGTGATTAATTAAGTGTGCTGTGCTTTGGCTAAACAAGAATTGTCATTCACAACGAACGACAAGATTCCCTTAACCGGGGAAACTATAACGAACGGCAAGATTCCCTTAACCGGGGAAACTACAATGAACAAATGCATCGCCCGTGTGGAGCCGGGATCCGCAGGGAAGCAACGAATAGTACCACTGCGACCTAAAGGCAGTTCATAAGAGACCACTGATGTAGGATCTAGGAAGGCTACGATAGTAAATAAAAAGCATCGCAGAAGTCGTATGTGCTGGCTACTTGTAGGCGCATAACGGGTACAACGTTCAATCGCTCTTAGGCTCAGCTCACATACAAATCAAACAGAGTGGTTAACAAGTAGTCATTGTGGAGCGTTCGAAGAAGAGCACATGCATGTATTATATGTGGGGTCTATGTGGCTAAGTGGTTAAGCTCTTGCCTTGCCAGTCGAAGGTCGTGTGTTCGAATCCGGACAGTGCTGTTCTGTTCACGAGTGCATTTATTTTTCATAGAAACCTAGCATTGTTGACGGAGCTACGGAGTTCATGCTTTGTGCAATGTTCTCGGTAGGAGACGTGTCATTTCCGCATAGAATAATGGAGCCATATGGGGTAAAACCTGGTGCAATGGAGTCAATCCTTTGGCTGAAAAACTTTTACGTACTTCATAAATATGATAGTAAGTTGGAGTTTTATCTTCAGAGTATGGTAGGGGTGGGGGTGTGTTAAAGGAACCTCCAACATAATTCAAAACTACATCATTGAATGTGTTGATGATGTCATTCTGTATGAGGTTAAGTCAGAACTTAATAATGCATTTCTTGTCTAGCGATAATGTTAGATGAAACTATGGACATTGCAAAGCTCTCTCGAAAGAGGTAATCTGTGAACGGTAAAAGTATCCTTGCTAAATTGTCTTGTTTCTTAACCTAGTCCCCTTTTAGAAAAGTCACAGTACGCCACTGGACAAAATACATCCATGTATTACATCATTTTGAATCTCGAACCATTCAGCTATTTCACCTCCTATTTCACCTCCTATTTATCGTGGTATAGAGTTTCTATGAGTTGTATTATATGTGTTGAAAAATGCATGTCTTTCATGATGTTCCACATTTTCTGGCGTTGTATATGGTCGAAAGCCTTGCTATAATCTATGAAACATGCATGCAGGTCTATGTTATGTTCCACTGGAACGGAGCTGAGACAAGAACATCAATTTAAATACCTCGGAGTCCTGATAGCATCAGGTGGCAGATTGAGATCAGAAATAAAGAGCAGAATAGTGCAGGCCAGGGCAGCTTTCCAGAAAATGAGACGCATTATATGCAACAAGTCACTGTCAAATTTACCAAATTTATGCATAGACACGGACCACAAAGCGGTAGTTATGACTATCAGAACACACAAGAAGAGTACCAGAGGGCAACACACGACTACAAAAGAAATAATCAAAATCAATAAATTAACAGATGTCAACACACAAGAGTCATATCTTCAAAGAGTCACAGATAATTTTCCTAAACTAACTGAAGAAAGCAAGTCAGTAGAAGAAGAATGGACAGTATTTAAGAGAACTTTATTAGAAGCAGCCAAAGAAACATGCGGAACAGTAAAATCCAGAGGTACCGACCAAAAATCACAACTTGGTGGAATGACGAAGTAAAACTAGCGGTAAAGGAGAAAAAACACAGATACAACTTATGGGCAAAAAACAATCATCAAAACGACCTCACTGAGTATAGAACAGCTAGAAAACAAGCCAAGGAGATAATAAAGAAGTCTAAAATACAAGCATGGCAAGATTATGGCGAAACATTAAATTCAGACTACAAAAATTCAACAAGACATTTTTACAAGAAAATTAAAGCTATGCGGGAAAGACAAGAACAATATGACCCAACTGAAATTATTAACGATGAAAACGGCCAAGCTCTTAATGATCCAAAAATGATAATGAACAGATGGCGACAATACTTTAGTGAACTTCTCAACCTACAACAAGAGGACCAACCGAACACTCAAGAACACACAGTAAATGTAACTTCAGAAGTAGAACCAAGCATAACACTATCAGAGATCAGAAATGCTGTAAATATGGCCCCACCTAATAAAACACCAGGCCCAGACAATATCCCGGCCGACCTAATCAAAGCAACTAAAGAGGTAGGAATCAGTTGGCTCCATAGACTATTCAACCAAGTCTGGATCACACAAGAAACGCCAGAAGATTGGAGGAATGCTACAATTGTTCCCATCTGGAAGAAGAAAGGTAGCAAGAGGGACTGTACAAAGTATAGAGGCATAGCGCTACTGAGCCACACTGGGAAAATATTCTGCAAAATACTTGAGAAAGGCTCCGCCACATCATCGAGCCACAACTTAATGACTCCCAAATGGGATTCAGAAGAACAAAAGCTGTACAGACGCAATATTCGCCCTCAGACAGTTAGTAGAAAGGACTATCGAATCCGACAAACAGTTACACGTTGCATTTGTAGATCAGGAAAAGCGTTCGACCGCGTAGATAGGCACAAGTTGTGGAAAATACTAACAACCTATGGGGTTAATGAACACCTAATCAACCTTTGCAAGAACATTTATACTGACAACCAATGTACGATTAGAACAAATACAGGATTATCAGAAAAGTTTCACGTAGGGTCAGGAGTAAGACAAGGTTGCGTACTATCCCTGCTGCTATTCATCACGTACATTGATCACATTTGTAAAATAGCTAACACCAGCGAAGGAAACAACCTCGGAGAACTCTTAAATGAATGTATTTTTGCAGACGATCAGGCAATCATATCAACAACAGAAGAACAGCTACAACAACACATCAACAGACTCCAGTTAGCATGTAACGAATACAACATGAGAATTAACATCGACAAAACAGAAGTAATGACATTCGCCAGAGAGGAAAACACTACCAACATTTCCATCGATAATCACCTACTAAATCAAGTAAAAAATTTCACATACCTGGGGAGCATTTTTTCAGCAAATGGAAGAATAACTAATGAAATTCAACACAGATGCAACAAAGCAAATCAAATGATAGGCAAATGGCGCCAATTTTAAGATGCAAACACGTCACCATGAACACAAAAAGAGCAATGTTCAACACAATCTTTCTCCCACATTATGTTACCAGTGCCAAACCTGGACGCTGACAACAAACGATAGAAGAAAACTAGTCACAACAGAGATGAAGTGTCTACGCAGAATGCTGGGTGTAACAAGAAGAGACCGGTTGAGAAATGAAGACATCAGGAAAAAGTGGGTACAACATCAGTACTAGACTTCATCAAGAAACAACAAATTGAATGGTTCGGTCACGTAAGCAGATTACCATCAGACAGTGCACCTCAAAGAGCAATGCTGCTCCGATACAATGGGTACAAAGCAAAAGGCCGGCCACGCAAAAGATGGACCTCAGAGATAACAGAGGCGACGAAAGAGACTATCTACGAAGCGCATACTAGGGCCCGTTTTAGAAATCTCTTCCTGACCTGACGCTGTGAGGCATACAGGATTCGAGAAAGAAAGAAAGAAAGAAAGTCACTGTCAATTTAGGTCAGAATGAGAGTTACATAGAACCAATACTGACATACGGATGCGAGTCATAGACAAACATCAAGGGGGAAGAGATGGTTTTTGAGTTGTTACCTGCAGGCCCGGTTTAACCACTAGGCGAACTAGGCGGCCGCCTAGGGCGGCAAATTTCTGGGGCGACACTAAAAGCAACGTAAAATAGAAATTTTTTTAAAAAGTGTCACCTTTTAGTAATAAATGGATTGAATATTTTTGTTTTTAGTGGAGTGACGCCGACCTTTAAACATGGCATTTTTAGTTTTTAATTTTTAGTTAATTTATATTAATATTTAAAGTTTTATTGCAATATATTACATTTTATTTTTTTCCCGCTAGATGAAAGGAATTGCATAGTATAAATTTGATCAATAGTTTACTTACTTACGTTATAGGAAATAACGCCACATCCGGTGACGTCATTTCGAAATCAAAATCTGGCGTGTAAATATAATATAAATATTGAAAATTGAAAATAAATTAAATATTTGAAATTCGATTGTCGTCGACTGGCTACTTAAATACTTTAGGTAAGATATTTAGTTTTACTTTTGTACAACGTTATATTTAAAATCATTTGATTTAAGTATTTAAATTTGTATATGTAAATTGTAATTATTTTATTTATATTTTATTTACTTTACAAAAATGAATTAAAAATATAGAAAAATAGTAGCTAAATCATAATAAAATTTTATTTTGCAATTTCCGTCGTTATTTCAATCCCCCATGGCAGAGAGAAAACGATTGTCTGGTGCACAGTATCGTAAACGACGGGCTGAAAATGAAAAAGAAGTAACAAAACAAGGAGACTCGTTGTTAAAGTATCTATGTACACCGCACAGAGACGAAGGTAGTCCAGAGGAGTTAAACAATCAAGCTGAAGCAGACAAGGAAGCGGAGGAATCCGATGAAATGACAGTATCAGAAGAGTTTGAACCACAAAATGAAATGCACGGTACGCACCAAGAATCAAAATCTGAAGTGCATAAAATCGATAATTTCACTGGTTTATATGTTAACTATGGCGATCCTAGCAGCCAAAGAAACATGCGGAACAGCAAAATACAGAGGTACCCGACCAAAAGCACAACTTGGTGGAATGACGAAGTAAAACTAGCGGTAAAGGAGAAAAACACAGATACAACTTATGGGCAAAAACAAACATCAAAACGACCTCACTGAGTATAGAACAGCTAGAAAACAAGCCAAGGAGATAATAAAGAAGTCTAAAATACAAGCATGGCAAGATTATGGCGAAACATTAAATTCAGACTACAAAAATTCAACAAGACATTTTTACAAGAAAATTAAAGCTATGCGGGAAAGACAAGAACAATATGACCCAACTGAAATTATTAACGATGAAAACGGCCAAGCTCTTAATGATCCAAAAATGATAATGAACAGATGGCGACAATACTTTAGTGAACTTCTCAACCTACAACAAGAGGACCAACCGAACACTCAAGAACACACAGTAAATGTAACTTCAGAAGTAGAACCAAGCATAACACTATCAGAGATCAGAAATGCTGTAAATATGGCCCCACCTAATAAAACACCAGGCCCAGACAATATCCCGGCCGACCTAATCAAAGCAACTAAAGAGGTAGGAATCAGCTGGCTCCATAGACTATTCAACCAAGTCTGGATCACACAAGAAACGCCAGAAGATTGGAGGAATGCTACAAATGTTCCATCTGGAAGAAGAAAGGTAGCAAGAGGGACTGTACAAAGTATAGAGGCATAGCGCTACTGAGCCACACTGGGAAAATATTCTGCAAAATACTTGAGAAAAGGCTCCGCCACATCATCGAGCCTCAGCTTAATGACTCCCAAATGGGATTCAGGAAGAACAAAAGCTGTACAGACGCAATATTCGCCCTCAGACAGTTAGTAGAAAGGACTATCGAATCCGACAAACATTTACACGTTGCATTTGTAGATCAGGAAAAGCGTTCGACCGCGTAGATAGGCACAAGTTGTGGAAAATACTAACAACCTATGGGGTTAATGAACACCTCATCAACCTTTGCAAGAACATTTATACTGACAGCCAATGTACGATTAGAACAAATACAGGATTATCAGAAAAGTTTCACGTAGGGTCAGGAGTAAGACAAGGTTGCGTACTATCCCCGCCGCTATTCATCACGTACATTGACCACATTTGTAAAATAGCTAACACCAGCGAAGGAAACAACCTCGAGAACTCTTAAATGAATGTATTTTTGCAGACGATCAGGCAATCATATCAACAACAGAAGAACAGCTACAACAACACATCAACAGACTCCAGTTAGCATGTAACGAATACAACATGAGAATTAACATCGACAAAACAGAAGTAATGACATTCGCCAGAGAAGAAAACACTACCAACATCTCCATCGATAATCATCTACTAAATCAAGCAAAAGATTTCACATACCTGGGGAGCATTTTTTCAGCAAATGGAAGAATAACTAATGAAATTCAACACAGATGCAACAAAGCAAATCAAATGATAGGGCAAATGGCGCCAATTTTAAGATGCAAACACGTCACCATGAACACAAAAAGAGCAATGTTCAACACAATATTTTTCTCCACATTATGTTACCAGTGCCAAACCTGGACGCTGACAACAAACGATAGAAGAAAACTAGTCACAACAGAGATGAAGTGTCTACGCAGAATGCTGGGTGTAACAAGAAGAGACCGGTTGAGAAATGAAGACATCAGGAAAAAGTGGGTACAACATCAGTACTAGACTTCATCAAGAAACAACAAATTAAATGGTTCGGTCACGTAAGCAGATTACCATCAGACAGTGCACCCAAAGAGCAATGCTGCTCCGATACAATGGGTACAAAGCAAAAGGCCGGCCACGCAAAAGATGGACCTCAGAGATAACAGAGGCGACGAAAGAGACTATCTACGAAGCGCATACTAGGGCCCGTTTTAGAAATCTCTTCCTGACCTGACGCTGTGAGGCATACAGGATTCGAGAAAGAAAGAAAGAAAGATGGCGATCCTGCTACTTGGGCCAAATTTGATGATCATATGCGACAAATTTTGATAGAACGTGGACCAGAACAAGTTGAGCAGTTTGATTTTCCTAAAGACAGTATGCAAAGAAAATTCTCAAAAATTAATTACAACCGCAGGCTTGTTAATGGAGAAAACATTCGCAGACATTGGCTGCAGTACTCTGTAAGTAATGACTCTGTTTATTGCTTCTGCTGCAAGCTGTTTACCAGTAGCACAATAGGTGCGCCATCTCTTTCTGATAAAGGTTCACATGATTGGAAAAACATGTCCGCAATTCTATCAGGACACGAGAAAAGCAGTCCTAGCAGAAAAACATCTAGCGAATATTCAGTCATGGAAGGAACTTTAGCTGCGACTGCAACACATAAAAACAATTGATGCTGAACATTTGCGTCTCATAAAAAAAGAAGAACAGTATTGGAAGCAAATCTTGAAACGGCTGATTGCTTTAGTTCGAGTTCTTGGCATGCAAAATCTTGCTTTTCGTGGAACACATGAGCAACTGAACACTTCTGATAACGGGAACTTCCTGAAATGTGTGGAATTTCTAGCTTTGTTTGACCCACTTATGGATGAGCATCTTCGAAAGATTAAAGACAATGAGACACATGTACATTATCTAGGCAAAGACATACAAAATGAACTGATTCAGCTTTTATCCAATGCAATCAAACAAAAAATTATAGCATCTGCTCGTGAAGCTAAGTACTTTTCAATAATTCTAGATTGCACACCAGATGCTGGTCATTTTGAACAAATGACCATGATCATTCGCTTTGTGGATGTGATTTCAAATCCAGAAAATGAGATTGCAGCAGCAGCATCTATAAAGGAACATTTTTTGGGTTTTGTGCCTCTAAAGGAGACAACTGGTGCTGGTATGACTGAAACTATTCTTCGGCAGTTAGAAGAGATGTCTTTATCTGTCGAAAATTTACGCGGTCAAGGATATGATAATGGCAGCAATATGAAGGGAAAAGACAATGGTGTCCAGCGAAGAATTTTAGATGTCAATCCCCGAGCATTGTTTGTTCCTTGCTGTGCGCATACCTTGAATTTGGCTGTTAATGATGCGGCAAAATGTTGCTTAGAAGCAATAGCTTCTTTGATTTAGTGCAACGTGTTTATGTATTCTTTTCTGCATCAACTCGTCGCTGTGAAGTTTTAAATCGACATGTTTCTAATCTCACTGTTAAAACCACTTAGTGAAACAAGATGGGAAAGTCGAATTGATGCTTTGAAACCTCTTCGTTATCAACTTGGTGATATCTACGATGCTCTGGCAGAGATTGCATCTGGTAATACATCACGGACAGATGCACGGGTTATTGCAAAAGCCATTTCTAGTTTTAAGTTTGTCGTTTCTCTGGTTGTGTGGTATGACGTTTTGTTTGAGATCAACATGACTAGTAAACAACTTCAGGCAAAAGAATTAAATATACTTGGCGCCATGAATCATCTGGATGAAACAAAGAAGTTTCTCGTAAACCGCAGAAATGACACGGAGTTTAAGAAAACATTGGTAGATGCAGCTCAAATTGCAGTCAATTTAGAGATACCAGCACTTTTCGAACCCGAACCAACCCGTATCAGAAGAAAGAAGAAACAATTTGCATACGAAGGAGATGACGACGAACCTATTCGGGATCCAAAAGACAAATTCAAAGTAAACTTTTACTTCGCTGTTCTTGACACGGCAATACAATCGGTTGATGAAAGATTCACTCTGATGCCAAAAATTAGTTCTGTGTTTGGTTTCTTCTATGATGTTCACAGTTTGCAGAATAAAACTAGTAAGGAAGTTATGGAACATTGCTTGAATCTTGAAAAAGCTTTGCAACATGGAGACTCCAAAGATATTGATGCAGTTGATCTAAGCAGTGAACTGAAAGCCATTTCAAGACGAGTTGCAAGGTGTACATCGCCACATGATGTACTAAACTTTATATTGAAAAATAATCTAACAGATAGTGTCCCCAACACTGTTATAGCTCTGCGAATTCTCTTGACACTTCCCGTTTCTGTGGCTAGTGGTGAGCGAAGCTTCTCTAAGCTCAAACTGATAAAAACATATTTGCGAACGTCCATGCTACAAGAAAGACTTGTTGGACTAGCTACTCTGTCAATTGAACATGACATTGCCAAAGACATTGAACTGATTGAACTCGTTTCTACATTTGCTAAAGCAAAAGCGCAAAAAATAAAGTTTTGAAATTACATTACCGGTATAAACGAATATACCATTATATAGATTATACATGTTCTATTCTATTCTTCTTTCTATTGAATGCAAATACGAATTAAAACAAAAGGCACCATAGCATTTCCTTTGTGAAAGTTAATATTAATTCAATCTTAGTTGCCGTGGGCGCGGGGGGCGCAGTGCGACAGGTTCGCCTAGGGTGCCAAATACTCTGGCGCCGGCCCTGGTTACCTGACATGACTTACCGCGAGATGCTTGATTTATTCCGCAGTCGCCTATCCCGGAGAAGGTGCTTGTATCTGCTATGCTTCGAGTCCAGAAAATTTCTCGTCAGTAGACCCTTACCAACCAGCATAGGACTTCCAACTATGACAGGGTGAAACTTATCTTTACTTTCCACCCTCATAGTTCACTAGTGAAAAAAGTGTTATTCCGTCATCTGTCTATTCTAAATTCGGATCCATGGCAGCACCCTCTGATATTGTAGCCAAGCCAGCCAATCTATCAGCTCGTTCATTACCCCAAACTCCTGCGTACCCAGGGACAAAAATGAAGGTGGTTTCTCTGATTATTGTCTGTACTAGTACCTCCACCCAGTTGCGTCTCACCATTCCTGATTCGAATTTACGAATCATGCTCATGGAATCACCGAGTATGAAAACACGAGAGTAGTTGTGAGATGCCAACCATTTCACCACCTCCGTAACCACCCGAATTTCCATTGTCAAACTAATTGTGGTTGTTGCGTAGGCACCACTGGCCTCTCTTATTATTTTTCCTCCTGAGCGTGCTGAAAATCCCACGCACAGCGTTGTTGGCGAATGACTGAACCATCGCTGTAAATAACCACATCTGTATCATTGATGTTGTCATTCAAGAGGGCCTCAATCTCCACTCTAATCAGTGATGGATTATTTTGTTCGCAGCTTTTCTTAATAGATGTAATAACTGTGAAAGCAGGCAGAAATTGAAGTGGTACAGCAATTCATTCCTCTCCTGGTTCAATAAACGAATACTTATATTTTTAAGAGATACTCGCTGGTTTCTGTTATTGACAGTATTCGAATATCGAGCATTTGCTATTCGCACATCACTAAGGTACCGGATGTAGCAGCCGAAATAACAACAAAGAAAAGCGGTATTTTTACCGTCAGGAATTAATAATTAAAATATTGTATGAACTTGCCTCAGTATTGTCCAAACTACTGCAGGCTTGGTTCTGGTCAAATGTCATTTCGTTGTCATGGGTAATGTTATAGACTAATAAATATTGTTTGCTCTTTAAATACTTGAAGCGACAGTGAGTGCAGCCGCCCGGGTGCTAAATTTAATTAATTAAAGGGAGGCGTTATTCAGATTGAATATAACGTTCAGTGTTCAGCGTTATATATGGAGTCGACTGTGAATAACGCTGAGCGTTATTCAGACATCTCCGTATAATAACTCCGTTTTGTTAACTTACAAGTACAATTTAATAATGGAGGCGTTATTCACAGTCGACTGTGAATTATAGCGTTATATAATAATAATAATATATGGAGTCGAGTGTGATTAACACTCACACTGAGCGTTATTCACACTCACAGACGTCTCCGTATAATCTTCACTCCGTAATTTAAATAGAATACTAATTATAATATATAATGCCCAGGATATTGAGGATAGAGTGGTATGGAGAAATTGCTTGCAGGCCCTATGTTAACTATGTAACGTATAAATAATAACGGTACGGAAGGACTTATTATTATAATAATAAAGTATAATAATAGTTATTATAATATACATACCGTTAATATCAATAATTTCAATTATACTTTATTAAATTATACTTAACTAAGAAATTTTAATCATCATATCGTAATCAACATTGTTACTCTAATAGATGTACTATTGTCAATATTGTTAAACTCGGCTGCATCGCATTGTTGTTATTTGTAAGTGTTATTGTTGTTACCTGTAACTAGAGTAACTGTGTATGATTGTTATGATCACTGATATTGTTATTGTACAATTGTAGTGTTACGTAATAGTGTATTTAACTGCTCATATATATCATTTATTATTATAGTTAGTTAGTCTTTCCTCTTGGGCCTGTGGGCGGCATAGGGCAGAGGTCATAGCTCTCCATGTCTCGCGGTTCGTTGCTATTTGTTTTAAGTCTTTTATGTTTACTAGGCCCATCGTTGAGCCTTCTCTGATGCATCGCATTGGCATCAAGTGCTTTTAACAAATTGTCAAATATATGGAAGTCCAATTCACTCAGCTAGCACTTAAAATTAAAGATCTTTAACTCTTGTGTGATTCCAGTATTAACTTATGGATGCGAGAGTTGGAAAGCAACAAAAGCTCTAGAAAGAAAATTAGATAACTTTGAGAATAAATGTCTTAGAAGAATACTGAACCTCAAATGGTCAGATTTATTATTATAGATGCTAAAATAATACTGTTTAGCGTGCTCGTTTCATCTAGTTGACTAACTAGAACTTGACTAACATGACATTGACATCAGCTCTGAATGCCTTCCTGTCCTCTGTAAGTTCTCTACGTCCGCTGCAGTGATACTCTTCTTGCTCTTCGATCTGCAAGAAGTGTCTAAAAAAAAAACCAGCCAGGCGATGCGCAAATGACTACTGGCGGGAGTTATACAGAAATATCCAGCTCTCCTTTTATACTGGAAACATAAGGGGTGTTTATGAGGGCATCAGGAAGGCCTTTGGCCCAACTATAAAGACTGCACCTTAGAACAAAACCGTCTGAGTGGTTACCGGGCCCAAATTTGTGGTGTAAAGAATAGAACCACTGTTACCTACTACGCATGACGTAGAGCATCTAGGAGGTTTGGTTGAAATTGGATGCACATGTCCTAAATGTGTAGAAATCTATGCGTTTAGGGGCCTACCAAACCAATGTGCAACGATACACGTCTGACAAAGATCAAACATATCACAGAGTGATTAAAATTGGTCATAAGAACAACGCAAAGAGGAAGATCAAGAACGGAATTACGTGCACAGCCTTCAGTACCTATTGGAGCTCAGGTGCTTATTCTTGGAGGATGTGTTCGATTTCAACCAGCGTTTAGTGGGTTCGCTCTCCGTTAGCCTTTTGCTGTCCCCAGCCAAAACCCACAAAGGCTGCAGGTTGCCATTTACTTTTAGGCAGCGACCCTTAGCGGCCTGCACTCCCGGGCTTATGAGCACCATCTGCAAGCGAAACCAGTCATTTGTGGACTCCTTGGTTTGCGTCGTCAGTTTGTGTACTCTGTAAACAAAACAGAGGAAGTTCTAATCGATCGCAATAAACAGATGGAGCGCTGGGTGGAACATTATCTAGAGTTATATTCCACCCAAAATATTGTAACTGTTTGATGCAATTGAAGCTCTTCCAGCCTTGAGCAATTTAGACCAGATGTCATCAGAGGCAGAAATCAGTATTGCAATTGACACCTGGCAAATGGGAAGGCAGCTGGAAAAGCGCATCCTGAAGTGATCAAATGTGCTAAACAAACTCTCCTGACCAGTCTGCATGAATTATTATGCTTATGCACAACGTAAGATAACCACTCCTTAATGATCTTTGTGTGCCATAAATTTAAGCTTAGATCTACGCCAAGGAGTATTAGCTTACATGCGTTGACTGGATGAGGTCGCTAAGATAAAGACCCGAACGATATCAACCCTTCTAGGGCTAGTCACAGAAGGTATCACCTTTTGTGTTGCTTTGTCAAACAAACGATCATATGTTGGCGGTATGCTTAGCCTTTATGTGATCTGAGCCATGACATATGGACATCATCTGTGTAGGATGATCAGTGTCCGAAAAGTATTGCCCTTAGCCAATGCTTGGGGTTGTACTAGTCAAACCTTTGCATTTTCGGCCATACTTTTTTCAGGTGAGTTTGTTCCTGAGTAGGAGTATTCTCAGCCACTTCAGGGGGCATGTCGTTACTTGGCAATTTGCAAGGATTTTACCCTGTATTTTCCCTCTCTCCTGGAAACACTGGTCTGGAGCTGCACACAGATATTCTAGAGGATCGTTTCAATCAGCAACGCAACTGAGGTTTTGCGCTCTGCCAACCTTACCCAATAGGTTTCTCCTATCACCCATCTCAGTTCTTTCAGGGATGTTAGTTGTTATTGCAACAGTACCCTGCCCGGTTGTCCCAGGGAGGGCAGTTTCGTTAGTCACAAAAAGGAACTTTTTTATTTGCACTTGTCCAACCATTCCCACCTCAGTTCTTCCGGGGATGTTAGTTGTTTTGGCAACCGTACCTTTCCCGATTGTCCCAGGGAGGGCAGTTACGTTAGGCTCTGAACGCAACTTTAGAATTTGCGCTCTGCCAACCTTACCCAATAGGTTTCTCCACGCTTAGCCTCATGTACGGGGTTTCCCGCATACCTTCACATGTAGTGCCACGATGCTGCTCTGCCGTGTATTCGGGATTCGTTACGCACATTGCCGTTTTCTGGCCGCCTGTGGGTCCACCCTTGCATCGCTCACATGCGTGCACGCTCTGCATTGGTGCCTACCTCACCATTTCCGTCAATTTCCACCGTGCTCACATTTGACTGGGCTGTCCCGCCTGTGACTCAACCCGGTCCCCCACCCCTGTGATGGGGTCACGGGTTTCGCCCCACGGGTTTCGCCCCTTGTGCATCGCTCGCACACTCTGCCCTGGTGTCTACCTCACCATTTCCGTCAATTTCCACCGTGCTCACATTTGCCTAGGCTGTCCGTGTGGACCCCCGTACAGTTCAGCTCGACTCCCAGCATACTCATCGGCTAAAGAAGAGGGCTCAAGAGAGAGCATGCTTGGGCTCCGAGTTTCGCCCACGCGGTTCCACGTTTATCCTTCCAGCTTTTCCCATCGGCCAGGAGAGACAGCATTAATAGTCACTCTGGGAGTTCGCTTGTCTGTGTTGCGAGCGGATCCTATCTAGCGTGACTACGTTTGCATCTCTACTTGCCCCAGAGTAGCTCTCCCACGGCACCTGCCCTCTTAGCCAGACCGGAACTACCGTCTGTTACTAGGGTCACCACGTGGAGGTGAGGGCAGGGGATTAGTGCCAGCTCACTAATCTGGCACGCTGTTGTTTCCTTGCGCCTTTGACCGCGGAAACAAATATAATGTTCCAGGATATTAACAGAGCCCCATCTATCAACATTGGTAGTCATACGCTTGAAGTAGTCACCTTTACGTACCTTGGCTCGGTCATCAGCAGCAACCTCTCCTCGATGATGAAATTAGTAGTCGCATTGGGAAGGCCTCCACTGCTATGTTCAAATTAGCAAAGCGTGTAAGGGACAATAGGGCACTCACAAGGAACACCAAGACACAAGTATATAATGCTTGTGTTCTCAGCATTCTGCCGTATGGTAGTGAGACATGGGCCACATATGCTAGACAAGAACATCGTCTCAAAACCTTCCGCATGCGCTGTCCAAGACGAATATAGAACATCCGATGGCAAGACCACATCTCCAATATAGAAGTCCTGGACAGTGCTGGCATTCCAAGCATGCACATCTTGCTGAGTCTGAGATGTCTGGGACACGTGTGCCATATGAGCGATGATAGAATCCCAAGGAACATTCTATATGGTCAACTCGAAACTGGTACTAGATAGCATGGGCGCCCATTATTACGCTTCACTGACACCTGCAAGCGTGATCTTACTCATGCGCATAGACAAAGAACACTGGGAGCGGCTGGCCAAAGACAGGCAAGCATGGCGAGCGGCAGTGAAGGGCGGCTCAAAAGAAAAGAAGAAAAACAACATCACATGTGGAGGCAAAAGAGAGCAGAGAGAACATCCTATGTATCAACTACAGTCTCCAGTTTTAGCTGCAGCAACTGTGGCAAGGAGTGCCACTCCAGAATAGGCCATTACAGCCACAAGAAACGTTGTGATTCAGCGCAGAACATACTTCATTTTTTTTTTTTTTCTTTCGTCCGCTTTCAACTCAGACGAGTTTCATCTCTGAAACTGATTTTTGCGTGAAAATCGTTTTCCTATTTCTTACAATGGCAGCAGCGTGCACATTGTAAATTACTTTACACTGGCAGCCGTGTGCTCAATGTACTCGTAATTAGTATTACCTCGCCATACAGGCAGATTTTCTCCGACTTCAGAGGTACTCACGTTATCGTCCTGAGTAAGACCAGGGGAATCGAACAAATGCCGGACAGTAGGTTCGAATCCGAGCTATGAGGCGTCTCACAGCTAGCAGGCCGAGCTACTATCAACTACTCTAGGCAGTCCCCCGAACATACTTCATGACGCAAGACCTATTGTCTCCTGGGACAAAGAGGCCAATGATGATTCTTCATAATCCACAAAATATTGTTGTAACTGATATTGGCGTTGCTCCCATACCTATCCACAGTATGATATGCCCCGCTTTGAGGTGGGTATCTATCACCTACTCCTGTACCCCTGAGAATATCTTCTTCCTCACCTTTCAACTCCCAATGGAGCACAGGTCTTCAACAAACTTCTTCCTCTCTCCCACCATCCCTTCCAATTTTTTCCATGTTTTACCTATCCTTTTAATATCAGCCTCCAGGTCTTTCTAGGCCTTCCCCTACTCCTCTTTCCCTGGACGTTCCAAAACAGTGCCTTTCTTGCAATACAGTAGAACCCACTTATCTCGACCTCGGTTAACTCGCCAACCCTATTAAGTCGACGCTTTTGAAGTGGAACCGCCAAATTATCTCTTTGTCTTAACATTTTCTCATCGGATATCTCGATTCTTTTATGTCGCCGAACCCTAATATCTCGAGCGCAAAAGAGGGCCAAATTTGCCACTTAACGTTGGTTATCTCGATCCCCATGACCATGGGTGTTAACTTATGCTACAGTAATATATACAGTCCAATATTGGCAGGTGTTGACTCATGTAAGTTTCTTCGTGGAATGGAGATCCACGGTATTTTGATTTTTAATTTAATTTTTAATTGAGGTGGTAGAAATGCTACAGAAAATTCGACGGTATGGTTCTTTTGTAGGAGATGAAACTGTTTTAGACAGCATAAATAATATTGAAGCATTTGTTTTCAAGCAGACTGTTAAAGGCAAAAGCAACAAAGCATTTTAGACTTTGTAAAGAAACCATAGTAATCAGCGGTACGATACTTTTCAGAGCTGTGTCAGTTTGTATAAATAAAGGTTTGTATCGAGAATCGACGGTGGTTTTTATTTTATATTTCTAAATTTCTGCTGTTAGTTGGTACACATATGCCTTTTGTTGTTAGCAAACATGTATGTACATTTTTATAGCATGCCGATCGCTTCATCAAACAAATAACACGTGCATGTACATTCTCATTTATTAACGCACATGTACATAAAGAAATTTCAAGCACATGTTAATATTTTGCCGCCATATTGGTTTTCGTTTATCTCGATCATCGGTTATCCAACGCTTTTGGCAAACCCTAGACCGCGACATAATCGGGTCTTGAGAATATCTGCAATCTGTCTATAAACATTGTCACGTGAATCAAAGTTCAAATTTGTATCACATTCAGAGTCCGTTTTATCACTATAACTGGCTAAAAAGTCAGAATAAGAGTCATTTTGGACATGACTTCATCAGCTACATCGCCCATTTTGAAAATCTTTGTTTACTTACAAAATCAGCCAAAAAAATAATTCAAAATCGGACTTCCGATATGTGTACTGCACTTATGCTAGATCCACCATTTTGGAGAACTTATCGAACAATGTGGAAGTAATGTGTCGCGACCTCCGCTCCAGCAATACTCCCCATTTAAAAGACATCGCCTGCAACACGTCGGGAAACAAAAGTCGACGACGGCAGCAAAAGGGACTTGGTATTTCGCCGACTTTGGTCGTCGGTGGCAGCCAAAGTGTGGAAGCTGAAATTTATAGTTCTGTATTTTGCTTTTCCTCCGCTGCTCTCCTCCCCTTCTTTTCCATTTATTACAATGTGTTTTCCATATGTTTGTGTTATTTCACCAGCAGCTTCACCTAAAGAGGATTTGAGTGAAGTAATGAAGGATGAAGAAGACGAGGAATGTGAGGATGAAGGTGTTGAAGAAGGGTCAGGGGAAGAGGATGAGGAGTCATTACAAAAAGCTAAGCAAGCCATCACCTGTCGCAGTGTGACACTAAATACTTTGATGGACGATGGAATACTTTGCCATGGCAAAGGAGTTCTGTCCATTGACTATTTGGTAAATTTGTCACAACTGTTTGTTCATTATATGTGTACCAATATATATATTGGGGAAATTATAGCACTGCAACTAGATCATTCATAATAAGCACAAGACAAGAGATTGTTGGGGAGTTGAAGATGGATAATAGAGATGTTCTTCAAAGGGAGATTTTCTTCAAAGGGAGATGTTCTTCAGTCTCTTTGCGATTGCCTGTTGGACGAAGACACTAAAATAAATATTGAATTGATCCACCGATTTAAGCAGGTTGGGGTTTCCGCTTTATGGGTAGAACTGGATGCCTGAGGGGCAGAGTGAGGAGTGTGTTTAAACAGCAAGCCACATGAACTATCAGTATGCATACTCTTCGATATCTGTTGGGGAGACTGAGCACCTATGTGTCTGCCGGAGTTCAATAATGTCAGTTTAATAACCAATAGCAAGAGAAGAGAGACAAAGGCGTTGAACACAATGGTAAATGGAGAAAGACTGGAAGAAGCGTCAGTTTTTACATATCTTCAACACATAATAACAGAAGATAGCAGATGTAAAATAAAAGTTCAGAAGAGAATTGAAACAGCCAAGAATATATTTAACAACATGAAATGTGTATTAACATCCGAACAAATAAACAAAAGTTGCAACTTGTCAAGTGCCATACAATATTCATCATTGTTGTATGGAGTGGAGACATGGACAATGAACAAACAAATGGAGAGAAGAATTGAAGCTTGAGAAATGTGGACATACAGAAGAATAGGTGCGAGTGCCATAGAAAGAGAAGAAAACTGACAAACAAGTACGTCAACAACTAGCAGTGCAAAGAGAATAGCTCAGGGAGATATAAATTTAACAATTGAGATATTTTGGTCACATAAAGAGACACAGCACCCTAAAAGCATCTTGGAAATGAAGGTAGAAGATAGGAGAGCAAGTGGAAGACAGAGATACTCTTGAGAGGGAAACATCAGGACAAAGTCTGACAGAGTGTACCTTCCGATGTTTTGCAGCCGTTACAAGCTACTATTGATGGGGAGACTACACACAATTGATTGGTCAAGATCATAACTGATACCACCTGTATTCAGATATCATTCACACCTATCGTAAAAACTGACCACTGTGATATCACCTGTATTCAGATATCAGACACACCTATCATAAAACTGACCACTGTGATGTCACCTGTATTCAGATATCAGACACATAGTGAAAAAATTACCGCCGTTATATTTGAATGATGCAATAGAAAATGGTTAATATTTTAACATGTGTCAGTATCTTCCATTAATGCTGTCTGAATGCATGCATATCAAATTGGAAAGTATCTGCACCGTTTCTGTATCACTTATACATAGTTCTTCTTCACCCTTTGCCCCTAGGGAAGCATAGGTCTGCAACCAAGGCTATCTTTTCCAGATCTCTCCACTCTCTCCCCATTTTCTTGCATTTCGTCTCCAACTCCCGTCTCTAGGTTTTCCTGGGTCTGCCCCTACCTCTATTGCCCTGAGGTTTCCATCAGAGAGACTTATACATAGTTGAATATGGTAAATCTATGAAGAAAAAAAAGATCTTTTATAAAAACAGAAATTACTAGAATGTGGGCTGATGGTACTGTTATCATTTCATTCATCAATTAGCTGCATCAATAAATGTGATACTGGAAAACAGTGACTATGAATTCATTAAATTTGCATGGGACATGTTAGAATGTAACCAATTGAACATACTTTGATTACTGAGCAACAAGTCAGAAATAACTCCCCGCCCTTCATCCCGCCTCTTCCCATGCTGTTCTTTGATAATCATCTGTGAACACACACACACACACAAACTTATAAAGTAAATGTTGCTGACACAGCAGTAGATATGGGCCATCACAACAATTCTGAAGCTGTCAAGTGAATTGAAGGTTGTAAGGAGAAGAATAGGCAGAGTTTCATGGACAGAAAACAGACAAATAAACAAGTTTTAGGAAAACTAGGCATGAAGAAACAATTATTAAGATAAATAAAATTCAGACAAGTAAAGTATTTTGGGCATATATAAAGACATGACACCATGATAAAATATTTACTAGAGGGGAAAGTTGAGGGGGAAGAGCAAGAGGAAGACCGAGAGATAAGTGGGAGGGAAACTTTAAGAAATGGACAGGTACAGTCTGGCAGTGTGCAACACCAAGGCGAAAGACAGAGGATGCTGGAGATTCATTGCAGCCAACCTTCGATGTGAAGACGGCACCTGATGATGATGAAGGAGATAAACTCTTGATCATTTAACATATGTCGCCAGAGTGGTTACTGGGGCCCAAATTTGGGGTGTAAAGATAGAACCACTGTTACCTGCCACGCATGTAAGAGGAGATTAAGGAGGTTAGGCTGAAATTGGATGCATGTGTCCTAAGCGTGTAGAAGTCTATGCGTTTAGGGGCCTACCAAACCAATGTGCAACGTATACACGTTCTCGACAAAGATCAAACATATCACAAAGAGTGACTAAAATTGGTCGTAAAAAACGAATGCAAAGAAGAAGATCTAGACATAGAAATGAGAGAAATATATGGAGACAAACTTGACAATGTCGGCAAAAGTGTATGCATAATACCCAACAGGACACACATTTGTACAGATAGGTAAATCTAACATTTTACAAACAGTCAAAACTCACTTCAAAATACTATAACTGGACTTATACTGTTGCATGATATCAGATCTGATTGGGGGACAAAGTAATGCTGTCAGCATAGCGCCAGTGCTGATCTCAAATAGAACCAGATGAAAATATTCCACAGAATGCAAAGACAAAATCAGAACAAATTGAACTGAGAAATTGGAAGGAAATAGAATAGAACCCTAGTACCTTTGTTAACAACAGATATAGGTTTGTTTTTCATGTCAATGATGATGTGAACAATCGCATATTATTAGTTATATGATTTATGATATGATCACATTTTCTTGAGATATCTTCTAAGATGGGACTTGTTAACAACAGATTTTTTCAAGAACATTAATTTCTTGTCTTTCATTGTCTCTTGTTAGGGTCAGAGATTTGAAGCTGATCTACTTGAAAGTGGAAAGATCAGATGGCATGGATCTCAAGAAGAATTTGGCACTCCAAGTGCTTGGGCTTTATACTGTAAAAGATTAGTGAATCCTGTCAAGAGGTCTGGGTGTGGATGGGCATCGGTACAGTTTCAGCTTTTAATTATAAACACTTTTAATCTCTCACATTTTAATGTATTTGTCTTATGATATACATCTAACACACTGCTGTGCTCAAGTTATGATATATGTCTAACACACTGCTGTGCTCGTCTTATGATATACATCTAACACACTGCTGTGCTCAAGTTATGATATATGTCTAACACACTGCTGTGCTCAAGTTATGATATATGTCTAACACACTGCTGTGCTCAAGTTATGATATATGTCTAACACACTGCTGTGCTCAAGTTATGATATATGTCTAACACACTGCTGTGCTCAAGTTATGATATATGTCTAACACACTGCTGTGCTCAAGTTATGATATACGTCTAACACACTGCTGTGCTCAAGTTATGATATATGTCTAACACACTGCTGTGCAATTTACATCTAGTTATAAGTGTATTTAATGAATGAAGTTAGATGATGAAAGGGGTCAAAGGCGCAAGGAAGGCCGCCAGGATTAGGTAGATGGCTCTAATCCCCTGCTCTCACCTCCACGTGGTGACCCTGGTAACAGGCGGTAGTTCTGGTCTGGCTAAGAGGGCAGGTGCCATGGGAGAGCTACTCTGGGGCAAGTAGAGATGGAAAGGTAGTCATGCTTGATGGGATCCACTGCAACATAGACAAGCGAACTCCCAGAGTGACTATTAATGCTCGCCTCTCCGGCCGATGGGAAAAGTTAGGATACATGTGGAACCTCGCGGGGGGAATCTCGGAGCCCGCACATTCTCTCTCTTGAGCCGATGAGTATACTGGGTGACGAGTTGAACCGCACGCTGGTCCACAGTCTGGCCCGAATGGGGGCACGAATTAAAGCCATCGAAGAAATGTTGACCGCGTGTGGCGAAATTCGAGCCCCACATGCTCTCTCTTGAGCCGCCTCTCATGAATCGATGAGTATGCTGGGAGTCGAGTTGTGTTGCATGTGGACCATCATGGGGCGAAACTCAGTTTTGCCCCTCGAGTCGGACAGCCCAGGAAAATGTGAGCACAGTAGAATTGACGAAATGGTGAGTTAGGCACCAGGGCAGAGCGAGCCCGCATACGGACGTTGCAATGGTGGCCCCACATGGGGCGAAACCCGTGACCCCATCTCATGGGTGGGGGACCGGGTTGAGTCACAGACGGGGACAGCCCTGGCAAATGGGAGCACAATGCGGAAGGCACGGAAAAGCCAATGGTGACCAAGCACCAGGGCAGAGCTAGCACGCACACTGGCAAAGCCATAGTGGACCCCACCGAGGGACGACAAGCGCGGAAAGCGAGGCAGGCACTGCAGCGGCGAGCATGGCAGGCAGGAGAGTGTGCATCCCACCCAAATGTGCAGAACAACTGGAAACCAAGGTGTTCATTAAAACGACCGGTTTTGCTGGGTAGATGGTGCTCATAAACATTCTGGTCATTTTCTAGGAAATGCACTATTGTAGGGCTTTGTCACAAATGGGAAAAGAAAGAATTGGCCATACAGCTTTTGACATGCTGATGTATCGACCTGTTTGGTACTGTCAGATAATCTTTGAGATAAGCATATGACAACTGTCAGAATCACCTAGATAGATGTTCAAGAAATGGACATAACTTTACTATGACTTGAGGGAAGGGAGATGATGCTTTGTGAATTAGAAATCCAAATGACTCCAATAATACTGTGAGATATAGTGTGGGACACCTTCATGCTGCCTGCTGACAGGATTGTGCCATGTCAGACAAAATGGGCAATACACAACACTATCTTGCTGCCTGTCATTGCTATAGCAGCACTTTATCAAGACCATCATGACAGTTGTGAATCTAGCAGACACAGTAGTAACGCCTTCTCTAATTTTCACAGAAAAATTCCCCCACTATGTGAAACTGATAGCTGGACACAACTGTTGAAGTTTACTTGCATGCCAGTAGTACTGAAAAGTGATGATCATTCTTCCAGACACATGTCACAGATGTGTGTTATTGTAGAGAGCATGAAAAGTCCTAGCTATCAGCTTGATATGTGCAATCTGCTAGTCGTTTATTCATACACAACCATAGCTGACTTAGACAACTTTAAACAACCATCTCACACCTTAGAAGAAACTCTTCAATATAGCAGAGGGCATGTGTCACATCACAGAGGTCTCCGGTCTACTAATCGAACAATCACTAGAAGGAAGATTGAAGAATAAGATCCAATCATTTAGACTAGTATGAAATAAAAACTAAGGGCAAATAAATGAAAGTATGTTCTTTTGCTTGCTAATACTTGACTGTGTTACTGTATTATTGTATAACTAGCTTTGTCTTTCATTCACTCACCATCATTTACTCATCATTTATTTACTCATCATTCACTCATTATTTACTCACCATCATTTACTCATCATTCACTCACCATCATTTAATCACCATCATTTACTCACCATCATTTACTCATCATTTACTCATCATCATTTACTCATCATTTACTCACCATCATTTACTCATCATTTACTCACCATCATTCACTCACCATCATTCACTCACCATCATTTACTCATCATCATTTACTCATCATTCACTCACCATCATTCACTCATCATTTACTCACCATCATTCACTCACCATCATTCACTCACCATCATTCACTCACCATCATTTATTCACCGTCATTCACTCACCGTCATTTACTCACCATCATTTACTCACCATCATTTACTCATCATCATTTACTCATCATCATTTACTCACCATCATTTACTCACCATCATTTACTCACCATCATTACACCATCATTTACTCATCATCATTTACTCACATTCACTCACCATCATTCACTCACATTACTCACCATATTACTCACCATCATTCACTCATCATTATTTATCACATTCACCATTATTTACTCACCATCATTTACTCATCATTCACTCACCATCATTTAATCACCATCATTTACTCACCATCATTTACTCATCATTCACTCACCATCATTTAATCACCATCATTTACTCACCATCATTTACTCATCATTTACTCATCATTTACTCACCATCATTTACTCATCATTTACTCACCATCATTCACTCACCATCATTCACTCACCATCATTTACTCATCATTATTTACCATCATTCACTCACCATCTTTCACCATCATTACTCACCATCATTCACTCACACATTTATTCACCGTCATTCACTCACCGTCATTTACTCCCCAATCATTTACTCACCATCATTACTCACCACATTCACTCATCATCATTTACTCATCATCATTTACTCATCATCATTTACTCATCATCATTTACTCACCATCATTTACTCATCATCATTTACTCATCATTCACTCACCATCATTCACTCATCATTTACTCACCATCATTTACTCACCATCATTCACTCACCATCATTTACTCACAATCATTTACTCACCATCATTCACTCACCATCATTCACTCACCATCATTACTCATCATTTACTCACCATCATTCACTCACCATCATTTATTCACCATCATTCACTCACCATCATTTACTCACCATCATTTACTCATCATTCACTCACCATCATTTACTCACCATCATTCACTCACCATCATTTACTCACCATCATTCACTCACCGCATTCACTTACATCATTACTCACCGCATTCACTCATCGTCATTTACTCACCATCATTTACTCACCGTCATTCACTCCCCATCATTCACTCACCATCATTCACTCACCATCATTTACTCACCATCATTCACTCACCATCATTCACTCACCATCATTCACTCACCCTCATTCACTCACCATCATTTACTCACCATCATTTACTCACCATCATTCACTCTCCATCATTTACTCACCATCATTTACTCACCATCATTCACTCACCATCATTTACTCATCATCATTTACTCATCATTCACTCACCATCATTCACTCATCATTTACTCACCATCATTTACTCACCATCATTTACTCACCATCATCCACTCATCATTTACTCACCATCATTTACTCACCATCATTCACTCACCATCATTTACTCATCATTATTTACTCATCATTCACTCACCATCATTCACTCATCATTTACTCCCCATCATACTCACCATCATTCACTCACCATCATTTATTCACCCATTCACTCACATCATTTACTCACCATCATTTACTCACCGCCATTCACTCACCATCATTTACTCACCATCATTCACTCACCATCATTTACTCACCGTCATTCACTCACCATCATTTACTCACCTCATTTACTCACCATCATTTACTCACCTCATCATCACCATCATTTACTCACCATCATTCCTCACCATCATTCACTCACCATCATTCACTCACCATCATTTACTCACCATCATTTACTCACCATCATTCACTCACCATCATTCACTCACCATCATTTACTCACCATCATTTACTCATCATCATTCAATCACATCATTTACTCACCGTCATTCACTCACCATCATTTACTCACCATCATTCACTCACCATCATTTACTCACCATCATTTACTCACATCATTTACTCACCATCATTCACTCACCATCATTTACTCACCATCATTCACTCACCATCATTTACTCACAACATTTACTCACCATCATTCACTCACCATCATTCACTCCCCAAATCATTCACTCACCATCATTTACTCACCATCATTTACTCACCATAATTCACTCTCCATCATTTACCCATCATCATTCACTCACAATCATTTACTCATCATAATTCCCTTACCATCATTTGCTCACCATCATTCGCTCACCATCATTCACTCACCATCATTTACATCTCATTCCATCATTTACTCATTAAACTCATCATTTACTCACCATCATTTACTCATCATTTACTCACCATCATTCACTCACCATCATTCACTCACCATCATTCACTCACCATCATTTACTCATCATCATTTACTCATCATTCACTCACCATCATTCACTCATCATTTACTCACCATCATTCACTCACCATCATTCACTCACCATCATTCACTCACCATCATTTATTCACCGTCATTACTCACCGCATTTACTCACCATCATTTACTCACCATCATTTACTCACCATCATTCACTCATCATCATTTACTCATCATCATTTACTCATCATTTACTCACCATCATTTACTCACCATCATTTACTCATCATCATTTACTCACATTCACTCACCTTTCATTCACCATCATTTACTCACCATCATTTACTCACCATCATTTACTCACCATCATTCACTCATCATTTACTCACCATCATTTACTCACCATCATTTACTCATCATTCTTTACCATCATTCACTCACCATCATTCACTCATCATTTACTCACCATCATTCACTCACCATCATTCACTCACCATCATTTATTCAACCCCATTCACTCACCATCATTTACTCACCATCATTTACTCACCCTCATTCACTCACCATCATTTACTCACCATCATTTACTCACCATCATTCACTCACCATCATTTACTCACCATCATTTACTCACCTCATTCATCACCATCATTTACTCACCATCATTCACTCACCATCATTCACTCACCATCATTCACTCACCATCATTTACTCACCATCATTTACTCACCATCATTCACTCACCATCATTCACTCACCATCATTTACTCACCATCATTTACTCATCATCATTCAATCACGCATCATTCACTCACCATCATTCACTCACAACTCACCATCATTCATCACCATCATTCATCACCATCATTCTCACATCATTTACTCACCATCATTTACTCACCATCATTCACTCACCATCATTCAACCATCATTCACTACCATCCCCCATCATTTACTCACATCATTTACTCACCATAATTCACTCTCCATCATTTACCCATCATCATTCACTCACAATCATTTACTCATCATAATTCCCTTACCATCATTTGCTAACCATCATTCGCTCACCATCATTCACTCACCATCATTTTCTCACCATCATTCACTCACCATCATTCACTCACCATCATTCACTCACCATCATTCACTCACCATCATTCAACCATAATTCACTCACCATCATTCAACTCATCATTCAGTCACCATATTCCTCACCATCACTCTCATTCACTCATACAAGCAATTGGCAAATTCTAGTCTGTCTTTTATATTTATAGTTTAGCATAAGAAATGTCACTGCTTTCACATGTGTCTTGGAAGTGTTATCAAGCACAGAGGGAGAGTTGAATCTAACATTTAACAACAGACTAAGTCAGGCACAATGTGCATTCATGACTTGCTTCATACTGTCTAGAAATCAAGTCAAACACAGCTTCAAAGCCAAGTTTATTATATATCGCTTGTGTGTGATATCAACTTGACTGCACAGCTTCAAAGTCAAGATTATTATATATCACTTGTGTGTGATATCAACTTGACTGCACAGCTTCAAAGCCAAGTTTATTATATATCGCTTGTGTGTGATATCAACTTGACTGCACAGCTTCAAAGCCAAGATTATTATATATCGCTTGTGTGTGATATCAACTTGACTGCACAGGTCAGAATACTAGAGAATGACAGGACGAGATATGTCCAAACTTTCCACCTTCCATACATCTTGCCTGTGAAAGATCTTATATTCTGGCCAAAAACTATCTCAAACCAAGAACTGCTTACACAGTGTCAGCAGCAAGAGATTATAAACACCATCATCCAAAATGAAACGCTGGAGATGAATCAAACATGTGATACACATAGAGACTAGCTCTGTTATGAAAACTGCAATCAGATGGAACACCAGATGGTAAACAAGAACATGAAAGACCCAACACTATCTTTAGAGAACAGTAGAACAGGAACTGAAAAATGATTCATACAGCTGGAACACAGTACAGCGGACAGCCAAGAATATGTTTGTTTGTTTGTTTAGTAGGGATTAAAGCCTTAGAGGCACGCTTCAACCTGAAGCGAACCTTATTGGTTATATCAGAGCGGTAGCCAACAAACATGAAATAAGAATATCCTTTGGAATCAAGAATCTAGCCAAGAATAGAAAAGTATGGTGTGCATTTGTTGCAGTCCTAAGCACCAATTGCTTCACAGACTAGAGAGAGAGATAAGAAATGTCTTAATAATTGTAGTCACTCAGTCAGGTACTAACTCATTGATAAGTCATTATCTGATTGAATGTTTTCAGGTCAAGTACAAGAACAGAAAATTGGACCTCTGGAAAAGCATATGGGCAAGAAAACACCGAACTGTCAACCCATTTAAGGTAACATAATTTTCTTATCTTTACTTGTTCACATTCACTTGTAGCCAGATATTTACTAGGTATTCACAGTCACAAGTAACAAGGCATACAGTACTTGTTCACAGCCACAGGTGACCATACATACAATACTTGTTCACAGCCACAAGTTACCATACATACAGTACTTGTTCACAGCCGCAAGTTACCATACATACAGTACTTGTTCACAGCCACAAGTTACCATACATACACTACTTGTTCACAGCCGCAAGTTATCATACATACAGTACTTGTTCACAGCCACAAGTTACCATACATACAATACTTGTTCACAGCCACAAGTTACCATACATACAATACTTGTTCACAGCCACAAGTTACCATACATACAGTACTTGTTCACAGCCACAAGTTACCATACATACAATACTTGTTCACAGCCACAAGTTACCATACATACAGTACTTGTTCACAGCCACAAGTTACCATACATACAGTACTTGTTCACAGCCGCAAGTTAACATACATACAGTACTTGTTCACAGCCACAAGTTACCATACATACACTACTTGTTCACAGCCGCAAGTTATCATACATACAGTACTTGTTCACAGCCACAAGTTACCATACATACAATACTTGTTCACAGCCACAAGTTACCATACATACATACTTGTTCACAGCCACAAGTTACATACATACAGTACTTGTTCACAGCCACAAGTTACCATACATACAATACTTGTTCACAGCCACAAGTTACCATACATACAGTACTTGTTCACAGCCGCAAGTAACCATACATACAGTACTTGTTCACAGCCACAAGTTACCATACATACAATACTTGTTCACAGCCACAAGTTACCATACATACAATACTTGTTCACAGCCACAAGTTACCATACATACAATACTTGTTCACAGCCGCAATTTACCATACATACAATACTTGTTCACAGCCACAAGTTACCATACATACAATACTTGTTCACAGCCGCAAGGGACCATACATTCTGTTTGATATCCTCTAAAACTGAGTGGACTGTTTAATAACTTATACATTTTGTTAACAAATGCAGACTTTCTGGTCAGCCATGAACTCTATGTGACCTGAATATCTATCATAATGTCACAAAGGATGGCTATTCTGTTAATTGTAAAAACTTTACTACATGTTACAGATGGAGCATTGATTGTCATTTTCCATTCTAATGATGCAGGAACTAGTTGTCATATTCTACTTTCTTTTGTAGAATAATGTTTATCCCATCAATTCATCTGCACTTTCCAATATTCTTGCTCACCTTCTCTCTCTCCTCGCGATCGTTCTTTTCGACCATGTTTATCATTCTAATTGTGATATATACACAGCCTTTGCCAAGAACGCAATTTTACATCACATCTTCAGTACCATTTGGAGCTCTAGTGCTTATCCTTCAGTGAAGTGTCCAATTTCAACCAGCGTTTACTGGGTTCTCTCTCCGTTAGCCTTTTGCTGTCCCCAGTCAATCTACAAGGCAGCAGGTTGCTATTTTCTTTTAGGGTAGCGACCCTTATACGACCTAACCTCCCTGGCTGATGAGCGTCATCTGCCCAGAAAACCTGTCTTTTTTTGGACTACTTGGTTTTTCTGGCGTCCAGTTTTGTGTACGGTTTACTCTGCTAGCCTTTGATTGTCCTCAATCAAACTACAAGGCAGCAGTAGTTCCCCTGCAGGAAACGCGCACTGGCTTCAACCTCTGCTAGGTCCTCCAGTCCTGCACACCTGGGTGTCCCTCACCCTCTCGCCTGCAACGCCTTCACTTCGCAGCACCATCTGCATCATGCACGCTTTGCCCAAAGGTGGGCCCACTCTGCATCGTCGCATGTGTGCTCGCTCAGCCCTGGTGCCTGCCTCACCATCTCCGTCAGTTCTCACCGTGCTCACATTTGCCTCTATGCTGTACGGATCTGGGGCTTAACTCAGGCCCCCACCCATGAGATGGGGGCTCGAGTTGCGCCCTATGGGCCCACATCTCTTCGCTGGATGCACCTCTCATCCTATATGTTTATTTGTTCCGGCCCGTCCCTCAGGGCTCTGAGTTACACCACGTGCAACTCAACTCAGGGCCCTACCTTAGGACTGAAAGACTTTCGCCCCATATGAGCCAACGACTCTTCTTTGGATACACCCTCATCCCTTGATGTTTATCCATCCAGCTTTTTCCATCGGCCGGGAGATACGAACATTAATAGTCACACTGGGATTCCGCTCGTCATTGTTTGAGCGGATCCCATCCAGCGTGACTACCTCTGCATCTCTACCTACACCAGAGTAACTTTCCCTCAATCCCTACCCACTTAGCCAGACAGGAACCAGTGTCTGTTACCAGGGTCACCACGTGGAGGTGGGGTAGGATCTTGATTAGTGCCAGTTCACTAATCCTGCATAGCGTTGTCCCCATCGCCTTGACCCCGCTCACCTTCTATGTCAACTGTCCATGTTGTTATTTAATTTGTATTCATTCTAACATGTCACTTCTAACTGTTTCATTTCTTAATATGTCTATTAGAATAATCAATGATTTCTGGCATGATCTCACTACTATCTGTGAATGCTGCCTAAGATAGATGGATCATGTATGCTGAATGGATGATGGTCAGATCCCCAAGGATATCCTCAGACACACAAGACTGCACAGACTCATACAAGAGAGACTTGAAGACACAAGACTGCACAGACACAAGAGAGACTTGAAGACAAAAGACTGCACAGACACATACAAGAGAGACTTGAAGACAAAAGACTGCACAGACACATACAAGAGAGACTTGAAGACAAAAGACTGCACAGACATCAAGAGAGACTTGAAGACAAAAGACTGCACAGACACATCAAGAGAGACTTGAAGACAAAAGACTGCACAGACCTAGCAAGAGAGATGGAAGACAAAAGACTGCACAGACACATCAAAGAGACTTGAAGACAAAGACTGACAGACACATACAAGAGAGATGTGAAGACAAATACTGCACAGACACATACAAGAGAGACTTGAAGACAAAAGACTGCACAGACACATACAAGAGAGACTTGAAGACAAAAGACTGCACAGACACATACAAGAGAGACTTGAAGACAAAAGACTGCACAGACACATACAAAGAGACTTGAAGACAAAGACTGCACAGACACATACAAGAGAGATGTGAAGACAGAAGACTGGACATACACATACAAGAGAGACTTGAAACAAAGACTGCACAGACACATACAGAGAGACTTGAAGACAAAAGACTGCACAGACCATACAAGAGAGACTTGAAGACAAAAGACTGACAGACTACATGCAAGAGAGACTTGAAGACAAAAGACTGCACAGACACATACAAGAGAGACTTGAAGACAAAAGACTGCACAGACTCATACAAGAGAGACTTGAAGACAAAAGACTGGACAGACACATGCAAGAGAGACTTGAAGACAAAAGACTGGACAGACACATGCAAGAGAGACTTGAAGACACTTAACATAAATACACAAGACTGCAAAGAGCTTAGCAGGGATAGATCCAGCTAGAAATAGACTGAAAACTTGCTTGAGAACCAATGAAGCCAATAGTCTCAGACAACTCACTAAAAGAATATGCCAGGAGAAAGCAGAAACAGCAAAATCCCCCAATGGACTTTTCCATTGTCCCCATTAGTATGCCATCATCACCTTGTACTCAAGTCATTTGGGCAAAACATCCAGGGTCTGAGTTGGACTCCTGCCTGGCACTGAATAGATAACTTGTTTATCTAGATGCTTAGTTATGATTCTTGTCAATATTTAGTTGTTTAAAAGTTGGTAAATGAAAGTGTTCCTCATTGATGAACATCAGACACAAGTCAGAAAATCATCTCTGATTATGCAGCACTTAAACATTGAATGCAATTGTAAAACAACTTTTCACCAACTTTTTATCTTTTCATGACCAGTCTCCTCACCAGACAGGTACTGCCAGTACCACAGCCTCTACAAGTTCAATGAGTCCTATACCAGCTATAACTAGTATTAGTTATACAACTTCCAGCAGTAGTACTGCTACCAGCACTGTAGCATTCAGTTCTACTGCTACTACATCTGTGGGGTTAGATGTGCTCTCATCACTGCCAGTGTCACCATTAAAAGAGAAGACACAACTTGAAAAGTTGGATTGCTTTGATCAGCCTGTTGACAAGGAAGCAAAAGTTGATCACATTTCTCTCACACAACCAAATAAGCAATCATTTGTTACTACAGTATCCTCCTCCTTCTCCTCTACGCTTGCTTCAAACAAAGTTATAGCCATGTAAGTACACATTTCTCTCACACAATCAAACAAGCAATTGTTCTACAGTATTCCTCTTCCTACGCTTGCTTCAAACAAAGTTATAGCCATGTAAGTACACATTTCTCTCACACAATCAAACAAGCAATTGTTACTACAGTATCCTCCACGCTTGCTTCAAACAAAGTACACATCTCTGTGTGTCATCTGTTTGCTTGCATTTCAATCAGTGAGTCACCATGTCTGAGTGCATTTGTGCATCACTACAATCTGCCTAAGCGTGTAGGGATTGCAGCTGAAATGCTAGTAAATTCCCAAGTATGCTGTTTTAAAAATGGATGTCAATGACCACAAAAAGTAGACATCACAGACTTGATGTAAATTGGGGCACAGTCTAATAAATACCATTTTCAAGTCCAACAAAAAGACTATGAAGAAGAAAAAGAAATATCAACCAAAGAGAGAATGATCTGGTATCAATGCTTGTGTGGGTTTATCACAATATTTCTAAAGTAAGTCCTTCTCTGATATCATAACCACTAATTGATAATTCATCAGTCTATGTTTAGAGAACAGTTAACAATCTTATTCACATAGAGAAAAATATTGATGTGGACATTCAGTCAAACATATTTTTGGGTCAGTTTTCTTTTTTGTGTGCAGTTTGTGCAATAAAGTCATTGTACGAGGGAAGTCAATAAGTAAGTCACAAATAGCTGTAGAAAAATAACTAAATATGATAACTTGAAACCAGTTTATTTTTATACATACATTATCCCTTTATTTCTCAACGTAATTTCCACCAACATTGATGTACTTATCACATCGTTTTAGCAGTCCTCCCAAACCGGCTGCATAGAACTGCGGGCTCTGTTTTCTAAACCATGTTTTCACTTCCCATTCAACTTCGGTGTCATTCGTGAAATGTCTCCCGCCAAGGTGGATTTTCAGTGGACCAAAAAGGTGGAAATCGCTAGGGCTAAGTCGGGACTGTAAGGTGGATGTTCCAGAACTTCCCACCTTAATTGGTTAATTTTCTCCTGAGTTAATCGAGCCGTATTTCGAATTGTATCATGAAGCATCGATAGAACTTCACACCTAATTCAAATTCAGACTGTCACCTGACTGTCTTGAAATTGGTTAAAAGCACTCCTTGACAATCCCAGAACACCGTCAGCATTACCTTCCCTGCTGATGACGTAACCTTGAATTTTTGGACACAAGGCGAAGAAAGATGTTTTCACTGCATTGAAGCACGCTTTGATTCGGGCTGGTAGTGATGCACCCATGATTTGTCGCCAGTAACAATCCTGTTTAGCATGTCTTCTCCTTCATCTTCGTATCGACAGAGATGATGCAAGGACAGGCCAAATCAGTTCATTTTGTGTTCCTCCTTCAATTGTCTGGGTACCAACCTTGTGCACACTTTCTTAAATTTCAATCGATCATGCATTATGGTGTATGCTGAACCATGTGAGCACCCTATTGCAGATGCTACAGTATCGTTACTCGTCTGTCACCTCTAATCATCTCCTCCACCCGCTGCACAGATGCTTCTGTTGCAATCTCAACAGGACAACCAGATCGAATTTCATCAACAATTTTAAATCTTCCTTGAGAAAATGTTTCTACCCAGCTATGCACCACCTTACGGGACGAACATTTGTCAGCATAAACAGGAAGCATTTCCTTCTGAATGACCTTTGCAGGCAGTCCTTTTGCCCACAAAAAACACACAACAGCATGTTGCTCTTTGGTTGTACACTCTGTAAGTACAGTCGCCATTTTGTTTATGCGCTGCGCATGAGACACCTAGCACCACCTGACGGATGGGAATATAAAGTTCGATGTTGCCGTCACCTAATGACATCTTTAGAAAACACCAACTACATTTACATGCCATCCCACAGAACTGTGTGACTTACTTATTGACTCGTCCTCGTAGAAAATGTTGTTAGCTGTAACCCAAACCACTAATAGCTTTGCCAGATATTGTCCAATTGGATACAGATTTGTACAGAAAGGTTTACTTATAACATTTTGTAATAAACATAGAGAACTGTCTTATATTACCACATCTACCAAGTTATACTGTAGTGTGGTATCAGATCTGATTAGTCATGGAGGAGCTCATCAGAACTGACCATCCATCATATCGACAGGTAAATGTTGCTGTACCAACCATGGTTCAAGTGGAATATAAGTGTTACAGAAGAGTCCTTCATATATCATGGACAGAGAAGAGAACAAATAGATCTATCAACCTGCTGCCTTGCAGGTCAGCTGGGGACGGCTGACGGAGAACAATCCCAGTAAACACTGGTTGAAATCAACACATCGCTGAAGGATAAGCACCAGAGCTCCAAATGGTACTGAAGATTATGAACATATCACACCCATTCTTGGTGTTAGGCTGTTTATATATCACAAAAAAATGATAAAAATGGCTGTAAAAGAACGATTCGAGAGAGAGAGAAATAGATGTTTCCAGAAAGAACTCAAAATCAAAGAGAACTTTGCTAATGCTACAAATAAGAAAGAGAAAATGTTGGTATTTTGAACATATAAAAAGACATGAAGGGCTGAAGAAGACAATCATGGAAGGAGGCATACCGGCAAAGAGAAGAAGGGGAAGACCACGGAGAAGATGGATTCAGGATGTTACTGATGGTTTGAACATTTCGGCTGCAGATACAGGACATCTGGCTTATGAGAGGGCAAAATTCCAGAGGACTGTTGGGGTGGCAAAGTTGTGCTCAGGACAAGCTATTTGATGATGATGATTTGAGCTATCTGTTCTTAGTTTGAATCATTCTCTCACCAAATAAGATGACTAAATCTAATGCTGATTCAGTCAATTAAGCTTTGCTGTTCTAGCATGCTCTCACAACTAATTCTAATACTAATTCAGAATTAGGCACATTTCTATGAGCTAAAGGAAATTTACAATACAGATGAGACTGTTATCTCTTTTTATAAGTACTTTCCAAACTTGTACACTTGCAGTAGAGAAGAGATATTCATGCAGCGGTTTCAGGACTGCTAAGAGATACCATTTCTACTTTGAAGGTGTGAAACATGGTATAAATGATAATTTGTCCCAGCTTACAACAGACAAATTTCAGAAGCCATGTTGCTTTAAATACATCATAACACTAATGTCAGAGAAGCACCAGTTTAACAAGAAATCACAGGATGACATGGTCAATATTTCAACAATGAGTACATAAGCTGAATTTTTAAAGTATATGTCAGTAGAAGAACTATCAACAAATGATATTATTTTCACAAGTATTACTTGCATATAAGCACCTGTAAGTGGATGTACCTGTAAGTGGATGTTGTATCTGTAAGTGGATGTACCTGTAAGTGGATATGACTTTTATCACAACAGAAGAACTATCAACAAATGATATTACTCTCACTAGTATTACTTGCATATAAGCACCTGTAAGTGGATGTACCTGTAAGTGGATGTTGTATCTGTAAGTGGATGTACCTGTAAGTGGATATGACTTTTATCACAACAGAAGAACTATCAACAAATGATATTACTCTCACTAGTATTACTTGCATATAAGCACCTGTAAGTGGATGTACCTGTAAGTGGATGTTGTATCTGTAAGTGGATGTGTTTTTATCACAACAGAACTCTCAACAGAAGACGTTATACAAAACATCTTGCAGAAAATAGTTGCAGATGAGCAAAAATAAAAGACTGGAAATTCTGCAACCTTGATTCCAACCGAATCAGTTTTTCATGCAGTAGATACACCATGTGAATATTTTTCATTCAGCAGACAAGACAGTTGCAAAACAATAGAATAAGCTAGTTCTTTAAATCCAAAGACATTTTTCAGTGAAGAGGGTAGTAGAAAGATGAGAACTTGATATGTTTAGTTCCTCCACACTGTCATATCGGTCAAATATGAACAACCGAGGTCTGTGGAAAAACATCATATACAGGGTGTTCAACTTAAAAGCAGCCCCAGTGATAAATATAAATTTGCCAGGTACGCATTGCATCTCGTCTATTTACTATTTAAACCGGTTCTGACTAGCTTGTCCTACGTCACATTTGTTCATCGCCCCTTCCCGCACTACAATTACACACCATCACACAACCTTGACCTATATTACGTCATAACTGAACCTTCTCATTTCCATACATATATGCCAGATTAGCTCCATTCATAGGCTGCTTTTAAGTTGAACACCCTGTATAACCCCTTTCTGCCAACACCTGGCTGACAGTAAGATTGATGTACATTGCCACAATATACCAACCTGCAAGGAACATTACTTTCAGCACATAGGGCTACTAGTCTTCAGCACAGAGTGCTTCTACCTTCAACACAGAGTGCGTCTACTTTCAGCACAGAGGGCTACTAGTCTTCAGCACAGAGTGCTACTAGTCTTCAGCACAGAGTGCTACTAGTCTTCAGCACAGAGTGCTTCTACCTTCAGCACAGAGTGCTTACTCAGCACAGAGTCGTCTACTTTCAGCACAGAGAGCTACTAGTCTTCAGCACAGTGCTTTACCAGCACAGAGTGCTTCTACCTTCAGCACAGAGGGCTTCTACCCAGCACAGAGGGCTTCTACCTTCAGCACAGAAGGCACTACCTTCAGCAGAGGGCAACCACCTGCCTTTAGCACAGAGTGCACCAACTATTAGCACAGAGAGCACCTTTCTTCACCACAGAGGCACTGCCTTCAGCAGAGGGATGCCCGAGTGGTTACCGGGCCAAAATTTGGGGTGTAAAGAATATAACCACTGTTACCTGCGACATGTCGTAAGAGGCGACAAAGGAGGTTTGGCTGAAATCGGATGCACATGTCCTCTATGTGTTTAGGGGCCTACCAAACCAATGTGCAATGTGAACACGTTCTTGGCAAAGATCAAACATATCACAAAGAGTGATTAAGATTGGTCGTAAAGAACAAACACAAAGAAGAAGAAGAGCAGAGAGCACCTTTCTTCAGCACAGAGGGCACATATCTTCAGAAATTGTAAGCTTGTATATAGCAGACTGACTCATATAGGACTGTTGTTTTGATTATATTGCTATTATTGTTTTTAAATATATATTTTGTTGGTATTCTCTCAGATCCAAAAGTGCTCAGTCAACATTGCAAGATGAAAGTAAGCTAATTTGAATGAATTATAACTGAATGTTACAGATAAGTGTCATGACTGATTCATGTATTAATTGTACACTGGCAGGATAACTCATATGAAGTTTGATTGACATGCAGCTCTGTGTATTCATCATTGACACAACCAGTTGACTTTGTTAGTGACTTGATTGTTTTGTGAAACAGAAATTCTGTCAAATATGACACACTGTACTTTTGTCTTGGGCTATAATTGGTTTATGCTGATATGTTTAGATTGATTGAACACTATGACAATCACCATATGTGCATACATAATGCTAGTACACAAACCATATGGGCATAATAATAATTCTTCTCGTACACGTGATATGTTACATAGGGCCTGCAAGTAATTTCTTCATACCGCTCTATCCAGGGCAACTCGCTCAATCTCCTCCATGGAACTGAGACCTATATTTCTCACCTCTCTCAGCAAAGTTTATTTCAGGGTCTCCCTAGAGCATCCTCTCTTTCTTGAACCCTTTACATCCCACTTCAATGCCTGCTTTGATATTCTTTGATCATTTATTCTCAAGGTGTGTCCAACATATCTCCATCTTCTCTTTCTTATAACAGTTGTTACTAGTGGTTGACCAGACATTTCTCTGATTTCATTACTCCTGAATTCGTTCCATTTTATTTTCATTATTTTTCGCAGACATCCTATTTTCAAATGCATTCAACTTGCTTTCTATATATTTAGTCATCTTCCAACTCTCGATGGCATATGTTAGGATTCATACAAGATTTGAATTGAAAATTCGTAATTTAGTTCTAATACTATATAACTTTCAGTTCCATATTTTATTTAGACTTTTAAAAGCTGTGTTCACGCATGGTTTTCTAATTTCAGCACTTCCAATTTTGTTTAGTTTGAGCCTTAATGATCAGTTAACAATAGTCCTTGTCTCTCTACAAATGTAACCGACTCGGTTGATTCCTGATGTAGTTAACCTATCTGGCCTGTCAATTATGCTGCAATGCCTTTAACTAAAAATACTGTTAATATTTTATTTCTGGTCACTTTCTTCATTTACTAAAAGCAAAATGTGAACAATGCTACTGTTATCTTCTTTCTTCCTGATCTCTATTTGAAATTGTGTATCTAAGGTAAACCATTCTTTGAAGGCCAAACTTATTGTTACAAATGGTTACTTATTTTATGCATATCTGACTAACATGTCTGCATCTCCCTTGTAATTCTTGTCCGTCTTTTCTAAAGGCAAAACACTGAAAAACATAGTAAGATAGTTTTACCACCTACAAGATGCAAGCCTGTTGGTACAACATAGTTTTACTGCAGTTTTCCCTTGTATGAATAATAAGTTTTACCACCTACAAGATGCAAGCCTGTTGGTACAACATAGTTTTACTGCAGTTTTCCCTTGTATGAATAATAAGTTTTATCAACTACAAGATGCAAGCCTGTTGGTACAACATAGTTTTACTGCAGTTTTCCCTTGTATGAATAATAAGTTTTATCAACTACAAGATGCAAGCCTGTTGGTACAACATAGTTTTACTGCAGTTTTCCCTTGTATGAATAATACTGTCTTAAATATAGGTTCTAAGACATTACCACTGAGCTGACACTTGCCTCTCATTTTGTTGTGGCCTTTTCATAATCAATTCGTAGTTGATGATATTTATTCTCATCTTTCCATGAACATTGCCATTAACTATCTTAATTTATCATCTTGGTGTTCTGTCTAGTGTTCCTTGGATTTGTTTATAAAATGTCTAATTCTGTTACTTTATTGGGCTATATCATGAAATAATGGAAGTACTCCTTGTCTTGGAATGAAATTGTGCTGTTAGAATTCTAGGTAATATGGGTTCCAATTCTATACGTCACCTCTTTGTTTTTAAATTCATCTTAAAGACAACCCATTCTGTATGTTTATGTGTGGTGTGTTATGGTGGTATTAGTCTTCACGTTTATAGATCATGTTTTCACCTGCCCTAAGCATGTTTTGTCCTGTTCAATTCCATCTGGTCATGCAAGTCCCAATTCATGCAGATTTTTCTGTTTCATAGTGTTCTCGCAATCCAAGTTGCAATTCTTGTTTTAACCTTCATTGACAGAAGAAATCTTGGTTACCTAACTTTCTTTGGCTGGTTGGACCAATTGTGTTTTTGGTTTCAGTTTTTATAGTAATAATATCTAAACCTGGGTGATGGTGTGTTACCTTTTTCAGACTAATCTCTTCATGATCTGTTTGGCTTGGTTGAAGCAACAAGGAGGACAAGACTTCAACCAACATAAGTCTAGTGATCACAAAAAGATGCGCATGCTGTCCGACCACATCCAGGAGTGGAAGGGGGGGGCTCATGGTGTGATGAATTGAATTATAGATCCCAAATAAATTTGTTATGATAGATGTCAATATTGAAATACAACCTTGGGTTTCCAGTGTATGTTTGGATAATTAGACCAATTAGTTCAACTAAGTGGAAGCAATGATTTTACTTTCTTGTAATCAATTTTTAAAAACAGTGCATTGCTGACACAGGTGTGTATACTTTCATAATTCTCATGTGATCAATGAAAACATGAATAGAAGACATTTTCTAATGAGAAAAGCTGAATGGTAAATAACTTGTTGTTGTGTGTCCATCTGACTGGTTTAACTAGCAACTCTCATTGTTAAATAACTTGTTGTATGTCCATCTGACTGGTTTAGCTAGCAACTCTCATTGTTAAATAATTTGTCGTTGTATGTCCATCTGACTGATTTAGCTAGCTCTTCTCATTGCTAAATAACTTGTTGTATGTCCATCTGACTGGTTTAGCTAGCTCCTCTCATTGCTAAATAACTTGTTGTATGTCCATCTGACTGGTTTAGCTAGCTCCTCTCATTGCTAAATAACTTGTTGTATGTCCATCTGACTGGTTTAGCTAGCTTCTCTCATTGTTAAATAACTTGTTGTTGTATGTCCATCTGACTGGTTTAGCTAGCTCCTCTTATTGCTAAATAGCTTGTTGTATGTCCATCTGACTGGTTTAGCTAGCTCTTCTCATTGTTAAATAACTTGTTGTATTTCCATCTGACTGGTTCAGCTAGCTTCTCTCATTGTTAAATAACTTTGTCGTTGTTGTATGTCCATCTGACTGGTTTAACAGCTCCTCTCATTGTTAAATAGTTTACTGCGAGCGGAAATGCGCACTGGATTCAAGCCTCTGCTGGGCTTTCCGGTTTTTCCTGCACATCTGGGTGGTCTGCTTCACCATTGGGCCCACATGTGCATTGTCCACACATGTGTGCAGCCTGCCCACTGTGTCTATTGGTTCTCACCATGCTCACATTTACTATGGACATGCCCCTCAATTTGGGCCCCACACCTATGAGCTCAGAGTGTTGGCTGAAATCGGATGCATGTGTCCTAAACGTGTAGAAGTCTATGCGATTAGGGGCCTACCAAACCAATGTGCAACGTATACACGTTCTTGTCAAAGATCAAACATATCACAAAGAGTGATTAAAATTGGTCGTAAAGAACGAACGTAAAGAAAAAGAAGAAGCTCCTAGTTTTACCCCATCTGGGCCCACGTCTTCTCCGGATGCGCCTCTATTCATTCATGTTTATTTGTTCGGGCCCCACCTCAGGGCTCCGAGTTTCACCCCATGTGGGCCCACGTCTCTTCTCTGGATACACCCTTCATAGCTTCTCTCATTGCTAAATAACTTGTATGTCCATCTGACTGGTTTTGCTAGCTTCTCTCATTGTTAAATAACTTGTATGTCCATCTGACTGGTTTAGCTAGCTTCTCTCATTGTTAAATAACTTGTTGTATGTCCATCTGACTGGTTTAGCTAGCAACTCTCATTGTTAAATAACTTGTCGTTGTTGTATGTCCATCTGACTGATTTAGCTAGCTCCTCTCATTGTTAAATAACTTGTTGATGTTGTCCATCTGACTGGTTTAGTTAGCTTCTCTCATTGTTAAATAACTTGTTGATGTTGTATGTCCATCTGACTGGTTTAGTTAGCTTCTCTCATTGTTAAATAACTTGTTGTATGTCCATCTGACTGGTTTAGTTAGCTTCTCTCATTGTTAAATAATTTGTTGTTGTATGTCCATCTGACTGGTTTAGCTAGCTCCTCTCATTGCAAAATAACTAGTCATTGTTGTATGTCCATCTTGATTGGTTTAGCAGCTCCTCTAAACTTGACAACAATCACTCAAAGTGTACAGAAACAAGAAGCTAACTTTGGTTTGCCTTCTTCACGACGAGGCAAACTTCGACATGATGAGAGCTGTCAGGCACGGGAAAGAAAAAGTGTAGCATATTCATCACTTGGAACTCGTGGACTTGAAACGTAAGTTCTATTTTTGTTATTTCTCATGTTACGTATTGGGAGAAAGTAGGGTATATGTTACTATGAGATAAATGTATGGGATCACTTCATATGTTTATGCTAATGTGTTTCTTATTTATAATGTTGACATTTTGACCTTAATTAAAATAAAGTTGTCTTGAGAACTGATCAGATATATTGATATGTGCCATTATGTTAGATTAACAACCAGTGCCTAACAAAACTGCCCCCCACCACTCCCACCATGGGACAACCAGGCAAGATACTGTTGCACTAACATCCCCGGAAGAACTGGCGTGGATGATGTTAACGAGAGCAAAATTTCAGTTGCGTTGCTAGCGCTGATTAAAACAACCCTCTAAAATATATGTGCGCAGCCCCAGTTCAGTGTTCCCAGGGACAGGGAAAATGCAGAGCAGGTATTACCAAGTGCCGACACGCGCCCCGAAACGGCTGAGAATACTCTTATTCTGGAATAAACTCACCGTGGATAGAAAAGTAAGGCAGATAATGTTAAATTGACTGGTACAAACCCAAACATTGGTGAAGGGTGATACTTTTTGGACGCCGATCATCCTACTCTAGCAAGATGACATCCAAGTGACAAGCCCATCCTTCCCTAGAACTCTGTATTGGTTTGATCATGACGTTTGTATAATGACTAACTATCAACTATGACTATTTGTTGGCAGCGATCTTCTCACTCTAGTCAAGTGTGAACATTTTGACCAGCACAGCAAGATTCAGCCATTCACAGTTTCTGTTACAAGCAACACTTTACTGTTGATGGTAAGATTCAGTCTGACATACTATATGTTGATGGTAAGATTCAGTCTGACATACTTCACTGTTGATGGTAAGATTCAGTCTGACATACTTCACTGTTGATGGTAAGATTCAGTCTGACATACTTCACTGTTGATGGTAAGATTCAGTCTGACATACTATATGTTGATGGTAAGATTCAGTCTGACATACTTTACTGTTGATAGTAAGATTCAGTCTGACATACTATATGTTGATGGTAAGATTCAGTCTGACATACTTTACTGTTGATAGTAAGATTCAGTCTGACATACTTCACTGTTGATGGTAAGATTCAGTCTGACATACTATATGTTGATGGTAAGATTCAGTCTGACATACTATATGTTGATGGTAAGATTCAGTCTGACATACTTTACTGTTGATGGTAAGATTCAGTCTGACATACTTCACTGTTGATGGTAAGATTCAGTCTGACATACTATATGTTGATGGTAAGATTCAGTCTGACATACTTCACTGTTGATGGTAAGATTCAGTCTGACTTACTTTACTGTTGATAGTAAGATTCAGTCTGACATACTTCACTGTTGATGGTGAGATTCAGTCTGACATACTTTACTGTTGATGGTAAGATTCAGTCTGACATACTTTACTGTTGATGGTAAGATTCAGTCTGACATACTATATGTTGATGGTGAGATTCAGTCTGACTTACTTTACTGTTGATAGTAAGATTCAGTCTGACATTGTCTTGACATATTTTTCAATGAAATGGCACACTCAGTCACTCATGATGTTGGGGTCTTGAAGGTGTTACATTTTGTTGAAGAATAGCTGGTTGTAAAAAAAAAACTGACATCCTGCCTAAATTTCTCTGCTGTGATACTTTTTTGTGGGGTTTCCAGTGTAGTAGCTTGTGTCCATTAACCAAGACAGTTACAACTAGAAAATGATATAATGGCAAGTACCATTATAGGATCTATGTGGGTAGAGCTAGCTTGCACACAATTGACAGAAGTGACCAACCCCCTACTTTTGTTGTATTTTTCTGCAAGCACTGGCTTCTTGATTATTCTGCCCCAGAAATTTCCTTTTCTAACTACATTGTCCATAACATCATTGGAATGAACAGTAGAAATGAGGTTAACTCTTTTAGTATCATGCCAGGTAGCTACCAGCATGCCTATATCTTCTGTCACACAAAATACAGGTTGATCTGCCTTTGTAATTTGAGTTGCTTTTTCTTCAATGCTTCAGAAAAATTATTTTTGTTTTCAGATAATGTTCCACATGTACCAATCTGCATTTCTTTCAGCTCTTGAAATAAAGCTGGGCTTGAATACAAAACTGTTACAGTAGAGTATATATCCTTTGTTGATCCAACAAGAAGATCTTTCACAACCTTGGATGTTGCCCCAACATAACCTTAATTATTATACTAGTAGTCTGAGACTATGAAGAACATGTGGCAAAGCACCCGCAAAATATTAAAATTAAAAATATTGAAAAACATGCATTTTTCCAGTGGCTACTTATGGTTGTGAATCATGGACCATTACACAAACAAGAACGAAAATCCAATCCTTCGAAATGAAATGCTACAGAAAGATTCTGCGAATACTATGGACAGAAAAGAGAGAACACTGATGTCCTGAAAGAACTGAATGTTACAGACAATTGGCTGATAAACAATATACTATAAAGAAAATTAGATACTTTTGTCACATCAAGCATCACGAGGGCCTAGAGAGAACAATATTAGAGGGCAGGGTCCCAGGGCGCAGAGGCAGACCAAGAAGAAGATGGCTACAAGATATTAAAGAAACCATGAATATGACCATCGACAAAGTGGGTGAACTGGCTAGAGACAGAGTGGATTTTCATATGTGCTGCAAAGAGAGAAACATCCTGTAAAGGATACGCATCTTGATGATGATGAGTCTGAGACTGCTGGTTTACAACACATTCCCATATCAAATGTGAAGACCTATGAATGCAGAAATTTTAACTACATCAGTTTGATTACAAGTAAGATTTTTGTACATGGCACTTACATGTGTACTGAGAGAGGTGATTGTCACTGTACCACCTACCTATTCACTTCATCAGTGATCAGATCTATGGCAGTATATGGAAAAAGAAGCTTGAAAGAAATCAATGGACATATACCTAGGTGACACTCAATTGTCTCTGACGTGATTCTTATGTTCGAAGAATGTCTAGCTCAATTAGTTCATTTTGAGAACCCTTTCTCCATCTCCAAAGATTATTTACATGTGCAATTCTGCTCTGGTCTCTTGTACCATGCCCACATCTTATCTCAGATGTACCTACATCAACCCTATCATCCAGTCTAACATCGCTGTCATTACTGCCACTTGCGCTGTCATTAACTGATGCATCTCTGCTTAGTCTTATGGTATCAGTTTCATCATAATATTCGCTGGCAAAGTCAGAATCATCTATGTTATAAGTCTAGTTTCTGCTATCAGACATGACAAAAACGCTGAAAGTGTACTTGTAACAAAAATAACGGCTTTTTTAATGAAAACACTGAACAATCGCTACCATTCGTGGTCACAGCCATTTTGGAATAATAAAAAAACTGGATAAAGCTTAAATCTACCGGTAAGGTTGTCTGTTTGCATCTAATGTGTTACAAATTTGTCAATCATCAAATCTGGTAACCAAGGCATATAACTGGACATTTGACAATCATTGAATTTGGTCAGCAAAATGTTAAAGCATTGTCATCCTCCGTCTTCTTTAACATATCTTATTGATTTATTATAGCAGTTGTTATAGTTACTTTTATATGTGTAGAAAATCATTGAGTTGTCAAACTTTAGGTCTGTACTGCTGCTGCTAATTAATTTATTCTTCTTGATCATATTTAGTTTTATAATTGTTAACTATTTAAACTTGCATTATTCATTTACATTAGGCAGCCATTTTATTTGGACATTTAAACAAAACTTGTGTTCACATAGTTAACTGTGACTGATTACACATTTACCACTGATGTCACATGTAAAAAGAACTTGTAAGCTATGTGCACTATAAGACATGTAAGCTTGTACCACTGATGTCACATTTGATTTGTTCTTCATTGACATATTTACTTCTAGGCTGGCTGGACACATAATGTTATGAGTCTTTGAAAAGATCTAGACTGGCTAGGCTTGAAGACAATGTTATGAGTCTCTCTCTCGATCGTTCTATTTTTGCCATTTTTATCGTTCAGTACCATTTGGAGCTCTAGTGCTTATCCTTCGGTGAAATGTCCGATTTCAACCAGCGTTTACTGGGTTCGCTCTCCGTCAGCCTTTGGCTGTCCCTAACCTGCAAGACAGCAGGTTGCTATTTTCTTTTAAGATAGCGACCCTTAGATGACTTACCCTCTCGGGCTGTTGAGTGTCATCTGCCCAGAAAACATGTCTTTTTGTGGACTACTTGGTCTTCCTGCCATCCAGTTTTGTGTACGGTTTACTCTGCTAGCCTTTGATTATCCCTAATCAAACTACAAGGCAGCAGTAGCTCCCTGTGAGTGGAAACGTGCACTGGATTCAGCCTCTGCTGGGTTTTCCAGTTTTTCTGCACATTTGAGTGGTCCGCTCACCCTCACGCCTACAGCGCAGTGCATGTCTGCCCACCAGTGGGTCCACCCATGCATTGTCCGCATGCCTGCTCGCTCTGCCCTGGTGCCTGCCCCACCATCTTCTTCAGTTCTCACCGTGCTCACATTTAATGTTATGAGTCTGTGAAAAGATGTAGACTGGCTTGGCTTTGAAAAGATGTAGGCTGGCTGGGCTTGAATACAATGTTATGAGTCTTTGAAAAGATCTAGACTGGCAAAGATCAGTTTTATTTTCATGCTAGGCGTGCAGGTGTGGATTGAAGTAAACACTCCGATAGGCCTGCATATGTGGCTGCAGTAGAAAGCATGCAAACGGGACAGGCTGATATTTGGAATTCTCGAAGGGAGAGAGGTGTATAAACGATTCAAGTAATGGTGCTGAATCTGTAACCCTAACCAGACTGCAAGAATACCAAGTCAAATGTGATGTAGCTAAACAAGAGCACAATACTAGAAACCAGAGAAGAACAGTAAACCAACATGAAACTGGTGTCGTTTGTTGCCACATGTTGAAAGACATATTCTTCTTCTTTGCGTTCGTTCTTACGACCAATTTTAATCACTCTTTGTGATATGTTTGATCTTTGCCAAGAACGTGTATACGTTGCACATTGGTTTGGTAGGCCCCTAATCGCATCAACTTCTACACGCTTAGGACATGTGCATCCGATTTCATCCAAACCTCCTTAGTCGCCTCTTATGACATGCATGGCAGGTAACAGTGGCTCTATTCTTTACACCCCAAATTTGGGCCCGGTAACCACTCGGGCGGAAAGACATATTGAGATCAGAGCACTTATGGATTAATTTGTTAGATATGCAATCATGATGATTTCGCCGAGTGTTTACGCGAAATCATCATGAATACTGCACCAGGCGCCGATGGTATCCAATACAGTGACATAAGCAGGATATCGGACGAAGACATAAATGAGCTTAGTAAAGAATTCAACACTAGTTTAAGAGATGGCGAGATCAGGGAGGAATGGCTACACAGTTATTTAATACCACTGGCAAAACCTAACAAAAATCACAAACACATAAACGGTTATAGAATAATTGCAATGCAGAACACAGTGGGCAGGCTTCTGGAAAAGTTAGTGGCATGTAGGCTCGATCGGGATTTGGAGGAACGTCGCATGCTTCCTTCCACCCTCGGCGCATACAGGCGGAATAAAGAAACTTGGTGTAATGCATCGATCTTTTCCTATGACGTCTTTGAAGGCTTCCAGGCTGGTTTGGAGATTTGTGCTGTTGTACTAGATCTCGAGGATACTTACAACAAAGTTCCAATCACATACCTTATACAAATGTTCACGCTACTCAAAATCGATAAATTGCTCATAAGATGGATTGCAAGGGCCCTGTTCGAGAGAAAAGTGGCACTCAGGTGTAGTAATTGGTACTCTGTGCCGACAAAAATTTCACCGGGCCTACCCCAGGGTCTCCACTATCTCCAGTACTATTCAATGTATTCACCATAATGATTACGAAGCAGCAGCAATTATCTGGCAGGGGGCGAACGCTGTCATTTTCTGACGACATAATGGTGTACAGGCAGGGGATAAACAGGGATGAAATTGCTAATAAACTCCAGGAAGAACTGAACCGCATAATGGCCTGGTAAGATGTTTCTGGTGCAACGATAAACCATACCAAGGCTGTGTTATCATGGTTCTCCCTAAATAATTACATTGTGAAGTCTGTCACGTCACTTTAGATGGACATACACTCACCCGAACAGCATCTATGAGTTATTTGGGTGTAAAATTTGATCGAGTCTATGCTTTAGGACCATATCGACCAAGTTATTGCCAAGGCTCGCAACGCTCTATCCGCACTGAGAATCATGGCGGCTGCTAACATTGAGCAACGCCTTCTTGTGCTCTTGTACCAAGGTGTTGTTCTGTCATGTATAGAATATGCATGCGCTCTCCTAACAATTAGTCCTACGCAAACAGTGAGACTGGAAAGAATTCAGAATGAGGCTATGCGCATCATTCTGGGATGCACCAAAGATACACCAGGAGTGTCAATGCGATTCTTCTTGACCTCCCAACTATAGCTCACAGAATTGAAACTTGGAGGGTTCGATCATATCTAAGAATCAATGAAAACAAGGAACATCCTCTCCATGAAGAAATTAAAGAGAAAGGGTGTAGACTCAAGAGAGGCAGATCATGGCTGAGTCAGGCGGAAGATACGCTTAGGAAAATGTGTGATCCTTCCGGAATTGAAACAGGAGAGGAATGGATTGCTATGCCACATCAATTTCAAACTGCTTTCACCGTTATTACATCTATTAAGAAAACTGCGAACAAAATAATCTATCTCTGCTAAACGTGGAGGTGGAGTCTCTCTTGAATGACATCATCAATGATACAGATGTGGTTATTTACACGATGGTTCAGTCATTCGCCAACAACGCTGTGCGTGGGCTTTTCAGCACGCTCAGGAGGAAAAATAATAAAAGAGGCCAGTGGGGCCTACGCAACAACCACAAGTAGCTTGACAATGGAGGTTCAGGCGGTTACGGAGGCGGTGAACTGGTTGGCATCTCACAATTACTCTCATGTTTTCATACTCAGTGACTCCATGAGCATGATTCATAAAGTCGAATCAGGTATGGTGAGACGCAACTGGGTGGAGGTACTGGTACAGACAATGATCAGAGAAATCACCTTTATTTTGTCCCTGGGCACGCAGGAGTTAGGGGTAATGACGAGCTGATAGATTGGCTGGCTTAGCTACAATATCAGAGGGAGCTGCAATGGATCGAAGTGACATTCTTCACGCATTGAGGAAGTCTTTCCGAACAGAGGAGTTTCAGGGCTGTGAATCCCACTCGCTGACCAGATTGAAAGAGATGGATGTCAATATTGGTGCAGCCCGAAAAGAAAGACATACTAAATATGCAAAGACATTGATTAATCAACATCGAACTGGCGTGTTGGGTCGCTGGACGCTGCTGGATTTGCTGAGGCAGAGATCGGAGCACCTACAGACATGTCCGAGTGCTATGATGATAGTCCTCATATAACTGATAACTGATAATGTCTATGTATGTAAACCCCATGTCACTAGAACAGAGTATTCATATTGGATGGTTTCTTTATTACCATCATCCAATATCTTCTAATATGAAATGGACCATGCAATAATACCAGGGGCTTGTTGATATAGCTTTGATCTGGTCATGTCATGTTTTATTCAACATTTGTCTGAAAGCCAACCAGTCAACAAGAATGTGAAGGTGTAGAAAATCTGATGTGTATTTTTCTTTACTTTTCCAGGATTTTCACTGTCATCTGACCAAGTCTGAGGTTGTGGGCTACCTAGGAGGAAGATGGGACTCACACACACAACGTTTGTATCTTTCATATTCACATTTGTCATTATTTATTTGCTATTGGACTTCAGTTTGACTGCAATTTACCTTGCACTCATATTGCCATATGGAATAGAGAGGAAATATTGCCAATGGTGCCTACGCAACAACCACAAGTAGTTTGACAATGGAGGTTCAGGCGGTTACGGAGGCAGTGAACTGGTTGACATCTCACAACTACTCTCGTGTTTTCATACTCAGTGACTCCATGAGCATGATTCGTAAAGTCGAATCAGGTATGGTGAGACGCACCTGGGTGGAGGTACTGGTACAGACAATGATCAGAGAAATCACCTTCATTTTTGTCACTGGGCACACAGGAGTTAGGGTAATGAACTAGCTGATAGATTGGCTGCCTTGGCTACAATATCAGAGGAGCTGCCATGGATCGAAATGACATTCTTCATGCATTGAGAGAGTCTTTCCGAACAGAGGAGTTTCAGGGCTGTGAATCCCACTCGCTGACCAGATTGAAAGAGATGGGTGTCAATATTGGTGCAGCCGAAAAGAACGACATACTAAATATGCAAGGAGCACCCATCTCGAAAACGGCGACATATCATACTGTGGATAGGTATGGGGATATCAGTTATTCCCACGGGTGCAGGAGTAGGTGACGGACACCCATCTCGAAAATGGCGGCATATCATACTGTGGATAGGTATGGGGATATCAGTTATTCCCACGGTGCAGGAGTAGGTGACGGACACCCATCGCGAGCGCGGCATATCATACTGTGGATAGGTATGGGGATATCAGTTACTACAATAGCTTGTGGAGTATAAAGAATATACTCTACATATGGACAGGTTAGTAGCTCATTTGCCGAGTGATTACCGAGGCCTAAATTTGGGGTGTAAAGAATAGCACCACTGTTACCTGCCACGCATGTCATAAGAAGCGACTAAAGAGGTTTGGCTGAAATCGGATGCACATGTCCTAAACGTGTAGAAGTCTATGTGTTTAGGGGCCTACCATACCAATGTGCAACGTATACACGTTCTTGACAAAGATCAAACATGTCACAAAGGATGATTTAAATTGGTTGTGAAGAATGAACGTAAAGAAGAAGAAGAAAGTAGCTCATTAATATATGAACACTATTCTATAGTTTAAAAGTCCTAAGTTTATTAGTTTATTTTTACCATTTTTGAAATTGTCACCCTGAAAACTGATCATGCTGAAAAAATAGCATGGCAGAGTGAGCCAGACTTTGTTGAAAAATGGGGACAGCAGCGTTAAATACGGTGAGCAGGCACTAAAGTAGAGCGAACATGCATATGGGCGATACACAGGTGAGCCCACCGGTGGGGCAGACATGCATGATGCTGATGATGGAGCACGAAAGGCGTGGCAAACCTAGGGGTGAGTGGGGAACCCAAATGTGCAGAAAAACTGGTAAGCCCAAACAGAGGTTTGAATCCAGTGCAAAAGCCTCTACCAAAAGGTGATAAACTGTGCACAGAGAGATAGAAATGGGTACGGTGTCGCCCAGTAGAACAATGTGAGCACAAGTGACGAAGAAAAAAGGGGTGGGACCAGTCGGTGGAAGATGGCACAAGCAGATATGGGTGATGGGGCACCCAAGAGAGACGAGAGGTGGACAAAGCGGTGGCGAGCCTCGAAGATGGGGTCTCCATCCAGAGAGCAATAACCATGTTTCCCTTGCAGATAACCACTACTGCCTTGTAGTTCGATTGGGGACAATCAAAGGCTAGCGGAGCAAACCGTACACAAAACTGAACACCAGGCAAACTAAGTAGTCCAAAAAAAGACTGGTAACCTGGGCAGATTACTCAACATCCCGGAAGGGATGGTTGTCTAAGGGTAGCTACCATAAAAGAAAATAGCAACCTGCTGCCTTGCAGTTCAGCTGAGGACAGCCAAAAGATGATGGAGAGCGAACCCAGTAAACGCTGGCTAAAACCAAACATGGCACTGAAGTTGTGACGAAACCCACCCATGCTAAGGCTGCATGAATCAGGTTTCCACATTAATGAGATTTATGGGGAAATCTGGTACATCAGTCTAAGGGTAATCGCTAGAGAGAGAGAAGACAGGAGAGCAAGTGAAGACAAGAGAGCAAATGAAGATAAAAGACAGAAGAGCAAGTGAAGACAGGAAAGCAAGTGAAGGTAGAAGACAGGAGAGCAAGTGAAGGTAGAAGACAAGAGAGCAAGTGAAGGTAGAAGACAAGAGAGCAAGTGAAGACAAGAGAGCAAGTGAAGGTAGAAGATAAGAGAGCAAGTGAAGGTAGAAGACAAGAGAGCAAGTGAAGACAAGAGAGCAAGTGAAGACAAGAGAGCAAGTGAAGGTAGAAGACAAGAGAGCAAGTGAAGACAAGAGAGCAAGTGAAGACATGAGAGCAAGTGAAGACAAGAGAGCAAGTGAAGACAAGAGAGCAAGTGAAGACAAGAGAGCAAGTGAAGACAAGAGAACAAGTGAAGGTAGAAGACAAGAGAGCAAGTGTAGGTAGAAGATAAGAGAGCAAGTGTAGGTAGAAGATAAGAGAGCAAGTGAAGACAAGAGAGCAAGTGAAGACAAGAGAGCAAGTGAAGACAAGAGAGCAAGTGAAGACAAGAGAGCAAGTGAAGACAAGAGAGCAAGTGAAGGTAGAAGATAAGAGAGCAAGTGAAGACAAGAGAGCAAGTGAAGGTAGAAGACAAGAGAGCAAGTGAAGACAAGAGAGCAAGTGAAGACAAGAGAGCAAGTGAAGGTAGAAGACAAGAGAGCAAGTGTAGGTAGAAGATAAGAGAGCAAGTGAAGGTAGAAGACAAGAGAGCAAGTGAAGGTAGAAGACAAGAGAGCAAGTGAAGGTAGAAGACAAGAGAGCAAGTGAAGGTAGAAGACAAGAGAGCAAGTGTAGGCAGAAGATAAGAGAGCAAGTAAAGGTAGAAGACAAGAGAGCAAGTAAAGGTAGAAGATAAGAGAGCAAGTAAAGGTAGAAGACAAGAGAGCAAGTAAAGGTAGAAGACAAGAGAGCAAGTGTAGGTAGAAGATAAGAGAGCAATTGAAGGTAGAAGACAAGAGAGCAATTGTAGGTAGAAGACAAGAGAGCAAGTGAAGGTAGAAGACAAGAGAGCAAGTGAAGGTAGAAGACAAGAGAGCAATTGTGGTAGAAGACAAGAGAGCAAGTGAAGGTAGAAGACAAGAGAGCAAGTGAAGACAGGAGAGCAAGTGTAGGTAGAAGACAAGAGAGCAAGTGAAGGTAAGAGAGCAAGTGAAGACAGGAGAGCAAGTGTAGGTAGAAGACAAGGGAGCAAGTGAAGGTAGAAGACAAGAGAGCAAGTGAAGGTAGAAGACAAGAGAGCAAGTGAAGGTAGAAGACAAGAGAGCAAGTGTAAGTAGAAGACGAGAGCAAGTGAAGGTAGAAGACAAGAGAGCAAGTGAAGACAGGAGAGCAAGTGAAGGTAGAAGACAAGAGAGCAAGTGAAGGTAGAAGACAAGAGAGCAAGTGTAGGTAGAAGACAAGAGAGCAAGTGTAGGTAGAAGATAAGAGAGCAAGTGTAGGTAGAAGATAAGAGAGCAAGTAAAGGTAGAAGACAAGAGAGCAAGTGTAGGTAGAAGACAAGAGAGGCAAGTGAAGGTAGAAGACAAGAGAGCAAGTGTAGGTAGAAGACAAGAGAGCAAGTGTAGGTAGAAGACAAGAGAGCAAGTGTAGGGAGAAGACAAGAGAGCAAGTGTAGGTAGAAGATAAAAGAGCAAGTAAAGGTAGAAGACAAGAGAGCAAGTAAAGGTAGAAGATAAGAGAGCAAGTAAAGGTAGAAGACAAGAGAGCAAGTAAAGGTAGAAGATAAGAGAGCAAGTGAAGGTAGAAGACAAGAGAGCAAGTAAAGGTAGAAGACAAGAGAGCAAGTGAAGGTAGAAGACGAGAGCAAGTGAAGGTAGAAGACGAGAGCAAGTGAAGGTAGAAGACAAGAGAGCAAGTGAAGACAGGAGAGCAAGTGAAGGTAGAAGATAAGAGAGGAAGTAAAGGTAGAAGACAAGAGAGCAAGTGAAGGTAGAAGACAAGAGAACAAGTGAAGGTAGAAGACAAGAGAGCAAGTAAAGGTAGAAGATAAGAGAGCAAGTAAAGGTAGAAGACAAGAGAGCAAGTAAAGGTAGAAGATAAGAGAGCAAGTTAAGGTAGAAGACAAGAGAGCAAGTAAAGGTAGAAGATAAGAGAGCAAGTGAAGGTAGAAGACAAGAGAGCAAGTAAAGGTAGAAAACAAGAGAGCAAGTGAAGACATGAGAGCAAGTGAAGGTAGAAGACAAGAGAGCTGGCATTAATCAACATACTACTCCACTTCCTTGTTGTGGCTGCAGTCTGGCAAAGTGAAAAAAAAAGTTTTTCTTTTTTTGACTTCTCAGATTTAAGCATTGAGCAAGCATTTCCTGCCTGCTGTCGTTTGGGAGACAAAGAAAGAGCCTCTCTTGTTGAGGAAGAGGTATGTGTGGATAACTTCTAGTTAGTCAAGATCACCATAGTCCATCTATCTCAAATGTGAAAACTAGTGTTTGTGTGCTATATCTATCTTGAATTTGGAAACTGTCGTGTGGAAAAAACACATTTTAATTAAGGAGGTTTATTGTATTATGTCTTAAAACAAGGATCCTATATTTTTTGTATGCACTGTAAATTGCTATCTTCAGATCACTGACACAGTCGCAGTGTGGTGCGGGCCCGCAGGAAAGCAAAGAATAGTACCACTGCAACCTACAATGCATGTCGTAAGAGGCGACTGATGTAGGCCCTAGGGTGCTACCCTAGTAAATAAAAGGCAGCGCAGAAATCGGATGTGCTGGCCTACTTGTAGGCACATAACTGGCACAACGTAGTCGCTCTTGGGCTCAGATCACATACAAATCACACAGAGTGGTTGACAAGTGGTCAATATGGAGCATTTGTAGAAGAAGAAGAAGACTGACACAGTAGATCTGGTGACCATTCAGAATATTCCATTAACTCAAAAATTCAGATCCATTTTTAGCTGAGTGGAATGTGTAGTTGACTATATTGGGACTAGATGTTTGAATGCAGCACATTAGTCACTGTGCTAGGTTAAATGAAACACACTAGCTACTGTGCTAAACTGAATGCAGTATACTTACAACTGTTTTAGGCTGAATGCAACACACTAGCAACTGTGCTAGGCTCAATGTAACACAATAGCTACTGTGCTAGGCTGAATGCAACACAATAGCAACTGTGCTAGGCTGAATGCAGTATACTAGCCACTGTGCTATGCTGAATGTACAATGTGTGTGTGTGTGTGTCTCCAGCCAACATTGGTAATATTGATGATGTATTGAAATATTAGGCAGCTCACACACTGTTGTGTAGACACATCTCAAGAACATAACCAGAGACCACTAGAGGCTAAGTTAAGCTTCTAAAATCAGTATAGAGGTAGCCTGATAGTCTTGACCACAAATGCATAGATGCCAAATTTCATAACCACCTCTTGTAGGAGAGACTCAATCGTCTGGAATGACAGTTTTCCAAGAGTGTCCTATCTCATGACTTTAAAACATGATGGCCAAGCACAAATGAGACCAAAATCAAGTGTAGCAGACCTGAACATAGGCATGCTAAGGGCAGATATATTGGGCTGGTGGTATCATACAAAACATTGCAGCTTGGGTGACTTTACCAGAAGTGAATGTCCAAACCCAGGTTTTTGTTTGTGATCAGTGGTTTTGACAGTTATTCCTGTTGTTTTTGTATTTTAACTAGATTCGTAGAAGCATGAGATACAAGAACCAAATGGTAGTTGGCTGGTACCATAGTCACCCTTATTGTCAGCCAGATCCTTCAATACGGGATATTGACTGTCAAATGTCATATCAGTTAAAAATGAGAGGCTCTGGTTCCATGTACCTTCCTTGTTTAGCATTTATTGTCTGTAAGTAAAATATCTTTTCATATATGTTTATATATGTCAACATTGTTTATAGTTAGTGCCAAGTTAAATTTTGTATGTGATTATTTGCCCGGAATGCTGTGACGTCAGTTCAGTAACCAATAACGATGGCATGACAATTTATAGTATGTTTTATTTATGTATATATATATATTTCTACGTGTGTCTGTATGATGTATGAAAGTAGCATTCTGCATGTCAGTATTTGTGTGTGTGAGTTTGTAATGTTGCAAGCACAGAACTCAGTTGTGGGCTGCATTTATTTGGTATATATTGTCAAATAATATTCTTGATATAGGGGAAGACTGCAGTAAAACTATGACAAATGGTGAAACACGTAATAACAAAGTACTGTAGTTTTACAAAAACAATGACAATATTCTTCAAATTTGTGTTTTGCTGTGTGTGATTTCATCCCTGTCAAGCTGTCACATTCCTCCTCTGTCAACATAACAAGTTTTATTGTGGTTTTATATATATATATATATATATATATATATATATATATATATATTATTTGTGTTGGTCATGCAGACACAGGAACTAATTCCATGCTAAGAGTTCAGGTATTAATGTGATTATCTTCAAGTGTCATTCTACGTCATTTATCTGACCAAATTGTCTTGTTCATTTGTGAGGGTATATATACAATTTTGATTTTAATGAAAGTAATTCATTTGTTTTATTGTTGCTGATGTTTTATTGTATAATTATAAATTAATGATGACAAATAAATAATTATGTAAGTGATTAGTTTATATTGAAATGAATCTATGGGGAAAAGGACATGTAAATTAATCATGATTTCGATAGATCTATCACAAGATCTTGTTTTGTTGTTGTTCTTGTGATAAATGTTCCATAAACATATATACACACTTGTATTCTAATTTCTTATTCAGTAATACACTTCAATTTTGGCTACTTTATTCCCAACACACAAATGACTGTTGCCAACTCTTGCCAACAACTGACTTGAATGAGAATAATATGAATGGAAACTAGTTTAGCACATATTTTTTTATACAGCATCCAGCATCACAACTCCCCTTTACTCTCCTTCCCCCATCTCTCCAATTCTTCTCTCTTTATATTCAATATACATAAACTGGAATTGTTTGTTGTTGTAAATCTCTCATTTCCAGTTAGCAGAACCAAGTTCTAACAACTTGATTACATTTTAACATCATGTTTCCAGTTAGCATGTTAGTGGTCATGTTTTCATAATAATAAATTGGTGGTCATGTTTTCATAATAATAAATTGATGGTCATGTTTTCATAATAATAAATTGATGGTCATGTTTTCATAATAATAAATTGGTGGTCATGTTTTCATAATAATAAATTGATGGTCATGTTTTCATAATAATAAATTGGTGGTCATGTTTTCATAATAATAAATTGATGGTCACGTTTTCATAATAATAAATTGGTGGTCATGTTTTCATAATAATAAATTGATGGTCATGTTTTCATAATAATAAATTGGTGGTCATGTTTTCATAATAATAAATTGATGGTCATGTTTTCATAATAATAAATTGATGGTCATGTTTTCATAATAATAAATTGGTGGTCATGTTTTCATAATAATAAATTGATGGTCATGTTTTCATAATAATAAATTGATGGTCACGTTTTCATAATAATAAATTGGTGGTCATGTTTTCATAATAATAAATTGATGGTCATGTTTTCATAATAATAAATTGATGGTCATGTTTTCATAATAATAAATTGATGGTCATGTTTTCATAATAATAAATTGATGGTCATGTTTTCATAATAATAAATTGATGGTCATGTTTTCATAATAATAAATTGGTGGTCATGTTTTCATAATAATAAATTGATGGTCATGTTTTCATAATAATAAATTGATGGTCATGTTTTCATAATAATAAATTGGTGGTCATGTTTTCATAATAATAAATTGATGGTCATGTTTTCATAATAATAAATTGATGGTCATGTTTTCATAATAATAAATTGGTGGTCATGTTTTCATAATAATAAATTGGTGGTCATGTTTTCATAATAATAAATTGGTGGTCATGTTTTCATAATAATAAATTGATGGTCATGTTTTCATAATAATAAATTGATGGTCATGTTTTCATAATAATAAATTGATGGTCATGTTTTATAATAATAAATTGATGGTCATGTTTCATAATAAAAATTGAGTGGTCATGTTTCATAATAATAAATTAATGGTCATGTTTTCATAATAATAAATTGGTGGTAGTTTTCAAATAATAAATTGGTGGTCATGTTTTCATAATAAATTGGTGGTCATGTTTTATAATAATAAATTGGTGGTCATGTTTTCATAAAAATAAATTGGTAGTCGTGTTTCAATAATAAATTGGTGTCAGTGTTTCACAATAATAAATTGGTGAGTCGTGTTTCCAATAATAATATTGTGTCATGTTTCACAATAATAAATTGGTGGTCATGTTTTCATAATAATAAATTGATGGTCATGTTTTCATAATAACAATTACCATCGTCCCAATGATAATGGACAATTTATGCCTTTTGCTGTCCCCAACCTAAATATGTCTGGCTCATGCAGTCAAAACATAATAATAATATTGTAAAGCAAAACTACACAAAATGTTATCCATATAGTTTTAACTTACTTGACAGGTGGCAATAAAATTAGCTTACCAGATATTGTTCTCACTTGCCCAGAGCTCAATCGTACCAATATTCTCTTTCTCAGTGAAATATATATCTATGAAACTGAAATTATTGTTTGTATGGTCATTTCTAGATAAACAGATTCTAACAACTTGAAAGATTCTATTTCAGCATCATGTCTCTACTGTTAATTATGTATAAAATTTAGAACATTTCTGCTGAATGCTAATTTTCAACAATGAAAATATGAACATATCGGCAGAGATTATTGCAGAATACAGCCTTCACTGTCACCTTCATAATTATGCCTGTTTCACGCAGTAATAACTACACAATTATATAATGTTGTGAAGTGAAACTGCTTCCTCTTCTCTTCCACATTTATCTTTATAGAAGTGTTGGTGGGAAAACTTAGTGATCTTGTGTGTGCTTGTTTTAAAGCACATTGTAAGCTGATATTCATTTTCGTAAGTCTGTTCTTGATGCCGTGCTCCATCTTTCGTGGTTTCCTCTTGCTTTGTACTCATACTTTTCTGTGTGGCTCTCTGTGGTAGGCGATACCATGGCAGTGAAACTGCGCCTCACCATTATATAGATGTCTATATAGCTTTAGTAAGTTATAGCTATCGTTCCACTCACCATTATATAGATGTCTATATAGTTTTAGTAAGTTATGAGCTGTGTAGTTCCACTCACCATTATATAGATGTCTATATAGCTTTAGTATGTTATAACCATACATTCCACTCACCATTATATAGATGTCTATGTAGCTTTAGTATGTTATAACCATACATTCCACTCACCATTATATAGATGTCTATATAGCTTTAGTATGTTATAGCCGTACATTCCACTCACCATTATATAGATGTCTATGTAGATTTATTATGTTATAACCATACATTCCACTCACCATTATATAGATGTCTATATAGTTTTAGTAAGTTATAGCTGTGCGTTCCACTCACCATTATATAGATGTCTATATAGCTTTAGTAAGTTATAGCTTCGTTCCACTCACCATTATATAGATGTCTATGTAGCTTTAGTATGTTATAGCCGTACATTCCACTCACCATTATATAGATGTCTATATAGTTTTAGTATGTTATAATCATACATTCCACTCACCATTATATAGATGTCTATATAGTTTTAGTAAGTTATAGCTGTACGTTCCACTCACCATTATATAGATGTCTATATAGCTTTAGTATGTTATAGCCGTACATTCCACTCACCATTATATAGATGTCTATGTAGATTTATTATGTTATAGAAGTATGCCGTTCACAATAATTTTGTGTTAGCAACAACAGCAAGATTTTGCAGGTGATATCAAACTATCATCAAATACACATTTTTATACCACCATTGATCAATCGAGTTTGAAGATAAACAAGCAGTAAATAAATAACTCCAAAAACAAAGTTCCAACTTTAGCATCACTGCGAGTACATCTTGAATTAGCCACCACTGTGTCATTAGAGTATCTAAGTTTTGTCTCTAATTTCATAATATTCTTTGACATTGCTTATGAAATTGTTGGTATATATATATTAAGCAGATAGAATACAAACTTCACTGAATTTTACTGATCTCAACATTTGCTACTAAATTGAAAATCTGATCTTATGTATTGTTTCTCCTCATGTTCAGCTCCATTTGAAAAGTTGCCACCAAAACCAGACTCCAAGATTCAATCGTTCTGGGTCATGCCAAACTTGGAGGTATTTGTCAGTCTTGACAGGTTGTTAGATGATACAAGTGAATATTGACAGTTTGTTAAGTGAATAATGACAGTCTCAATCAAGTGAATAGCCTCAAGTGGACACACCTGTTAAATAATGTCCTCTGTCTGATTCATTCAAAATTTTCCTCTTTTAAACTGCTGTCTTTTCTCTCTCCAAATTTTCCCCTGTGCAGTGGATTCTGTGTGTCTGCCTTGGCTTGGAGGTGAGCCTGTGCTCTGCAAATCCTTTTGCAGCCTTCCTTTTGTGCACCCAAGTATAATGTGCAATTCCTCGTTTGTATTCTATCCATCTGCTTATAGCTGAGAGTCAGGATGACCAGTGCATACTTAATCACAGACAGGATCAAACCCTGGTATAAGAGACATAGGAGGAGAAGCTGCCCACAGTTTGTCGCAGCCATTCATCTCATACCCTTCCTAGACTTTGTTACCACATGTTTTATGTGCTCTATAAAAGCAAGACATCAAATCGTAACCACTCCACAACCTCTGAACAGGTCACAACTGGTGTCAATCAAATCGTAACCACTCCACAACCTCCGAACAGAAGGTCACAACTGGTGTCAATCAGACCGTAACCTCTCCACAACCTCTGAACAGAAGGTCACAACTAGTGTCAATCAGACCATAACCTCTCCACAACCTCTGAACAGAAGGTCACAACTAGTATCAATCAGACCGTAACCTCTCCACAACCTCTGAACGAGAAGTCACAACTAGTGTCAATCAGACCGTAACCTCTCCACAACCTCTGAACAGAAGGTCACAACTAGTGTCAATCAGACTGTAACCTCTCCACAACCTCTGAACAGAAGGTCACAACTAGTGTCAAAGTATTGACAATATGGTTATTCAGACAGAACCATGCCATCACTGCCTTCATTGGGTTGGCTAATGCCTTTGCTTCCTCGCACCACCTGCTTATTGGCTCGTCTTCAATCGCTCCATATCGACCGCTTGTCAACCACTCTGTTTGATTTGTATGTGATCTGAGCCTAAGAGCAATTGTACATTGTGCCAGTTATGCGCCTACAAGTAGGCCAGCATATCCGATTTCTGCGCTGCTTTTATTTACTAGGGTAGCATCCCTAGGGTCTACATCAGTCGCCTCTTAGGAAATGCATTGTAGGTTGCAGTAGTACTATTCTTTGCTTCCCTTGCAGCCCCGGCACCACACAGGCGACTCATTGGTTGAGTTATGACTAAAGTTGTCCCACAAACCTGCTCTCATTCCTTGCCCTGAAGGATAGAGAGACTGTATTAACATATGAGAGCAAGATAGTTTTGCATGTCAAAAATTGTTCTTGATCAGATCTGATACAAGTAACAATCAGTTTGCTCATGGTTGCTTGTAATAAAGTATCCTCTGTTGTGTATACTTACCTGTACATGTGTGTGAGCTGCTATTTGAATGTTCTCATTGTTGATATAGGCAGGCTATTTATAACAGTTTTATATCTTCTCATCATGTCCAGCATCCAGGCTCATACAACATCCCTATGCATGTTTCATATTCAATTGTTCGAGACCTGTCACTAACAGAAGACCTGCTGTCTGATATGGCAAGTATACTTAGTTGTAACTTACCTAATTTCTGATTATGTCAGGTACACTTAGTTGTAACAACATCTCAGAGTGATTGCATCTGCACATCTCCCCTTGCTGACGTCTGTAGTTCAAATCTGGTACAGCTACAGTGCCTGCAACAGCTATCATCTGCTGGTCAAAACCAATCAGTGCTGTACCGAGACTTGTTGTACAGTTGCCTGATTGGTACTGTCAGAGCTACTGATACAGATATATCTTCTCCATGTCCAAAGTTGGCAATCTACTCACAGAAAAACAATACAAAGTGAACTCCTGGAGTGTTGTATGTGTCTACATTTTCTGAACATAGTTTTTTAAAGTTAGTCTAAACGTAAAATGTTGACTTTTTCGAGTGTGACATTCACTAAATATGGTACGTCAGCTCTGGGTTATTTATAAAAGATTCATTCATCAAATGGTTGACACATGGAGAGCAAATCTGTTGAGTTTATGAATTGTTCTATCATGATTATCTCATCTTTACTTTCTCTTAGATTTGATTAGTCTACTGTTGCTGCATCTATTGTTGATATAGTTGGCAAGTTCCTTACTACTTCCATAATGATTCACCAGCAGTGCCTATATTTCATGTATTTTGTTCAGAATTGTAGGTCTTGCTGTTGCATATATATATATATATATATATATATATATATATATATATATATATATATATATATATGCTTTTCGAACGCTCCATATCGACCCTTGTCAACCACTCTGTGTGATTTGTATGTGATCTGAGCCTAAGAGTGATTTACGTTGTGCCAGTTATGCGCCTACAAGTAGGCCAGCACATCCTATTTCTGCGCTGCTATTTATTTACTAGGGTAGCATCCCTAGGGCCTACATCAGTCACTTCTTACGACATGCATTGTAGGTCGCATTAATACTATTCTTTGCTTCCCTTGGGGGCCTCAGCACCACATGAGCATATATATATGTACTCATTCTATGATTCCAGGGTTTTATGGACATGTCCTGTCCGTTTATCCCTGATAGTTTTTTCATTACTTTTACTTTGTTTGCATCTTCTCTTTCTGCTTCTTCTATGTGTGGACCTCATGTTAGCTCCACTATCAAATTTTAGCTCTAAGTATACAGGATTATTTGCTTTTGACAACAGAGTGTTGTCCAGTGTGAGGATATCATTTTCAGGTTTGATAGAGCTGCATAAAAAAGTGTAGTGATGGTCATACTCTAGTATTTATGTGTATGTCCCAGATTTTGGTAGACTCTTCAACTTTATATATTACATCTTATTATTTTTCCTCCTGAGCGTGCTGAAAAAGCCCACGCACAGCGTTGTTGCGAATGACTGAACCATCGGTGTAAATAACCACATCTGTATCAAAATAATAATAGAGTCAAGTGGGGCCTACGCAACAACCACAAGTAGTTTGACAATGGAGGTTCGGCGGTTACGGAGGTGGTGAAATGATTGGCATCTCACAACTACTCTCGTGTTTTCATACTCAGTGACTCCATGAGCATGATTTGTAAAGTCGAATCAGGAATGGTCAGACGCAACTGGGTGGAGGTACTGGTACAGACAATGATCAGAGAAATCACCTTCATTTTTGTCACTGGGCACGCAGGAGTTAGGGGTAATGAACGAGCTGATGGATTGGCTGGCTTGGCTACAATATCAGAGGGAGCTGCCATGGATCGAAGTGATATTCTTCATGCATTGAGAGAGTCTTTCCGAACAGAGGAGTTTCAGAGCTGTGAATCCCACTCGCTGACCAGATTGAAAGAGATGGGTGTCAATATTGGTGCAGCCCGAAAAGAACGACATACTAAATATGCAAGGAGATTGATTAATCAACATCGAATTGGCGTGTTGGGCGGGGGACGCTGCTGGATTTGCTGAGGCGGAGATCGGAGCACCTATGGACATGTCCGAGTGCTATGATGATAGTCCTCTGATAACTGTATTACATCTTGCATCCTCACTTTTTCAACTTCTGTGTATTCAAACAGAATCTATATAACAAAATCATCACCTTATAGGGACTTGTTGTAGACATTGAACGTCAGTGAATGAGAAGAAGAAGAAAACAAGACCATCACCTTATAGGGACTTGGTGAATGTATAGTGTGAATAGTTTTGGAAAGTCTTTTATGAAAAGAGTTGGAGACAGACTCCTCTCTGTGAAACCCCTGGTGTGTCAACCATTTTGTTTTTTATTTGACTGAAGTTTAATTCTTGCACATCTTTCATGTAAGAAGATCTTAATTCACACTGTAGCAATCTGCTCTTCCAATTTGTTTCATGTAAGATCTTAGTTCACACTGTAGCAATCTGCTCTTCCAATTTCTTTTATGTAAGAAGATCTTAATTCACACTGTAGCAACGTGCTCTTCCAATTTCTTTTATGTAAGAAGATCTTAATTCACACTGTAGCAATGTGTTCTTCCAATTTCTTTCAGTGCTAGTTTTAGTAGGAGGCCCTCTCTTTATACTTTACCAACTTATTTGTGAGATCAAATAATGTAGCTAGGAGTTTGAATTTCTTCTGGAAGGCATCTTCTATTTCATGGACAAGGTTTGATCTTCTAGAAGACATCTTCTATCTCATGGACAAGGTTTGCTCTTCTGGTTGTCACTGCGTTTGTGTTTTCTGAATCCCAATTGGCAATGATCTTCTTAGCATTCGTTCCTCACAACCAATTTGATCATTCTTATTGTGATATATAATTCATCTTTGACAAGAATAATTGACTTTGAATCCCTGTTGAAATTAAGCCCTACTTGTGTATGGTACCATACACATGTAGGTCAGGCTACGCTTTCCTCCACTGGGAAGTGTTTCGATGACAGCCAGTTCCTAACATTTCCCTTTCCTTCATACAAGTTCTCTTTAATGAACCATTTGCCTTATACTTTGGTTTGGATCTACGCCAAAAAGCCTTTTATACTGCAGCCTTTCTGACTGAGTGTGGTGTTCCTTCTGCATTGTGTTATGAACCTACTTACTTACTTTTTTTTTTTTTTTTCCCTTAACTCAGACGTTCCATCTCTGAAACTGATTTCGTGAAATCTGTTTTCAATTTCACAATGGCAGCAGCTGCACATTGTAAATTACTTACACTGCAGCCTGTGCTCAATGTACTTATTAGTTTCTCCATACAGGCAGATTTTCTCCACTTCAGAGGTACTGTTTCGTCTAGTAAGACCAGGACTCAACATGCCGACGTGGTTCACCAGCTATGAGCTCTCACGCTGCAGGGAGCTACTGTCACACTTGAGTCCCCACTTACTTACTTAATCCCGGCATGCCTAGTGACACATGGGGCTTCAGAAAGGACTTTCCATGCTCTCCTGTCCCGTGCAACCTTCAGCGCAGAGCCCCACGTCAGAGATCGGTGTCCAGTTCCTCTTCCATCATGCGCTCCATGTTGTCCGTGGTCTGCCTTTCTTTCTCTTTCCTCTGGTGTCCAAGTGAGGGCTATCCTTGCAGGCATTTCTTGTCTCATTCTCATAACATGTCCGAGCCATTTCCATCTTCTTTTTGAGTATGTCATTCATTGCCTCTTGTCTTGTGTCTTGGAGTAGTTGGTTATTGGATATTTTTACTGGCCAAAAGATTCCCAAGATTCTGCGAAGACAAGAGTGGTGGAAAATGACAGCCTGCTAGTATCTCCTTTGGTCATCCTCCAACACTCCGATCCGTAGAGCAAAACTGGCAAAACAATGCTTTTATAGAGTTTAAGCTTTGTGGTCCTATTGTAGATTTTGGACTTCCATACTGGTTTCATTCTGGCAAAAGCGGTTCTGGCCTTACTCAGACGTGATTTTATATCTTCCTCTGTGCCACCATTTAGTGTCAGTACGCTACCAAGATATGTAAACTGCTCAACCCTTTCCAGTGTTTCATCTTCTAACATTACTGGTTGTTGGATTTCACTGTTTGTCATAATTTTTGTTTTTCCTGTGTTTGTTTTGAGGCCTACTGTCTTTGCCGTGCTGTGAAGTATTGTACTTTTTTCTTGTATATGTTCATATTTGTGTGACACCAGGGCTATATCGTCTGCAAAGTCCAGGTCCTCAAGCATCTCGAAAGGGGTCCATCTTATTCCTCTTGGTGCTTGTTGTTTTATGGCATTTTTAGCACCCAGTCAATTGTAATACTAAACAAAAGAGAGGACATTACGCATCCCTGTCTTACACCAGATTTTACTGGGAATGTTTTGTTGGAATTCTTTAGGTTGCAGGAGAAATCTTTATAGAAGAGGGCTATGATGTTAACAAGCTTCTGCAGTACGCGTATTGTCTCAGTATCTTCCATAGGCTGTCTCTGTGGACGCTGTCGAATGCCTTTTCAAAATCTATGAAGTTGATATATATAGTCCTTTGCCACTGCACATTGTTCTAAAATGTTACGGAGGGTAAATATATGTTCATTTGTTCCTCTTCCTTTCCTAAATCCTGCTTGCTCCATTCGAGACACTTGTCTACTGCTTCTTGTATTCGCATTATGACAATTTTGCAGAATATCTTGCTTGGGATTGAAAGCAACGTGATTCCTCTCCAGTTATTGCAATCTGTTAGGTCTCCTTTCTTGGGGATTTTCACCACAGTACCCTAGTCCAATCCTTAGGCAATTCTTCTTTCTCCCAGATATCTGCAAACAATGGCTCTAATATGTTTGCAGCTAAGATGGGATCGATCTTGAAAAGCTCTGCTGTCATTTCATCATTTCCGGTGCTTTGTTGTTTCTCAGGGATCCAATAGCTTTTACTATTTCTTGCTTTTCTGGCAATTTGAGGTTGATATCAATATCCTGTGCGGCCGGTGGGATATCCGTGGATGTTCAGGATCAGGTCTGTTTAGCACATCTTCAAAGTGGGATGTCCATCTCATATCCTGCTCCTGCTCTGTTGTCAACAGTTGTCCTAGGCTGTTTCTGACTGGCATGTTATGGTTGTGTCTTTTACCTCCGCATAATTGTTTGGTAATCTTGTACAGTGTGCAGTCATGTCTTACAGTTTTCTGCATTTCTGCTGCTTTCCATAAATTGTCTCTGTCGTTTAGACTCTGTTACCATTTTGTTTAGTCTGTATATTCTTTTCTTGCCTTATCTGTTTGATTCTGATCTGGGTGCTAAAATGCCATAAAACAACAAGCACCAAGAGGAATAAGATGGACCCTTTCGAGATGCTTGAGGACCTGGATTTTGCAGACGATATAGCCCTGGTGTCACACAAATATGAACATATACAGAGAAAGTACAATACTTACAGCACGAAGACAGAGGCCTCAAAACAAACACAGGAAAACAAAAATTATGACAAACAGTGAAATCCAACAACCAGTAATGTTAGAAGATGAAACACTGGAAAGGGTTGAGCAGTTTACATATCTTGGTAGCGGACTGACACTAAATGGTGGCACAGAGGAAGATATAAAATCACGCCTGAGTAAGGCCAGAACCGCTTTGCCAGAATGAAACCAGTATGGAAGTCCAAAATCTACAATAGGACCACAAAGCTAAACTCTATAAAAGCATTGTTTTGCCAGTTTTGCTCACGGATCGGAGTGTTGAGGATGACCAAGAGATACTCAGGCTGTCAGTTTTCCACACTTGTTCGAGAATCTTGGGAATCTTTTGGCCAGTAAAATATCCAATAACCAACTACTCCAAGACACAAGACAAGAGTCAATGAATGACATACTCAAAAGAGAAGATGGAAATGGCTCCGACATGTTATGAGAATGAGACAAGAAATGCCTGCAAGGATAGCCTCACTTGGACACAGAGGGAAAGAGAAAGAAAGGCAGACCACGGACAACATGGAGGCGCATGATGGAAGAGGAACTGACACCGCATCTCTGACGTGGGGCTCTGCGCTGAAGGTTGCAGACAGAGAGCATGGAAAGTCCTTTCTGAAGCCCCATGTGTCACTAGGCATGACGGGATTAAGTAAGTAAGTAAGTAATCTTGTACAGTGTGTGCAGATCATGTACTTTAGCAGCTTTTTCTGCTATTTCTGCTGTCTTTCCATAAATTGTCTCTTGTCTGTTCTAGCACTTCTTTTTACCATTTTGTTTAGTTCTGTATATTCTTTCTTGCCTTATCTTTTTGACGTTCTGATCTAATGCTATTGATGAGATTTTTTTCTCCTTTCGCTTTTGGATGTATTCTAAGGTCTGGCCACTTATCCACTCTTTATGTTGTCCTTTACTGGTTCCCAGTACACTACTGCTAACTATTTTATATGTGCCTTTGATCGCATTCCATTTTTCTTGGATACTTTCAGTTGGTGTTGTGTCTGACTGCTCTGACAGGATTTGAAATCTGTTCTTTAGTTCCACTATATATTTTGTAGCAATCTCTCTGTCTTTTAATGAACACTCTTTAATGATCTTTTATGCCATATATTTTGGCTTGGATCTACGCCAAAGAGCATTTACTACTTTGCAGATGGCTGGGTGAGGTCGTTCCCGGGATAGGAACATTTACAACCCTTCTGGGACTGTTTGTTGGAACGATCACTTGCCGGCTGCTTCGTGTATTCATTGCTTTTTAACGATCATTTTTCGCAGTATATTTGAGCTTTATGATCTATGCCTAGGAGTATGTCTACACTATGCATCCTTTCTGACTAGGTGAGGTTGTTCCAGATTAGAAACATGCTCAGCCATTAAGGACACTTAAGCTTTCCTGCTGAATTGTGGAAAATACTAACAACCTATGGGGTTAATGACCACCTAATCAACCTTTGCAAGAGCATTTATACTGACAGCCAATGTACAATTAGAACAAATACAGGATTATCAGAAAAGTTTCACGTATGGTCAGGAGTAAGACAAGGTTGCGTACTATCCCCGCTGCTGTTCATCATGTATATTGACCACATCTGTAAAATAGCTAACACCATCAAAGGAAACAACCTCGGAGAGCTCTTAAATGAATTTCTTTTGCAGACGATCAGGCAATCATATCAACAACAGAAGAACAGCTACAACAACACATCAACAGACTCCAGTTAACATGTAACGAATACAACATGAGAATAAACATCGACAAAACAGAAGTAATGACATTCGCCAGTGAGTTGTCTACCAAAATCTCCATTGACAATCGACCACTAAATCAAGTAAAAGACTTCACATACCTGGGAAGCATTTTTTCAGCAAACGGAAGAATAACTAATGAAATTCAACACAGATGCAACAAAGCAAATAAAATGATAGGGCAAATGGCGCCAATTTTAAGATGCAAACACGTCACCATGAACACAAAAAGAGCAATGTTCAACACAATCTTTCTCCCACATTATGTTACCAGTGCCAAACCTGGACTCTGGCAACAAACGATAGAAGAAAACTAGTCACAACAGAGATTAAGTATCAACGCAGAATGCTGGGTGTAACAAGAAGAGACCGTTGAGAAATGAAGACATCAGGAAAAAGTGGGTACAGCATCAGTACTAGACTTCATCAAGAAACAACAAATTAAATGGTTCGGCCACGTAAGCAAATTACCATCAGACAGTGCAACTCAAAGAACAATGCTGCTCCGATACAAAGGGTACAAAGCAAAAGGCTGGCCACGCAAAAGATGGACCTCAGAGATAACAGAAGCGACTAAAGAGACTATCTACGAGCGCATACTAGGCCCGTTTAGAAATATCTTTCTGACCTGACGCTGTGAGGCAAACAGGATTCGAGAAAGAAGAAAGCTTTCCTGCACTACGGCATCCTACTCGTGTAGGTTGCCGTGAAAGTGTTGACCTTTGCCAATGTTTAGATTTGGACGACCTGTCAAACCATTACACTGTCGGCCTTACTTTTCGGCCACTGTGAGTTTATTCTAGAGTAGAAACATTCTCAGCCTTTTTCGAGATGCGTATCGACACTTGACAATTTGCACTCTGCATTTTCCCTAACCCCGGGAAACACTGGACTGGGGCTGCACAGATGATCCGGAGGGCCCTTTCAAACGGCACTGTCAAAGAAACTGAAAATTTTGTGCTCGCCAATATCACCTGCTCCAGTTCTTCCAGGGATGTTAGTAGTTATTGCAACAGTCTTCTTCTTCTTCACCTTTTAACTCCCAACGGAGCACAGGTCTTGAACAAACTTCTTCCAGCTCTTTCTCTCTCTTGCCATCCCTATTGCAATAGTGCCTTGCCTGATTGTCCCAGAGGGGGCAGTTTTGTTAGGCCCTATATCGCCACCTTAGGATTTGCGCTCAGCCAACCTTACCCAATAGATGAATCCATGCATTGACATCCGATACTGAGTTTACTGCAATCTTCCCTTGTGTCGCCATGATGCGTTGCAGCGTTCTCAGGAACACTTGCCCAGAGCTGGCAAATGTGGTGCAGCCGTGACTCGTACACATCGTTTTCTTGGATTTTTGCCCCACAGCTGGCAATTATAGTGAGGCCATTGGCTCCGAGGGAGTTGTTCACATACCTCATACGCTGCTATTTCTTGCGCTTGCCTTACATTTGAGTAACCTTTCATTGGACATCGACCAGGAGATGTATGCATTTTGTTCAGGGTTTTGGACCTGTGTTACATTTCTGCGTTGCACTACTACCACTACCTGTAGCTCTCCTCGATCCCTACTCCGCTTAGCCAGACAGGATCCTCTGTCTGTTTCAGGGTCACCATGTGGAGGTGGGGTAGGATCTTGATTAGTGTCAGCTCACTAAACCTGGTTTGACGTCCCTATAACTGCGCCTTTGACCCCGGTAATCATCTTAATTTAGTTGTCTTCCCACTCAAAAATGTGGCAGAATTAATCTTAACTCTAGTTACAGGCAAGTTGTCAACCAACTTCAAGACTGAGGTAGAGGCACAACCTTAGCTCTAGCTACAGGCAAGTTGTCAACCAACTTCAAGACTGAGGTAGAGGCCCCAATGTCACTGCAAAAATGCCATTACAACACAAGAAATGGGAAAATAGTGTTGACAGGCTCATTGTCTGTTATAGTTGCACTGAAATCATAAAGGAACACAGAACATCTCATGACAATTTTAGCTCAGTTCTCCCATGATTTTGAGAGGGTAGTAATCCAGTGGTGACCGTGTCACACTGCAAGCTCTAGAGCAGCGTTTCCCAAAGTGGGTGATGCCAACCAACCCCCCCCAGTGGGCGCTGAAGCGTCTAGGGGGCGATAGTGGGTTCAGAAGAATTTGGGGGTTTGTTCAGGCGATTAGGGGGTGGTGGCTCCGTTAAGAATAAATTGCAGACAAACATTCAAATATATCGAGCCTGTGTAATTAGTTCTTTAATATGTCTGGCTCAGAAACATGGACAGCCTACTCAAGACACAAGAGGAGACTTAACATCTTTCACCTTCGATGTCTCCGCAAGATTATGAACATCAGGTGGTACGACAAGATAACCAACTCTGAAGTACTGCAACGTGCAAACCTGCCTTCCATCATGGGCATGCTCAGCAGTAGATGACTAAGATGGTTGGGGCATGTGAAAAGAATGGAAACTTGTTGCATACCAAAACTAATGTTCTTCTGTGAACTTTCGAAGGGAAGAGGCACCAGGGCAGACCACTGCTCAGATATAAAGATGTCTGCAAAGCCTCAATGAAAACTTTTCTATAGGTCCCAGCACATGGAAAAACTAGCTGATGACAGAGTTATGTGGAAAGCCAACTTGCGAAAGGACGCAGAATCTTTTGAGAAGAGACTTATGTATAAGCTGAATGACAAGAGAGAAAAGCGAAAACTCAGAAGTTGTCACAGTAAAACACTTGCCAATTGACCGTCTGTAAAGACGAAAAAGGCCATATAAGAATAAATTAATAATAATATTTTTAAATAAATTATTTTCATGATTTTGCGATTGAATAATCATTTAAAATTTGAATTCTGCATTGTAATTCATCTTTTCCGCTAACATGATCAATTTTTTCATCATGCATAGTTTATGTTATGCAAAGTGGGCGGTGGGCCGAAAATTTTGGGAATCTATGCTCTAGGGAAATGATGTCAACAGGCTAACTAAAGATGGAGGAGTGATGCTCCAAGATGACAGCCTGGTCAGCTCTGATGAAACAATAACCATTGACAACAGAGGGCATTACAAAATAAAGTGTAAGAGAGAACATGCAGAGTGCAACATGCATGATGGCTATTACCAACTGTCCAGAAAAGATCAGACTGTCATACTTTGCAGGTGGACAGACTACAACAACAAAAATGAGACACTACCTATGCTCATAGCTCAATGTAGGTACCAACAGCTTGTACCACTGTGGCCGGGTGAGTATTACGACAGAGCATGTCCTACAGGACTGTCCAAAGTATGCAGGCCTGCAAATAAGTGGTGACCTACTTACACCAACATCCAAGAAATTGTATGGTATGACTGACAACCTCTTAAGCTGACGAAAGCTTTTATCAGAGAATCTGAAATAGCAATCTAGTCTTCTTCTTTCTTTGCGTTCGTTCTTTACAACCAATTTTAATCACTCTTTGTGATATGTTTGATCTTTGCCAAGAACGTGTATACGTTGCACATTGGTTTGGTAGGCCCCTAAACGCATAGACTTCTACACGCTTAGGACACATGCATCCGATTTCAGCCAAACCTCCTCAGTCGCCTACTGACATGCATGGCAGGTAACAGTGGTTCTATTCTTTACACCCCAAATTTGGGCCCGGTAACCACTCAGGCGAGCAATCTAGTGAGATCACAGAAGAATCTATAGGACAACTCTATTCCAGAATGGTTTGTAGTTATGCCTTCTGCCCCTTGGTTTATTCCTGTTAGTAGCTTCAATGACTATGTTTGTTAGTACATGTATATATATTTTGATAAAAAGGTAACTTGAAGATTTTCTTCTGAGAGGATTTGGAAGACATTCTTGGTGTAGTTCCAACTGACAGTTTTTATTCATTTTTCTGAACTGTGTGTCTCTTGTATTGTAAGTATGGTATGTTTGTGGTCACTCTCTTAAAGTTGTTTCTCTACTGCTTTCTCTGTCACATGCTGGACATTCCCAGTTGCAACCACATCACCGCAGGTTTGTGGTCACTCTCTTAAAGTTGTTTCTCTACTGCTTTCTCTCTCACATGCTGGATATTCCCTTTTGCAACCACATCAGCAACTACATCTATTGAATGACTTGATTTGCCAGAGCTTTCTGTACAGGGTTACCTTGCACATAGTCTGTAGTTTAATATGAGATTCCAGGAACACTAACAAAGTATATCAAACTTGGGGGCACAAAGCTGAGATTGAAACTGTGGGGTAACTGTGGAAGACCTGAAGAAGATTGTGGACTTTGTAATAGGCCTGGAAATATAGTGTTACCAATTATGTCAATGCAGAAGGTTTTTGTGTTCATCATGTGACAAGAATTTGATGTCTTGAAGATCACACACAATTGGTTTGTTGTATGTCAGAGGCTGTGCTATATGTTTCAATAAGAAAATCATCTTGTTTTTAAAATCTATAAATGCCCAATAATAAATGTTGTTGGTTGTTGTCCTAGCAGAAGCACTTGACTGAGTTTTATCGTGCTGCTTTAGACAAAGTCCATGTTAAGGAACACTGGGGAGAAGCCATCACCTACAAGGATAAAATTAAAGTAAGTGAGTTGTCTATTAATCAAGTGATTGTCTATGCTAAAAGAAGGTATATGCTTCAAATATAATAATCGAAAAAGCGTGGAGACTGCAGTAAAACGGAAAAATAGCTAAACGCATAAAAACAAAGTACTATAGTTTTACAAAATACAGAAACGGTGACGATAAACAGCAACGTTTCGACCAAAAGGCCTTTATCAAGCAAACAATACAACAAGAATGACGAATTTCGAGGAACACTACAAATGGACGATTACATGAAGAAACATTCAAACCTATCTAATGAAAATCTGGGAATAAAAAAGAATAACGAAATGAGTGCAACACAAAACCGAAAGTGGAAAAGAAGAGAAACAATATAGTGGATAAATAACATATATATGGAGCAAATACACATATAGATTACAAGGCATGAGATAAGACAATACTAAGAAGCATAGGAATGTAATGTGTTGAGTCCAAGAGGTCGCAAGGTGCCATAGAATGCAATTCATACAGAGGCAAATCATTATTAAGTCATGTTGGGAAATTATATGCTAAAATTTTGGAATCTAGAATCAAACCTATAATAAAACTACAGCTGAACATCGCTCAATTTGGGTTCAGAAAGGGAAAGAGTTGCACCGATGCCCTGTTTACACACTAAGGCAACTCAGCGAAAACACCATAGAATATGACATACAGCTCAACTTAGCATTCATAGATCAAGAAAAGGCCTTTGATAGAATAAACAGAAACAAACTATGGGCCATACTAAGTGAATACGGAATTCAGGGCCAACTACTAGACAATATTGGAGCGCTATACCAAAAAATGCTCAAGCGTAGTACGAACAAGCGACGGCCTGACAGATGAATTAGAATTATCAGGAGTAAGGCAGGGATGTGTGCTTTCACCTATACTTTTCAATATTTACATAGGATAACGCAAGATACTAAGAAAGATAACAACCTCGATAACAACTACAATTTAATAAACGAACTACTCTTTGCAGATGATCTGAGTATAATTAACAACAACGAACACAAACTTCAACAACACATAAATGCACTGCAAGCGACATGCGAAAAATATGATATGGAAATTAACACCTCCAAAACAGAAGTCATGACAATAAGTAGGTCAACAGGTCAACTAAATATAGACGTGAATAATGTCAAAATACAACAGAATTCAAATATCTCGGGAGTATATTCACAGCAGATGGAAAGAGAAATCGAGACTAGATGCCAGAAGGCAAATGCAGTGACATATCAACTGTCACCACTATTAAAACATCCAAGCATTAACATGGCAGTCAAACGACAACTGATAAACTGCATATTTATTCCAACTCTCTGCTATCAGTGCCAAACATGGCCCCTGACTAAGACACAAGAAAGAAAGATTACAACATGCGAAATGAGATGTCTACGAAAAGCTGTCAACGTTACAAGGAGAGATAGAGTGAGAAACGAGAATATCAGAAGCATCGTTGGTACTATACCATGCATACAATACATCGAGAAGCAAAGAATCAAGTGGTTCGGCCATCTAATGAGAATGGAACCACATTTACTACCATCACATGTCTATAATAATCGACACTCTGCGCAGAGCACGAGGCAGGCCAAGAACACGATGGATAGATAACATCTCAGAGTCCCTGCAAAAGCATGGACTGACAACATCAAGTGCAACACACTTGGCACAAGATAGAAAACTAACTCTCCCCACGACGCTTCATGGCAAATGTGGTTAAGATAAGATAATATCTTTTATTTAAAGATCAAACAGCATGTTTGTTCAGTGCCTGAGTAAGCTCAAATTGACTAGTTTGTAATTTGTGATGGCAAGACCTTAGTTGGTCATTGAGAAACATTAGACAGTTTTGCCTTTACTTGATCTCCTGCCTGATCTACTTATTAGACCAGATTTGTAGTTGATGTCATCTTCCATCTTCTGGATTAGAACGTATGAACTCAGCCTGAAAAGTTATCACTCCACTTAATTAGAAAATGAACAGGAAAAATGTTGTTCATGAAATAAGGGATGACAAAATATACCTACACAATTTAGAACACATAATCAGCACGTCATATTTGAAGTGTGCACAATTTTATATTACTGTCTTCATTATTAGTTGAGAAAACCGATCTGGTGCATTACTTCTGAATATCCCTCGTGTATATATATATATATATATATATATATATATATATATATATATATATGTATATATATATATATGTATATATATATATATATATATATATATATATATATATATATATATATATATATATATATAAAATACTTCTCGTAAGATGTTTCTAATCATGTCTATTTACTGTATCCAGCCTGCTAGATGAACCACCAAACTGTATTCCAGTGCATTATGACCGGTGGTGCAATGATAATTTATCTTTGTTTTTTCTTGATCAGTAAATGTCTGCTGTATTTTATCTCTATAAGACTGTCATCCAGTAGCTCTGTCGAAGCTCGTAGCCTGGCACTGCACCCACCCCTGGTGAAGCTCTATAAGGCAAACACCATCATCAAATATTTCTGGTAGCATATTAATCATACTAAACGCATCATACTAAATGCCGTGAGGTGCATAACATGGTGCAACAACCCCTCGCAATGAGGAATGGGATAACAGATTCTACTGTCACCAATCTGCCTCGGAGATTTAGCCACGCAGTAAGAATGTCAGACCTACCATCATGAGGGTGGCCAAAATTTACTGCAGGAAGAGGTCGGCACAAACGGGGAAGCAGACATCGTAGGAATTATATCCTACATAACTGCCCCAGTATGCAGACTTGAGAAGAAAGAGGTGGCCCACTTACACCAGCATCCAAAACAAACTATGGCGTGACTGATAATCTGAGGCAGACGGCTGCCTTTATTAGAGAATCCTAAATCCCAATCGTCTGTGGCCTAGGGGTTAGTGACTCGGTCTATTAACCCCGACGTTCTGAGTTCGAATCACGCTGCGGACAGTTTGCTTGCAAATTGTTTCCGTTGATTTTAACAAAGGACGATGGCGCCACCGTTCAGAAAGCAATGGCAAACTACTGAACGTATAAGTGGTGCCTAGAAAATCAACGACGTGTTTACTGTGGTTGATGGCTACGTCCTTTGGGATATGCCACGATTTTCATTTCAAATCCCAATCTAGTGAGATTGCAGAAGAAGAAGAATCATACTAAAAATGAGTTATGTGATACTGTAGTTTCTGGCCAGTATCGGGGACTTCAGCGCCTCTACAGTGGAAGAGTAAGCTCACTCCAATTACGATAGTTAGTGTATGCTTTTCTAGGTCCCTGCGGTGTTTAACGTGGTAATTTATGCGGCACAGTGTCCACTAGGAAAATATATCTTGGAAAACACGCACACACAAGCTGTTCTTGGAATACAACATGTTATGCTAGTGAAGGGGACTTTTAAATGAAATTACTTGTCTATGACAGTGTCGCTAGGATAGCACAATGAGGTGTTGTTCTTCACAAGCATGATGTCACCACTACCTGCTTGTTCTTCACATCATATACCCCATTGATATAATTTTCAACGTGGTGAGAAGTCCGGCTGGGGTTTCTTGGCTAATGTGCATGGTAGGGTTGTTGCAGAGCGAAGTGGGGCATACAGGACAACTACTTCTAGTATGAGGATGGAGGTTGAGGCCATTACTGCTGCCCTCCATTGGATCTCTGGGATTTCATTTACTGGGGCCGTTGTTGTATCTGACTCTCAGTCGATGCTTCACAAGATCTTCTTCTTCTTTGCGTTCATTCTTTACGACCAATTTTAATCACTCTATGTTTGATCTTTGCCAAGAACGTGTATATGTTGCACATTGGTTTGGTAGGCCCCTAAACGCATAGACTTCTACACATTTAAGACATGTGCATCCAATTTCAGCCAAACCTCCTTAGTCGCCTCTTACGACATGCGTGGCAGGTAACAGTGGTTCTATTCTTTACACCCCAAATTTGGGCCCGGTAACCACTCAGGCGACAAGATACAGAAGGGCAGGTTTTGGTATGAGTGGATGTCGTCTATAGAAGTTTCTAACCTCCAGAGGTTTGCGTGGATATACTGTCCTGGGCATGCAGGGGTTTGCGGTAATGAGAGAGCGGCCTGGCTAGCATCAACAGCATCGATTATTGGGGAGTTGAAGATGGATAAGGGGATATTCTTCGGTCTCTTCGCGACTGTCTGTTGGATGAGGACACTAAAATCGATGTTGAATCGATCAAGCGATTTAGGCAGTTTGGAGTTACCCGTTGTACAAGTAGAACTGGATGTCTGAGGGGCAGAGTGAGAGGTGTGTTTAATCAGCGAGCCGCGGGAACCATCAGTATGCATAGTCTTCGATATCTGTTGGGGTAGACTGAGCACCTATGGGTCTGCCCGGAGTGCAATGATGTCAGTTTAGTAACCAATAACGATATGATTTACCGTAACTTTCTCTTTAATCTCCGTTAGTTATGCGATCGACGTCATGGCACATTGGGCATTCCCATTCGTGCTCTGTCCTTCGTTGCAGCAGCTATCCCAAAGTCCATTTGCTCACAGTACCCATGAGAAGTTGATTACTATATCTTCTCTCTCTACCACGAAGACGACACTGTCTGGCATGTCCAAACTTAACACCTAATTCTCGAACTCGTTCCAGTGTCTGAGACCCTCCCATGTCACACAATTGAGAGCGTACCGCATTGATAATATCGGCTCTGTCCATGCTTCTGCCCACTTGAGTCGGGCACTGTTTGCAAGAGAGTCAGCACGCTCGTTACCCGCACTCCAGCATGTCCAGGTGTGTACAGCCAAGTCATTTTCTTGAGATGTGATCTCCGAATGCTGTTCACCCATTCCACCCGCATACTTCCAGATGCAATCAGTTGAAGCATACTCATCGAGTCTGATATGATGATCGTATGGGTAACCTGTTGCTCAGCCACCCATGACAGAGCCCTGGAGGCAGCGGTGATCTCCATAGTCATGCTCGATGTCGTTGTCTCAAAAGTCCCGCAGTCCTCATGAAGTGTGCGACCATTTCGTTGTGCTGAGTAAGCCCACGATGATCTGGTGCCACGCTTGACAGAGCCATCGGTGTAGATAATGATATCACCTGGGTGGGAGTGCTGATCCACGAGTGCAAGAATTTCCGCATTGACGACGCCGGGGCCCATTCTCTACAGCGGCGTCCAAGTGTGCTGATAACCCTGGCGTAAGCAGTCATATCCTCTGATATAGGCATCCATTCGTCACCGTGCCTCAGCTCATCTAGAGTACAGACCTGTTTAATAATATCCTCGGCCATCCAGGATCGACCTCTCTTCAATCGCCTTCCCTTGTTCTCATTTATGGATTTGTGCAGAGGATGATTTGTGTCCGCAGAAACTCTCCAGTTGTATGTGTTGTTATCACTGTGTTTATGTTTATTATTTCAAACAGTCACATACCAAACACACAATACTAAATACATTTCTATTTTGAAGGTTATATCTAGCACACTGCCCCACAAGTGTTCATGTTATATCTCTGGCACACTACCCCACAAGTGTTCATTCATTTTCCTAGATGTTACAATGTTGAAAAATAATTCAGTCTTTCAGTTTGCTGGAAATATTGTCTATATCTGCAATGGTGACTGTTGTAGGCACCTAACTTTGTTGTAGATCACACAGAGTAATACTTCAATCAATGGCCATTCTAATATATATATATATTTAGAGAATAGACGCTCTATTCACTCTGAGACAACTGAGTGAAAAGCAATAGAATATAATAAAGAGCTACACTTATTATTCATCGATCAAGAAAAGGCATTCGACAGAATAGATAGAAGTATTCTATGGGAAACACTTTAAAACTATGGAATCAAGGGACAACTGCTAGACAATATCAGAGCAATATACACAAATAGCCACAGTGTGGTAAGAACAACAGACGGAATGACAGACTCATTCGAAACAAAATCAGGAGTAAGACAGGGTTGTGTGCTCTCTTCTCTTCAACATATATATTGACAGAATAGTGAAAGAGGCACAGTACGAAAAAGACCTTATTGACATAGACAATGATCACGACGACCAATTAAACAACCAAATCAACGAATTGCTTTTGCGGACGACCAAAGTTTAATCTAGGAAGATGAAGATCAGCTACAACATCACATGAATTCATTGCTAATAGCATGTAGAAAGCACAACATGAAAATCAACAAACAAAAGACAGAGACCATGAAAATCAGCAGAACACCAAGCCAAGCAAACATACAAATAGATAACACCAGAGTAAAGCAAGTTTCTGAATTCAAATATTTAGGCGGCATTTTCACGCAGAACGTAAAACTCGATAGAGAAATAGAGACACGGTGTCAAAAAGCTAATGCAGTGACCTACCAGCTGACACCATTACTACAACACCCAAAGATCAAGATGGAAGTGAAAAGACAGATGATAAAAGTATTTTCCTACCAACACTTTGTTACCAGTGCCAAACTTGGTCTCTTACAGCAACACATCACAGAAAGCTCACCACGTGTGAAATGAAATGCTTGAGGAAGCAGTGGGAGTCACCAGGAAAGACAGACTACGAAATAAGACATCAGAAGCAGAGTGGGCATAACTTCATGCATAGAATACATTGAAAGACAACAAATACAGTGGTTTGGACATTTAATGAGAATGAAATACAACCAACCACCAATAACAGCATACAATAAAAGAGATCGGGTACTAGAGCTAAGGGAGGACCAAGAAAAGGATGAATAGACAATATCAAGACCACACTACATAAACACGGATACAACATAACAGGGGCGACTCATCTAGCCCTAGAACGCAAATTAAAGCTCCCATCCCTACGGCAAGAGTGGACAGCCAACTAAATCTTCCACCTGGAAATAGATAATAGAGAATAGAAATTGGAGTTCACTTATAGAGGAGGGTGTGGGGGATGAGCCAAGGCTTATAGCAGTTAATATAAAATATTGTAGTTTTCTTATTATAGATTCTCTTTGGACAGAACACAGTGACAGTAACAATTGACAAACACTTTATTGTCCAAACTCTTTCATTGTATTTTGTTCTGAAGTAGTATGTACAAATTTAGCTGTAGTTTTCAGAGTTTCTTAATGAATTAGATGTCATTTGATAGTTAAATTAATGTGAGTGAGAACAAATAGAACTTGACCATGTCTGTATGCATATCATCCTGATAAATTAATGTGACTGAGAAGAAATAGAACTTGACCATGTCTGTATGCATATCATCCTGCAGGCTTCTCTACGTAGTAAACTACCTGAGGATCAGCTGGACAGTGGCACTTTCTTAGACTATGTCCAGCAGTTGCTCCATGACATGAGATAAATCTCATATCTTAATTTGAACATATCATGACCGTAGGGTTGTGAGGTCAGTACTCCATAGACACCAGATATTCACACAAATATTTGAGATGTGTACCAAAGCAGTTTAATTTATCAGACACTGTTAACTGTATCATAAACGAAATCAAGTGTGGGTACACAATATTTGTCTAAAGCAAAATTAATATTATGTTGTTTACATAACTTGTGTGTGTACTCTGAATGTTATGTTGTTGACATGGCGAAACACATAATAACAAAGTACTGTAGTTTTACCCAAAAAAAAAAACAATGACAATACACAGCAATGTTTCAACCAAAAGGCCTTTATCAAGCAAAACGATACAACAAAACTGACGAATAACTCAGAACACTACATATAGACTTTAGCAAAGATACAGCAACGGTTAAAACGAATGAAAATATGTGACTAAAACGAATAACGAAATAAATACAGAAAAACTGTAAGTGGAAAAATAATAGAAACAATACAAAAATCAAGTAAATATATGAGTCATATACATTTAACATATACACATATAAAATATAGAGCATGAGAAGAGAAAGTACTAAGAATCATAGAAATGTAGAGCGTTGAGTCCATGAGGTTGTTTAGCCAACACTTACACGATATACGCCAATGCTCTGTGACCCCTGTAGCCACTCATTTCAATGGAACTGACCATTTGGGAGCTCGTGACGTCCAGGTCACTGCCATCCGATCATGTTCATCTGATGATCGTAGTCGATTTGCTCTGGAGAATCGCTCTATTTCTTTATATGGTATCTTGCGACCTCATGGACTCAACGCTCTACATTCCTATGCTTATTAGTACTTTCTCATATCATGCTCTATATTTTATATGTGTATATGTTAAATGTATATTATGAGTCATATTTATTTGATTTTTGTATTGTTTCTCTTATTTTTCCACTTACAGTTTTTCTGTATTTATTTCGTTATTCGTTTTAGTCACATATTTTCATTCGTTTTTAACCGTTGTTATATCTGTTAAAGGCTATATGTTGTGTTCTGAGTTATCCGTCAGGTTTGTTGTATCGTTTTGCTTAATAAAAGCTTTTTTGGTCGAAACGTTGCTGTGTAATGTCATTGCTTTTGTATTTTGTAAAACTACAGTACTTTGTTATTACGTGTTTGCCATTCTACATAGTTTTACTGCAGTCTCCATCAGTATTGTGATTATGTTGTTTACATAACTATTGTATGTGTGTACTCTGAATGTTATGCTCAAGATGAATTACGCGCATAAATTTGATTTATTAAGTGTATTTTTGACTGTTTTTTTTCTTACTGTTTTAGTAGTGTATGTATATATGGCCTTTTTTTATCTTTACAGACAGTCAGTTGGAAAGCGTTTTACTGTGACAACTTCTTCTGAGTTTGCACTTGTCTCTCTTGCCTTTCAGCTCATCCCCAAGTTTTGTTTTTTAAAAAGATTCTGCACCTTGGAGTAATGTTATTTTCCACAGAACTTGGTCATCAGCTCGTTTTTCCCATTTGTTGTGGCCGATAGAAAAGTTCTTTCTTTGGCGGCTTGCAGACATTCTTTTATCTGAGCAGCGCCCGTGTGATGCCGGGACCTGCAAGGGAAGCAAAGAATAGTACCACTGCAACCTACAATGCATGTCGCAAGAGCCGACTGATGCAGTCCCTAGGGATGCTGCATTAGAAAATAAAAAGCAGCGCAGAAATCGGATGTGCTGACCTACTTGCAGACACATAACTGGCACAGCGTACAATCACTCTTAGGCTAAGATCACATACAAATCACACAAAATGGTTAACAAGTGGTTCTTCTTCGAATGCTCCATATCGATCACTTGTCAACCACTCTGTGTGATTTGTATGTGATTTGTCAAAGACTTCTTATATATCACAATAAGAATGATAAAAATGGTCAAGAAGAACATACGCAAACAAACAACAAACAAACTGTGTGTTAAAACCTCATGGCTAACCTCAATACTGAACCTTCAGCAAGTATTTTTTTTTTAAATCAAGGACAGAAAGTAGCCTTGCTTAGGGATCAAATCTGTTAGAGATCAGATCTTAAGATGTTTCAAAAATTCAGGAAATTGGAATACTGTGCAGCCATTGCAAGTTTATTCAGCCATAATAAACCTGCCATGATTCTGTCGGACAGGCCTGGTGTACCACCTTTCACTTCACCATTCTTCTTCTTCGAACGCTCCATATTGACCACCGGTAAAACCACTCTGTGTGATTTGTATGTGATCTGAGCCTAAGAGCGATTGTATGCAGTGCCAGTTATGCGCCTACAAGTAGGCCAGCACATCCAATTTCTGCGCTGCTTTTTATTTACTAGGGTAGCATCCCTAGTGCCTACATTAGTCGACTCTTACGACATGCATTGTAGGTCGCAGTGGTACTATTCTTTGCGGCCCTGGTACCACACAGGTGGATTGTGGAAATCTGATTCATGCAGCCCTTGTATGGGTATGTTTTCGTCACATCTTCAGCACCGTTTGTAGCTCTGGTGCTCATCCTTCCGCGATGTGTACGGTTTCAGCCAGCGTTTGCTGAGCACACTTTCCATCAGCCTTTGGCTGTCCCCAGCCGACCTGTAAGGCAGCAGGTTGCTATTTTCTTTAAGGATAGCTACCCTTAGACAATCTTCCCTACCGGGATGTTTAGCGTCATCTACCCAGGTTACCAGTCTTTTTTTTTTTGGACTGCTTGGTTTGCCTGCCGTCCAGTTTTGTGTATGGTTTGCTCTGCTAGCCTTTGATTGTCCCCAATTGAACTACAAGGCAGTAGTGGTTCCCTGCAAGCCCTCGATTCAGGCCTCTGCTGGGCTTTCCAGTTTTTTCTGCACATTCGGGTGGTCCTCTCACCCTTACGTTTGCCGCACTGGATTCAAGCCTCTACTGGGCTTTCCAGTTTTATTTCCTGCGCATTTGGGTGGGCCGCTCACCCCTACGTTTGCTGCGTCTTTTCGTCACTCTATCATCAGAACTGTGCATGTCTGCCCCACTGGTGGTGTTCGCTCTTACTTTGGTGCCTGCTCACCGTGTTTATCAGATTTCTCACCGTGCTCACATTTATTCTGCCTCGAGACTGTCAGGACACGCATCTCAATTCAGGTCCCCACCTTTTGTATATTTGTTCCCTTTATGTATATTTGTTCAGCTTTTCCCATCGGCCGTGAGAGACGTTCATTAATAGTCAGCCAGCATGTCATTTACTAGGGTAGCTTGCCCTTGAATTGCTCTTTTACAATCATGTTTCGCCATATATTTGGGCTTTATGATCTTTGCCAAAGAGCTGTGCACCCTTTCTGACTATGTGTGGTCGTTCCGGATTAGGTACATTTCTCAGTCTTTTATATTTGTGATTTAAAGTCCAATTTACAGTTAAATGGATGAGGTACTTTTTTGTAAACATGTATGTTGTCAATACCATGCAAGTTGGATATAAAAATTATACAAGTGAAGAAATAAAAAAATGAATGACAATATTGAAAACATGTTTCACTCAAAAATGTCAGTTTTATTGATGATAAAAGTAAATTGAAAGGTAAAGGAAATCTCCTTACAGAGGTTGATTTTACATGTAGGGTAGCCATTACTTGTTTCCACACACCTTCGTGGTGCAGTCCTCATCTTCATTTAGAAACCCTAACTGCAGGTCTGCTTTCTGCCAAACAGTTGAGTCTGTTGATGGTTGGCATGAATGGGGTTTATCAGTCCTGTAGTTTCTGGGTGTTGTCTTGCCCTTTAAAACCTGCATGTTTGTCTGGGAATGAGGGCCCTCATACAATCAAAACAGAGGTTCAGCCGGTGATAAACTGTGCACAGTGAGACAGGAATGGGTAGGTGTTGCCCAGTGAGGAACAAGTGAGGCACAAGCAGAAACAAGCGAAGCTGCACCCAAAAGAAAAGCTATGTGGAAGAAACGGTGGTAAGCCTTGAAGATGGGTCTCCATCCAGAAAACAATAACCCCGTTTCCGCTCGCAGTGAACTACTACTGCCTTGTAGTTAGATTGGGGACAATCAAAATCTAGCGGATCAAACCGTACACAAAACTGGACGTCAGGCAAACCAAGTAGTCCAAAAAAAGACTGGTAACCTGGGCAGATGACGTTCGACAACCGGGAGGAGGCTGTCTAAGGTAGCTACTTTAAAGAAAATAGCAACCTGCTGCCTTGCAGGTCGGCTGGGGACAGCCAAAGACTGACGGAGAGCGAACCCAGTAAACGCTGGCTGAAACCGGACACGTCGCCGAAGGATAAGCACCAGAGCTTCAAATGGCGCTGAATGATGAGACGTAAAAACTCTTGGCAAATGCTGTTTATATATGACAACAAGAATGATCAAAATATCCGAAAGACCATATCATGCGATCTATTTTCTCTGACTATAAGTGTCTCCAAAACAGTTGTTTTATGTCAGGGAGGTAACACAACAAATATCACATTAAATGGTAACCGTCTAACACCAGTTCAAAAAGTTGCTTTCTTGGGTCCATGGTCACTGCCAACCTTTCTCTTGATTAAGAAATCAACGCTCGTATAGGGACTACAACGCTGCGGCTACTACATTCGGCAAACTATCAAAGCGAGTGTGGGACAACACAAAACTGACATTGCAGACGAAGATTCAAATATATCGAACCTGTGTAATTAGTTCTTTACTATAAGGTTCATAAACGTGGACAGCCTACTCAAGACACGAGAGGAGACTTAACATCTTTCACATCCGATTATGAACATCAGGTGGTATGACAAGATAACCAACTCTGAAGTACTGCAACGTGCAAACCTGCCTTCCATCATGGGCATGCTCAGCAGTAGACTAAGATGGTTGAGGTATGTGAGAAGAATGGAAACTTATCGATACCAAAACAAATGTTGTTCTGTGAACTTTCGGAGGGGAACAGGCACCAGGGCAGACCACTGCCAGATATAAAGATGGGGTCAAAGGCGAAAGGAAACAACTGCGCGCGAGATTAGTGAGCTGGCACTAATCCCTTGCCCTCACCTCCACGTGGTGACCCTGGTAACAGACGGTAGTTCTGGTCTGACTAAGAGGGCAGGTGCCGTGGGTGAGCTACTCTGGGGCAAGTAGAGATGCAAAGGTAGTCACGCTAGATGGGATCCGCTCGAAACACAGACGAGCGAACACCCAGAGTGACTACTAATGCTCGTCTCTCCCGGCCGATGGGAAAAGCTGGAAGGATAAACGTGGAACCGAGTGGGGCGAAACTCGGAGTCTGCGCATGCTCTCTCTTTAGCCGATGAGTATGCTGGGAGTCGAGTTGAACTGCACTAGGGCCCACGTAGGGCGAAACTCGGGCCCCTTTATCAGGGATGGGGGCACGATTTTAAGCCATGGAAGAGATGTTGACCCACGCGGGGCAAAATTCGGAGCCCGATCATGCTCTCTTAATCCCTTTCTCTTGAGCCGATGAGTATGCTGGGAGTCAGGTTGAACTGCACGTGGGCCCACATAGGCCGATCGAAGAGACGTCAACCCGCGCGGGGCGAAATTCGGAGCCGGCGCATGCTCTCTCTTGAGCCGATGAGTATGCTGGGAGTCGAGCTGAGCTGCACGTTGGTCCACACGGACAACCTAGGCAAAGGTGAGCTCTGTGAAAATTGACGGAAATGGTGAGGTAGGCACCAGGGCAGAGGGTGCACGCATGCGAGAGATGCACGGGTGGGCCCTCATGGGGCGAAACCCGTGACCCCATCACATGGGTGGGGGACGAGGTTGAATCACAGACGGGGACAGCCCAGGCAAATGTGAGTACGGTGGGAATTGATGGAAATGGTGAGGTAGGCACCAGGGCAGAGCGATGCACGGGTGGGCAGGGCAAGCACGGCAGTAACGAGGTGTGCATCCCACCCGAATGTGCAGAACAACTGGAAAGCCCAGCAGAGGTAAAGCCAGTGCGCGTTACCGCTCGCTGGGAACTATTGCTGCCTTGTAGTTTGATTGGGGACAGTCAAAGACTAGTGGAGCAAAACGTACACAAAACTGGACGGACGGCAAACCAAGGAGTCCACAAAACGACCGGTTTCGCTTGGCAGATGGTGCTCATAAGCCCGGGAAGGCAGGCCGTCTAAGGGTCGCTGCCCTAAAAGTAAATGGCAACCCGCTGCCTTTGTGGGTTTTGGCTGGGGACAGTCAAAGGCTAACGGAGAGCGAACCCACTAAACGCTGGTTGAAATCGAACACACCCCCCAAGGATAAGCACCTGAGCTCCAATAGGTACTGAAGGCTGTGCACGTACATTCCGTTCTTGATCTTCCTCTTTGCGTTCGTTCTTTATGACCAATTTTAATCACTCTTTGTGATATGTTTGATCTTTGCCAAGAATGTGTATACGTTGCACATTGGTTTGGTAGGCCCTAAACGCATAGACTTCTACACGTTTAGGACACGTGCATCCGATTTCAGTCAAACCTCCTTAGTCGCATCTTACGACATGCATGGCAGGTAACAGTGGTTCTATTCTTTACACCCCAAATTTCGGCCCCGGTAACCACTCGGGCTTCCGTTCTTGATGTTTGGCTGTTTATATATCACAATAGAATGATTACGATATATATATATATATATATATATATATATATATATATATATATATATATATAAAGATGTCTGCAAGGCCTCAATGAAAAAATTTTCTATAGGTCTCAAAACATGGGCAAACTAGCCGATGACAGAGTTGTGTGGAAAGAGATATTGCGCAAAGGCGCAGAGTCTTTTGAGAAGAGACTTATGTATGAGCTGAAAGACAAGAGAGAAAAAGCGAAAACTCAGAAGTTGTCACAGTAAAACACTTGCCAATTGACCGATTGTAAAGACGAAAAAGGCCATACATATATGTAGTCTGACAAATCCCACTTGCTGACCAGATTGAGAACGATGGGTGTCAATATTGGTGCAGCACGAAACGAACGACATACTAAATATGCAAAGAGATTGATTAATCAACATCGAACTGGCGTGTTGGCCCGCTGGACGCTGCTGGATTTGCTGAGGCGGAGGTCGGAGCACCCATGAACATGTCGGAGTGTTATGATGATCATCATCATTGGCCTCTTTGTATCAGGGAGACAATAGGTCTTGCGTCACGTAGTATGTTCTGCGCTGTCTCAGGAGACAATAGGTCTTGCGTCACGTAGTATGTTCTACCGCTGAATCAGCTAACATTTCTTGTGGCTGTAATGGCCTATTCTGGAGTAACACTCCTTACCACAGTTGCTGCAGGTAAAACTGGAGACTGTAGTTGATACATAGGGTGTTCTCTCTGCGCTCTCTTTTGCCTCCACATGTGATGTTGTTTTTCTTCTTTTCTTTTTGAGCCGCCCTTCAATGCCGATCGCCATGCTTGCCTGTCTTTGGCCAGTCGCTCCCTGTGTTCTTTGTCTATGCGCATGAAGTTAGATCACGCTTGCAGGTGTCAATGAAGCGTAATAATGGACGCCCATGCTGTCTAGTACCAGTTTCGAGTTGACCATATAAAATGTTCCTTGGGATTCTATCATCGCTCATATGGCACACATGCCCCAGCCATCTCAGACGTTGCTGACTCAGCAAGGTGAACATGCTTGGAATGCCAGCACTGTTCAGGACTTCTCTATTGGAGATGTGATCTTACCATCGGATGTTGTATATTCGCCTGAGACAGCGCATGTGGAAGGTGTTGAGGCGATATTCGTGTCTAGCATATGTGGTCCATGTCTCACTACCATACAGCAGAGTGCTGAGAACACAGCCTTAAATACTTGTGTCTTGGTGTTTCTTTTTAGTGCACTATTTCCCCATACACGCTTTACAAATTTAAACATAGCAGTGGAGGCCTTCCCAATGCGACCACTAATTTCATCATCGAAGGAGAGGTTGCTGCTGATGACAGAGCCAAGGTATGTAAAGATATTGACTACTTCAAGCGTGTGACTGCCAATGTTGATAAATGGGACTCTGCTAATATCATGGAACATTATATTTGTTTTCTTCAGGCTGATGGTCAGGCCGAATTCATTTGATGCTGCAGCAAATCTGTCCAGGAGGTGTTGTAGCCCTTCCTCTGTGTGTGATGTTGATGCTGCATCATCGGCAAACAGAAGTTCCCTGATGGTGACTCTTTGGACTACTTTAAGTCGCGCCATATTGAATAATTTTCCATCTCATCTTGTGTGGAGAAATATTCCTTCTTCGGCAGATTCAAAAGCATGAGAGAGAAAAGTAGGGCGAAAAATATCCCAAAGAGTGTGGGTGCAAGTACACACCCCTGCTTGACGCCGCTGTTGATAGGAAAAGCACTGGACGAGGCCCCGTGAAACATCACTGTATCCTTCATGTTGTTATGGAATGATGTTATGATTTTATGCAGTGTAAGAGGGCAGCCGATTTTTTCCAAAAGCTTGAAGAGGCCAACTCTACTCACTAGGTCAAATGCCTTTGTTAGATATATGAAGGCAATGTACAGTGGCATTCTTTGTTCGGACATTTCTCCTGCAGTTGTCACAAGGAGAATAACATGTCGATAGTGGATCTGTTGGATCTAAATCCACATTGGGACTCAGGGTATACTTGGTTTGCTAGCTTTTGTAACCTATTTAGTACTACGCGTGCGAGACCTTCCCACAATGCTGAGCAACGAGATACCACGGCTGTGGTTACAGTCAACACGATCACCTTTATTTTTATACAAGGTGATGATGTTTCATCTCTTATGTCTGAGCGACTTCTCCCTCCTCCCAGCATAAGCACAATAATTCATGCAGACTGGACAGGAGAGTTTGTTTAGCACATTTGATCACTTCAGAGGGGATGCCGTCCTTTCCAGCTGCCTTCCCATTTGTCAGGGTGTCAATTGCAATACTGATTTCTGCCTCTGATGACATCTGGTCTAAACTGCTCAATGCTGAAAGAGCTTCAATTGCATCGAACGCGATGTCAGTTACAATATTTTGGGTGGAATATAACTCTAGATAATGTTGCACCTAGCGCTCCATCTTTTTTTTGCGATCGATTAGAACTTCCCTGTTTTTGTTTTAAGAGGTGCAGTCTTTTTGATAATTGGGCCAAAGGCCTTTCTGGTGCCCTCATAAACACCCCTTATGTTTCCAGTATAAAGGAGGCTGGATATTTCTGCATAACTCCTGCCAGTAGTCGTAGGCCACATTATTACTGACGGAGTCTGACAAATTTTTAACTTTCTTTGGCTTTTAAAAAAAAATATCTTTGTCTGACTTTCCAATCAAAATTTTAATCTGGCAACCGACTTCAGAGCCAACATATCATTTCCGGTCCACATTCTAACCGTGGTCTTGTATATTGTGAAAACGACAGGTAGGTGGAATATCCAGACTTCAAATAGTATCCATATATATTTAATTGTATCATACATAATCCAACTTTCATAACACTTTTAAATAAAACTTATTGAAACTTTTGTTCATTTCAGATCATTTATAGAGAATGAGAGCTAAGGTAAGTGACTTAAATACAAGTACGAAATAATGAATGTTGTCAGGCAGCTAGTTCAACTGAAGTTGTAGTTCTATATCTTTCTTGACATTCTTACTAACATTGATTATTTTCTTAGAAGGCGACTAGAACATTTGTAAAAATATGCTGCTGTAATTTATGTCTCGTTTTTAAATATTCTGACTTGCTGTCTGATGAACCCGAATTCAAAAACACGAGTGACGCTGTGACAGAACTGAGTATTTATCAACCTTTTTTAGCGTGCTGGTTACAGTTTACCCTGACAACATTATCCGTGGTGTAGATTTGGATATTATCTGGACTGAAATACTTCAGTGTCACAATGACAGTGTTCTTAATAATTCTTCTCTAAGGAAACTTAAGTAACTCCGTTGCAGGCTGTACTGTTCTTTTTCTTTCTTCAATTATTTGTTTGATCCTGTCTGGGATATATTATATACAGTACACACTATTGATCAAGTCTTTCAGTTCCACTGATTTAGATTTTGGAATTTTTTTTTTGCCTATATCATAACTCCAAAATGGACTTGGATTGCCAACGATGGCCATGAGACACAAAGTCGGCACAGGTAAAAGCTTATCTGAGAGTTTGTGCTGGCACAAATCATCCTCGGCACAAATCTATAGATGAAAACAATGGCAGGCGATTGAAGAGAGGCTGATCCTGGATGGCCGAGACAGGACATTATACAGGTCTGTACTCTAGATAAGCTGAGGCATGGGGAAGAATGGATGCCTATATCGCAGGATATGACTGCTTAACCAGGGTTGTCAGTACACTTGGCGCTGCTGTAGAAAGCGGCCTCGGGCTCGTCAATGCAGAGATTCTTGCACTCGTGGATCAGCACTCCCATCCAGGTGATATCATTATCTACAACGATGGCTCTGTCAGATGTGGAATCAGATCATCGTGAGGTGATTCAACACAACAAAATGGTTGCGGTGTCAAAGGCGCATGGGGACAACGGCGCGCCTGGATTAGTTAGCTGGCGCTAATCTAGACCCTGCCCTCACTCATGGTGACCCTGAAACAACGGTGGTTCGGTCTGGCCAGAGGGCAGGTGTCGTGGGAGAGCTACTTTGGTGCAAGTAGAGATGCTAAGGTAGTCACACTAGATTGGATCAGCTCGCAAAACACATGAGCGAATGCCCAGAGTGACTTAATGCTAGTCTCTCCCGGCCATTGGGAAAAGCTGGAAGGATAAACATACAGGAGAGGTGCATCCATCGAAGACACATGTACCAGCGCGGGGCGAAACTTGGAGCCTGCGCATGCTCTCTTGGGCCTGAATATGCTTGGAGTCGAGCTGAGTGCACGTGCATCCACATGGGACAACCGGGCCACCATCACGGGTGGGGCCGGTTAAGCCCTGTCGAGGACATCCTGGCAAATGTAGGAATTGACCGAAATGGTGAGGAAGGCAACAGGACAGTGCGATCAAGCAGACCGAAAATGCATGGGTGGGCCCACACGGCGAAATCCGTGCCCCTATTGCAGGGGTGGGGACTAGGCGGGAACAGCACAGGCAAATGTGGCGCGGCTGGAATTGGAAATGGTGAGGCTAGCACCAGAGTGAAGCGTGCACAAATGCGAGCGATGCACGGATAGGCCCACGGTGGGCAAAAGCATGGCACAGCAGGCGAGAGGGTGTGTGGACAACCTGAATGTGCATAATAATTGGAAAGTCCAACAGAGGTAAAGCCGGTGCACGTTTCCGCTCGCAGGGAACTAATGCTGCATTGTAGTTTGATTGGAGTCAAAGAATAGCGGAGCAAATCGCACACAAAACTGGACAGGCAAACCAAGCAGTCCATAAAAAGACGGGTATAGCTGTGCAGATGACGCTCATCAGCCAGGGCAGGCCGTCTACAGGTCGCTGCCCTGAAAGAAAATAACCTGCTGCTTTGTGGGTTTTGGCTGGGGACAGCAAAAGGCTAACGGAGAGTGTACCCAGTAAATGCTGGTTGACATCAAACACACCGAAGGATAAGCACCTGAGCTCCAATAGGTACTGAAGGCTGTGCACGTACATCTGTTCTTGATGTTTGGCTGCTTATAAATATCACAATATAATGATAAAGCGCGTAACACTTTCACGGCCAGCCATTTTTCAACAAAGTCTGGCCCACTGCCACGCTATTTTCGCATGACCAGTTTTCAGAGTGACAAAAATTGTCACTTAAACTGTCATTTAAAAAATCGTAAAAAATAAACCAATAAACTTAGGACTTTTAAACTATGGAATAGTGTTCATATATTAATGAGCTACTAACTTGTCTATATGTGGAATCTATTTTGTAGAATCCACAAGCTATTGTAGTAACTGATATCCCCATACCTACGTATCCACAGTACAATATGCCGTCATTTTCGCGTTGGGTGTCCGCCATCTACTCCTGTACCCCTGGGATATGTCTGCTATCGATCTATAAACATCGTCACATGAATCACAGTTCAAATTTATATCTCATTCAGAGTTCGTTTTAACACTATCACTGGTTAAAAAGTCATTTTGGGCATCACTATTCATCAGCTGCGTCATCCATTTTGAAAATTTTTGTTTACTTAGAAATATCTTGAAAATCGGACTTATACCGACATTTACCGCGTGTGTTATTTTGGAGAGCTCGTCCGACTTTTGTCGTTGGTGCAACGAAAGTATTAAGACGTTCACACGCAGAGAGAACGGTCAAACACTTTATGAGGGCGGCATCGCTTTCGAGACATTGAGCATGACAATGGAGATCACCGCTGCGCTGCCTCCATGACTGTCATGGGTGGCTGAGCAACAGGTAACCCATTCGATTATCATATCAGACTCGGTGAATATGCTTAAAATGATTGAATCTGAAAGTATGTGTGTGGAATGGGTGGACATCATTCGGAGATCACATCTCAAGAAAATGACTTGGCTGTACACACTTGGACATGCTGGGTAAGAGCGTGCTGACTTTTTGCAAACAATTGACTAAAGAAGTATGGACAGAGCCGATATCATCAATCCTGTTGCCAGTGTTACGGGGCCCAAATTTGGGTTGTAAAGAATAGAACCACTCTTACCTGCCATGCATGTAAGAGGCGGCTAAGGAGGTTTGGCTGAAATAGGATGCACGTCCTAAATGTGTAGAAGTATGCATTTAGGGGCCTACCAAACCAATGTGCCACATATACATGTTCTTGGCAAACATCAAACATCACATAGTGATTAAAATTGGTCGTAAAGAAACGAGCAAAAGAAGATTAATCCTGTACGCTCTCAATTCTGTGACATCGGCAAGTCTCAGACACTGGAACGAGTTTGAGAATTATGCGTTTAGTTTGGTGGACATGTCAGTGTCGTCTTCATGGTAGAGAGAGAAGATATAGTAATCTTCTTCTTTGCGTTCGTTCTTTACGCAATTTTAATCACTGATATGTTTGATCTTTGCCAAGATGTATATCGTTGCATATTGGTTTGTAGCCTCTTCTACACGTTTATGACATATGCATCAATTTTAGCTCAAACCTCCTGTCGCTCTTATGACATGCGTGGCAGGTAACAGTGGTTCTATTCTTTACACCCCAAATTTGCTGAGGTCATAGCATATTGGATAATAGCCCAGTCACCCCCATTTGTTAGACCTTCCCTGAACGGAGATAATGGTTTTTATTTGGTGTCTGAGTTAGTTGATTTGTATGTATTTGTAACAATATTAACATGGACATGTTGTCTATGGCCTGTGATATGTTTAGCATTAACATTGGGGAAAACAGGTTATGTTTCAGCCAATCTCTAGAGTGCAGTACCAAGATCTATTCTGTATTAAATATCAGCACCTCCTACCAGTGGACAACTTTGCCTATCTTGACAGTATCCTATCCAGATCGGCAAACATAGACTGTGGTCAACAGTTGAATATCCAAAGCCAATGCTTTACTTGGAAGTCTGTATGCTACTGTGTATGAACGGAAGGGCATAGCCTCAAAGCTGAGAGTTTACCATGACAGTGCTAACCACGTCAGCAAGACATGGCAGTGTAAAGCAGAGTGCCAAAGTTGTATATGCAGATTACTCAAAAATAAACTGCAAAATTTCAGATTCCTAAGTAGGAAATTGTGTACCGGGATTGGACTGTCACCCCCGCGCACACACACGCTAGAGAACAGTAATTAAATTAGATTAGCACTAATCAAGTAAGGATGTTTTGCTGCTTCTAATTATATTATAACTTTCTCTTGTAGTGGAGGAAGAAGCGGATGCGAAGGTTGAAGAGAAAGAGAAGAAAGATGAGAGCTAGGTGAGTTTTTATCAAATATCTGAATATTTTTTTTTCTAGCTCACCTGAACTCTCCCGATTCTTGGTATTCATTTCCAGTTCCTTTCCTTTTATGAATGTGGGTGTCTTCCTCTTTTTCTGCAGCGGTTCTGTACAACAGTTGATTGTCTGACTTATCCGTAGATTAATTATTATTCACCAGTCAATTATATGTTTATACCCAGTCAGAGACTTGGTTTACAGCTTGATTCCTCCCATGTGTTCAACTGGTGCAGAAATTTCAACAGTTCTGTTTCAAAAATATTTGAGTGCTTGTGTCTTCCACTTATCCTTCATTTGTCTTCAATATCGATATTTTTCTGTTCATGTTTCAATTAAAATAATCATTGTATTTTAGTTTGTGTCTGTCTATACGTCACCATGAACACAAAAGAGCAATGTTCAACACAATCTTTCTCCCACATTATGTTACCAGTGCCAAACCTGGACGCTGACAACAACGATAGAAGAAAACTAGTCACAACAGAGATGAAGTGTCTATGCAGAATGCTGGGTGTAACAAGAAGAGACCGGTTGAGAAATGAAGACATCAGGAAAAAGTGGGTACAGCATCAGTACTAGACTTCATCAAGAAACAACAAATTAAATGGTTCGCCACGTAAGCAGATTACCACCAGACAGTGCACCCAAAGAGCAATGCTGCTCCGATACAATGGGTACAAAGCAAAGGCTGGCCACGCAAAAGATGGACATCAGAGATAACAGATGCGATGAAATAGACTATCTACAAAGCGCATACTAGGGCCCGTTTAGAAATATCTTCCTGACCTGACGCTGTGAGGCATACATGATTCAGAAAAAGAAGTCTGTCTATATGTATTGTTGATCAAAATTTAATGGTAAATATAACTTTTGGACATGCGATAGGATTGATATCAGAATGTTATTGGTATCTACCTTTCAGTATAATATTGTGTGGTATTCATTTGTTTTATTTCTCTTACAACCCAGATCCAAGTAAATCATCTTAGCCTGTATGTGTATGGTTCTTGGTACCCACTAGTCTCCAGCTATAATTCATCTCTCTCTGCACAATGTTAGCAACTGATACTGTGGGATTGACAAAACATGTGTTTGTGTAGTCATACTGTCACTTCTTGCCATACCACTTATACACCAAGTGGTATGTCTCTGAAGTGCCAAAAATATAAGTGGAGAAGAGAATATGCAGCTGGTTGAAATTAACAAGCTGGTGAATGGTTGTGTACAGTCTGTATGTGTGTTGGTGTGCTCAATAAAGGTTCCTCAGAACATGATTTGAATTCTATTTGTGCAGTTTGTATTTATAATAATACGAGTCCAACTAATGGAGAAAGAAAACAAGCACATACATTCAAGTATATGCCCCATGTAATGACAATAACAGCAAAGAAGAACCAAAAGATTTATTTGAAAGTCTTATCACTTTAAATAACATCAAAAGCAAAGAAGAGATATATGTGATGGACGATTTTAATGGAAGAGTAGGGAAGAAAATAAATGACCATGAACACTGTTCAGGACATTTTGGCGACACATCAACAGAACGAAACAACTGGGGATAAACTCATAAATCTGTTTGAAACACGGTCTAATAATAAGAAACACATTTTATCAATATAGATCCACAATATAGAGCCACATAAGAACTTGGGACAATTTACTTCAAACGTCACGGATTGATTACATACTTCGCCCGAGTGGTTACCGGGCCCAAATTTGGGGTGTAAAGAATATAACCACTGTTACCTGCCATGCATGTTGTAAGAGGCGACTAAGGAGGTTTGACTGAAATCGGATGCATGTGTCCTAAACGTGTAGAAGTCTGTTTAGGGGCCTACCAAACCAATGTGCAACATATATACGTTCTTGGCAAAGATCAAACATATCACAGTGATTCATCCGAGTGGTTACCGGGCCCAAATTTGGGTGTAAAGAATAGAACCACTGTTACCTGCCACGATGTCGTAAGAGGCGACTAAGGAGGTTTGGCTGAAATCGATGTACATGTCCTAAACGTGTAGAAACCTATGTGCAACGTATACACGTTCTTGGCAAAGATCAAAGAGTGATTAAAATTGGTCATGAACGAACGCAAAGAAGACAGTGATTAAAATTGGTCGTAAAGAACGAACGCAAAGGAGATTATTATTATTACATACTTGTAAGAAACAGGCAGAAGGGATATATCAAACATTAACATAGATACTGACTATAGACTGCCCGGAGAACAAAACATTGGAAAGAACCTGTTATAAATTTTTAAAAGTTGGAAGAAACCATCAGAGATGAGTTATATAAAAAAAAATGAACTAGATCTAAAACACCGTACCCAAGAGAATTGAGAAGGAATGGGAAGTTTTTTTTCTTCATCCAGAAGCATGTGAGCTTTCAGCTAGGTATCGTGACTTCGATTTGGTGCCACAGGCACGTAATCTGGAGAACCTGTGGCTTTTCTGCCAGCCGGTGGAATATAGTGGGTTAACAAGTAGTTGATGTAGAACAAATCACATACAGACAGTGGGGTTAACAAGTAGTTGATGTAGAGTAAGCGACTAAAGAAGAAAATGATTATAAAGCAGTGTTTGTGCAACACAAAAATATACATAAACTGTGTTACATACAACAAAAACAAACTCGAAATGATTTTCAGGATTGCCATAAGACTTTAATTTTCTATAGTAACATCTATTTGAATACATCAAGAAGATCAAATCTGGAAGAAACAAAACAAGATACACCTGAACAGGAAACATTAAAAAAACGTGATGGATTAAATTCAAGAAAGCATAACTAAATGAAACTTGTTCTTCCTCCACAGTTTTAAATAAACCTCATCATGAAGTTTTATATCTGCCAAAGAATAAAAGGAGAAACAATATTTTTTCATAACCTGAATCCACTTCCCATATGATGGGAATGCCTGCACTAAGATAACCAAAGTTGGTGCTGTAACATCACAAGAATTCACTTATTTGACAATCACCGTATTGCTGAGGTGCAGAGACAGCCCATGATCATGCCACACCTGTGGTAGGATTTCATTCAAGATTATACTCTAGTCCCTTCCGCATTTACCATAGGTGCAACAACACACATATGAGACTAGTCAACATTGCTTGCGATGAATGGCTAGTTATTCTGGAAACTAAAATAGAATTAATTCTTTGATGTACTATTACTTGACAAAATTAAACCATTTCCACACAAGCTGTCTACGCAGAATACTAAAAAAACTGGCAGGACAAAATTCCAGACAGCGAAGTCCTCACAGGAGCAAATCCAGCGTCAACACCCTGTTGCAGAAGGCCCAAGTGAGATGGGTAGGTCACGTTGCTCGGATGCCTGATAAACGCATCCCAAAACAATTGATGTATGGCGAGTTTGAAGGGGCAGACGGTCAGCTGGTGGACAGAAAAACGCTTTGAAGACACTCTGAAATGCTTGTGATATAGACAATACGTGCTGGGAATCCCTTGCCAAGATCGCCAAATGTGGCGCTGTAACAACAAAAGAGGAACCCGAATGCTGAGAATCATCGTATTGTTGAGTCACAGAAAACGAGCAGCGCGAAAAGACAGAGCACACAACACGCACATGTCTAACCTTGATCATGTATGCCACACCTGTGGTCAGGATTCTGTTCTAGGATTGACTCTTACAATCACCTCCGCACAAACCAGAGAGGTGCAACAGCACACGTCTGAGATTGTTGTCATCATCGCTTGCGATGGACGGCTATTATATACTTGACAAAAAACTAGTACTTGTGGGCGTTTCGCTGCCACCGACGACAAAAGTCGGCGAAGTACAAATTCCCTTTCGCTGCCGACTTTTGTCGGCAGACATGTGCCGTCGACGATGTCTTTTTAAATGGGGAGTATCGCTTGCCAAAACCGTATTGTTCCGACCAGCTCTCCAAAATGGCGGATCTAACACACACACGGTAAATGTCGGTATAAGTCCGATTTTTCATAAGTAAACAAAAATTTTCAAAATGGACGACGTAGCTGATGAATAGTGATGTCCAAAATGATTCTTTTTCGGACTTTTTAGCCAGTGATAGTGTTAAAACGAACTCTGAATGTGATATGAATTTGAACTGTGATTCACGTGACGATGTTTATAGATCGATAACAGATATTGTCACGGTTACGGGAGTAGATGACATATCATACTGTGGATAGGTATGAGGATATCAGTTACTACAATAGCTTGTGGATTATAAGGAATATATTCCACATACAGACAGGTTAGTAGCTCATTAATATATGAACACTATTCCGTAGCTTAAAAGTTTATTTTTTACGATTTTTTGAAATTGTCACTCTGAAAACTAATCATACCGAAAAATAGCGTGGCACTGGGCCAGACTTTGTTGAAAAATGCGTGGCAGCAAAAGTGTTAATCAGAAACTGGCAGATGTTGAAATGCTCATTTTTGTGACAATGTTGCAGATTGCAAAATATTTGAGAATTAATCAGTGTGTCAATTAAAACTGATAGAGACAAAAGTATTTCATGGACAAATGATTATAGGAACAGTATAATTATACAAGTAAAAGGTATGTAGCAGGGCATAAACTCTGAGGATCTCTCACATACATCGCTTGGTAACCACAAGAAACTCATAGCACAACCTATTGTCATGGTATGTCAATATGCAGAGAACAACTTCAATGCGTTCTACTTTACAACTCGCCCCAGGGTTACCGGGGCCCAAATTTGGTATGTAAAGAATAGAACCACTGTTACCTGCCACGCATGTCGTAAGAGGTGACTAAGGAGGTTTAACTGAAATCCGATGCATGTGTCCTAAATGTGTAGAAGTCAACCTGCTGCCTTGCCGGACAGCTAACGGAGAGGGAACCAAGTAAATGCTGGCTAAATTCGGACACATCGCCGAAGGATAAGCACCAGAGCTCCAACTGGCGCTGAAGATGTGACGAAACCCACCCATGCTAAGGCTGCATGAATCAGATTTCACATGAATGAATTTATGGAGAGATCTGGTACATAGGTCTTTTAGGCGATCACGAGAAACTATTCTACTTACACGTCCGTTCAAACTGAAACCCTTGTGTATCAGATATGACATTCTATAGATCAATTCAGCAGCACATTCATGACAGCATTTGTGATTCTTTTGTAAATTCTGAAACTGGACAAAGTGCCTCTTCTTGAACTATCATCTCCAGTTGCAGCAGCATGGCAATAGTAAACATTTCAACAATTTATTTCTGCCCATGAAACTCTTCTTGACTCTCATACACTGCATCCATCCACAAGTCTATTGTTGGCTCTCATCTAGGAAATATGTAGTAGACTCATCACTCATGGAATCTAGGTCAGGTACTAGACTTTCAATATGGTGCTGAGACTCCAAGTCTTGATTTGGCTCACCTCTTCCATGAAGAGATACTTGCAGGATACTTGACAATGAATCTGCAGGAAGTAATTAACAAATTAGTCAACATTGTGGACACAATAGAGAACTTCTGTGTCAATATGAGTCATCTCAGTTCTAGATTAGGGTCAAAGGCGCATGGGGACAAAGCGCCAGGATTAGTGGAGCTGGCACTTTTAATTTTTTTCTTTTCTTTCAACTCAGACGAAGTTTCAGAGATGAAACTGATTTTTGCGTGAAAATCCGTTTTTCCAATTTCTTACAATGGCAGGCAGCGTGTACATTGTAAATTACTTTACACTGGCAGCTGTGTGCTCAATGTACTTGTAATTAGTATTCCCATACAGGCAGATTTTCTCCGACTTCAGAGGTACTCACGTTATCGTCCTGAGTAAGACCAGGGACTCGAACAAATGCCGGACAGTAGGTTTGAACCCGAGCTATGAGGCGTCTCACAGCTAGCAGGCCGAGCTACTATCAACTACTCTAGGCAGTCCCCCTGGAGCTGGCACTAATCAAGACCATGTGCCCCACCTCCATGCGGTTCCGGTCTCGCTAAGAGGGCAGGGATCGAGGGAGACCTACTGGTAGTGGTAGTAGTGCAAGCACAGAAAAGAAATGCAGGTCAAAAAATTATGAACAAAATGCACACATCTCCTCGCCGATGTCTGATAAAATTTGCTGAAAAGTAAGAAACAGCAGTGTACGAGTCGTTGGAACTTTGACTCCCGGAGGGGGCGGCAAACATACAGGTGAGAGGTGAATCCATCGAAGAGACTGGTGAAATCGGAGCACATATATATCTCTCTCGTTCTCCTGGACCCCATATATGCCAGGTTGAGTTGCACGTGGGCCCACATAGGGTGAAACTCAGGTCTCCATCTCAGTGGTGGGAGCCGAGTTAAGCCCAAGGTTCGGACAGCCCTGAGGCAAATGTGAGCACGGTGGGAATTGACGGAGATGGTGAGGCAAGCACAAGGGCAGAGCGAGGACGATGCACGGATGGGCCAACCTGGTAGGCAAACATGCATGGCATGGAGGGGGCCCGAATTTAGCTCAGTGTCTGGACAAACTAGAGGCAATGTGAAGGTGTGCATGTTGAGAAACAACAGAAATGTAAGAAACAGTAGTCGTCAGTGAAGGAATCTAACCCCCCGGGAGTAAAGGTCGCAAGCAAATTGCCAGCTGTGGGCAAGAATCAATAAGAACGATGCGTAACGAATAAAGTCTCGGCTGAGCCTAAAGACAGGCAGAACGCAAGGTGCTGTTGATGGTGAGACGGTAAGTGACAAACGTAAGGGTGAGCGGTCCACCTAGACGAGCGGGGTGAAAACTGGAAAGCACAGCAGTGGCTTAAAACCCAGACAAAACAAAGGTCTCGGTGTCTCTGGAAAACACTTTAACGCATTGTGTCGACACATGGGAAGATTGCGGTAAACTCCATACACGAGGCCAAGCGTAGAGAAACCTATTGGGTAAAGTTGACAGCGCAAATTCTAAAGTTGCATTTTAGTGCCTAATGAAACTGCCCTCACTGGAACAACAGGGCAAGGTACTGTTGCCTTTACAACTAACATCCTCGGAAGAACTGAGGTGGGTGATGTTGGCAAGCGCAAAATTTCAGTTGCGTTGCTAGCATCGATTGAAACTACATTCTAGAATATCTGTGCGCAGCCCCAAATTTCAGTGTTTCCGGGACGGAAAATGAAGAGTAAATACTATGAAGTGCAGAAACGGCTGAGAATACCCCTATCTGGATAAACTCACCGTGGATAGAAAAGTAAAGACGATAACGCAAAGGCTTGACCCAAAAAACATTGACGTATTGAAGTATGGCAATACTTTTCGGACGCCGATCATTCTACACAGAGTAAGGTGACGTCCAGCACCATGACTCAGATCAGATAAATGCTACGGCAAAAGATGATCGAAAAGGCAGACCCGGGGCCAAAATATATGGCAGAATGGATCGACCTAGGGCTTACTTAGGAAAATAAACAGCTGGTTGAAACAAAACACACCCCCTTTCTTCTTCAATGATCCAGCGGATTTGAGCTTTGCCCTTCGGCCCAATGCTATGTAGTGGTATCTGCATGTGTCTGTAAGTTGTTCTTTTGTTCCGTATAGTGTGTTCCATTTATCTGGCCTTGGAGGAAGGAGGGTCTTTCTGATGTCTTCTAGTGCTTGACACTTGAAGAGGTGGGGGTGAACGGTTTCATGATGATGTGCACACAGTTGGCACCTGGAGGTGTTGTGGATGAATTCTGTTCAAGTGATTATTGTTGTGTTGGGTTCGGAGTCTAAAAATGGTGCTCTGATCTCTTCTTGTAAGGTGGTTGATGTTGTTAAGTTGGGGCGGGCCCATAGGGTGTACACATCTCTTCCTGTGTTTCCTATGCCCATCTTTTCCCAGCCAAATTTCCTTATTTGTTGTCATTAGGATTTGTTTTGTTGATGGAGAGTTGGGGGATTGGTTGTTCCTGTGTTGACTCTTTCTTGGCTAGCCTATCTGCTTTGTCATTTCCAGGTGTGTTTGAATGTCCGGGGATCCACTGCATGGTTATTTTGATGTCAGTGATGTAATAAGTCTGTCAATATCTAGGGCTATATGATAGTTAGATTTACAATGTCCACCATCCTCTAGGGCTTGAAGGGCAGACATTGAATCTGTGAAGATAATTATGTTTTGTGCCTTTGATGGAAAGGCATCAAAAACAGTCTTCAGGTGGTACAACGCTGCTTCTATCGCATGAATTTCAGCCTCATAATTGAGCATATCTCCTGCATGCACCAAACAGCTCTTCGGATGATCTGTCTGGGTATTGTATATATGCTCCGTAACCTGCTTTGATGGTGGCTTTAAATGCAGATCCATCAGTATAGACATGTATCCATTTTTGGGGATAGGCATCAATGGTTCTTTGAGATGCTATCATAAGGCTGACTGGGTCGGAGCGTTTAGTTGCTTCATCTATCAATTTTGTTCTAATTTCAGGTGTATTCAAGAGTGTATGTTGTGGTAAGTTTGCTATTACTCTCTGCAGCTGCTGTCTTGTTTCTGGAAGGTGGAATCTGTCTTTGATTTCACTGACATGGTGGAGGATTGACTTTGTTTAATTTCTTTTTTACTTCTCAACAAGTAGTTTATTGGGGTGATCTTGATTCATTCTTTGCTCCTTTCATAAGCTTCAACAGCAGCTTTGTCCCTACGTAACCCAAGAGGTTCCACATTTGTGTGTATTTACATGCGGTGTTGGTGTTGACCCATTGCTCTGCTGATTAGACGTAAGGCATTTGTTCTGTACTCTGTCCAGGGAATAAAGGGTTTGTCTTGGAGCAAGTTGTTGAAGAGCACGTTGTACTCATTGCAGAGCGGATGTAACCAAGATAAGCTTCTCAGAGATTTTTGTCTGATCCCCATGTTGTGCCAGCAAGCTTCTTCAATAGCTGTAATCTTCTTAATGCTTTGTTTTTCATTCACAACATGCTTCTTCAGGTTAAGCTGGGGGTCAAGTGTTACTCCAAGATATGTGGGGTGTTGTTCTCTTAGCAGTTGGTGATTGTCTAGATTTAATGTGATATTCTGTTTGGCAACTTTGTGGCTAATAGTGAAGATGGTATACACTGTTTTGGCACAGTTTATCTTTAGTTTCCATGTCTGGAAATAGTCATGGAGTTTTCAGGTTTCGTTGTTTACGTGCCCACTTTCCATCCTCAGACTTTGCCAATAGCCAGGTCGTCTGCGTAAGCGCTTTTTCAGCCGAACTGACTTGTAAGGTCATTGATGTATATGAGGAAGAGGGTGCAACTTAAGGATGAGCCCTGTGGTAAACCCTCTTCTAAGACCTCCTTAGATGAAATTGCATCATTGATTTTTGTCTGGATCGACGGTCAATTAAAAGTACTTAATCCAGTTGACAATTTCCATGTATTCCAATGTCTACATCTTCATAAGTCTTTTCTCCATCTCGATCGTAAGCCTCCCAGGTCAAAGAAGATGGCTACTGTGTGTTTGTTGTTCTGAAGCTGTCGTGTATTCTTTGGAGTGCCAAAGAGTTGGCCCTCTGGGGCAGTTGCCAGATCTAAATCCCCCTGTTCGTGGCATGAGTGTTGGTACTTCAAGAAACCAGTAGAGACGATAATTTACAATTTTTCAGCAAATTTTCCCCTAGACAGATTTTAAAGGGAGATTGGTCGGTAGTTCTGGGTTCACCTGGGGGTTTGTGTTTGTCGGGATAGGGATAAAGGGGCATCCTCCAGGCTTTGGGAGCATTCCATTTCTCCATGTCATATTAATTAGATGGAGAACTGCTACCTTCCCTATTGGACCCAAGTTTAGAAGCACCCGGTGGATCTTATCTGGTCCAGGAGACTTTCAAGTTTCAATTTTTTTAATGCCTGTCTAATTCCTGTCTACAAATTTTCTTTCTAAAAAAGGAAGATTTACTGTTTGAGCTTTTTCTTGTTGCTTCAAGTGGTTCAGACGCTTCGTCTATCTCTGTGAGTTCCCCTGCTCTGTTCACTGATGCAAAGTAACGGTTGAAGTGCCTTTTTTTCTGTCTTCAATGATTGTTTTCCATCCATCTATCACTGGTTTGGGATTTGTCTTCCTACTATCCCCAGACAGATTGTTGACCAACGCCCAGGCTTTATTTCCATTACGTCGGGAAGTCTAGTTTTGAGCATGTGTCTATCCATTTTTCATTTTTAGCCTTCCTAATCAAGTTTTACTTTGCACAAGCTTTATTGTACTGCACTTTTATGTCCAGTGATGGTGGACTAGTGTTTTCCTTAATGTGCTTTTTTTCATAGATGGTGTCTTGTGTCTTGGTTCCAAAATGGTTTGTGTGATTTCCCCGCCCCTTGGGATACATAATGATGAGGCTTTCAGAATTGCTTTTGTTACTTCTTCGTTGAAAGTCTCAACACTGCTGGCATCAACTTGTGTAAGCAGAAAGTCAGTTGTTTCTTGAAAAGTCCCAGTTACTTTTGAAGTTCCACCGTGTTTTTGCTTTCGACAGGCTCACTTACAGTTGTATAGTAGTAAGGAGTGGTTTGTGATCACTTTCCCATATCATCAAGTATTTGAGAATGGCAGGATTCTGTCAAGTCGGATGAGCAGATGGTCAGGTCGAGTAAGTGAGAGGTGAGCTCTGTGCAGCAGAGTTGGTGGAGATTCTGCATTCTGTAATACTGATAGATTTGTTGTATCACATAGCTCTTCTATTAATTTTCCTGTCCTGTGTTTCTGGGGAGCCCAACGTGGGGAGTGTCCATTTAAGTCACAAAATAGTTTTCGATACTGTGTGTTGTGCAGTTCTGGCAGTTTGAGTGTTTTCTGGGGGTTATAGATGTTGTATATTATATTTCCTCCAGAGTGCAAAATAGTAATTTGTTGCACATCTGTGGGGTGGGCTGTTGTAAGCGGGTCATCTCCCGAATGTCGTTACGTATGGTTTTGACTATGCCCGGCAGTCAGTACACCTACAGGGATAACTAGTGTATCCAGTCAAGTGCAGGTCACTGTCTTTGTGTGGGTTCTTGGAAAGGGCCACATGTACCTTGTGGTCATGTAATAATTTTGAGAGTTCAATCTTTTTGTTTCTTAGGCCACAGATGTTTAATTGTAGGATATTAATGAATGTTTGTTCTTTTTGGGCATCTGACATCTGTAGGTCCTTCTTCCTCCAAGGGTTTTGGTATTTCATGTTTGCATTTGTTTTCCAGTAGTCAATTTTTCCACAGAACAATTTTTCCCGTTACCTCCGCTGGCGGACCTTGATATTCGAGTCGACGTCCGATCTCGCTTGAATTTCTATTGTTGTACGAGCATTGAAAAGCTGGGTCTGTGGATTTCCTACCCACCCCGGACAGGACCAGAATAATACTGCCATACACTAGTGGATGAGGGGGCTTTCTGTGTCGCTTTAAAGATACTGCAGCCAAGGTAGGGTTCACTGTTCTCATTCCCCGCCACCAGATTGCCTGCTGGTCACGCCGAGCTCAGTTATACTCTAGGCTTGAGTCCAAATGTTCAAGGCAAGAGGATCATCATGTCCTGAGTCACTGCGCCTGTACGATGGATGTCAGCCATCAGAAAGCAGCACACATTGGTTCTCTATCCTCAGATCTAGTTAGTACCTTCTGACTTCTTTCCAACCACAGAGGGTGCATGTTTCATTGTCAAATATTATACAAATGTTTACCACATCTACTCAGTTATGCTGAGTCGCCAGATCTGAATGGTCATATGAGAGGCCATTAGAGCTTTTACTGTGGTTAAGAGTATTGAGGGGGGGACGTGGGTAGGGGGAAAGAAAGGAGGGAAGTGGAGGGTTAAGGGAGGATTACCCGCCCACTATTTTTTTAGCCAGTCACGAGACTTGCCCGGGTGTGGGCCGGAACCAAACATGAGCTAGGTGAGAAGGGGACCAAATAGGGTCATGACTATCCATGGACATACCAGGATACGGGCATTTTCTGGGGAGGTACTAACCCCTACCTTCTCACCCAACACCCAACGAAGATAAGCACCAGAGCTCCCAAAAGGTACTGAAGGTTTGTAAACGTACATCCGTTTAGTGTTTGGCCCCTTATATATCACATTAGACTGATAAACGCAAAAGAACGAAGAGAAGTTCTAGATTAGAAAGCTATTGCCCGCCCGCCCAGTGGTTCGAGCGCGCTGGACTACGGGTGACTATCTCTGTGTGCAGGTTCAATTCGCGGGATGGCAGAAAAGCCACAGATTCCCCAGATTTTCGGTGTTCATGGCACCGAACGAAGGGTTGCATGTCATGGCGCCCAGCTGAAAGAAAAACTCAAGTGTTTCTGGATTGGAACAAAAAAATTTGAAAGCTACTGTGCCTTGTATTTTGATTGGGAACAATCAAGGGCTAGCGGAGCAAACCATACACAAAACTGGACGGGCGGCAAACCAAGGTGTCCACAAAATGACTAGTTTGCTGGGCAGATGGCGCTCATAAGCCCCGGGGGGGCAGGCCGCAGGGGCACTGCCTAAAAGAAAATAGTAACCTGCTGCCTTGCAGATTTGGCTGGGGACAGCAAAGGGCTAACGGAGAGCAACCCAGTAAACGCGTTTAACCAACACACCACTAAAGGATAATCACCTGAGCTCCAATAGAACTGAAGGTTTTGACGCATATCTGTTCTTTATGTTTTGCTGTTTATATATCACATTAGAAATGATATAAAAACCGAAAAATAAGGAAAACCGATCCGGCTGAAGGGAGAGGGGGGATTAAAAGAATGTCAAAAGTCCTCCAAAAAAAATAAAATTTCTTCTTCACCTTTCAACTCCCAACGAGCACAGGTTTTCAACAAACTTCTTCCAGCTCTTCCTCTCTCTGCCATCCTTCCAATTCTTTCCATGTTTTTTCATATCCTTTTAATATCAGCCTCCAGTTAAGAAATGGTTTACTTGAAGTGAAATATAAAACTGAAAACATTTTTTGTTGGACAGTACTACATTAATCAGTCATGCTTCTTTGGTATTCTCAGTAACAAGAGTTCTTCAGTGTTACATAGAGCTCCTTAAATAAGTAGATACCGGCACATGATCCTTGGTCTACAGTAGTCTGATACAGTCATTAATGTTGGTACTTTTATCTACAGTAGTTTGACACAGTCACTAATGTGGGTTTTGGTCTACATTAGTTTGACACAGTCACTAATGTGGGAGAGAGAACAGGATTGCTCTGATAGAACAAAGAATCTAAACAAGTTAGAGAAATGTAAAGATAAAAATATACACTGAGAAGAGATCACGAGGCGTGTTCAAATGAAAACGGGGCTTGTGGATTTATTTAAAAGTATCATTCGCAAATTAACAGTTTCAACGGAATTAAACAAAGCGACCACTTGTGAATAAGAATGCACCTGGGTTCATCAGAAAAAAATCTCTGTATGCATTTAGGCAAGCATCCCACTGTTTAGGAGACGCCGAATGCCTCCGAGAAAAAGGGTGCGTTTGCTCACTGAACCATGTGGTCACAGCTGTCTTCACGCCTGCTCGCTGTTGAATTGCTGTCCCTTAAGTGCTTTCTTCAACGGTCCGAACAAATGGAAATCACACAGGGGCAAATCAGGACTATAGGCTGGGTGATGAAGAACTTCCCAATTTTTTTGCCAATGTTTCCTGCACAATTTTGGCAGACGCTGACAGCCGTTGCAGCCGGTCAGGCACATATTGTTAACCCCGAAGAAGCCATAGCCTTGCATGATAAAGCAGTACTGACTGACCGCCCCCGGAGCATTCGTCGATTACAGAAGAATTCCATATGTCAATTGGGACAGCCCACATGGTTGTTCGGAAGAAATTGAACTATCGGAAGGTGTTACAGTGGTCCCACGGATGTTGACTGACCACCATAAGGAAGAGTGGGTGGGGTGGAGTTTGAACCACTTGATGCGTTACAGGGCAGAGGGTGATGCATTTCTGTTGAGCATTGTGCAGTGATGAATCGTGGTGCCACCACTATGAACCGAGCAGCAAAATTGACAGCATGCAATGGAAACATCCAGGTTCACCAAAACCCAAAATTCAAGAAAAGGTTTCTGCTGAAGGTTATGGTGAAAATTTTTGACCATGAAGGGCTTTTGTTGGTGATTTTAAGGAACCTGGTGTTAACATCAATGTCCCATTATAAAGACACTTTAGACAAGCTGCATAAGGCCATCAAGGCTAAGCAACAGGAAATTTCAAGGTGTGATTCTTCTCCACGACAACGCTGTCCGCACGCCCCAAAAATTGTCGGAAACATTGGCAAAAAGAATTGGAAGTTCTTCATCACCCAGCCTATAGTCCTGATTTGTCCCCGAGTGATTTCCATTTTTTCGGACCGTAAGAAAGAATAAAGGGACAGCAAATTTAACAGACGTGGAAGACAGCTGTGACCAATGGTTCAGTGAGCAGCCACGCACCTTTTTTTCGGGCGGCATTGACGCCTACCTAAACAGTGGGATGCTTGCCTAAATGCATACAGAGATTTTTTCTGATGAACCCAGGTGCATTCTTATTCACAAGTGGTTGCTTTGTTTAATTGAAACTGTTAATTTGCGTATGATACTTTTAAATAAATCCACAAGTCCCGTTTTCATTTGAACACGCCTTGTAGAGTTGATATTGAAGAAGAAGGAACAGCTAGAGAGAACTAGAGTGAATTGCACAAGACTAGGACTGCTTGGAGATGAGGTATTTGCTTGATGACTTCTATGCAACTACCAGTAGCAGGTGGCCAGTCTCTGGAGGCTATAGAAATGCAGTTTCATAGAAGAATTCTGAGATGAGAATGCCATAGACTGTTGAGTTGATATGCTGAAAGATGTTGACTTAAAGAGAAAGCTCACTAACAACATAATAAAGAGACGATCATCATTTTTGGGCCAGCATTCTCACACTTAAGCCTGACCTACATATAAGTCCCAGTTTTAAAATTGGGTCAAACTTTCATGCCAATTTCTTGTAAATCATGATGAATATGTCATGACAAAATTAGGGTGCTTAGGGCAGCAACAAATGCACATCATTCTTTTCTTGGCTGTCCCCTGTATTGTGCTTCATCTGTGATTCATTTCTTTCAGTTCCTGTTCTAATGTTCTCCTCCACATTGTTTTAGGTATTCCCTGTTTTCGTTTACCCTCTGGTGTCCATCTTAGTGCAGATTTATGCAAATTGTACATTCTTATTTCTGCTATTATCTGCAATAGTTTTCTTGCTTCATATATTGTTCACTGATTCCAGAATCCATTTCTGGTTTTGGTATTCAGGACTTCTATTCTTGTGAAAGTAGTTTCATTGCAGCTGCTTTCACCGCTGCCAATTATATGAGTCAATGACTCTAGTAGCCCTTCATGCCTGTGCAAGTGGTAGTGTCTTCATTGTTTGTTTCACAACATACAGATCTTTTACAGGATGGGATTGTTAGTCCCAACTCCCAACTTGATTACTGGCAGGATCTCAACAGACTTATCCTTATTAACTAGCCAATCGACCAACCAACTTTCTATTTAAGATCATGGCACACCACCTCTACACAACTTTGGGTCTCTGTGGAGTAGAGGTTAGGCGCTCGTCTCTCGTGTCAAAGGTACCAGGCTCGCTTCCTTGTTGAGCCATCTGGATATTTTTCCAGAGATCCCTGATATCAGTGTAGGTGATATCGAGTTCCTAGTCCTATCAGAGATGGACAATAAAATGTAGGTCATGTGTTCAATTTGAGCAGATAAAAGAACCCTTGGCAGTTCAAAATTGAGAAGAGCAGGCTGGAAAGACGATGCCATAGCAAAATTCATTAGAAAAGATGAAAAATAAAATTCATACAAAAATATCTTCAAAACTACATCGAGGACCCTTGCGATGCTATGGATTTCGTGCACTACAGCTGAGATTGTAGTGTGTAAGAAAGAGATTGGAGCACACATGGTTACTCACTGAAGTGCAATGATGATGGTCCAATCAATCAATCTACTTGAGACTTGGCATTCCACTCATCAGACGTAGACAGAAACATTACATGTGTTGGTGGGAAACAACATGGATGCAATGACCATCAGCCAAGTTTGTTTGTATTAAAAATAAATTCAGTGTGGCAGACCAAAAACCTTGTCTTTGTTTACTTTTCTACCAAATTTGTACCTGGGGTTCAAAATGTCAACCACATTCTATTTAGAACAACTGCACAATAGTTCTCATATTGCTTTCATGTTGTGCTATGATGTTAAGCTGTCTACAATCCTTTCTGTCCAGCTCTATCCATATTTCTTTATATCTTGCCTTCTATCTGTTTTATAGATGACGGTAAGTGGATGTGGTCTGTTTCGTGTACAAGTGATTTTTACTATCAGTTATCAGAGAACCATTATCATAGCACTCCAGACATTTCCATTGGTGTTCTGATTTCCACTGTAACAAATCCAGCAGCCCAACACGACAGTTTGATTTTTACTAATCTAATTCTAAGACATGGAATACAAATTTATTTTGGCAAAATAAAGATAAATAATTTTATCCATTCGATTGTGCAGATTATAAAAAGGAGGCATACTGAGTGGATGGAAGGCACAATTTAGAGTGTGACAATTTTGTAAACACTGAGTTTGCACTTTATTCTCAATGCTGTGTTGTCAGTCTCTCAATAAACTATCAAGAGTCAGTGAAGCAGTAAACTATGAAGTCAAGAGTCAGTGAAGCAGTAAACTATGAAGTCAAGAGTCAGTGAAGCAGTAAACTGAAGTCAAGAGTCAGTGAAGTAGTAAACTATGAAGTCAAGATTCAGTGAAGTAGTAAACTATGAAGTCAAGAATCAGTTAAGTAGTAAACTATGAAGTCAAGAGTCAGTGAAGCAGTAAACTATGAAGTGAAGAGTCAGTGAAGTAGTAAACTGAAGTCAAAAGAGTCAGTGAAGTAGTAAACTGAAGTCAAGAGTCAGTGAAGCAGTAAACTATGAAGTCAAGAGTCAGTGAAGCAGTAACTAAATCAGTCATGAAGGAAAGTCAAGAGTACAGACTGAGCAAGTCGTATAGTAAACTATGAAGTCAAGAGTCATATAGAACTGCAAGTCAGTAAGTAGAACTATGAAGTCAAGAGTCAGTGAAGCAGTAAACTGAAGTCAAGAGTCAGTGAAGTAGTAAACTATGAAGTCAAGAGTCAGTGAAGTAGTAAACTATGAAGTCAAGAGTCAGTGAAGTAGTAAACTATGAAGTCAAGAGTCAGTGAGCAGTACTGAGCAAAGCTAAGTAAACTATGAAGACAAGAGTCAGTGAAGTAGTAAACTATGAAGACAAGAGTCAGTGAAGCAGTAAACTGTCCAGACAAAAGACAATCTCTCAGAATATACCATAAAAAATGGACAGATTTTGAGTTTAATTACAGCCAAAAAACCTGATGGTATTGAATAATCTCAACATTTCATATAATATGACTAGACATTCACTGACCATCTTCTTGTATGTCCTGTTGTGGCAGACCAAAAACCTTGCCCTTGTTTACTTTTCTACCAAATTTGTACTTGGGGTTCAAAATGTCAGCCCCATCTGACTGCTCCATAGATAGCAGACTTTCACTTGTCTCTACAGTTGTCTTAGATGTGGTTATGTGAACAGTCTTCTCTTTCTTGTCTGTCACAACAAACATATCCGTTATGGCATAGATAGACACACATGGTTCAAGTATACACATAACTAATGATTATATCATTGAGAAATAATGTAGCATAGATACACATGGTTCAAGTACAGGGTGTTCAACTTAAAAGCAGCCTGTGAATGGAGCTAATCTGGCATATATGTATGGAAATGAGAAAGTTCAGTTATGACGTAGTATAGGTCAAGGTTGTGTGATGGTGTGTAATTGTAGTGCGGGAAGGGCGATGAACAAATGTGACGTAGGACAAGCTAGTCAGAACCGGTTTAAATAGTAAATAGACGAGATGCAATGCGCACCTGGCAAATTTCTATTTTATCACTGGGGCTGCTTTTAAGTTGAACACCCTGTATAATAATAATTCCTCTCGTCCTTATCATTACGTAGGGCCTGCAAGTAATTTCTCCATACCACTCTATCCTGGGCAACTCGCTCAATCTCCTCCATGGAACTAAGACCGATATTTCTTGCCTCTCTCAGCAAAGTTCGTTTCAGGGTCTCCTTAGGTCGTCCTCTCTTTTTTGAAACCTCTGTATCCCACTTCGATATTCGTTGATCATTTATTCTCAAGGTGTTATCTCCATCTTCTCTTTCTTATAACAGTTGTCACTAGTGGTTGATCAGACATTTCTCTGATTTCATCACTTCTGAATTCGTCCATTTTATATTCATTATTTTTGTCAAACATCTATTTTCAAATGCATTCAACTTGCTTTCTATATCTTTAGTTATTTTCCAACTCTTGCTAGCATAGGTTAGGATTGATAGAACATTTGAATTGAAAATTCGTAATTTAGTTTTAATACTATATAACTTGCAGTTCCATATTTTATTTAGACTTTTAAAAGCTGATGTTGCTTTGCCAATTCGTATCATAATTTCTTTTAAAATATTTCCTGTGCAATCAAAATTGCTACCTAAATACTTGAACTGCTCTGTTATTTTATCATTTTAGATTCCAGTGTGATATCTGCATTACTTGCCATAGGTGTCTTCATTATATTTGTTTTTCATAGCTTATCTGCAGTCCAACTTTTGATAATCTGTACACATAGTGTAACAACAAACTTTACTATCTGTATACATAGTGTAACAAACTTTACAATCTGTACACATAGTGTAACAACAAACTTTACAATCTGTACACATAGTGTAACAACAAACTTTACTATCTGTACACATAGTGTAACAGTAAACCTTACAATCTGTACACATAGTGTAACAGCAAACCTTACAATCTGTACACATAGTGTAACAGCAAACTTTACAATCTGTACACATAGTGAAACAACAAACCTTACAATCTGTACACATAGTGTAACAACAAACTACAATCTGTACAGACAGCGACCATGTGCAACAATACATGATATGTACATATGCTGAACACTGGTCAGTATCAGAGAATTTTTGTTGTACCTTTGAGGCCATCAACAAGTCTAGTTCCCTTGCCTATCCTGTCACAAAACAAAGCTATATGCTTCTTGATCTTTGAAGTATCTTCTGGTTGGGTTAGTGGACTTGGATTGACTGACAATTCTTTACCAGACTTGGCCATCACAGTTCGTAACAAAAGAGTGATGGCTGCATCAACTGATTCCTCCCAGCCCTAGATACATGTATTATAATATACAATGTTAATTGCAAATTAAAATTATTGATACTTGAAGATGACTAAATACAAATAAACTACAAGGGGAATGTGTACATGCTTATACAGATGAATCTGCAGATGGGACAGTAAAGTATAGAGTACATGCTTATACAGATGAATCTGCAGATGGGATAGTAAAGTATAGAGGTGACATTTTCATCAGATTTAAAATACAGGATAATCCTACACAAGCCTTTTCAACTGGGAAGATTTCCTCCAATTTTAGAGTAGAGACCACCCGAGTGGTTACCGGGCCCAAATTTGGGGCGTAAAGAATAGAACCACTGTTACCTGCCACGCATGTTGTAAGAGGCGACTAAGGAGGTTTGGATGAAATCGGATACATGTGTCCTAAACGTGTAGAAGTCTATGCGTTTGAGGGCCTACCAAACCAATGTGCAACGTATACACGTTCTTGGCAAAGATCAAACATATCACAAAGAGTGATTACAATTGGTCGTAAAGAACGAACGCAAAGAAGAAGAAAAGTTGTGATAGTTTACTAGTATCAAATATATATTTAGGTTTGATTCAATTTTAAGGGTATATTTTCTGTATATTGTGATTTATATGTTTGTACGGTTGCAGATAAGATTGTAGGGTTGCAGATAAGTTTGTACGGTTGAAGATAAGTTTGTAGGGTTACAGATAAGTTTGTACTGTTGCAGATAAATCTGTAGGGTTGCAGATAAGTTTGTACGACTGCAGATAAATTTGTAGGGTTGCAGAAAAGTTTGTAAAGTTGCAGATATGTTTTTAGGGTTTCAGATAAGTTTGTAAGGTTTCAGATAGGTTTGTAAGGTTGCAGATAAATCTGTAGGGTTGCAGATAAGTTTGACGATGCAGATAAATTTGAAGGTTGCAGATAAGTTTGTAGGTTGCAGATAAGTTTGTACTGTTGCAGATAATCTGTAGGTCAGATAAATTTGTAGGGTTGCAGATAAGTTTGTAGGGTTGCAGAAAAGTTTGTAAAGTTGCAGATATGTTTTTAGGGTTGCAGATAAGTTTGTAAGGTTGCAGATATGTTTGTAGGGTTGCAGAGAAGTATGCGGTTGCAGATATGTTTGTAGGGTTGCAGATAATTTGTAGGTTCAGATAAGTTTACGTTGCAGAAAGTTTGTAAAGTTGCAGATATGTTTTAGGTTGCAGATAAGTTGTAAGGTTGCAGATATGTTTGTAGGTTGCAGAAAGTATGTGTTGCAGATATGTTTGTAGGGTTGCAGATAATTTTGTAGGTTGCAGAAAGTTTAGGTTGCAGAAAGGGTTAGGTGTATGGTTATTGTGTGTATGACCACCGTGTGTATGCTAGTATTGTGTATGGCTACTGTGTATGACTATTGTGTGTGTGTGTGTGTGGCTACTGTGTGTGCATGACTAGTGTGTATGACCAGTGTATGTATGGCTACTGTGTGTATGGCAACTGTATGTATGGTTACTGTATGTATGGCTACTGTATGTATGGCTACTGTGCGTGTATGGCTACTGTGCGTGTATGACCAGTGTGTGCATGTATGACTTGTGTACATATTCATCTACATATTGCACCGTTCTGTGTTCTTGTACCTGGTCATCACTAGGGTTGACCACAGAACTGAGTGTGGAATCAAGCACTTTAACTTCCTCCTTTGTCATGTCTGCCCACAGTCTGAGCAGCAAGTTTAACAGGGAGGTCCCACTACTCAGGTTGTTGGCAGTCATTTGCTCAGCTGACCAGTTTTCATTCACAGCGTCAGTCAGGGCTAGAATCTGAAGAAAAACCAGCAACTACTTTATTTTTTATCTACACAATTTGCCCGTCTGCCCAGCGTGTTCGTAGCGCGTTGGACTACGGGTGACTATCCTCTGTGTGTGCGGGTTCAATTCCGCGGATGGCAGAAAAAGCCACAGATTCCCAGATTTACGGTGTTCGTGGCACCGAACCGAAGGGTTACGATGTCTATGGCACCGAGCCGAAGAGCTGAAAAGCTCAAGTGCTTCTGATCGAAAAAAAAAAAAAAAAATCTACACAATTTACTTCACACACACACACACATATCTATATATTATCTTAATTTGCCGTGAAGCGTTGTGGGGAGATTTAGTTTTCTATCTTGTGGCAGGTGTGTTGCACTTGACGTTACCAGTCCATGCTTTCGCAGGGACTCTGAGGTGTTATCTATCTATCGTGTTCTTGGCCTGCCCCGTGCTCTGAGCCCTGAGTGCCGATTATTGTAGACACGTGATGGTAGTAAATGTGGTTCCATTCTCATTAGATGGCCGAACCACTTGATTCTTTGCTTCTCGATGTACTGTATGCATGGTATAGTATAGTACCAACGATTAGTACATTCTAAATTCTGTGACATGGGCAAGTCTCAGACACTGGAACGAGTTTGAGAATTAGGCGTTAAGTTTGGACATACCAGACAGTGTCGTCTTCATGGTAGAGAGAAGATATAGTAATCAATTTCTCATGGGTACATTGAACAAATGGACTTTGGGATGGCTGCTGCAGTGGAGGACAGAGCACGAATGGGAATGCCCAATGTGCCATGTCGTTGATTGCATAACATAACATAACTAACGATGCTTTAGATATTCTCGTTTCTCACTCTCTATCTCTCCTTGTAATGTTGACAGTTTTTCGTAGATATCTCATTTCACATGTTGTAATCTTTCTTTCTTGTCAGGGGCCATGTTTGGCACTGGTAGCAGAGAGTTGGAATAAATATGCAGTTTATCAGTTGATAAGATAAGATGATGCAAGAATTGGATGGTCTGTCGGTTGCTGGCCTCTCATTCATCATCATCAAGGTGCGTATCCTTTAAAGGGTTTAAAAGCCGAAGGATTGACTTCATTGCACCAAGTTTTACCCCATACGGCTCGGTCCGTCTCTGCAGAAACGGCACATCACCTGCCAAGAGTATTGCACAAAGCACGAACTCCGTAGCTCCAGCAACAATCCTAGGGGTCTCTGGAAAAACTGCACTTGTGAACAGAATGGAGAGGTCCGGATTCGAACCCACGACCTTCGACTCACAAGGCTAATGGCTTAACCACTATCCTTTATAGGACATTGCTGTTTTTGCAGCGCATCTGAAATTCACTTTGTCTCTTGCCAGTTCACCCACTTCGCGATGGTCATATTCATGGTTTATTTAATATCTTGTAGCCATCTTCTTCTTGGTCTGCCTCTGCGTCTTGGGACCCTGCCCTCTAATATTGTTCTTTCTGGGCCATCGTGACGCTTAATGTGACCAAAGTATCTAATTTTTCTGTATAGTATGTTGTTTATCAGCCAATTCCCCCCGAGTGGTTACCGGTGCCCAAATTTGGGGTGTAAAGAATAGAACCACTGTTACCTGCCATGCATGTCGTAAGAGGCGACTAAGGAGGTTTGGCTGAAATCGGATGCACATGTCCTAAACGTGTAGAAGTCTATGTGTTTAGGGGCCTACCATACCAATGTGCAACGTATACACGTTCTTGACAAAGATCAAACATGTCACAGAGAGTGATTAAAATTGGTCGTAAAGAACGAACGCAAAGAAGAAGATTATGTGTGTTGGAAAATGCATGTCTTTCATGATGTTCCACATTTTCTGGTGTTGTATATGGTCAAAGCCTTGCTATAGTCTATGAAACATGCATGCAGGTCTGTGTTGTATTCTCTGAATTTCTCGATAATCATGCTACAAATATGGTTTCTAGTGCCTCTACCTCTTCTGAAACCTGCCTGTGTTTCATGTATTTCATCTTCTAATTTTTGTTCCATCCTCTTCATGATGATTCTTAATAGGATTTTGCTGGCATGACTTACAAGTGCAATAGTTCTGTAGTTGGTGCATAGTTTCAAGTTTCCCTTCTTTGGAATAGCTATAAATACTGATCTTTTCCATTCCTTTGGTCAGGAGGAGCTATTCCATATCTTTGTGCATAATTTATGATATACCCGAACACTGGCCTCCCCGCCTGCTTGAAACAATTCCGCTGGTATGTCATCGCATCCTGGTGACTTCCCTCTCTTCAGACTTCTGATGGCCAGGCGCACTTCATCCAACATGGGCTCTGGTTCTGTCTCTTCGCTTTCTGTTATTATCTTATGTGGATTTTTAGATGTGTCTTCATACATGTTTCTGCAGTACTCACGCCATCTTTCTAGTACATCTTTCTTTTCTGTTAATGTTTTGCCATTGTTATCATTTATGACTTGTATTGATGGGCTGAAGTCATGTGTCATTATATTAATTTCATTGTACATTTCTCTCTCTTTCCCTTGTTTTTGTAATTCATCAATTTTATTGCATGAGGTGACTATGTGTTGTTTCTTGTCCTTTCTGATTTCTTTCTTGACTTCTCTTGAGCAGTTTTTATATTCAGTGCTGTTTCGTTTTAACTCCGTTTGTTTTAGCTTTCTTCAATTAGCTTCAGTGTTTTTCAGTTATGTAGACCTGTTTCTTGTGTACTTTTCTGGGTATGATGTTTTGTGCTGTGCAGATTAATATATCTCTTGCCTGTGTTGTCAGTTCATCAGGTGTCATGTCTTCTTGAGCCACCATAAGTATGTCAAATCTGTTTTGTATTTCTATGTTGTATTCTAGTGGAATGGCATTTGTATCAGAACGTATAGGGCCAGCTCCTTTATTTGTTGTCTTCAGTCTTAATTTATAATCTGCCACCAGCAGTTCATGGTCGGAGTCACAGTCTGTTCCGGGTAGTGTCTTTACTGATATAATACCTGTTATCCATCTTCTTTGGACCAAGATGTAATCTATTTGGTTTCTGGTGTTGCCATCTGGTGAGGTCCAGGTGTATAGTCTTCTTGGATGTTGTCTGCTTAGGGTGTTCGTAATGGAGAGATTATTTTCTAGGCAGAATTAAATTAGTTTTGTGCCTCTGGTCTCATGTTACAATATATAATACATATTACTTCAATTAGTCGCCTGTGTGGTGCCGGGCCTGCAAGGGAAGCAAAGAATAGTACCACTGCAACCTACAACACATGTCATAAGAGACGAATGATGTAGGCCTTGGGAATGCTACCCTAGTAAATAAAAAGCAGCACAGAAATTGGATGTGCTGGCCTACTTGTAGGTGCATAACTGGCACAAGATACAATCACTCTTAGGCTCAGATCACATACAAATCACATACAGTGGTTGACAAGTGATCGATATGGAGTGTTTGAAGAAGAAGACTTCCATTAATGCAACCATTGGTTGGTTGGGTGGTCCCACAGTTTTCTAATCTGATATCTCTATCTCACAGTTTTCTAATCTGATATCTCTATCTCACCAGTTTTCTAATCTGATATCTCTATCTCACAGTTTTCTAATCTGATATCTCTTATCTCACAGTTTTCTAATCTGATATCTCTTATCTCACAGTTTTCTAATCTGATATCTCTATCTCACAGTTTTCTAATCTGATATCTCTATCTCACAGTTTTCTAATCTGATATCTCTATCTCACAGTTTTCTAATCTGATATCTCTTATCTCACAGTTTTCTAATCTGATATCTCTATCTCACAGTTTTCTAATCTGATATCTCTATCTCACAGTTTTCTAATCTGATATCTCTATCTCACAGTTTTCTAATCTGATATCTCTATCTCACAGTTTTCTAATCTAGACATGTCATCTATGATTGAGGAAACAATTTTCAACAAGGAAGACATTTACTTGACACTTGATACCTGTCTATAAGTTCCTTCTAACAATGTGTCCAGATGTTGGAGTGGAGCGGGAGTTTTATCCTTGAATCTGGTCAGTAGTCGTTTCTGGATGGTGCGAAATTGTGATGCCCTTTGAGCCAGGATCTCTTTGCACTTGTGAGCATTACAGCGATACTAATATTGGATATATGATAGGAGTAATTCTAAACTCAACAAATACATCTATGTGGATACACTAATATTGGATATATGATAGGAGTAATTCTAAACTCAACAAATACGTTTATGAGGATACACTAATATTGGATATATGATAGGAGTAATTCTAAACTCAACAAATGCGTCTATCAGGATACACTAAAAATGTTAATGAACAAAAGCGTTGCTGAAATCTGATATGATGGGCAAAAAGGTACAAAATGTGGGGCAGCTCAAGCGCTATAAATGGTAGCATAACATACATAAACTACTTGACTTCAACCACAAACAAATGATTAAACAAAGAGAGTGTTAAACAACCGGTTATTCTAGAGTGAATGTTAACAAACAAAAGTATACAACCAAGATTGTAACTTATTTGACTAAACACGTAAAAACAAAGTACTATAGTTTTAAAAATACAGAAACAGTGGCGATAAACAGCAACGTTTTGACCAAAAGGCCTTTATCAAGCAAACAATACAACAAGAATGACGAATTTGACAATACTACAATTGGACGATTACATGTTTGACCAAATGACTCACACATTTTGCTGGTTTGAATTTGATGTACATGATATGTCTTATCTAATTTTTGTCTTGTGTCACTCTCATAATCAAATGTAACTACATAGAAAACAGAAAATATGTCATTTTGTCTTGTGTCACTCTCATATATATATATATATATATATATGGCCTTTTCGTCTTTACAGATGGTCAATTGGCAAGTGTTTTACTGTGACAACTTCTGAGTTTTCGCTTTTCTCTCTTTCAGCTCATACATAAGTCTCTTCTCAAAAAACTCTGCGCCCTTTCGTAATTTGGCTTTCCACACAACTCTGTTATCAGCTAGTCCTTCCCATGTGCTGGGACCTATAGAAAAGTTTTTCATTGAGGCTTTGCAGACATCTTTATATCTGAGCAGTGGTCTGCCCTGGTGCCTCTTCCTCCGAAAGTTCACAGAACAACATTTGTTTTGGTATGCGATAAGTTTCCATTCTTCTCACATGCCCCAACCATCTTAGTCGTCTACTGCCGAGCATGCCCATGATGGAAGGCAGGTTTGCATGTTGCAGTACTTCAGAGTTGGTTATCTTGTACCACCTGATGTTCATAATCTTGCGGAGACATCGAAGGTGAAAGATGTTAAGTCTCCTCTTGTGTCTTGAGTAGGCTGTCCATGTTTCTGAGCCATATAGTAAAGAACTAATTACACAGGCTTGATATACTTGAATCTTCGTCTGCAATGTCAGTTTTGTGTTGTCCCACGCCCGCTTTGATAGTTTGCCGAATGTAGTAGCCGCACTCCCTACACGAGAGTTGATTTCTTCATCAAGAGAAAGGCTGGCAGTGACCATGGACCCGAGATAGCAAAAGTTTTGAACTGGTGTTAGATGGTTACCATTTAAAGTGATATTTGTTGTGTTACCTCCCTGATATAGTACAACTGTTTTGGAGACATTGTCAGAGAAAATAGGTCGCATGCCTTTGACAAATTATTGATTAGACATTGCAGTGAGTGTCGTCTCTCTTTGTGCCTAGCCTGGGCAGCTGATATGGAGAATGTGCCTTGCCCATCTTGCACAAACCCCCTCTCTATCCTACTGTTTCATCCAAAGAAAAGACAAAGTCTATACGTTTGGAATCAAGCAGGGTTTGCAGGAGATGCCAGAAGATGGCAAGAAATACACACTTAACCATCAACTGCCTTAGGGTCCCTCCCTCCGGAGTTTTGGTCACGGTTTACTCCTCTAGCCTTCTGCAGTACGTGCTGACCCACAAGGCAGTGGGTATTTTGATCAGGGTTTACTTCCCTAGCCTTTAGCTCTCCCGAGCCCCTCTCCACAAGGCAGTGAGTGAAGCAATTACAAATAGTACATACTGCGTAAATAACACAGTATAACCATAGGCGATAGTGACGTATTACACATCTCTATTGATAGGATCTCATACATCAAATATAACAACATAGAAAACAGAAAATGTGTCATTTTGTCTTGTGTTACTCTCATACATCAAATGTAACTACATAGAAAATATGTCATCGCCGAGTTGTTATCGGGCCCAAATTTGGGATGTAAAGAATAGAACCAATGTTACCTGCCATGCATGTCGTAAGAGGCGACTAAGGATGTTTGGCTGAAATCGGATGCACATGTCCTAAACATGTAGAAGTCTACATGTTTAGGGCCTACCAAACCAATGTGCAACGTATACACGTTCTTGGCAAAGATCAAACATATCACAAAGAGTGATTAAAATTGGTCGTAAAGAACAAACGCAAAGAAGAAGAAGAGGAGAAAATATGTCATTTTGTCTTGTGTCACTTTCATACATCAAATGTAACTACATAGAAAACAGAAAATATGTCATTTTGTCTTGTGTCACTCTCATACATCAAATATAACTACATAGAAAACAGACAGTAGAAAATATGCCAAGAGGATTCAAGGGAGGACTACATGGGAGGTATACATGAAAGGATAAGATTAATGCTAAGAGGGTACACGGATCGAGGGAGAGCTACTGGTAGTGGTAGCAGTGCAAGAAACAAAAAGAAATGCAGGTACAAAAGTTACGAACAAAATGCACGCATCTCCTGGCCATTGTCCATAGAAACAAAGACCAAGCGTTGCAGAAACGAAAGAAAACAGCAGAGTACGAGACGTAAGCGAACGAATGCTTACTCGCCCGGAGTAAATGCCCACAACAAAATTAAAGGGATGAGAGGTGCATCCATCAAAAGGACGCGGACCCACGTGGGGCGAAACTTGGAGCCTGTATAGCTCTTTCTCTCTCTCTCGTGTCGCCCTAGAGCTTGATATGCTAGACCCCGGGTTGAGTTGAACGTGGGCCCACATAGGGTGAAACTCAGGGTTCTGAGGAGGGGGCCTGAATTTAGCTCTGTGTCCGAACAAGCCAGAGGTATTGTGAAGGTGTACACAGTGAGAAAAAACAGAAACGTAAGAAACAGTAGTCGTCAGTGAAGGAATCCAAACTCCTCCGGAGTAAAGTGTCGCAAGCAAACTGCCAGCTGTGGGGCAAAAATAAATAAGAAAGATGCGTAACGAACCAAAAGTCTCGGCAGGAAGACAGGGAAGACACGCTAGGTGCTCTTGATGGGATGACGGAAAGGCGTGGAAAAATAAAGGGTGATTGGACCACCAAGATGAGTACCTGAAAACTGGAAATCACAGCAGTGGCTTGAACCAAGGACATGGGGTCAAGGCGCAAAAAAACAACGGCACGCCAGGATTAGTGAGCTGGCGCTAATCCCTTGCCCTCACCTCCACATGGTGACCCTGGTAACAAACGGTAGTTCCGGTCCGGCTAAGAGGGCAGGTGCCGTGGGAGAGCTACTCTGGGGCAAGTAGAGATGCAAAGGTAGTCATGCTAGATGGGATCCGCTCGCAAAACACAGACGAGCGAACTCCCAGAGTGATTATTAATGCTCGTATCTCCCAGCCGATGGGAAAAGCTGGAAGGATAAATGTGGAACCGCGTGGGGCGAAACTCGGAGCCCGTGCATGCTCTCTCTTGAGCCCTCCTCTCTTGAGCCGATGAGTATGCTGGGAGTTGAGTTGAGCTGCACGAGGGCCCACATAGGGCAAAACTCGGGCCCCTGTCTGAGGGAAGGGGGCACATTTTTACCCCGGAGTCAGACAACCTAGGCAAATGTGAGCACTGCGAAAACTGACGGTGACGTTAAGGCAGGCCCCGGGGCAGAGCGGATATGCATGCGGATAATGCATGGGTGGGCCCTCAAGGGGCGAAGCCTGACTCCCATCGCAGGGAGGAGGCCCGGTTTAGCCTCAGGCGGGAACAACCCAGAAAAATGTGAGCACAGTGGGAATTGACGGAAATGGTGAGGTAGGCACCAGGGCAGAGCGTACATGCATGCGGGCGATGCACGGGTGGGCAGAAAAGCATGGCACAGCAGGCAAGAGGGTGTACGGACCACCCGATTGGCAGAACAACTGGAAAGCCCAGCAGAGGTAAAGCCAGTGCACGTTTCCGCTCACAGGGAACTACTGCTGCCTTGTAGTTTGATTGGGGACTGCCCGAGTGATTACCGGGCCCAAATTTGGGGTGTAAAGAATAGAACCACTGTTACCTGCCACGCATGTCGTAAGAGGCGAATAAGCAGGTTTGGCTGAAATTGGATGCACATGTTCTAAATGTGTAGAAGTCTATGCATTTAGGGGCCTACCAAACCAATGTGCAACGTATACATGTTCTTGGCAAAGATCAAACATATCACAAAGAGTGATTAAAATTGGTCATAAAGAACGAACACGAAGAAGATTGAGGACAATCAAAGACTAGCGGAGCAAACCGTACACAAAACTGGACGGTAGGCAAACCAAGCAGTCCATTAAAAAGATGGGTATAGCGAGGCAGATGACGCTCATCAGCCCGGGAGGGCAGGTCGTCTACGGGTCGTGCCCTGAAAGAAAGTAGCAACCTGCTGTCTTGTGGGTTTTGGCTGGGGACAGCAAAAGGCTAACGGAGAGCGAACCCAGTAAACACTGGTTGAAATCGAACACGTCGCCGAAGGATAAGCACCTGAGCTTCAATAGGTACTGAAGGCTGTGCACGTACATCCGTTCTTGATGTTTGGCTGCTTATATATCACAATCGAATGATAAAAGCGGTCTAAGAACGATCGAGAGAGAGAGAACCCAGGACAAAACAAATGTCTCGGTAAGTGTTTCTGGAACACACTGTAACGCATCATGTTATACATGGGAAGATTGCTGTAAACTCCATAATATGATTTTCTCCGTACGTCATATGATTTTCTCAAGAAGTTTGCTTGTCGTATTTTGCAATGAAATAATTCTATAGCCGGCTATCTGAGAGTGATCCTTGTTAGGCTTCGGCAATGGTAGTAGATAGCTATGAAGCCACTCTTCCCTGATCGCACCATCCTTGATACTGACATTTAATTCTTTTACCAGGTCCTCCATGTCGTCATTCGATAAATTGGCAATATCTTTATATCAAATGCCATCAGGACCTGGCGCAGTGCTTCCAGAGGTTTTCAGTGTAGTCCTTATAATCTCAGCAGTGATATATAGTTCTACATCCAACACCACACTGCTGCACAACTCTGCTATGGTCCCCTGTGTCATGAGTCTTTCTGCCTCGTCATTGTGGTCTGTCTGCTGTATGTAGCGTTTGAGGAGAGCTGTACCCCTATTTTTATCTGACTTCTGCCAGATTGAGTCAGTGCTTTGGAAATCCCGGATGCATTTACATCTCGCAGTACCATTCATGCGCTGGTGAAACCTCCAGAACGACGACAGGGATTTTTTAGCGCACAGCCTACTGCAGAATTCATTCCACGCGACACTCTTAGCCAGATTTGCACATGCTTTAAAGGACACAATTTTATCTTCCATGTCCTTTTTCAGTTCCTTGTTATATGCAGGTTGCGTGTTAGTCGCTCTTCTGTCACAATTTGACAGCTCGTCTCTTAATCAGCCAGGCTTCAGCGACCATTTCATTCCACCATGGATGTTGTGTCAGATTCCTCTGTATATTGTGAGGTCTAATTTTACTGTGTCTGATCTTGCTGATAGTGTCACACCCTGCTGTGTCATACCGAAAGCTGTGCGCAGGTTCTCTGTGCCCCATGTTCTGTGTTTCTGACCAGGATCATGCATGGACAGTGATCACTGTCGTGATATCCAAGTACGCTCCATTTGCACAGCGGCAACAGAGTGGGAGACACTAATGCCAAATCAATGACACTATCAGAGTCCCCTGGTCGACTTGCTAGTCTGGTTGCTCTACCATCATTGATACAGACTAGTTCCAATGTCACGAGCGCGTCTTCCAAATTTGAACCCTGCTTGTTGGTAGGATTATTACCCCACTGTCTACCCCTGATATTAAAGTCACCACAAAAGATGATGTTTTTCTCATCCTGGTCAAATAGACTCTGCCACTGCAGTGTATCCACCTTACCGTTACACGCATACACATTCACTAGAACGAAAGGGACAGGTGTCTGTACTCTTAACAGCATGTACCTGCATTGTGAGAAGGTTTATCATTACCTAACATATGTGACCCTGTTTATCATTACTCAACATATGTGACCCTGTTTATCATTACTCAACATATGTGACCCTGTTTATCATTACTCAACATATGTGACCCTGTTTATCATTAATCAACATATGTGACCCTGTTTATCATTAATCAACATATGTGACCCTGTTTATCATTACTCAACATATGTGACCAGGTTTATCATTACTTCATAAGTTCATAAGTACGGTTTGAACTTCACGGCAACGGGTCACCCCATAATTGCTCCGTTCCTGTGCCAATGAAAATCACATGAAATGCTAACAACTGTGAAATGTTTCCTGTGTGAACTAATTCCAGAATGAAACAGCCACGCACCGCCACAAAAAGAAACCTGCACCGCATAAAATGCATATGGCTGTCGCTACTGTAGCAACACAAAATTGTTCATCACTTGAATTGCAAATTTTTGTCGAAGGGAACATCAATCATGACAAAATCCAGCTTTCTGCACCTGCAATATAACTGCATACGACAGATTGAGCTTGTTCGTCATAACCGCTGTCCGCCATTTTCTGAATACACACAACAAACACACGGTTGACACAGCAAAAAGCATTCCATGTAACAGTCATAGCTCACAGCATTGCTCAAGCACTAACTTAGTAGCTCGGCAAACAAAACCGGAAAATACCATACCAAACATGGCGAAAATGCGCTAGCAAAGTCATGTTCAGAATCAAACAGTTCTGACTGAATGGCCCTCCCGCATTCCGCCATTGCTGGCCAGATTTTTTCTTATCATTACTTAACATATGTGACCATGTTTATCATTACTCAACATATGTGACCAGGTTTATCATTACTCAACATATGTGAACAAAGAACTTACATTATAATGTGTGTCAACAAGTTCAAAATATTCCTGCAGTGGCAGAGGCCCATCAAATGTAATCCTGAAGTCACTGTGATCACTCTTCTTGAAGTGACTATTAAGTCGAGCTACCAACTCTTGCAGTGGAAGACACATGCTCTCAAAACTGTCACTCTGCAAGCGGTATCGCTCTAAAATGAAAATACACTAGAGATGAAGTGATACATTCCTAATGTCACAAGCTAGTTAGTTAGTTATCAGATCATCCTCTCTGCACAAGTTAGTTATCAGATCATCCTCTCTGCACATGTTAGTTATCAGATCATCCTCTCTGCACAAGTTAGTCATCAGAACATCCTCTGCACAAGTTAGTCATCAGATCATCCTCTCTGCACATGTTGGTCATCAGATCATCCTCTCTGCACAAGTTAGTCATCAGAACATCCTCTCTGCACAAGTAAGTCATCAGAACATCCTCTGCACAAGTTAGTCGTCAGAACATCCTCTCTGCACAAACAAGTTAGTCATCAGAACATCCTCTCTGCACAAGTTAGTCATCAGATCATCCTCTCTGCACAAGTTAGTCATCAGATCATCCCCTCTGCACAAGTTAGTCATCAGATCATCCTCTCTGCACATGTTAGTTATCAGATCATCCTCTCTGCACAAGTTAGTCATCAGAACATCCTCTGCACAAGTTAGTCATCAGATCATCCTCTCTGCACATGTTAGTCATCAGATCATCCTCTCTGCACAAGTTAGTCATCAGAACATCCTCTCTGCACAAGTAAGTCATCAGAACATCCTCTGACAGTAGTCAGAACATCCTCTCTGCACAAACAAGTTAGTCATCAGAACATCCTCTCTGCATAGTCATCAGATCATCCTGCACAAGAGTATCAGATCATCCTCTGCACAAGTTAGTCATCAGAACATCCTCTCTACAGTTAGTTATCAGATCATCCTCTGCACAATTAGTCATCAGAACATCCTCTGCACATGTTAGTTATCAGATCATACCTCTGCAAAGTAGTCATGGATCATCTCTGCAAAGCTTGAGTCATGGATCATCTCTGCACATGTTAGTTACAGATCAACTGTCTGCATAAGGTATTCATCAGAAACATCCCTTGCATATAGTTATTCATCAGAACATCTTCTGAAGTTAGTATCAAAACCTTGTTCTCTGATAAGTTAGTTAGTCTAGATCATCCTCTGCCAAATTAGTCATCAGAACATGCTCTGACAAGTTAGTTTGATTAGGCTAGGAAAAGGTGGTCTAGCTGGTTGGATTAAGCTAGAAAAAGTTGGTCTAGCTAGGTGGATTAAGCTAGAAAAAGTTGGTCTAGCTAGTGGATTAAGCTAGAAAAAGTTGGTCTAGCTAGTGGATTAAGCCAGAAAAGGTTGATCTAAGCTGTCGAATGCAGAAAAGTTGGTCTAGCTAGAGATTAGTAGAAAAAGGTCTAGCTAGTGATTATGTAGAAGTTGGTCTACTAGTGATTAAATAGAAAAATGGTCTAGCTAGCGGATTAGCCAGAAAAGGTTGTCTAACTCATCCAGAATGCAAAATTGTGAAGCAGGTAGAGATTTAGAAACATAGTATAATATGATATTTATGTAATAAATAATTTAAAAATGAACAATGGCGCTGAGAGGTGTGCATAAAATCAAACACTCCACTATGGCCCAAAAAAATTGTCCAAAATATTCAAATACCAATTTCTACAATTTGAGAAATAAATAAATAATCACATCCCAGATGATGGTATTGAATAGAAACAAACAGATGTCCATTGAGAGTGCTTCAGTTACTGTAGATATCACATAAAGAATTAACAGAAAATTGAAGGTGCTTCGATGTTAAGCCAGCAAGGTCACCACTGGTCCAGCTCCTACATACTGAAATGCCAGAGCTGCACCTTGTCCATCTGCATTTTCTCCCAACAAATCTATGGGAACAAGTGAGAATAGTTTTCTTCAATTTTTTTTAACAATGCAAAAATGATTTTATTGTAATTTATTTCTGGACTTTGTTTTTGCTTTGAAAAAATACTTGACACACCGATGCTTATGATTCGTTTTAATCTTCTCAGCTTTTCTCATCGGCTGGGATAGACATGCAGAAACATTCACTTTAGGATTCTGCTTGTCTGCGTTGTGAGCAGATCACATCAAACATAACTGCGTCTGCACCACCACTCAAACCAGAGTAGTTCTTCCTCTATCCCCACCTACTCAGCCAGACGAGCCATTGTCTGTGTCCAGGGTCACCACGAGGAGATGGGGTAGGTTCTTGATCAGTGTCAGCTCACTGACCCTGGCATGACGTTATCACTGTGACTGCACCTGTGACCCCAAGATTTTTGATAACTTTTGCCTCCTCATAACATCTACACTCCCATTCAAAGGAAAACTTTTCATATGACACAAGATTTTTTTTCTAGATTGACTGTACTCAGCACATTCCACATAGACCTTCCAGCTTTCAGTGGCAATACAAATATTCTATAGTAACCATGTATACTACATATAGCTTCTAGTTTTCAGTGGTAGTACAAATATTCTATAGTACCATGTATACCACAATAGCTTCTAGCTTTCAGTGGTAGTACAAAATATTCGATAGTAACCATGTATACTACATATACCTTGTAGCTTTCAGTGGTAGTACAAATATTCTATAGTAACCATGTATACCACAATAGCTTCTAGCTTTCAGTGGTAGTACAAATATTCTATAGTACCATGTATACCACAATAGCTTCTAGCTTTCAGTGGTAGTAACATATAATATATCTATAGTACAAATTCTATGTCATGTATACTACATATAGCTTCTAGTGGTAGTACAAATATTCTATAGTAACCATGTATACTAACATATAACTTGTAGCTTTCAGTGGTAGTACAAATATTCTATAGCACCATGTATACTACATATAGCTTCTAGTGGTAGTACAAATATTCTATAGTAACCATGTATCTGTACTGTAATATGTGATTTTCTTTATTTACTTATTGTAATAACTAGTTGTTTTTTTTAGAGCAGAAATCAAACTGAATGATAGAAAGATTGAGAAAGAGACGAGACAAGCAGAAATCAAACTGAATGATCGAAAGATTGAGAAAGAGACGAGACAAGCAGAAATAAATAAACCAATCAAACAAGAAACATCAAAAAGTAAAAAATTATCACGGCAAATATAAAATAAAAAAAATCAAATGGAAAGATGATTATGAGAAAGAAAAAATAAAGCATAAACGCATAAAAGAATAAACAAGAACACAAACATCAGAATATTGGAAAGTGGAAGAAAAAAATGAGCTAGCTTTGTATTTGATATATAAGGTTGCCACACTAGAAACTCATAAAGGTTTCTTTAACCAACTGTATGAGCTGCAGTGTAGCCATATCTTACCTGGGAAAATGTCATTAAGGTTAACTGCAGCTCTGTTAGTATCAATAGTCAGTTTATGCACTGCAGTTTTGACAGGGAACACAGGCTTTAACACCAACCTGGCAGGGAGTTGTGCCTTTGTCATTGTGACTCGTCGACCACCTGATAAAATATGAATATAAGCAAAACATCTGCAACGTGAAAGCAATGAAACATCTGCATCCTGTATGTAACGAAACATCTGAATTATGTATGCAATGAAACATCTGAACCTGTATGCAATGAAACATCTGATCCATGCAATGAAACATCTGAATCCTGTATGCAATGAAACATCTGCATCCTGTATGCAATGAAACATCTGAATTATGTATGCAATGAAACATCTGAATCTGTATGCATGAAACATCTGAATCCTGTATGCAATGAAACATCTGAATTATGTGAAATCAGTATTGAAACATCTGAATTCTGTATGCAATGAAACATCTGAATTCTGTATGCAATGAAACATCTGAATTATGTATGCAATGAAACATCTGAATTCTGTATGCAATGAAACATCTGAATTATGTATGCAATGAAACATCTGAATTATGTATGCAATGAAACATCTGCATCCTGTATGCAATGAAACATCTGAATTCTGTATGTAATGAAAATCTAATCATGTATGCAGGAAACATCTGCATCCTGTATGTACATGAAACATCTAGAATCATGTATGCAATGAAACATCTGAATCCTTTCAACCTGTGATGCAATGAAACATCTGAATCTTATGCAATGAAACATCTGAATCTGTATGCAATGAAATATTTGAATCTGTATGCAATGAAACATCTGAATTATGTATGCAATGAAACATCTGAATCCTGTATGCAATGAAACATCTGAATTCTGTATGCAATGAAACATCTGCAATCTGTATGCAATGAAACATCTGAATCTGTATGCAATGAAACATCTGAATTTGTATGAATGAAACATCTGAATTATGTATGCAATGAAACATCTGAATTCTGTATGCAATGAAACATCTGAATTATGTATGCAATGAAACATCTGAATCATGTATGCAATGAAACATCTGCATCCTGTATGCAGAAAATCTGAATTTGTATGTAATGAAACATCTGCATCCTGTATGCAATGAAACATCTGAATTCTGTATGTAATGAAACATCTAAATCATGTATGCAGGAAACATCTGCATCCTGTATGCAATGAAACATCTGCATCCTGAATCCTGTATGCAACAAAACATCTGAATCCTGTATGCAATAAAACATCTGAATCGAGTATGCAATGAAACATATGAATCATATTGGCAATGAAACATCTGAATCCTGTATGCAATGAAATATTTGAATCCTGTATGCAATGAAACATCTGAATCCTGTATGCAACGAAACATCTGAATTATGTATGCAATGAAACATCTGAATCCTGTATGCAATGAAACATCTGCATCCTGTATGCAATGAAACATCTGCATCCTGTATGCAATGAAACATCTGCATCCTGTATGCAATGAAACATCTGAATTCTGTATGCAATGAAACATCTGAATTCTGTATGCAATGAAACATCTGAATTCTGTATGCAATGAAACATCTGAATTATGTATGTAATGAAACATCTGAATTATGTATGCAATGAAACATCTGCATCCTGTATGCAATGAAACATCTGAATCCTGTATGCAATGAAACATCTGCATCCTGTATGCAATGAAACATCTGAATTCTGTATGCAATGAAACATCTGAAATCATGTATGCAATGAAACATCTGATCTGTATGCAATGAAACATCTGAATCTGAACTATGCAATGAAACATCTGAATCCATGTATGCAGAAACATCTGAATCATGTATGCAATGAAACATCTGAATCCTGATATCTGTATGCAATGAAACATCTGAATCCTGTATGCAATGAAACATTGAATCTGTATGCAATGAAACATCTGAATCCTGTATGCAATGAAACATCTGAATCCTGTATGCAATGAAACATCTGAATCCTGTATGCAATGAAACATCTGAATCCTGTATGCAATGAAACATCTGAATTCATTATGCAATGAAACATCTGAATCCTGTATGCAATGAAACATCTGAATCTGTATGAATGAAACATCTGAATCCTGTATGCAATGAAACATCTGCATCCTGTATGCAATGAAACATCTGAATTATGTATGCAATGAAACATCTGAATTCTGTATGCAATGAAACATCTGAATTCTGTATGCAATGAAACATCTGAATTCTGTATGCAATGAAACATCTGAATCCTGTATGCAATGAAACATCTGAATTATGTATGCAATGAAACATCTGAATTATGTATGAATGAAACATCTGAATCTGTATGCAATGAAACATCTGAATCTGTATGAATGAAACATCTAAATCATGTATGCAGGGAAACATCTGCATCCTGAATCATATGAAGAAACATCTGAATCCTGTATGCAACGAAACATCTGAATCCCGTATGCAATAAAACATCTGAATCGAGTATGCAATGAAACATATGAATCATATTGGCAATGAAACATCTGAATCCTGTATGCAATGAAATATTTGAATCCTGTATGCAATGAAACATCTGAATTATGTATGCAATGAAACATCTGAATCCTGTATGCAAGAAACATCTGAATCTGTATGCAATGAAACATCTGAATCCTGTATGCAATGAAACATCTGCATCCTGTATGCAATGAAACATCTGCATCCTGTATGCAATGAAACATCTGAATTCTGTATGCAATGAAACATCTGAATTATGTATGCAATGAAACATCTGAATTATGTATGCAATGAAACATCTGAATTCTGTATGCAATGAAACATCTGAATTATGTATGCAATGAAACATCTGAATCATGTATGCAATGAAACATCTGCATCCTGTATGCAATGAAACATCTGAATTCTGTATGTAATGAAACATCTGCATCCTGTATGCAATGAAACATCTGAATTCTGTATGTAATGAAACATCTAAATCATGTATGCAGAAACATCTGCATCCTGTATGCAACGAAACATCTGAATCCTGTATGCAACAAAACATCTGAATCCTGTATGCAATAAAACATCTGAATCGAGTATGCAATGAAACATGAATCATATTGGCAATGAAACATCTGAATCCTGTATGCAATGAAATATTTGAATCCTGTATGCAATGAAACATCTGAATCCTGTATGCAATGAAACATCTGAATTATGTATGCAATGAAACATCTGAATCCTGTATGCAATGAAACATCTGCATCCTGTATGCAATGAAACATCTGAATCCTGTATGCAATGAAACATCTGAATTCTGTATGCAATGAAACATCTGAATTATGTATGCAATGAAACATCTGAATTCTGTATGCAATGAAACATCTGAATTCTGTATGCAATGAAACATCTGAATTCTGTATGCAATGAAACATCTGAATCCTGTATGCAATGAAACATCTGAATCCTGTATGCAATGAAACATCTGAATCCTGTATGCAATGAAACATCTGAATTCTGTATGCAATGAAACATCTGAATCATGTATGCAATGAAACATCTGAATCTGTATGCAATGAAACATCTGAATTGTATGAATGAAACATCTGAATTATGTATGCAATGAAACATCTGAATCCTGTATGCAATGAAACATCTGAATCCTGTATGCAATGAAACATCTGCATCCTGTATGCAATGAAACATCTGAATTCTGTATGCAATGAAACATCTGAATCTGTATGCAATGAAACATCTGAATCGTATGCAATGAACATCATCTGAATCCTGTATGTCAAAATCTGAATCCTATATGCAATAAAACATCTGAATCAGTATGCAATGAAACATATGAATCATATGCAATGAAACATCTGAATCCTGTATGCAATGAAATATTTGAATCCTGTATGCAATGAAACATCTGAATCCTTATGCAATGAAACATCTGAAACTCGTATGCAATGAAACATCTGAATCCGTATGCAATGAAACATCTGAATCCTTATGCAATGAAACATCTGAATCCGTATGCAATGAAACATCTGAATCTGTATGCAATGAAACATCTAATCCTGTATGCAATGAAACATCTGAATCCGTATGCAATGAAACAAACCGATTCATTTTCTTTCGATCGTTCTACAGCCATTTTTATCATTCTATTGTGATATATAAACAGCCAAACATCAGAGCGTAATGTACGTGCACCAGCCTTCAGCACCTATTGAAGCACAGTTGCTTATCCTTGGGTGGGGTGTTTGATTTCAGCCAGCGTTTGTGTGTGGTATGCTTTGCTAGCCTTGACTGTCTCAGCCGAAAACCCACAAGGCAGCCGGTTGCCATTTTCTTTTAGGGCAGCGACCCTTAGACGGCCTGCCCTCCCAGACTTATGAGTGCCATCTGCCCAGCAAAACCGGTCATTTTAATGAACACCTTGGTTTGCCGCCTGTTCAGGTTTGTTTACGGTTTGTTCCGCTAGCCTTTGATTGTCCCCAATCAAACTACAAGGCAGCAGTAGTTCCCTGCGAGCAGAAACGCACACTGGCTTTACCTCTGCGGGGCTTTCCAGTTCTGCACATTTGGGAGGGACGCACACCCTCTTGCCTGCCATGCTTGCACTGGTTTTGACTCTGCTAGGCTTTCTAGTTGTTCTGATCATGTGGGTGGGACGCACACCCTCTTGCCTGTCATGTTTGCACTGGTTTTGCCTCTGCTGGGCTTTCCAGTTGTTCTGCTCATGTGGGTGGGACGCACGCCCTCTTGCCTGCCATGCTTGTCGCTGCAGTGCTTGCCTCGCTTTCCGCGCCGGCCTGCCCCTCGATGGGGCCCACTATGGCTTTGCCGGCATGCGTGCTCACTCTGCCCTGGTGCCTACCTCACCATTTCCGTCAATTCCCACTGGGCTGTCCGACTTCGAGGGGCAAAACCAAGTTTCGCCCCATGATGCCCATGTGCATCTCAGCTCGACTGGACTCCCAGCATACTCATTGGCTCTAGAGTAGCGCTAAAGAGAGCATGCTTGGGCTCGAATTTCGCCACACGCGGTCAACATCTCTTCGATGGCTTTGTTGTGCCCCATCTCTGTGATGGGGACCGGTGCTTCGACCTATGTGGCCCAGCTTGCGGTTCAACTCGGCACCCAGCATACTCATCGGCTCTAGAGAGGCGGCTCAAGAGAGAGCAACAAATATTCAGTTTTGTATAAGATAATAGAAATATAACGGTAGCTGGATGAAGTGAAATGACATTTCAGCTGCAACAATTAGAAGTGAAAAGAGAACTATTCAAACAAGTAAATGACAAATACAGTATTTTGATCACATTAAAAGTTGATGAAACCCTGTTGTTGACCATACTAAAGAGGACATTTGAGGCTAACAGAGCATGGGGAAGACAATTGAGGGTAACAGAGCATGGGGAAGACAGTTGAAGGTAACAGAGCAGGGGGAAGACAGCAGTTGGAGGGCAGTAAACGGAGCAAGGGAAGACAGTTGAGGGTAACAGAGCAAGGGGAAGACAGTTGAGGGTAACGGAGCAAGGGGAAGACAGTTGAGGGTAACAGAGCAAGGGGAAGACAGTTGAGGGTAACAGAGCATGGGGAAGACAGTTGAGGCTACCTGAGCAAGGGGAAGACAGTTGAGGGTAACAGAGCAAGGGGAAGACAGTTGAAGGTAACAGCATGGGGAAGACAGTTGAGGGTAACAGAGCATGGGGAAGACAGTTGAGAGCAACAGAGCATGGGGAAGACAGTTGAGGGTAACAGAGCATGGGGAAGACAGTTGAGGCTAACTGATCAATGGGAAGACAGTTGAGGGTAACAGAGCAAGAAGAACACAGCAAAGGTAACAGAGCAAGGAGAACACATCAAATGTAACTGAGCAAGGGGAAGACAGTTGAGGCTAACAGAGCAAGGAGAAGGCAGTTGAGGCTAACTGAGCAAAGGGAAGACAGTTGGAAGAGTACCATTAGGGAAAGGAATAGAATTTGTTAGAGATTCCTTGTGGCCAACCTTCAAAGTGAAAATGGCACATGTGATGAGGATTCCATGATAACAGTAAAAGACACTAACATTTTAAAGCTGACTACAGCCATTGTTACCCATGGCTGAGGTATAGTACAGATATCTGAATTCCATGTGTGAAGGTAGACTCAGAGAAACGCTGAAACACAGCAACAAAAGTTCATGGCATATTGGGATCTGTAACAGTAGGATGAGGTAAGAAAACAAGTAAGTAAATGTTGAACATAGATACAGAGAAAGTATTATGTTGAACATAGATACAGAGAAAGTATAATGTTGAACATAGATACAGAGAAAGTATAATCTTGAACATAGATACAGAGAAAGTATAATGTTGAACATAGATACAGAGAAAGTATAATGTTGAACATAGATACAGAGAAAGTGAGTGATTCACAAATCAGATTCAACTAGTCTACTCTGAACTAGACACATACTATCTAATCAAGTGGATTTACTCTACTGACTGGTTAAGTGTGTGTGCGCGTAGAGGGTGGTAGATGTATCTTTGAGGGAGTATACATTTACACTTATGCAGCCTCTACCAGGCAGTGGAGTTTGTACTTTTGATACCAGATTGATGGCTCTCCTGCAACTATTTCTGATGGAGTAGGTTTCCAGATTTTTCTTGCTAATCTCACAGAACTGCTGCTTGACTCAAAGTGACTATGGGTACCATATCTTGAATTGGATAGTCTTCAACAAGAATAAGACTCCCTTACAACCATAAGCTTGAACTAGTCTTAAACATGAATAAGACTTTGCCATGACTCTCTTACAACCATAAGTCATCTGAAGAAGAAGATGATATCGTTGATTCCTATAGAAGTCTGAACACTCTGCATGCACATTAAGTTTCTTGTAAGTACCTTATCTTAATGAGTTGTCCTTTATTACTAGAAACTTGATCAGAAATGATGCATAACAACAAAGATATAATTGTGTTGGGGTTGAGACTAGACTAAAGGCATCATGAATCAGCCAAACTATACAAATATGTGACCTAGTAGACAATATTCTGTCAAGTTATGGGGAAGAAAGAGAGGGGTCCGGTGGATTAGAGCTAACAACCCAAATCTATATACCTTAAAAATAGAGCTAAAGACCACTATATGAAATGGCAACATAAAAAAAAATACCCAAATTCCATTTCATAACTGGTTCATCTTAGATTAAAATTTTCATAACCGAACACACTCTGACAACAATGAGATATAAAAAGATCTGATAAGGCCACCAAATTTACTGCAGGTAATTAGAATATATATATATATATATATATATATATATATATATATATATATATATATATATATATATATATATATATATATTTATACTCTATTATAAAAATGAATGTATGTATGTATGTTTGTTTGTTACCTATAGACTCCGAAACTACTGAACAGATGTAGCTGAAATTTACAGGATATGTTTGTTTTGATGTCGGATGCTACCTGTCACAGTTTGAAATAGGTAGCTGAAGCTTTCAAAAATCTAAAAATAATAACACGCTCATTTCATCGAGAGTTTCTAACCAAATTCCCAAATTAACGTTTCCGAAGTCTACGTGTACGTATTAGTATATACACATCAGATTTAGCTGAAATTTATAGGATATGTTTGTTTATGTTTGTTTTGATGTCGGAATGCTACCTGTCATAGTTTTAAATATGTATCGCTGACAATTTTAGAGAAAAATCATTTAAAAATCGAAAACGCAAATTTCATCGGGAGTTTCTTCCGGAAGTTTACAGTAGGGCATCTACAGATTCGATGACGTATGATTCAAGTCAATATTTCAAACAAGCCTATAAGCTGAATTTAAAATACGTAACCAGGTTTGTTTCTAATCATGATCATAGATACTGCAAATCATATTTTAAGTTATCGGCAACTATTCCATCAATGTTTGTTAGCTATGTTGGCAAAAATTGCTCTATATTTGATTAAACCAACAAAACTACATCCGAGGAATACGTCATTTGAGGGAAGCTATTGGTCGGCATTTCTATAAATGGCAAGATGGTTATTTTGCCATCAACGTTTACCTGATGTACAATGTACACGTTATATGTATGAATATTACCCAATATTAGATTACACGACAGAAACAGGGTTACCATTTATTATTTTGTAAATCAATCCATACCATTGACCGCTATAGCGGCGCGCAATTCTAAATTAGTACAACCATTTCGCAATAGGTGGCGTGAGTAGTTTCGACAAATGATTCATACAGTTTACAAAAATTTTTCAAAACATTTTACGAGAAGTTTCTATGCATTTCCTAATAGAATTTAATCAAATGCTAATTTTTTTATTTATTCCAGCGAAACATCAACAGTGATATTTGATTACGTGTGTGAAGACAAACAAGCTGCAGTTATTTCTACACGCTCTTCACGAATTTTCCACACATTTGCAATTATTATGCCTGAATATTACCCAATATTAGATTACATGACAGAAACGGGGTGATCATTTAATATTTTGTAAATCAATCCATACCATTGACCGCTATAGCGGCATGCAATTCTAAATTAGTACAACCATTTCGCAATAGGTGGCGTGAGTAGTTTCGACAAATGATTCATACAGTTTACAAAATTTTTCAAAACATTTACGCGAAGTTTCTATGCATTTCCTAATAGAATTTAATCAAATGCTAATTTTTTTATTTATTCCAGCGAAACATCAACAGTGATATTTGATTCCCTGTGTGAAGACAAACAAGCTGCAGTTATTTCCACACGCTCTTCACAAATTTTCCACACATTTGCAATTATTATGCCTGAATATTACCCAATATTAGATTACATGACAGAAACGGGGTGACCATTTAATATTTTGTAAATCAATCCATACCATTGACCGCTATAGGCTAAATTCTAAATTAGTACAACCATTTCGCAATAGGTGGCGTGTGAGTAGTTTCGACAAATGATTCATACAGTTTCTAAATTTTTCAAAACATTTTACTCGTAGTTTCTATGCATTTCCTAATAGAATTTAATCAAATGCTAATTTTTTTATTTATTCCAGCGAAACATCAACAGTGATATTTGGATTCTGTGTGAAGACAAACAAGCTGCAGTTATTTCCACACGCTCTTCACGAATTTTCCACACATTTGCAATTATGCTCCTGAAAATATTGCCCAATATTAGATTACATGACAGAAAGGCATTACTATTATAGCACATTTGAAATCAATTCATACCATTAAACCGTGCCTAAAAGCAGCAGTAATTAAAAATTAGTACAACCATTTTGCAATAGGTGCTGAGTAGTTTCGACAAATGATTCATAGTTTTCCTGATTTTTAAAAAACATTTATCGAGTTTCTATGCATTTCCTAATAGAATTTAATCAAATGCAATTTTTTTATTTATTCCAGCAAACATCAAAGTGATATTTAATTCCATGTGGAAGACGAACAAGATGAAAAGTTTTTTCCCACACGCTCTTCACGAATTTTCCACACATTTGCAATTATGCCTCCCAAACAAAAAGCTATTGGCCCATCTACACCTAGAGCACGAAAGAGAAAGGCATTAAAGCTTCAGAAACAGATGAGCAACAGAAAGCAAGACTGAAAACCTGTTCATAGCCCCGCTAAGCCCGCTTGGCCCTGAAACAGACGAGCAAACGGAAGCAAGACTAGGAACCAATCGAGTACGCACTGCTCAAGTCCGTTCAGCTGAAACAATCGAGCAACGGAAGCAAGTCTGCAAACCGTTCGGATACGCACTACTCTATCCAGACAACACTGCACTGATTTAAATCTAGGTGCATTCCATTACAATACTAATTATGATTACAGTCTTCATCCAAATGTGGTTATTGGAAAATGGATAGATTATGCATGTATTGCTACAGTTTTAATCAAAATCCTGACATTCGTTGTTCATCATCTGTTTGTCTCATCAGCATTCGATCGAGTATTGCAACGGGGAAATCGATCAAGTACATTTGCAAATATGTCAACAAAGGAAGCAATATGGCAGTTTTTGGAGTGGCAAATATAACTGCATCCATCGATGAAATCGAGCATTATCAACTGGGACGTTACATTAGTAGCAATGAAGCAGTATGGCACATTTTATCATTTCCAATTCATGAACGACATCCAACAGTTGTTCATTTGGCAGTGCACCTTGAAAATGGACAGCGCGTGTACTTCTCAACAGATAATGTACATGCACGAGCATTGTCACAATCGCCAACAACGTTAACTGCATTTTTCTCATTGTGTAGAGATGATATATTTGCAAAGACGCTACTTACTCTGAACTGCCAACATACTACACATGGAATGCAGCAGCAAAAGTTTAACGTCGCAAACAAGGTAAAGTAGTTGAAGGACATTCCAATTTATATTCGACCAATGCGTTAGGTCGTTTGTACACTGTTCATCCAAACAATGCAGAATGCTTTACTTGCGATATTGTTAATCAACAAACGTGACCAACATCCTTCCAAGAATTGAGAACAGTTAACGGTCACGTATGTGCTACTTATCGTGAAGCTTGCCAAGAATTAAATCTTCTTGAAAACGATGCACATTGGGACACTTCACTCGCTGATGCATCCAATACTGCACGATCACAGCAAATACGCACACTATTTGCAGTAATATTAACAACGTGCTTCCCATCCAATCCAAAAGAACTTTGGGAAAAATACAAAGACTACATGAGTGAAGACATCCTACATCGCTTGCGTAAGGCAATCAAAATCCTGACATTAAATTCACACCAAACGTATATAATGAGGCATTGGTTTCAATTGAGGACATATGTTTGCAATCACTAATAAAGCACTGGTAATGGGAATGGATCGCCAGAACGATCTGCAAACAACCTTTCGATTGTGAGTTGGAACGAGAAACACACTTTGATATCAACGAATTGAGTACATTTGTTCAAACGAATCTTCCAAAATTGATTCCGAACAACATAGCATATGACAGAATTATGCATGCAATTACAAGTCAAAACTGTGGATTGTATTTCATAGATGCGCCCGGAGGCACAGGCAAAACTTTTCTCATTTCAATTATTTTGGAATCACGAAAATAATATTGCACTGGCAATCGCATCTTCTGGAATTGCAGCAACTCTTTAGATGGTCAACAGCACATTCAGCGCTGAAATTGCCATTGAATATGCAAATCACTGAGACACCAACATGCAATATCAACAAAAATTCTGCAATGGGTAAAGTACTCCAATTATGTCAACTCATTATATGGGATGAATGTACTATGCGCATAAAAAGCATTAGAAACGCTTCATCGACACTGAAAGATTTGAGAGGAAATGACCAGCTCTTCGGTGGCGTACTCATTTTATTGTCTGGCGATTTCCGGCAAACTCTACCAGTTATACCAAGATCAACACCGCTGATGAACTTAATGCATGCCTGAAATCATCAGTTTTATGGCGACACATACAGAAATTGACTTTGAAGACCAATATGCGTATACAACTACAACATGATGAAACCTCTAAACGTTCGCAAAACAATTGTTGGATATTGGGAATGGGAAAATGCCAATCGATGATTCCACACGATGTATCACATTGCCAACAAACTTCTGTAACATCATAGCGACCACAGACGAATTGATTCATAAAGTTTTCCCAAATATTGCACATAATTACAAAAATCATCAGTGGCTCAGTGCACGTGCAATATTAGCAGCAAAAAACAAGGATGTATATGACATGAATTTGAGCATTCAAAACAAAATACCAGGCGAAGTGACAACGTATAAGTCCATCGATACTGTAATGAATCAAGACGAAGTTGTCAATTATCCAACTGAATTCTTGAATTCACTTGATTTGCCAGGCATGCCACCACATGTTTTAACATTGAAAATTGGCGTGCCTATCATTCTTCTCAGAAACATTAATCCACCACGATTTTGCAACGGTACTAGACTTTTAGTGAAAATATGATGAACAATATCATCGAAGGTACAATTTTAAATGGAAAATTTTAAGGAGAAGATATACTATTGCCACGCATCCCAATGATTCCAACAGACATGCCATTCGAATTCAAACGCTTGCAGTTTCCCGTGCGACTCGCCTTTGCAATGACCATCAACAAATCACAAGGACAATCACTACAAGTGTGTGGACTACATTTGGAAAATCAATGCTTTTCACATGGACAGCTATATGTGGCCTGTTCACGTGCGGAAAACATTCTGATTTATTCGTGATGCACCAGAGGGAAAAAACAAAAATATTGTATATCCAAAAGCACTTCAATAAACAGAATTGAAAAGAAACGTTAAATTGTAAGTTTTTTTCTCCAAGAAAATGAACAAAAGGACAATGATAAAACAAATAATTACTACATATTGTTATAGCAAGTTTCTTTAAATTCAATTTCTTTGGAGGCGAGTAACGCGCGAGGGTACAGCCAGTATATATATATAAATCATTTTAAGAGCAAGGGTTTTGTGTGGTATTATTAGCTGACTGACAAATATTGTCATATTGTTTTACTTCCTAATATGTTTGAACAAATCTGCAATGAAATATTACTATATCTAGATGTCGATTTTCAATTATGTGACTGGCCCATCGTCTATAGCAAAATCAATAACATGTTTCGCTAGTAAACACATGAAGTGCTAATTCCATGGTTCAAGACCAGCTTGGACACACACAACAAAATGTTGGTGTGTATCACAATTTTCAGTGTGCAAAATGTGGTGTCTCTAAAATCTTAGTGTATGCAAGCCTCACACAACACTATCCATCCTCTTTCCTGGGTATGTTCATATAGCTAACAAATATGCAGCAGTCAGATAACTTTGAGAAGAAATATATCAAATCTGGCAAATGTCAAGAGAGTCTAACAGTAAATGTAGATTTCTTACTGATCTCAGTCAAAGTAAAGTCTGATTGGTTGCATGCCAGTGGCCATGGGCAGTGAATCTCCAACTTAACCATCTCCAGGACTAGACGACTCTTCATTTGAATCTGTAAACAGTAAACAAGTCAGCAGTCATAGAGAACAACTCCAAATGCACTGATGGACTGACAAGTAAAATAGGAACAAACTGTATATCAGCACAAGTTTTAAAGGAGATGAAACAATACAAAACTAATATTTTAGGCATCACAGAAGCAAGACTCTGGGAAATGGAAATTAGGAACAGGGATCCATGTCTATACTGATGGTTCAGCTTTCAAAGCCACTACTTACGCTGGCTGCGCATATACCTGAAATATCCAGATGGAACTACCTATAGTTACTGTGCTCCTTGTGGTAATATATGTTCCAACTATGAGGCAGAGATTATAGCCATAAAGACTGCTGTAGACCTAGTCCACCAGCAGTTTGAACTTGGAGAGAATATTGTCCAAGACATGATAGTATTCACTGACTCACAATCCACACTACAAGCTTTAGAAGAACCGCAGAATCAGTCAAATGAGATCCAGTCATTGGCATCAGGCATCCACAATCTGATTTCCTCCTTTGATATTAATGTCATTCTACAGTGGATCACTGGACACACAAATATCCCAGGAAATGACAAGGCAGATCATCTGGTCAAACAGGGATCATCAAAACCATAAATAGACAAAGCTATTAGCATACAAAGTATAAAACAGATTCTGAAAAACAACTCCAGAGAAGATTGGCTGAACCGATGGGCTATGGGGACGACTGGTCGGTACATGTATGCAGAGATGAATAGACCAAACCCCAAGGACAATATAAATCTGCTACAACGAAAAGATCAAAGCACTATCTTTCAGTTAAGAACAGGACATGTTGGACTGAATTACCACCTACACAGAATAAAACCCACACACCTACCACACTGTAGAAAGTGCAGTCATTCATGTGAGACAGTACAGCATATCTTGCTTGAATGCCCTGGACTACATAAAGCTAGACAAGAACTCCTCCCACCACACCCTTCTGTTCATAATATCCTTTACACTAGTCTTCCACAATTACAGAACACATGCAGATTCTACAAATTGGCATTGGCTGCCCAAGAGTGAAAACTCGCAGCCCTGGTTAGAAGAAGAAGAAGAAGAAGGAACAGGGAAAGTGATCATTTGGTCAAGCAGAACAAATGGGCAAGATAAAGAAAGAGTCAAACATACTACAAGAACAAAGCAATACATGATTAAAATTGAAAACAATAAAAGAATATCTTTTATATATCAGATGATGATAGCAAGCCTTCATGGAAAAATCATTCATAGGCGCCATATAAGTTGCCATTACTGCATCTGAATTATTAGTAGGCAAACACAAACAAAATATATCTGATTAAATTGCAAATATGCCTGCATTAGTGTGCTATTCTTTAAAAGAAGTTGAAATCATGGTAACAGATTCTATGTAAGACACAATACAAGCAACAATAGCCAATGTCTATAAACATAATGTCTGAATGATTATTGGGGATTTCAATGTTCCAGTGGGAAATGACAAGAGTAGCAGGGAAAAAATAATGGACAAACATGGAATAGGCTTTACAAGTCAAACAATCGAGAAAGGTTGTGCAAATGTAGCTGAATAACTTAGCTGATTATTGATGAAACACTATTTCCCACAAAGAAGATTACATAAAACAATATGAAGATACCCAGATGGTCATCTGGTAGCCTTCTATAGCAAGTGATGATGACAAAATCTCAGACATTGCTGCTGCACCTCTCTGGTGTGTGTGTGGAGGTGACTGTAGAGTCCAATACTAGAACAGAATCCCCTACCACAGGTGGGGCATACATGATCAAGGTTAGACATGTGCGTGTTGTGTGCTCTGTCTTTTCGCACAGCTGCTTTCTCTGTGCCTCAACAATGCGATGATTCTCAGTTGTGCGGGTTCCTCTTTGTTGTTACAGACCACATTTGGTGATCTTGCAAGGGATTCCCAGCACGTGGTGTCTATATCGAGCATTTCAGAGACACTTTAAGAGTGTCTTCAAAGCGCTTTTCTGTCCACCAGCTGACCGTCTGCCCCCTTCAAGTTCGCCATACATCAACTGTTGTGAGATGCGTTTATCAGGCATTCGAGCAACGTGACCGACCCATCTCATTTGGGCCTTCTGCAACAGGGTGTTGACGCTGGGATCTTTGCTCTTGTGAGGACTTCACTGTTTGGAATTTTGTCCTTCCAGTTTATATTTAGTATTCTGCGTCGACAGCTTGTGTGGAAATGGTTTAATTTTCTTGCGTGTCTGCTATACACTGTCCATGTCTCGCTTGCATATAGCAGTGTGGTTAGCACTATGGCCTGGTAAACTTTCAGCTTTGTGACTATGCTTATCCCCTTCCGCTCCCACAGTGACACATAACCTTCCGAACGCAGCACTGGCTTTGGTTATCCTATTGTTGACCTCAGAATCTATGTTTGCTGATCTGATAGAGGCTGCCAAGATAAGCAAAGTTGTCCGTTGGCAGGAGATGCTGGTGTTTAATGTTGATGATTGGATCACAGTACTGATCTCTAGGGGCGGGCTGGAACATGACCTCTGTTTTTTTGGTGTTAATGGTGAGGCCAAACATCACAGGCCATTGAGAACTTGTCCATGTAAGTCTGCATTTCTTCCTCAGAGTTGGTAGCGACGGCGCAGTCATCAGCAAATAACAGGTTTGAGATAGTTGATTCTTTTACCTTGGTGGAAGATTTTAACCTCCGAAGATTGAATAGATTACCATCTGTCCTGTATCTAATCTTTACCCCATGTTTGTCGCCTTCCCAAAAGACATCCGTGAGCATAGCAGCAAACATCATGCTGAAGAGTGTTGGGCAAGTACACAGCCCTGTTTGACGCCGCAGGACCTGGAAGGCTTCCGACAGCTCCCCTTCATCAAGTACATGTGCCATCATGCCCTCGTGAAACTGTTAGACGATCTTGATGAATTTCACTGGGCATCCAAATTTTTCCATGATCTTCCATAGACCCGCTCTGTTGACCTGGTCAAAAGCCTTTGTCAGATCGACAAAGACCATGTAGAGGTTACGGTGCTGTTCTTGGCATTTCTCCTGTAATTGGTGAGCAGCAAATATCATGTCTGCTGTTCCACGACCTGCTCTGAAGCCACATTGGGTCTCAGGAGTAAGTCCTGTTCCAGGTGATCGATTAATCGATTGAGGAGGACTATGGCCAGTATCTTGCCAGCAATTGACAGGAGGGAGATCCCCTGTGATTATCGCAGGCCTGGCGGTTTCCTTTGCGCTTGTACAGGTGGACAATAGTGGCATCCTTTAGTTCTAGATGGTCATACAGGCAGATGGTCATACAAGGAGATGGTCATACAGGCAGATGGTCATACAGGCAGATGGTCATACAGGCAGATACAGGCAGATGGTCATACAGGCAGATGGTCATACAGAAAATAAGATTGATCATGTTTTAATCAACAGAAAGTGGAGACATTCACTACAAGATGTGAGAGTAAGACGATTTGTTAGAAAGTGGAGATATTCACTGCAAGATGTGAGAGTAAGAAGATTGCTATATATTAGAAAGTGGAGACATTCACTGCAAGATGTGAGAGTAAGAAGATTGCTAGATATTAGAAAGTGGAGACATTCACTGCAAGATGTGAGAGTAAGAAGATTGCTAGATATTAGAAAGTGGAGATATTCACTGCAAGATGTGAGAGTAAGAACATTGCTAGATATTAGAAAGTGGAGATATTCACTGCAAGATGTGAGAGTAAGAAGATTGCTAGATATTAGAAAGTGGAGACATTCACTGCAAGATGTGAGAGTAAGAAGATTTGTTAGAAAATGGAGACATTCACTGCAAGATGTGATGTAACAGGGTTATGCAAGACCCGAGGATGGAACAGAGGTCAACTGGTCAGCCATACTTTGAATGCCAACTGATGGTAAAATGGTCAACCATACTCCAACATACAGAAGTAGGCAATGGTCAATCCATCCGGGTTCTTTTTGCACATAGCACACTTGTAGGGCAGCAGAAGAGCAAGAGATCGCCATCAACAGAGTGTGTAAGATGAAACCTTGGTATGTGAGCAAGATGGAAGGAAAGTAGTTGAGAAGAAGAAGGGTCACCATCAATCAAGAAACAAAAGAGCAAAGATTGTGCTGATCAAATAGAGGACTGTACGATAGAACCCAGAGAAGAAGTGTTTCTTTTGAGTCATAGAGAAATCTCTAAAATGACAGCCTGTTAAGAAATGCCTGCATCTAAGAGTGAAGCTATTGGATTGTGCTACTAAGACAACCAGAACATAGCGACAAAATCATATCAGAGAAGAAACGATGATGCTGAACCTTGAAGCCGAACAGTAAGTCGTGTTGTTAAAACGACTTGCACCCATTATAACTTGAACAACACAGAAGAAAAGTCGTAGTGATCGACTCAACCGTATACTTCAGTTCTGACCAGAAGATTCAACGACGATGTGCTTTGACGACAGAAGAGTTGTCAACTAGAAGGTTGTGAAGAACACACCTTAGGAGCTGAGAGCCTGAAGACCACCTTGCAGAGACCAGCAACGACTCATCTGAACGACAAAAGAGCGAAGGGTGTGAGGAACACAACTTAGGAGCTGAGAACTTGAAGATCGCCAGAGCTCATGACCTTCCAGAACGATTTCCTTCCAAGAAAGTCTGTTAGATAACGTTAAGGTAATACCCACATTTTGAACTATTGACATTTTTCTGTTTACTGGGTAATACCACATCAATTCTTGACTGGAGTGAGAGTAATAGAACATGGACTAATTTTGAGTTGTGAAATATTTCCCAAAGTTCAATTGAGATATGCATAGCCTGAGTTCATTATTAAATGATTTATCAATGTTATTGCTAATTGATCACAACGGTGTTAGGTCAGTTGTATTCACTAAAATCTTGGTTTGTAGTAAGACAGAAGTGTGGAAAGAGTGCTGTTATAGTTTGTAGTAAGACAGAAGTGTGGAAAGAGTGATGTTATAGTTTGTAGTAAGACAGAAGTGTGGAAAGAGTGATGTTATAGTTTCTAGTAAGACAGGTGTGGAAAGAGTGCTATTATATTAGTTTGTAGTAAGACAGAAGTGTGGAAAGAGTGATGTTATAGTTTGTAGTAAGACAGAAGTGTGGAAAGAGTGCTATTATATTAGTTTGTAGTAAGACAGAAGTGTGGAAAGAGTGATGTTATAGTTTGTAGTAAGACAGAAGTGTGGAAAGAGTGCTGTTATATTAGTTTGTAGTAAGACAGAAGTGTAGAAAGAGTGCTGTTATAGTTTGTAGTAAGACAGAAGTGTGGAAAGAGTGCTGTTATATTAGTTTGTAGTAAGACAGAAGTGTAGAAAGAGTGCTGTTATAGTTTGTAGTAAGACAGAAGTGTGGAAAGAGTGCTGTTATATTTAAAATCAAGAACATAGAATCAGTGGACGATCACGAGCCTTTCTTTTGGCAGTCCATTTTTCTTGGACTTTCCTGGGACGTACCAGCAGTTGGCCGTCAGGTTAGCTGATCTATTACAGTGAAAGTAAGAAGATTGCTAGATATTAGAAAGTGGAGATATTCACTGCAAGATGCAAGAACATTGCTAGATATTAGAAAGTGGAGATATTCACTGCAAGATGTGAGAGTAAGAAGATTGCTAGATATTAGAAAGTGGAGATATTCACTGCAAGATGTGAGAGTAAGAACATTGCTAGATATTAGAAAGTGGAGATATTCACTGCAAGATGTGAGAGTAAGAACATTGCTAGATATTAGAAACTAGCACAATTTAGTTGTAGGGAAACATGCACACTTTAGTTTAGGTTGCTATTTTCTTTCAAGGCAGCGACTCGTAGGCGGCCTGCCCTCCTGTGATGATGAACGTCATCTGCCCAGCTATACCCGTTTTGTTAATGGACTGCTTGGTTTGCCTACTGTCCAGTTTTGTGTACGGTTTGCTCCGCTAGTCTTTGATTGTCCCCAATCAAACTACGAGGTAGCATTAGTTCCCTCGAGCGAAACGCGCACTGGCTTTACAGTTGTTCTGCACATTCAGGTGGGACGCACACACTCGTGCCTGCCATGCATGTGCGCCTGCCGCTAGGTGGAGCCCACTATGGCATCGCCAGCGTGCGTGCTAGCTCTGCCCTGGTTACCATCAGTTTTCCCCGTGCTCACATTTTCCGTGCCTACCATGCATGCTGTGCTTGCCTGCCCATCGGCAGGTCCACTCTTGCATCGCCAGCGTGCGTGTCTTCCGTGCCTACCTTGCATGCCCTGCCCGCCCACCGGTGGGCCCACTCTTGCATCGCCAGCGTGTGTTTTCGCTTTGCGATGGTGCCTGCCTTATTGTCACCATCAGTTTTCGCCGTGCTCTTGTTTGCCTGGGTTGTACGATTCTAGGCTTATAATCGTGCCCTCATCCATGTGATAGGGGCCCAAGTTCCGCCATATGTGGACCCACGCGCAGTTCAGCTCGACTCCCAGCATACTCATCGGCTCAAGAGAGCATGCGCAGGCTCCGATTCGTCACGCTGGTCAACAACTCTGATGGCTTTAATTTGTGCCCATCCCTGTGATAGGGCCGAGTTTGCATATGTGGACCCATGTGCAGTTCAACTCGACTCCCAGCATACTCATCGGCTCAGAAGGCTAAAGAAAGAGTATGCGGGCTCTGAGTCGCCACGCGATTGCGTTATCCTTCCAGCTTTCCCATCAGCGAGAGACGACCATTGATAGTCACTCTGTGAGTTTGCCTGCTGTGTTGCGAGTAGATCCCATCTAGCGTGACTACCTTGCATCTCTACTTGCCCCAGGTAGCTCTCCACGGCACCTGCCTTCTAGCCAGAGGAACTACCATTGTTAACAGGGTCAACATGTGAGGTGAGGGCAGGGATTAGCCAGCACGCTAATCCTGGTGTGCCGTTGTTTTCTTGCGCTTTGACCCCTAAATGATATATGAGATAAAGAATTAATTTCAGAAGAATGAAGGATAGGCTCTATTATCAATTTATCTAAGAAGGATGATTTAAGAAATTGTAACAACTAGAGAGAAATAGTCTCTATTATCAAGTTATCCAAGAAGGATGATTTAAGAAATTGTAACAACTAGAGAGAAATAGGCTCTATTATCAAGTTATTCAAGAAGGGTGATTTTTTAAGAAATGCCTTGTGATATAACTAGAGAGAAATAGCTCTGTTATCAAGTTATCTAAGAAGGATGATTTAAGAAATTGTAACAACTAGAGAGAAATAGGCTCTATTATCAAGTTATCTAAGAAGGATGATTTAAGAAATTGTAACAACTAGAGAGAAATAGTCTCTATTATCAAGTTATCTAAGAAGGATGATTTAAGAAATTGTAACAACTAGAGAGAAATAGGCTCTATTATCAAGTTATCCAAGAAGGATGATTTAAGAAATTGTAACAACTAGAGAGAAATAGTCTCTATTATCAAGTTATCCAAGAAGGATGATTTAAGAACTCGCAACAACTAGAGAGAAATAGGCTCTATTATCAAGCTATCTAAGAAGGATGATTTAAGAAATTGTAACAACTAGAGAGAAATAGGCTCTATTATCAAGTTATCCAAGAAGGGTGATTTAAGAAATTGTAACAACTAGAGAGAAATAGCTCTGTTATCAAGTTATCTAAGAAGGATGATTTAAGAAATTGTAACAACTAGAGAGAAATAGGCTCTATTATCAAGTTATCTAAGAAGGATGATTTAAGAAATTGTAACAACTAGAGAGAAATAGTCTCTATTATCAAGTTATCCAAGAAGGATGATTTAAGAAATTGTAACAACTAGAGAGAAATAGTCTCTATTATCAAGTTATCCAAGAAGATGATTTAAGAACTCGAACAACTAGAGAGAAATAGCTCTATTATCAGTATCTAAGAAGGATGATTTAAGAACTCGCAACAACTAGAGAGAAATAGCTCTGTTATCAAGTTATCTAAGAAGGATGATTTAAGAAATTGTAACAACTAGAGAGAAATAGCTCTGTTATCAAGTTATCTAAGAAGGATGATTTAAGAAATTGTAACAACTAGAGAGAAATAGCTCTGTTATCAAGTTATCTAAGAAGGATGATTTAAGAAATTGTAACAACTAGAGAGAAATAGGCTCTATTATCAAGTTATCTAAGAAGGATGATTTAAGAAATTGTAACAACTAGAGAGAAATAGTCTCTATTATCAAGTTATCCAAGAAGAGTGATTTAAGAACTCGCAACAACTAGAGAGAAATAGGCTCTATTATCAAGCTATCTAAGAAGGATGATTTAAGAAATTGTAACAACTAGAGAGAAATAGGCTCTATTATCAAGTTATCCAAGAAGGGTGATTTAAGAAATTGTAACAACTAGAGAGAAATAGCTCTGTTATCAAGTTATCTAAGAAGGATGATTTAGAATTGTAACAACTAGAGAGAAATAGTCTCTATTATCAAGTTATCCAAGAAGGATGATTTAAGAACTCGCAACAACTAGAGAGAAATAGTCTCTATTATCAAGTTATCCAAGAAGGATGATTTAAGAACTCTGAACAACTAGAGAGAAATAGTCTCTATCATCTATCTAGAAGGATGATTTAAGAATCTGTACAACTAGAGAGAAATAGGCCTATTATTCAAGTTATCCAAGAAGGATGATTTAAGAAATTGTAACAACTAGAGAGAAATAGTCTCTGTTATCAAGTTATCAAGAAGGTGATTTAAGAAATCGTAACAACTAGGAGAAATAGCTCTATTATCAAGTTATCTAAGAAGGATGATTTAAGAAATTGTAACAACTAGAGAGAAATAGGCTCTATTATCAAGTTATCTAAGAAGGTGATTTAAGAAATTGTAACAACTAGAGAGAAATAGCTCTTTATCAAGTTATCAAGAAGATGATTTAAGAATGTAACAACTAGAGAGAAATAGCTCTTCAGCTATCTACAAAGGTGATTAGAATGCAAAGAAGAAAAAAATCTAAGAAGGATGATTTAAGAACTCGCGACAACTAGAGAGAAATAGGTTTATTATCAAGTTATCCAAGAAGGTGATTTAAGAAATGTAACAACTAGAGAGAAATAGCTCTGTTATCATTATCTAAGGAATAAGATTTAATAGAATATTCTGTACAAGATAAGAAGTTAGATTGTAACACTTAGAAGAATAGGCAAGTTTCTAGAAGATATCAAAATTGAAAATAGAAAATGTTCTATTATCATTTATCAGGATTTAGTCATCAACAACAGTAGAAGGCTCATATTCAAGCATCTAAGAAATGTTTAAGAAGATTGTATTCTGAAGAATAGCTCTATTTTATCCAAGAAGGATGATTTAAGAATTGTAACAACTAGAGAGAAATAGCTCTGTATCACTTCTAAGATATTAGTTCACAAGATAATGTTCTGATATGATAAGTTATCCAAGGATGTTTAAGATCGTGAACTAGAATAGTCTCTTTATCATTATTCAGCGATCGATTTAAGAGATCGTAAAAGAGAGAAAAGAAATCTAAGAAGGATGATTTAAGAACTCGCGACAACTAGAGAGAAATAGGCTTTATTATCAAGTTATCCAAGAAGGGTGATTTAAGAAATTGTAACAACTAGAGAGAAATAGCTCTGTTATCATTAACAAGAATAATATTTAGTAGAATGATTCTTCAAAGAATGAAAGTAGCATTGGATAACACAATTAGGAAAGAACAGGCAGGTTTCAGGAAAGATAATCAAGTATGAAAAATGAAAATCGTGGCATATCCATTTACAGGACTTAGTCATCAACAACAGTAAACGAGTTGTCAATTTTCTAGGCACCGCTTATATGTTTAGTAGTTTATCATTGCTTTCTGAATGGTGAGGTCTATTTTTATCATTTGTAAAAATCCAATGGGGCTAATTTGCTTCCAAACTTGCCAACCCCAAAGTTTGAACCACGAAGACTGGGCTGTAATCAAGCTCACTATCGCTGAAGTTACAGAAGTATGATCATGTTTTTACACTGCGCCAAATAGCTAAACATTTTTGACTTTGAAAAGGCATTTGATAGCCTGCCTGCACAGGAAAATCTCTATGATAAGATACACTCCAGCATTGTAGAATACCAAGACAAATGATTAGTGTAATTAAAGCATTGACTACTTTCAGTATCAAGCAGTTTGCAATAGCCAATTATACAGAACACTTTCAATGTCAGGAATAAAGAACAAATGAGGTCATGAAAATATTGAGCAAGAAGAGAGCAGGTGAATAAAGAAGATTCGTATAAATCTAAGATGTGCAATATATTCAAACTATTAAGTTCAATGCAAGGCAGAGTTAGTAACTTACTCTAACTGTTACAGATGTACAATATATTCAAACAATTAAGTTCAATGCAAGGAAGAGTTAGTGAGTTACTCTAACTGTTACAGATGTACAATATATTCAAACTATTAAGTTCAATGCAAGGCAGAGTTAGTGAGTTACTCTAACTGTTACAGATGTACAGTATATTCAAACAATTAAGTTCAATGCAAGGAAGAGTTAGTGAGTTACTCTAACTGTTACAGATGTACAATATATTCAAACTATTAAGTTCAATGCAAGGCAGAGTTAGTAACTTACTCTAACTGTTACAGATGTGCAGTATATTCAAACTATTAAGTTCAATGCAATGCAGAGTTAGTAACTTACTCTAACTGTTACAGATGTGCAGTATATTCAAAGTATTAAGTTCAATGCAAGGCAGAGTTAGTGAGTTACTCTAACTGTTACAGATGTACAGTATATTCAAACAATTAAGTTCAATGCAAGGCAGAGTTAGTAACTTACTCTAACTGTTACAGATGTACAATATATTCAAACTATTAAGTTCAATGCAAGACAGAGGTAGTAACTTACTCTAACTGTTACAGATGTACAATATGTTCAAACAATTAAGTTCAATGCAAGGCAGAGTTAGTAACTTACTCTAACTGTTACAGATGGCACAGGTTTCTCCTCTTTCAACTTGACTTCAGATGCTAACTGTGGAATGACACGCATGAAATGGTTGTGTCATAATGCACATACATAAACTATATGTTCATAATTTGTGTTGCTGCAACAGTACGAATAACAGACAAAGTAATTGACATGTAGACAATTATTAGCAATCCCATGGCTGTGACTAGAACAAAAGACAGTGAGTTGTGGAGGAGTATGATAACCTATGTCTATTGGCATGGTATTTTATGATGTTGATGACTATGACAATTGCTATATATACCCAAGGGCATCAATATCAACGCTGTCCAACCCGATGCCTGGGCACCATGGTAACCGTGTCACACATTCATGGCCCCACTATTTTACTTCGCAGGGTTTAAGTTTATCAGATTTCAAGAACACAAACTATTTTTCTGTTTTTTCTAGCCCTCCCACGAACACAGTCTTCTAACTTTTGCAATCATGTTTCATTATGTAATCATTCTACTGCCCCCTAACACCACCCTTTGCTTTTTCACTGAATAAAGCCTCAGCATCTTAACTACATTCATATATTTTCTATTGTTATTATTAGTAATATTGCATACTTCACTTGACGCCAGCATCTCTTTAACTATCAGTCAGAAGTGTAACAATATATACAAATTGTTGAACATCACTGATGTCCATTACAGAATATTGTTCTCATCTCACAGCCTGCCTGTTTCAGGTTTCTCTAATGCACTGTTGCCACCATCATCTTGGTCTGTCACTGCCTTGTCTTCCAAGAACCATGATATTCAATACTGCTCTCTCTAAACTGCTGTGACGTTTAATGTGACCAAAATATTTCAGTTTCTGGGACATGATACTGCTTATGAGTTAATTCTTCTCAATGTTCAGATCTGGAAGGATGCCATTATTCTTTCCCTTCTTTGTCCAGGACCTTGTCAGAATTGTTATGTAGCATAACAGTATCAGCATAGAAGGGATATATCTCATATTTACAAAAAGAAGATAGTATTTTAAAAACACCATCAACCAATGGAAAACAGCAACTAACAACAGAAATAAAAATAAATTTAAAAAAAACAAAGGAACCAATGTGTTCAATATTCAAAAGAAATAAAACAATTTTCTCCAACAATGTTCCTTCATTTTAAAATAATAAACAAGAGTACTATCTAAAGAGAAACAATAAATTGTAGCTAAAATGTAAATATTCAAGATACATAAACAATTTCAAACACACAGCACAAATAAAAATAGACAACTCACAGAAATATCATCTAAGTTTGGGCTGACATGAACATTAATGGATAAGTCATCTTCTGTCTTCAGTGATGGAGTGATTACTGCAAATAAAATCCAACAAAACAAGTCTAGTTCAAGTGTTTGGAGTACAGGTTAGTGATCATCTGTTATGCATCATCCTCATTTCAAAGAGGCAGATTCCTAGAAACAGGAATAACCTTTCAAATCTTCAAATATTCATCACATGACCATGATCAAGACATTAAATATTTAGCATCCCATCTGAAAGTTACAAAAAAAACAGACTCAGTGTGTCCAACCTTCCAAGCAAAATAAGATCATGGAAAAAGCTTAAATTAATGACGAGAAGGAAACAAAGACATACAAGCCCAAACAAGAAGACAGAACAGATCGTAAGGCAATGGAAAAGAAAGTAGTAAGACAAATGTCCAAAAATAAATTGTATGATTTAGTATCCAAGCAAAAATTATGGGAAATCTATATAAATAAAGACAATTAAAAATATAACATATAATTATACATGTATTTTTAAATCAATCCCAGTTGTTAAAATAAAAAAGTCATGACAACATTCAGTGAAGAGACTGAAGTACAATGAATTATTGAAAAGCAGAAATTGTAAACCTTTCCAATGCTGTCCTCACCAAATCTATAATGTAAACAGCTGTGAAGGCCGGCTGAAAATATATCTACACCATTTAGTATCAAAGCTGCACAATTATTTGTCTACACAATCACCAAGCAGGTCAATACATTTTTGCCAACAATGCATTAGTTTTGGAAACCTGTCAATAAAGAAATTGTTGTTTTGTTTTTGAAACCATTTCCTCACTTCAGACTTGACCTCTTCATCACATCTGAAGTGCTGGCCCTTCAAGTGTTCCTTTAGTTTTGGGAACAGATAGAAACCACTAGGAACCAGGTCTGGGCTATATGTTGGATGTGGCAGCACTGAAAAGTCCAGGTTATGTTATCTTATGTTATGTTATGCAATGAACATCATGGCACATTGGGCATTCTCATTCATGCTCTGTCCTCCGCTGCAGCAGCCATCCAAAGTTCATTTTCTCACAGTACCCATGAGAAGTTGATTACTATATCTTCTCTCTACCACAAAGACAACACTGTCTGGCATGTCCAAACTTAACGCCTAATTCTTGAACCCGTTCCAGTGTCTGAGACTTGCCCATGTCACATAATTGAGAGCGTACTGCATTGATGACATCAGCGCTGTCCATACTTCTGCCCGCTTGAGTCGGGCATTGTTTGCAAGAGAGTCAGCACGCTTGTTACCCGCACTCCAGCATGTCCAGGCGTGTACAGACAAGTCATTTACTTGAGATGTGATCTCCGAATGATGTCCACCCATTCCACACACATACTTCCAGATTCAATCATTTGAAGCATATTCATTGAGTCTGACATGATAATCATATGGGTAACCTGTTGCTCAGCCACCCAAGACAGAGTCCTGGAGGTAGCAGTGATCTCCATAGTCATGCTCGATGTTGTTATCTCAAAAGCCAGCAGTCATGAAGTGTGTGACCGTTGCATTGTGCTGAGTAAGTCCACGATGACCTGGTACCACGTTTGACAGAGCCATCGGTGTAGATAATGATATCACCTGAATGGGAGTGCTGATCAACGAGTGCAAGAATCCCGCATTGACGAGCGCCTCGGCGTCCAAGTGTACTGACAACCCTGGTGTAAATAGTCATCTCTGATATAGGCATCCATTCTCCACCATGCCTCAGCTCATCTAGAGTACAGACCTGTTTAATAACATCCTCTGCCTCGGCCATCCAGGATCGGCCACTCTTCAATCGCCTGCCCTTGTTCAGGTGTTGAATTGTATCCATTGTTACTGCACTTGTGCAAGTTGTTGTCACGTTGAAGAAGTGTTTCATTTCTTATTTCAATCCATCTAATTCTTATTCTTATTGCAGTCAGAAATTCAAGATAACACTTAGAATTTATTGTGTTCTTAAACAAAAGTCAACATGACCTTCCAGCTGAAGTCCAAGTTTTGAATTTTGTTGGATGAGGTGATTGCTTATGGCGGTATTCTCCATCTTTGAAAAGCTTGACTCAGTGCCCCACTATACTGATCCCTGTAAACAGGGTGCAAGTTTGACTCAGTGCCCCACTGTACTCATCACTATAAACAGGGTGCGAGCTTGACTCAGTGCCCCACTGTACTGATCCCTATAAACATCTTGTAAACTTGACTCAATATCCTACTGTACTGATCCCCATAAGCAGGGTGCAAACTTGACTCAGTGTCTCACTGTACTGATCCTCATAAACATCTTGCAAACTTGACTCAATATCCTACTGTACTGATCCCTATAAACATCTTGCGAGCTTGACTCAGTGCCCCACTATACTGATCCCTATAAACAGGGTGCAAGCTTGACTCAGTGCCCCACTGTACTCATCACTATAAACAGGGTGCGAGCTTGACTCAGTGCCCCACTGTACTGATCCTATAAACATTTTTGCAAACTTGACTCAATATCCTACTGTACTGATCCCCATAAACAGGGTGCAAACTTGACTCAGTGTCTCGCTGTACTGATCCTCATAAACAGCTTGCAAACTTGACTCAATATCCTACTGTACTGATCCCCATAAACAGCTTGCAAACTTGACTCAATGTCCTACTGTACTGATCCCCATAAACAGCTTGAAACTTGACTTGTCCTACTGTACTATCCCCATAGACAGCTTGCAAACTTGACTCAGTGTCCCACTGTACTGATCCCCATAAACAGCTTGCAAACTTGACTCAGTGTCTACTGTACTGATCCCCATAAACAGCTTGCAAACTTGACTCAATGTCCTACTGTACTGATCCCCATAAACAGCTTGAAACTTGACTTGTGTCCCACTGTACTGATCCCCATAGACAGCTTGCAAACTTGACTCAATGTCCTACTGTATGATCCCCATAAACAGCTTGCAAACTATGTCTCACTGTACTGATCCTCATAAACATCTTGCAAACTTGACTTAATATCCTACTGTACTGATCCCCATAAACAGCTTGAAAACTTGACTCTGTGTCCCACTGTACTGATCCCCATAGACAGCTTGCAAACTTGACTCAATGTCCTACTGTACTGATCCCCATAAACAGCTTGCAAACTTGACTCAGTGTCCCACTGTACTGATCCCCATAAACAGCTTGCAAACTTGACTCAGTGTCCCACTGTACTGATCCCCATAAACATCTTGCAAACTTGACTCAATATCCTACTGTACTGATTCCCATAAACAGCTTGCAAACAGCAGTGAATTTCAATTGAAAAACAGCGTGCTGTTTAAACCACATGTCTGAACACTCCTCCATTTCAATATGCACTAGACTAGAAAATGTTAGCATCTTTATGTACAAGGTCAATCATGGTGGAGGGCAGATGCCATGTGACTGTAGAGAATCAAATTTATCTGACATGTTCGATGTTACCAATAATATAACAGTGGAGGCAAAACTTTTCAGCCTGTCCTCGAATTAGTATGTATATAACATTTATAGAGCAAACTTTGTGCATTAAGACAATCCCAGTCTGACTAACATAAGACAATCCCAGTCTGACTAACATAAGACAATCCCAGTCTCACTAACATAAGACAATCCCAGTTTGACTAACATAAGACAATCCCAGTCTGACTAAGATAAGACAATCTCAGTCTGACTAACATAAGACAATCCCAGTCTGACTAACATAAGACAATTCCAGTCTGACTAACATAAGACAAACCCAGTCTGACTAACACTATCAACAAATAACTTGCTGCTGGCTATCAGTCAGAAAATGTAATGTTTTGGTAATGATATGACATTGACTAGATACATGACTTTTTGACAAGACACAGAAAACGTACCACTATTTGCACTCTTGCTCTTGACATGTTTCATCAGCCTGGCAATTTCTGCATCCAATGTTGCATAGTTGATATCTCTAGACTCAACTTGAGGTGGCACAAATACTGATGGATCTGTGCCAAGGTACATGACCTTCAGGTGTCCAGACTGACTCAGGGTCACAATTCCTGCTCTCAAGCCTCTGGTGTTATAAAAACATTGGTAGATTATTCAAGCTTGATCAATAAACAAGTTGGAAAATGACTAAAGATATAGAAAGTAAATTGACCACATTTGAAAATAGATGTCTGCCAAAAATAATGAACATAAAATGGGAAAATCTCTCATCTTGTCCAAGATCATAACATAACCAGCAATGCATTCTCCACTTTGCTTGATCTGCTGCCACCATACATTTGGTGTCTAAGCCTAATTTTTATTTTTATATTCAGCATGCACACTTGTTCTCTACTCTATCTTTAGTACATCCCTCTGATGGACCAATCCAATTCCAATGTCTCTTACTCAGTACAAGAGCTTCCATAGTGGTGTACAGTCAGTGGAAATATGAAGAAATTGAAATACATTCACACACAATATATCTGAAGTATCTCCGAAGCTGGAGTAATACTCGCCTGAATGGTGAGGGACATTGGTGATAAGGAAAGCAAGTCACACAAAAATCAGTCACAGGCATAATATTAAAAGTCATGACTATACCTGAATTCATAGAGGGAAAAAATATGTGAAGTACCATCTAATTGAATAAGCAAATCCACAACAACAAAAAACTCAAAAGAAATTGTTTCAGCACACTGCTGAAAGACAGTTTGAGAAAGTCTTTTCAGATAGACTTTACAGCATGCATGGTGGTAGGCGATTTCAACAGCCACTCAGAAAGGTGGGGCTACCCCAAAACGAACACCAGAGGCGTCGAAGTCGAGGACTGGGAGATAGAGAACAACCTATTCCTTATCAATGCCCCAGACAACCCGCCAACCTTCTACTCGAGAAGGTGGCATACGACTAGCACCTCGGAACTGGTGTTCGCAACAAGTGACCTATCAACAAAAACCGAACGAATGGTCACTACGCAACTCAGAGATAGTGACCATAGGCCTGTCAAACTGCAAGTGGATCTCCACTTTGTACCAGAGTCGAAAATGTGGTTGCCCGGTGGAACTACAAGAAAGCCAACTGGCAAAAAATTTGCAGTACTGGACACAAATGCTGGAAAAATCAACATACACGAAAATGAACAAGTGAGATCCTTAGCAAAAACACTCTTGGAAGCAATCCTAAAAGCGGCATGGGAGACCATCTCCAGAGGCGCACGGAAGGATCACAAGCCCTACTGGACAGCTGAGATCCAAAAGCTTGAAGAAGACCTTGAGCAGTCAAGGATAGAGACAGAAAAGACCCAAACCATAATATCAAACATTGCTTACAAGGCAGCAGCGGCCAAAAATAAACGAAAAGTCAAAAGGTGGGCAAGACAGAGTTGGGTAGAAAAGACAGAATCCCTGAGCCTTGATAGGGACGGCTACAAACTGTGGAGACTTGCGAAAGCCCTGAGTGATGAAAACACCAGCCGACCTCCAATAGTTTTGGAGCACAATAAAGAGATGTGTTCAGGGAGGGAGGCAGCAAATGTCCTAATGGAAAGATATGCCAATGTCAGCAGAGTCAGTATCCCTAAAGAAAAAAGAGAGGAAACCAAGAGAAAAGTGAGAGTCCTCCAAGGCTAGCCCGCAAAATCAGACAGCCACTTAATGGACACATTCACCAGAAATGAGCTGGAAGAGGCATTAAGGGACCTAAAACTTAGGAAATTACCGGGAAAAGATGGGATCACAAATGAGATGCTTAAAAACTTGGGAAATAGGAGTGCTCTCAGCAACTCTCTTTCTAATCTTTGTCAACGATATAGCTACATGCATACCCATGCGAGTACACTCAGGAATGTATGTCGAGATCTGACAATCTGGGCGAAGAAGCTGTGCCACTGCGAGAAGGCGGACATGACGGCAGAGCACCTACAAGACTGCCAACTGCTAGCAAGCCTGAGAAAAGAAATATGGCCGGAAAATACTGAGTGAAATGAGAAGCTGTACGGAGGGACGTAGTCCCTAAACACAACAGCAGAATTCATAAGAAAATCTGGCACATCAGTCTAAGCAGGGATCATGTGTGTCTCTTTTTCTTTCTTTTGTCCTTCTCTGCTTTTTTGCCGCTAGGCGTAGCAGGTTTAACTGATGATCGGTTTCCGAGATAATGCACGCCGGTCGCTTGATATGGTGTGGTATTGTGGAGTTTTAAGATGTCTGTAACTCCATCAACCCATCTTTTCTTGGTCTGCCCTTCCTCTTGATGATTCCATTTTCAGGTTGTACGCTCTTGCAACTGGTGTATTCGGGTTCATTCTGACCAAGTGGCCAAACCATTTGAGTCTCTGTTTTTCAATAAATCTAATAGCAGGTGTTGTTCCGACTGTTCTTCTAATTTCCTCATTTCTTATATGGTCTCTTCTTGTTTTATTTACTGCTTTCCTCAGGCATCTCATTTCGCATGTGGTAATTTTCCTTTCTTGTTCTTTTGTCAGTGCCCATGTTTGGCTCTGGTAGCACAGTGTTGGTAGAAAGATTGAATTTATAATCTGTCTTTTAGTCACTACTGGAATAGCTGGGTGTTTCAAAATTGGGGTAAGCTGGTATGTAATGTTGTTGGCTTGCTGGATTCTAGTTTCGATCTCTCTGTCCAGTCTACTATCAGATGTGAAGATACTTCCAAGGTATTTGAATTCTCTCACCTGCTTTAGCGTTTGGTCATTTATTTTTATGTTGATATCTTTATGTTCTCTACTTATAGTCATGACTTCTGTCTTTTGAATATTGATCTTCATGTTGTATTTGAGGCAGCTATTGTTGAGTAAGTTTATGTGTTCTTGAAGCTGTTCAATATTATTATGGAATATACACTGGTCGTCAGCAAAGAGCAGTTCATTTTGTTGGTCTGCGTTGAGTGATGCTTCATCTATTTTGGTGATACTATCCATGTATATAATAAAGAGAAGAGGTGATAATACACATCCTTGCCGTACTCCTGATGTTACTGGAAACCAATTTGTGAGTCAGGCGCTTGTTCGTATGGCACTTTCCATATATATGGCTCTAACACAGTCTAGCAGTGTTCCTTTTATTCCGTAATTTTCGAGAACATCCCATAATATGTCTCTGTTAACCCTATCAAATGCCTTCTCTTGGTCTATGAAGGCTATATTCATTTGATTTTTGTGTTCTATAGTCTTTTCACTAATTTGTCTTAGAGCAAATATTGCATCTGTGCACCCTTTTCCTTTTCTAAATCCAAACTGTTGTGGGCTGAGTGTTGGCTCCACAATTGGTCTTATTCGTTGCTCAAGAATTCTTGCAAACATTTTTCCCACATGGCTTAGGAAGGAGATGCCTCTATATGTACTACAGTCTTGTTTTTACCTTTTTTCTTCCATATTGGTACTATAATAGCCTTTTGCCAATCTGAAGGGACAGTTCTTTCTTCCCATGCCTTCTTGAAGATGTAATGTACCCAGGTTACTCCTATCTCTCCACACGCCTTTATTGCTTCTGCTGTTATTCCATCAATTCCCGCAGCCTTGTTCTTTGGGCTTCTCTTAATAGCTTCTCTTACCTCACTTACTAGTATTTCAGGTTCTTCAATGTTTGCATGTCTCGGTTTGAATGATGTTTTATTCCCAGTATCTGGTATATTCAAGAGGTCTTTGAAGTATTCTTCCCATCTTTCTCTGATCTTAACTTCTTCATGTATAGGTTTACCTTGACTATCATTTATATATTCGGATGGCTGGAAGGGTTCGTCCCTTATTCTCATTTTTGCTATGGCCTTATAAAATTGTCTGCTGGACTCTACACATAATCTACTGAGATTTTCACCATACATGGTCCAAGATTTTTCTTTCTCTTGCTTGATTACTCTGGCCGATGTCTGCCTTGCTAGTCTGTATTTATCATAATCGTCTTCTGAGCGTGATCTTATCCAGGTCTTATATAGTTCTTTTTTAATTTTTATTGCTTCTTTAACTTCATTATTCCACCATGCTGTTCTCTTTTTCTCTGTTCCTCCTTTAAATGTGGTGCCACAATGCATTGTTAGACATTTCAAAAGAATACTCTTAAATTTAGTGGGCAATTAGTGGGCGGTGGTCTGTATTCACTGTTGTGTTTGGGATTACTCTGGCGTCTCTTAAGTTGGATCTTATCATGTGTGTACGAGGATATATATATATATATATATATATATATATATATATATATAGAGAGAGAGAGTGATAGACTTTGAAAACTGAAGCCCACTAGATACATTTTCATCTTGTGACAGTAAACCAGGTATACCAGGATGTTATTGATGATCTGAGAACGACTATTGCTGACTCTGGTCATCTTGTACAGAATAGTTATTCAGGACTGCTGTCATGTGAGTCAAGTTCCTGAAGGGACAAGCTACTTGATGATGATGATACCAGGTATTGTGTAAAAAAAACTATATTTCCAGTATAAATGCTAAAAGAGGCACCAGAAAAGCATATATACAAAAAGTCATATATGTCGCACAGATGGTTCTGCAAAAGGATGGTCATATTAGTGATCTTTGTTGCTTTGATGTACAGTGCTTACCTCTATAGAGATGGAGAATGCAGTAAAACTATGTAAACTGGCGAAACACGTAATAACAAAGTACTGTAGTTTTACAAAATACAAAAATAATGACAATACACAGCAACGTTTCGACCAAAAAGCCTTTATCAAGCAAAAGATACAACAAAAGTGACGAATGTCACAGCACACTACATATAGACTTTGACAAAGACATTACAAGGTTAAAAATGAATGAAATTATGTGACTAAAAATGAATAACGAAATAAATACAGAAAAACTAGAAGTGGAAAAAGAAGAGAAACAATAAAAAATCAAGTAAATATATGTCTTATATACATTTAATATATACACATATAAATTATGGAGCATGAGAAGAGAAAGTACTAAGAAGCATTGGAATGTAGAGCGTTGAGTCCATGAGGTCGCAAGGTACCATATAAAGAAATAAAATGATTCTCCAGAGCAAATCGACTACGCTCATCAGAGTGAACATCACGAGCACCCAAATGGTCAGTTCCATTGAAATGAGTGGCTACAGGGGTCACAGAGCATTGTTGGCCGAAACGGTCACTGAGCATTTTGCTTGTTTCGCCGATATATGCCTTAGCACATCGCTTGCAAGTGATAGTGTAGATTATATTTCGGGACTCGTATGTGAAACCATCTTCAATAACAAATGTGGCTAAAGGAAAAGATACAGTACGAGCCTGTATTTCATAGGCACACATATTGCAACGCCGACAGCCACACTGGACAGTGCCAAAATGACTCTGGATATTGGACTTAAGGCGACTGTGTACCAACATATCCTTAAGACTTCTGTCCCGTCTGTAAGCCACCAAAGGATAGTCGGGAAAGACTGAATGGGTCTCAGGATCTGACTTGAGAATAGACAGATGATGGACTAAAACATTTTTTTCCCTAGTGAACTATGAGGGTGGAAAGTTAAGATAAGTTTCACCCTGTCAGAGTTGGACGTTCTATGCTCTGGTTGGTAAGTGCTTACCTCTCATTCCAAAAGTACTTGGTTTGCTGTAAAAGTATTTGTTATGCCTATATTATAAGCTGACGTGGGGTTCTAAATGGGAACTGAGGTTAGCCCAGCTGCTGAGCCAGATGTCCTTGTCTGAGTTATGGGGTTTTAAAAAGGGTATGGGGACAACCTGAAAATTAATTGCACTATCTTTTTGTACTGTTTACCAGTTGACCATCATAGTGCATAGTTTCAGGTGAGACGCGAGAAGAATGATTACTCACGAGGATTGAGTGCATCGTGTGTTAAGTGATAGTCCCATGACGTTGAGTGGAATTCGCTGGGTAGTTTTAAGATATACTAGGATAGACGGAGAAACTTTTGTGAAAAGAAGGTTGTGTTTTGTACAACTAGTTATATTGTCAAGAATTCAGTGAGAGAAAGAATATGCATTGTGTTTTCCTAACAAATTACTCGTGAAGTTAAACCAGTTTAGATGGAGAGTGTGCATAAGAACCATGTGAGTTATAATTTGTACCGATAGACTCTGTCGAAGGCCTTTTCCTGGTCTATGAATGCCGCACTTCAGGTCTTGTTATGTTCTATTGCGCTTTCCGTCAGTTGTCTTAATGTAAATATTGCATTGGTACAGCTCCTATTTCATCTGAAACCCATCCGTGCTTCTGAGAGTTGTTCTTCAATTGTTGGTTTTAGTCAACTTTCTCTCTCTGCTTCTAAGGCCACTTTTATCATTCTATTGTGATATATAAACAGCCAAACATCAGACCATAATGTACATGCACCAACCTTCAGCACCTATTGGAGCACAGTTGCTTATCCTTGGGTGGGGTGTTCGATTTCAGCCAGCTATTATGTGCGGTTCGCTCTCCGCTAGCCTTTGACTGTCCCCAGCCATAACCCACAAGGCAGTGGGTTGCCATTTCCTTTCAGGGCAGCGACCCTTAGGCGGCCTGCCCTCCCGGGCTTATGAACGCCATCTGTCCAGCAAAACCGGTCGTTTTAATGAACACCTTGGTTTGCCGCCCGTTCAGGTTTGTTTACGGTTTGCTCCGCTAGTCTTTGATTGTCCCCAATCAAACTACAAGGCAGCAGTAGTTCCCTGCGAGCGGAAACGCGCACTGGCTTTACCTTTGCTGGGCTTTCCAGTTGTTCAGTTCATGTGGGTGGGACGCACACCCTCTTGCCTGTCACGCTTGTCGCTGCAGTGCTTGCCTCGCTTTCCGCGCCGACCTGCCCCTCGATGGGACCCACTATGGCTTTGCCACCGTGCGTACTTGCTCTGCCCTGGTGCCTACCTCACCATTTCCGTCAATTCCCACTGGGCTGTCCAACTTCGAGGGGGCAAAAACCGAGTTTCGCCCCATGATGCCCACATGCAACTTAACTCGACTCCCAGCATACTCATCGGCTCTAGGGTCGTGGTCCAAGAGAGAACATGCTTGGGCCTCGAATCTCGTCACACCGCGGGTCAACGTCTCTTCGATGGCTTTGGGTCTTGCCCCGTCTCTGTGATGGGGGCCAGTGCTTTGACCTATGTGGCCCAGCTTGCGGTTCAACTCGACTCCCAGCAAACTCATCGGCTCTAGAGTAGTGCTTCAAGAGAGAGCATGTACGGGCTCCGAATTTCGCCACATGCGGGTCAACGTCCCTTCGATGGTTTAGATTCTGACTTTTGACCCATGTGGACCAATGTGCGGTCCAACTCATCACCCGGCATACTCATCGGCTCAAGAGAGGTGCGTGGGCTCCGAGTTCTGCCCTGCGACGTTCCACATGTGTTGTTCTAGCTTTTCCCATCGGCCAGGAGAGCCTTAATAGTCACTCTGGGAGTTCGTTCGTCTGTGTTGCGGCGGATCCCATCAAGCATGACTACCTTTGCATCTCTACTTGCCAGAGTTGCTCTCCCACGGCACCTGCCCCTTTTTAGCCAGACCGGAACTACCGTCCGTTACCAGGGTCACCACTTGGAGGCGAGCAGGGATTAGAGCCATCTCCCTAATCCTGGCGCGCCGTTTCCTTGTGCCTATGACCCCTATCGCGTCATCTAAGGAACCTCGACTGATTTAATGAGCCATTCGCGGTTTCACCGTGATACAGTGTGAACTTAGACATGCATGGCTTAATCTTTGAGACAAGCATATGACTACTGGCAAGATCAGCCAGATAGCTGTCATGGACGTGACTGGACCGACAATGCTCGGGGTAGGGAGATAGTGCTCTGTGCAGAGCGGATCCTGGCGTCCCGGCGAAAATGCAAAATTGAAGCGAAACGACCGAGCGCTCACTTCCCACCGTTTTGCCAGCAAGACTGCGCCTTGCCAAGCAAAGAACGACACCATATTTCTACCTGCGGACTCACAAGCTCGTTGCGAGAGCCGGGCCTTTAACGAGACCACCGTCGAGCTTTCAAAATTTTTAACTGACTGTATCACATCACGACCGAGCAACTTCTATATACAGCCACACACCACCAGTAAGACAGCGCGAGTGAGTCTTAAAAGCAGACGCTACCTTGTCCCTTATTCGCTGGGAGCCTCGTTTGCTTCGTCGCGTGAAGAAGAGGAGAGGCACGTTCAGCCGTTAGAGACTATGCACGCAATTGGTTATCAACACTGGGAACCATGCTCACTTACTGGCTCGCTTGTCCGGTTATTTTCAAAAAGAGGAGGCACAGCTTGCAGACTCACAACCCAGATAGTCTTCTTTCAATTATCTTAGCATACATTTTACCTATGTGACTTAGTAGTGAGATTCCCCTATAGTTATTACATTCCTTCTTGCTGCCTTTGTTTTTCCAAATTGGTGTGATTATTGCTGTTTTCCAATCTTCTGGTGTTTCTTGGTTCTCCAATGCGACTTGGAAGATTCGTCTAACCCAATTTGCACCTGCCTCTCCAGCTGCTTTGATGGCTTCTGCAGGTAAATCATCTGTGCTTGTTGCTTTGTGTTTTGGTGCCAACTTTATTACATTTTCAACTTCTGCTAGTAGTATTTCTGGTTCTAATTCCTTTATTTCTTCCTCTGTGTTATAGCAGTTTATTCTCCCATAAGTTTTGTCGCAATTAAGTAGCTCTTCAAAGTAGTTTCTCCATCTTTCTAAAATTAATTTTGGCCCCAAGATAGGTTGCCCTTTTTCGTCATTTAAAATTTCTGTTGGGTTGTATTCTTCATTGTGCTGTGAGAGGAACTACTTGTATGAAAACTCTACACTACCCAGTTGGTGTCCATTTCTTCTTAGTTTAAATAAAATGTATTAATTGGATCACAAGTTTTGTCATGTTGCTTCCATGAGAGAGTTTTCTTATTGTGTGTGGAAGCTCACGTGAAAATCCAGTCCAGAGGGTCAAAGATCAAACTGACTAGTATCTTTCTATTCCTCCTTCTTCTTATTCTTGTTTTGTCCATTCTTTCCAGGCTCTATATACCAGTGTCAATTGATACTGCTCTAGAGCAACAGAACTATTTTCTAGTGATAATTGTTCTCACTTTAGGTGAGATTTGAGTTTCTAGTCATATTGGAGTCACACTGTCTTCATGTTCAGCATGCAAAAGAGCCCTTGACAGTTGAAAATCAATAAGAGCAGGTTGGAAAACAGATGCCCAAACAATACTAATGAATACTAATGTAAAAACAAAATTGTAATAAATATTCCCCATCCTCAAAATGACATCATGGTGCCACAAAGTCTGTGTACTTTTAGTGAGATTTTCATATCTAAGAAAGTTATTGATGGTTATTTCCTGAATTGAAATGATGATGGTCATATCAATCAATCAATCAAAACTGATGCATAATATAGAGCACATGTTTTCATGGGGCTAGTGATGATAATGTGTTTAGTCTAGTATTCAAATCTCAAATGGCAGTGTTACTGTAAACATGACAGACATGTTCAGAAAGAAGTATCAACATTGAAGTGAAGTAGAAAAATGCTAGCTCACTTGAAGTTAGCCACCTGAACCTGGAGTGGAACAAACTCCATCTTGGCCATCCACTTGAGCGTGACATCTTGGTACACTAGAAGTGACTTGGTGTGTGAGCCAACTAAGAAGTTGATGCACTTCTCTGACACTAGAACAAATGACTGTTATGTAGCACTCTCCCAAATAAAAGTAACAAATACTTTGCCTTAGCACACATAGTTTCATAGTGAAAATCTATCAACTGAAACATCAGTGTTTTTGTTGATTTTCTTTCTAACGCAACATGTAGAAAATGTCATTTACCTGTCTTCGTTACCCACCAGCTTGATATTTAATGTGTTGATAACAGGCAACCAGAATACAATATTATTGTTATCATAATGTTGATTTATTGCTCAACATTTCCATCCATAGTTGTTACAAAATCTCAACATTTCCATCGTTCTTTTTTTCTTTTCTCCAATCCTGTTTTGCCTCACAGTGTCAGGATAAAAAGAGATTTCTAGAATGGGCTTTTGTGTGCGCTTCATAAATAGTGTCCTTTGTCACCTCTGTTATCTCTGAGGTCCATCTTTTGCTTGGCCGGCCTTTTGCTTTGTATCAATTGCATCGTAGCAACATCTCTCTTTGAGGTGCACTGTCTGTTGGTAATCTGCTTACGTGGCCGAACCATTTAATTTGTTGTTTCTTGATGATGTTTAGTACTGATGTTGTACCCACTTCTTTCCTGATGTCCTCATTTCTCAACCGATCTCTTCTTGTTTCTCCCAGCATTCTGCGTAGACACTTCATCTCTGTCATGATTAGTTTTCTTCTATCAATGGATGGCAGTGTCCAGGTTTGGCACTGGTAACATAATGTGGGGAGAAAGATTGCTCTTTTTGTGTTCAGTGACATGTTTGCACTTTAAAATTGGCACCATTTGTCCTATCATTTGATTTGCTTTGTTGCATCTGTCTTGGATTTCATTAGTTATTCTTCCGTTTGCTGAAAAAATGATCCCTAGATATGTAAAGTCTTTGACTTGTTTTAATGGGCGATTGTCGATGGAGAAATTGGTAGAGTTTTTCCTTTCTAGCAAATGTCATTACTTCGATTTCGTCGATGTTTATTCTCATATTGTATTCATGACTTATATCTTAACTGGAGTCTGTTAATGTGTTGCTGTTCTTTTGTTGTTGATATGATTGTCTGATCGTTGGCAAAAAGAAATTACTTTAAGAGTTCCCCAAGACTGTTTCCTTCACTGGTGTTAGCTGTTTTACAGATTTGATCAATATATGTGATGAACAGCAGCAGAGATAGTACGCATCCTTGTCTTACTCTTGACCCCACATGAAATTTTTCTGATAGTCTTGTGTTTGTTCGAATTGTACACTGGCTAATCTTTATATAAAGTCTCCTGTATAGATTTATTAGGTGGTCATTAACCCCATAAGTTGATAATATTTTCCACAGCTTGTGTCTGTCTATACGCGGTCAAACGCTTTTTCCTGGTCTACAAAAGCAACGTGCAAGTGTTTGTCAGATTTGTTAGTCCTTTCCACTAACTGCCTGAGGGCAAATATCGCATCTGTGCAGCTTCTGTTCTTCCAGAATCCTATTTGTGAGTCATTAAGCTGTGGCTCGATGATATAGCTGAGCTTTTTTCTAGCATTTTACAAAATATTTTTCCAGCATGGCTTAGTAGCACTATTCCTCTATATTTTGTGCAATCCCTCATGCTACCTTTCTTTTTCCAGATGGGAACTATATCTCAATATACAATATCTCCATTTGTTAATGTTCCCTTTTTCTTAAATCTATCTAATTAAATCTAAATAATCGCCATCCATCCAGCAAGCAAGCAATGATGACAACAGCCTCACTGGTGTGTGTGTGCGGAGGTGACAATAAAGTCCAATCCTTGAACACAATCCACTACCACACGTGGGACATACATGATTGAGGTTAGACATGTGGGTGCTGTGTGTTTTTACGAGCAGATCGCTTTCTCTGTGCCTCAACAGTACAACGATTCCCAGGTTTACTTATGAGTGGATATCGTCTATAAAAGTTTCTAACTTCCAGAGGCTTACATGGATCTACTGTTCTTGGCATGCAGGTGTTTGCGGCAATGAGAGAGTAGACAGGCTTGCATCGATTGTTGGGAAGTTGAAGATAGATAAGGGGATGTTCTTCGGTCTCTTCACGACTGTCTGTTGGATGAAGACGTTAAAATATGATGAATTGATCCACCAATTTATGCAGTTTGGAGTTACCCATTGTACATGTAGAACTGGATGCCTGAGGGGTAGAGGGAGGAGTGTATTTAACCAGCAAGCCACAAGAACCATCGGTATGCATACTCTTGGATATCTGTTGGGGGAGACTGAGCACCTATAGGTCTGCCCTGAGTGCAATGACGTCAGTTTAGTAACCAATAACTAATAAGCTATGCGAGTTCTTCTTGTGTTGTTACAGTGCCACATTTGGCGATCTTGCTCAATGGATTGCCAGCACATTGTGTCTATATCAAAGCATTTTAGAGACACCTTAAGGGTGTCTTTCAAGCATTTTTTTCTGTCCACGAAATGATCGCCTGCCAACTTCATGCTCGTCATACATGTTTTTGGGATGCGTTTATCAGGAATCCGAGCAACGATACCGGCCCATCTTGCTTGGGTCTTCTGCAACAGGGTGTTGACGCTTGGGATCTTGGCTCTTATGAGGATTTCGGTATCGGCAATTTTTTCATGCCAGTTTATTTTTAGTAGTCTATATGCAACTTGAGTGGAAGTGGTTAAGTCTGCTATGCATGGTTCATGTCTCGCTGGCATACAGCAACGTGGTTAGCACTATGGCCTGGTAAACTTTCAGCTTTGTGGCTATGCTTATCCCCAACCGCTCCCACACAGTGACGTGTAGCCTTCCAAATGCAGCATTGGCTTTGGATATCTTATTGTTGACCCCAGAGTCTATGTTTTTGTCGATCTGGATAGGATGCTGCCAAGAAAATAAAGTTGTCCGCTGGCAGGAGACGCTGGTATTTAATATTGATGTCTGGATCACATTACTGCTCTCTAGGGGTGGAATGAAACATGACCTCAGTTTTCTTGGTGTTAATGGTAAGGCAAACATATCACAGGCCATGGAGAACTTGTCCATGTAGGTTTGCATTTCTTCCTCAGAGTTGGTAGCAAGGGGGCACAGTCATCAGCAAACAACAGGTTTGAGATGGTTGATTGTTTCACCTTGCTGGAGGATTTTAACCTGACATTGAATAGATAACTGTCTGTCCTGTATCTAATCTTTACCCAATGTTCATCGCCTTCCCAAAAGACATCCATGAGCATGGCAGCAAACATCATGCTGAAGAGTGTTGGGGCCAGTACACAACCCTGTTTGACGCTGTTCGTGACATGGAAGGCCCCGACAGCTCCCTTTATTAAGTAACACGCCATCATGCCCTTTTGAAACTGTTTGACGATTTTAATGAATTTCACTAGACATTCATATTTGTCCATGATCTTCCACAGACCCTCTCTGTTGTCCATGATATTCCACAGACCCTCTCTGTTGTCCATGATCTACCACAGACCCTCTCTGTTGTCCATGATCTTCCACAGACCCTCTCTGTTGTCCATGATCTTCCACAGACCCTCTCTGTTGTCCATGATCTTTCATAGACCATCTCTGTTGCCCACGATCTTCCATAGACCCTCTCTGTTGTCCATGATCTTCCAGACCCTCTCTGTTGTCCATGATCTTCCATAGACCCTCTCTGTTGTCCATGATCTTCCATAGACCCTCTCTGTTGACCATGATCTTCCATAGACCCTCTCTGTTGTCCATGATCTTCCATAGACCCTCTCTGTTGACCATGATCTTCCACAGACCCTCTCTGTTGTCCATGATCTTCCATAGACCATCTCTGTTGCCAGATCTTCCATAGACCCTCTCTTGTCCTGTTCCATGATCTTCCAGACCCTCTCTGTTGTCCATGATCTTCCATAGACCCTCTCTGTTGTCCATGATCTTCCAGACCCTCTCTGTTGTCCATGATCTTCCATAGACCCTCTCTGTTGTCCATGATCTTCCACAGACCCTCTCTGTTGTCCATGATCTTCCATAGACCCTCTCTGTTGACCATGATCTTCCATAGACCCTCTCTGTTGTCCATGATCTTCCACAGACCCTCTCTGTTGTCCATGATCTTCCACAGACCCTCTCTGTTGTCCATGATCTTCCATAGACCCTCTCTGTTGTCCATGATCTTCCATAGACCCTCTCTGTTGACTCTATTTGAGCAGATATTTCTCTGATTTAATCACTTTTCTTGAATTCGTCCAATCTTATGTTCATTATTTTTCGAAGACACCAATTTTCAAATGTATTCAATTTGCTTTCTATATGTTTTGTTATTTTCAAACTCTCGTCGATACATCAGACATAGTCATCCCTAATTGTGCAAATGGATATCAAATAGAGTATACCATAATTGTGCAAATAGATATCAAATATAGTATAATATAATTGTGTAAATAAATGTCAGATATAGTCTACCATAACCCAATTTTGTGTGTAAATAAAAAAAGAATATATAAATAAAACAAGTTTTCTCATAGAAACTTGTCAGACGTGAAGTGAATGTCCGTGAGAGTATGAAGTGAATGTCCCTTCACATTTCTAAGCCCTAGTGTACAGGAAATAGGAGGGCCAATTTCTTCATGTGTGGAGCCTCAAGTGTGGTATGGAACCCACAGCTCTCTTGTGTCCGAGTCAATAGACGAATACTTATGCATTGTGCTAATCATTCCTACATATAGGCTATACCCTGAGCAAATTCAAGTCACATACATGCTATACCCTGTGCAAACTCAAGTCACATACATGCTATACCCTGAGTAAACAAAAGTAACGTACATGCTATACTCTGAGTAAATAAAAGTCACATACATGCTATACCCTGAGTAAACAAAAGTCACATGCTTGCAATGTCTGCCTAAACTATTGTTGTGTAACTAATTGTTAGATAATTCTTTACCCAGAGAGTGATTAGTTCAGTTTAAAACAATGAGGATTCAACTATAATGTTCATTAGTTCAGTTTAAAACAATGAGCATTCAACTATAATGTTCATTAGTTCAGTTTAAAACAATGAGGATTCAACTATAATGTTCATTAGTTAAGTTTAAAACAATGAGCATTCAACTATAATGTTCATTAGTTCAGTTTAAAACAATGAGCATTCAACTATGTTCATTAGTTCAGTTTAAAACATGATTCAACTATAAATTCATTAGTTCAGTTTAAAACAATGAGGATTCAACTATAATGTTCATTAGTTCAGTTTAAAACAATGAGGATTCACTATAATGTTCTTAGTTTAGTTTAAACAATGAGCATTCAACTACAATGTTCATTAATCTGCTGACTATAATTGACTTTCACATAAAAAAAAAAATGTTCAAGTTTGGCTTAGAAATGAATGACAAGCAACTTACATGATGCATATGGAAGGATACAGCAGGGATCATATTCCAGTTTGTTCACAAATCTAAGAGTTCCAGTATCACTCAGACAGAATATGCTATGCTCACCTGTAATGGTAACAAAGCTTAAACTTCATACAAATAACTACAATCGTGTAAATACATTAAAATACTCTCATATTTTGCTGCCATTTTTGTATGAAGCTGAATGGACAATAAAAAGCTTGAAGATGGGAAAATCACCAGGATGTGATAATATTTCAGCAGAATTTACCAAAGCATAAAAATATATCATGCAATATGCAAAAGGTATGGGAAACAGGAATATGGCCAAAGGAATGGAAAAGATCAATACTTATCACAATACCTAAAAAGGGAGACACCAAATTATGTACCAACTATAGAACAGTGACATTGATAAGCCACGCAAGTAAAATCTTATTAAAAATTATTATGGGAAGACTGTATAGGAAAATGGAAGAAAATATCAACATAACACAAGCTGGGTTTAGACGGAACAGAGGTACACGTGACCATATATTTAATATGAGAATAATAGAAAATCTAGAGAGTATAATGTAGATCTATACTCATGCTTTATTGACTACTCAAAGGCATTTGATTGTGTAGAGCATAGATTCCCAAACTTTTCGGACCACTGCCCACTTTGACACCTCCAATATAACATTTGTCCAAACCTCATTCTACATAATCAGTGTGAAGCCAATGCTCCTACTCTTGGGCGCTCCACTTTGAACACACCTGAATGTATAGCAGGAACATGCAGGAAAATTGTGGAAGATTATGGAAGAAATGGGATTCCCATTACATTTGATACAGATCATAAGAGAACTTTATAGTGATCAAATGGCGGCTGTAAGAACATGTGATGATACATCAGACCGGTTTGACATAGGGCAGGGAGTCAGACAAGGCTGTATTCTGTCGCCTTGTCTGTTTAACATATATACAGAAAACATCATGAGGAATGTTACAGAAGATAGCGGAAAGAACAATACAATCCTTTTATAATCGGAGGAAGAGAAATACCCGAACTACGATAAGCTGACGATACAGTGTTACTGTCAACATCACAAAATGGGATTGAGAAATTATTAGAAGGAGTGAAAAATTAAAGCGAAAAACAAAATCTATACCTCAATGTGGCAAAAACAAAAATAATGACAACAGATAAAACGAACATGACAAATGATATTTTTATCAATGGAGAGAAAGTAGAAAATGTGAACAGTTTTGAATATCTTGGTTCACTGCTAACAACAGATGGAAATGGGATGAAGGAAATTAAAAGAAGAACAAACATGGCTTTACAAAAAATTAAACAACTCAAACAGTATGGAACGGAACTGATAAGAAAACAAAGATCAGAATACTAAGAGCATGCATATTTCCAGTGGCAACGTATGGGTGTGAAGCATGGACATCTAATAAAGCAGTGGAAAAACATATATGTGCTTTTGAATATAAGTGTTACAGAGAGTCCTCCGTATATCTTGGACAGAGAAGAGAACAAATAGATCTATCCAGAAAGAACTCAAAATCAAAGAAAACTGCCTGATGCTACAAATAAGAAAGAGAAAATTGAGATATTTTGGACATATCAAAAGACATGAAGGGCTGGAGAAGACCATCATGGAAGGAGGCATACCGGCAAAGAGAAGAAGAGGAAGACCACCGAGAAAATGGATTCAGGATGTAACTGATGGTTTGAACATGACGGCTGCAGAGGTAGGACATCTGGCCTATGAGAGAGAGAAATTCTGGAGGACTGTTGGGGTGGCAAAGTTCTGCTCAGGACAAGCTATTTGATGATGATGATGTTGTATGCTATTGGATAAATAACTGATCTTACTGCAGTCTTTTCTTTTCTTTAGCAAATGTGTCCAGTAGCTTGTTAGCTATATACATTACTTATCTGGGCTTACAGCTGCTCCACAACTGACTGACTGAAGTCTGGAAGCTGCAGTGCAATATGCACATCAGTTTCTGTGTCATCATCTGTATATCCATCATTCCTGTGACCAGGCAGCTCCACTAAGTCAGCACTTCATTCTTTCTAACTCCTCAACCCAGAGCATCTTTAGGTCTCTAGCCTGAGCAAAACTTCTTCCAGTTCTTCTCTTTTTCTTCCTTGCAGCCATGCCTTCCACTGATTCTTTCCATGTTTTACTTTGTTCCTTTTTGAATGATCGGGCCTCCATCTCTTTTTTCTCCTTAGGTCATGTCTCCTTGACCTTCCCTCTATTCCCTTCTTTTCTTCTTGGGTTCCAATTGTCAGTGCCTGTCTTTGATGTTCCCTAGGCGCATCCCACTATCTGTTTTACATTCATCATCAATATAGTTGTCTGAAACATTTAAACACCCTGAATTCTTCTCTCATAGATGCATATCTGAGCGTATTTCAAACATTTACTCTAATTTCTTCTCAGTGACCTTGGTTCTTTCCCGTATCATTTCAGAGCCTAGCTTGATGGACTTATTATTGTAGAATATTCATTTTCTATCTTTGTGATTTGATGGTTCTTCTGTGAGTATTGTTTTTCCGCAAGAATCCAAGGTCCTCTATCTTTTTCATAAGTATCCATATGTTTTTCCCTGTATTCATGTTATCTCTATATATATTGTATACTCATATCCAATCATATGCTCCAGAACATAATGTGGTATTACATTTGGCTCCCATTTTTTTCTCATGACTTAGTCAATTCCTCTGTATTTCTAACTCATTCTTCATAGCTTTTATTTAGATTTGCAATCTTTGTGAGGGACACAGTGCCAATCTAAAATAGGACTCAGTTGTTTCAAAGTATCCATTGATTCCCATTTTTTCTGTATTGTTTTTCGTAATTTGCAAAACAGTAATTTTGTACTTATCTACCATTCTTTCTCAAATCAGCAATAGCTTTTACTCAGTTCCATTATATATATGACGTGCAATTTTGAGGGACTCCATAGTATTTTAATAGTTTCCACAACGACTTTATCTAGACTATCAAATGCCTTTTCATAGTCCACAAAAACTATGTATAGTGGTGAGTTCCACTCTAAGCTTTGTTTACTATAATGCGAATTATGTTATGGATTGACGTCATGGCACATTGGCATTCCCATTCATGCTCTGTCCTCCGCTGCAGCGCAATCAAAGTCCATTTGCTCACCATACCCATGAGAAGTTGATTACTATATCTTCTTTCTCTACCACAAAGATGACACTGTCTGGCATGTCCAAACTTAACGCCTAATTCTCGAACTCGTTCCAGTGTCTGAGACTTGCCCATGTCACATAATTGAGAGCGCACTGTATTGATGATATCGGCTCTGCCCATACTTCTGTCCACTTGAGTCGGGGCATTGTGGGCAAGAAAGTCAGCACGCTCGTTACCCTGCACTCCAGCATGTTCAGGTATGTAGAGCCAAGTCATTTTCTTGAGCTGTGATCTCTGAATGATGTCCACCCATTCCACATGCATACTTCCAGATTCAATCATTTGAAGCATATTCAACAAGTCTCATATGATAATCATTTGAGTCACCTGTTGTATAACACGCAGTGTAGCTATCTAGCCTGTGCAGGATCTATTCTTGTGAAACCCTACCTGTTCTTCTCTCAGTTGTTTATCTATGGCCTCTTTAAGTCTATCAAGTATAATCCTGTTAAGTATTTTGCCTGGCACTGATAATAGCATTATCCCTTTATAGTTTGTACATTCATGCATGTCTCCTTTCTTTGGTAATTTGACCAAGTGACCTTCTTTCCACTCTACTGGTATCTCTTCTGTCTCCCATATCTTACCTAGTAATTTGTATAGTAATTCTGTTGAGATATCAGACTCTGCCTTGATGGCCTCTACAGGAATGTTGTCTGGTTCAGCTGCTTTTTTATCCTTTAAGTGTTTTATGGCCTTCATTATTTCTTATTTATTTGGTCTTTCCCAGTTAATTTGTAGCTCCTCCTTAGCTGGCTCTATTTCTGGTGGAATCTGTGGTTTTGGCATATTAAGCAGTTCTTCAAAATGTTCTTTCCATTGTTCTTCAGTGTTGCTAATTACTTTGCCTCTCTTGTCTTTTACAAGGCTACTTGATTGTTTGTATTTTCCTGTTATTTTCCTTGTGATATTATACAAGTCCCTCATATTTCTTTCTTCTGCTGCTTCATCTGTCAACTCATCTATATATTTTATTTTATCCCTTCTGTTTCTTTTAACCTTTTTGTTGGCTTTCATGTATACCTTGTAGGTTTTAGCATCTCTAGTTTTGCATCTGTTTTCCTGTTTTTTCTTTCTTTGATCAGATTAAGGGTATCTGTTGTTATCCAATCTTTGTTTTTCCGCTCCTTATCTCCCAAAAACTCTGAGCATGTATCCTTCCATATATCTTTTATCTGTTGTCAATGTTCCCCAACATATTGCCTACCAACTGTTCTCATTGTTGTGGATATACTGTCCTGGACATGCAGGTGTTTACGGTAATGAGAGAGCGGACAGGCTTGCATCAACAGCATTGATTATTGGGGAGTTGAATATGGATAAGGGGGATGTTCTTCGGTCTCTTTGCAAGTGTCTGTTGGATGAGGACATTAAAATCGATGTTGAATTGATCAAGCGATTTAAGCAGTTTGGGGTTACCCATTGTACAAGTAGAACTGGATGTCTGAGGGGAAGAGTGAGAGGTGTGTTTAATCAGTGAGCCACAGGAACCATCAGTAACATTATCTTCGATGTCTGTTGGGGGAGACTGATCATCTGTGGGTCTGCCCGGAATGCAATGACATAAATTTAGTAACCAATAACCAACTGTTCAAGTACTTGTACTTGTTAGATACTGTGACTGCAAATCTGTCTCTTACTTCCTGGTTCTTAAGCTCTTCTACTTTGAACTGTTCTCTATAATTTTGGTTTGTTGAATATCTTTTAAGTTTCATCCTGATTTTACTTAGCAGGAGATGGTGATCCAATGCCACATCTCTTCCTCTGCACACTTTAACATCTTGTAATGATGTTCTAAATTTCTTATCAATACATATGTGGTCTATCTGGTTAGTTGTTTGTGGTCTGGTGATATCCATGTGGCTTTGTGTACTCTCTTATGCTGACATATGCTACCCCCTATGATTAGCTGGTTTGTGATCTGGTGATATCCATGTGGCCTTGTGTACTCTCTTATGCTGACATATGCTGCCCCCTATGATTAGCTGGTTTGAGGCACACAAATTTGCGAACATTTCCCCATTCTCATTCATTATACTCATCCCATGCTTTCCCATGGTCTCTTCGAAACTTCTATTATCTTCTCCTATCTTTACATTTAAATCCCCCATCAAAAATTGTATTATTCTATTTTTTCTTCTTTCAGCCATACTACTTTGTACTTTGGTATAAAACCCTTTTAGCTGCTTGTCTCTATCTTGGTAGCAATGGATGATCTTAGCGATTGTTTCTATCATTGGTAGTAATGGATGATCTTCAGCTGCTTGTTCTCTATCATTGGTAGTAATGAATGATTTTTAGCTGCTTGTTCTCTATCATTGGTAGTAATGGATGATGTTTAGCTGCTTGTTCTTTATCATTGGTAGCAATGGATGACCGTTTGTTAATTTTCTTTTGTTAGTTCTGAATGTTGCTCTTATTATTCTAGGCTCGATTGTCTCCCATTCTTTTAGCGCTTTTTCTGTTTCTTTGGACAACATGAGGGCAACTCCTTTACTATGGTGTGTGCTCTCTTCTTTTTGCACTGAGGATAACAGCATTTTGCATGTGTGTAGTTTAATTTTGTCTATCCCTTTCCATCTTGTTTTGGAGATTCCCAGAATGTATATCCCATAGTTCTTCATCCCTGTTGCGAGCTTGGCTATTATGCCCTGCTCAAGCAACGTTCGCATGTTCCAGCAATCAATTCTGGCACCTTTCCTACAGGAAAAAGGTTAGTCAGCATCACCGGCTTTCCTGCGATATTTCATCCCCCTGTTGGGGAACCATCCCTGGTTCGGATAATTGAATTAGGTTATTTCTTATAGTTGCTTTCCATGTTTATTGGAGATGTTGGCATAATTTTTCTACGGGGTAGCCAGCCCCAATGAGCCACCTTTCTTAGTCGCCTCTTACGATATGACTGGCAGGTATACACTGCTGCATATTCTTTCATTGCCTATCTGGCTCCGGCAGCAGATGGGCGAAAGACTAAATGACTTCAACTCAATGACTGCCCCTTCTAATGTACTTCTAGACAAACATGTTTCAATCACCTAAATCTCATATCATGTTCATTGTAGACATCTTGACAACAAAATCCTACCCAAAATAAGAATTGATGTGGACACATCAGGGTATTCCACAATGGCAATGTCCAGACCTTGTTCTCCAATGTTGAATGTCCAATCAGCCTTTGAGAGAAACAAATATAGCATTAACATATCGTCTGAGAGACTTGACCACACCTGAGAGACTTGACCATACCTGAGAGACTTGATCATACCTGAGAGACTTAATAACCACACATGAGAGACACAATGACCACACATGAGAGCTGCCATGGATCGAAGTGACATTCTTCACGCATTGAGAGAGTCCAAACAGAGAGTTTCAGGGCTGTGAATTCCACTCGCTGACCCGATTGAAAGAGATGGGTGTCAATATTGGTGCAGCCGAAAAGAACGACATACTAAATATGCAAAGAGATTGATTAATCAACATCGAACTGGCGTGTTGGGTCGCTGGACGCTGCTGGATTTGCTGAGGCGGAGATCGGAGCACCTATGGACATGTCCGAGTGCTATGATGATAGTCCTCATATAACTGATAACATGAGAGACTTGATGACCACACCTGAGATACTTGACCCCACCTGAGATACTTGACCCCACCTGACAGACTTGGATAACATTTGTTGTCTTGTGTTGATCCTTTGACTAGGATAATATTTGCTGTCTTGTGTTGATCATATGACTAGAGAAACATTTTCTATCTAAGCAGGACATGATCACAAGAATCCCAGTACAAAAATAATGCACATTCCCAGCGGCAACTAAGGCAAAGAATATGTGCTAGAAGACTTGAACATGACAACAACACAGCTAGGACATCTTGTAATCAATAATACTGCAAGACTTAGAACACAAGCTAATAATAATCTAATCTAAATTATCTATATATATATATTCAAAGCAGGCATTGAAGTGGGATGCAAAGGGTTCAAGAAAGAGAGGTGGACCTAAGGAGACCCTGAAACGAACTTTGCTGAGAGAGGCAGGAAATATCGGTCTCAGTTCCATGGAGGAGATTGAGCCAGTTGCCCAGGATAGAGCGGTATGGAGAAATTACTTGCAGGCCCTATGTAACGTATAATGGTATGAGAGGAATTATTAGTTAATATATATATAATTTCACTATCGATCTCATTTATAACATTCTACTGATTTCTCACCAGAATTGCATATAACATTTGCATAAAACAATGATAATTCTATAGATGCATCAACATTTCATATGAATTGTTATGTCTGATAGCATGTTATCATGTCTGAAAGACAACAAAGAGACCAGTAGACATAACGACTTACAATCACTTTCTTGCCTGTCTTGATATTCAGAGTTTCCTCTCGGCTACCTGTTTCAGAAGCTACAGCCAAAACTTGGTATCTGTAACAGACCAAGTATACAAGTTCCAATCTACACAAGCTCACTTTCCAAAATCAGACAATTTTAGTACAAAGGTGTTTGAATAAAATCAAGGGTTCAAAGGCACATGAGGGGGTGTGCCAGGATTAGTGAGCCGGCACTAAGCAAGACCTTGTCCCCCACCTCCATGTGGTGACCCTGGAAACAGACTTTGGTTCCAGTCTGGCTAAGGGAGGGACAGGGATCGATGGAGAGCTACTGGTAGTGGTAGCAGTGCAAGTATGGAAAAGCAATGCAGGTCCATACGAACAAAATGCATGAATCTCCTGGCCGATGTCCAATAAAATATTGCCCAAGTTCCAGAACAATAAGAAACAGCAGCAAAACGTCTCTTATAGAGTCCCTACTGCCCCGGAGTAAAGGGTCGAATACAAATTGCCATCTTCGGAGCAAGAGTCTCCATACTCAAGCTCGAAGTGTAAGTCAAAGGTCCGCACAAATTACCAGTTTCCTGTCAATGAAGAGATTAGTGTACAAGTGAACATGAAAGGATGAGAGGTGCATCCAGTGACATAACGTGGGCCCACATAGGGCGAAACTCGAAGCCCTGAGGAGGGGCAAACATTGCCAGCTGTGGGGCAAGAATAAATAAAACAGATGCGTAACTGAATAAAAGTCTACCCCCGTGTCGGTACAAGGGAAGATGGCAGCTGACTCGTATGGTGGCCTTGCGCAGATACATCTACTGGGCAAGGTTGGCCGAGTGCAAAACATAAAGTTGCGTTTTAGTGCCTAACGAAACTGCACTCCCTGGGAAAACTGTGCAAGGTACTGTTGCGATAACAACTAACATCCCCGGAAGAACTGAGGCGGGTGATGCCTAATGAAACTGCCATCCTTGGGACAACCGGGCAAGGTACTGTTGCAGTCACAACTAACATCCCCAGAAGAACTGGGTGGGTGATGGTGGCGGTGCAAATTCAGTTCGTTGCTAGCGCCGATTGAAACGACCTTCTACATTATTTATGCTTGGCCCCAGTCCGATGTTTCCAGAGGCTAGGAAAATGCAAGTAGAAACTGCAAATTGCCAAGTACCAAGCGCCTCGAAAAGGCTGAGAGTGTTCCTACTCCGGAACAAACTCAAAGTAGACAGTAAAGTAAGGCTGACAATGCAAAGATCCGACAGGTTGTCCGGATCCGAACATTGGCAGAGGCTGACACTTTACACAGTGTTTTATATGAGTAAGATGCCATCCCAGGCTAATAAGCCTCGTGAAATGTTCCTAATCTGGAACGACCACACATTCAGAAAGGGCATAACAGTAGTAACTCACTGTTTGATGTAGATCACAAAAGCCCAAATATACGGCAAAAGCTGATCAAAGGGCGAAGATCCGGGCCGAAATAGTCGGCAGAAAGGATCGTATCCTAGGGCTAGCTACCCTAGTAAATCAACAGCTGGCTGAAACCAGAATGGCGGGCCTAGTCACCATGGGTGCATAATCGTCCCACGTAGATCAAGCACTATTGTCAAAGGACCATTTATACATCACAAAAAGAATGATAAAATTGGCAGTGAAGAATATATAAGTTGTATTACCAACAAACTAAAGTCACAGATATATAAGTTGTATTACCAATAAACTAAAGTCACAGATATATAAGTTGTATTACCAACAAACTAAAATCACATATATAAGTTGTATTACCAACAAACTAAAGTCACACATATATAAGTTGTATTACCAACAAACTAAAGTCACAGATATATAAGTTGTATTACCACAACTAAAGTCACAAAATAATTTAGTCAACAAATAATCACAGTATATAGTTGTTACCAACAAACTAAAATCACATATATAAGTTGTATTACCAACAAACTAAAGTCACAGATATATAAGTTGTATTACCAACAAACTAAAGTCACAGATATATAAGTTGTATTATCAACAAACTAAAATCACATATATAAGTTGTATTACCAACAAACTAAAGTCACACATATATAAGTTGTATTACCAACAAACTAAAGTCACACATATATAAGTTGTATTACCAACAAACTAAAGTCATACATATAAGTTGTATTACCAGCAAACTATATAATGTTTCCTACCTGTATGCTTCTACTTTCCACGAAGATGAAGTTGTAACAAAAGTGTCATGACGAGATATGTATTTGATGGGACCAGGCAGCAATGCACCAGGTAGAAAGCAACTGAAAGCAAAGCTCTCTTGCTCAAATATAAACACTGTGCCATCCATGGACTGCACACATAGGAAATCTTTCCCTAAAACATAAATTATTATCTCAGCTTGATCAAATCAAAACAATTTGACAATTTAAGACATCATCAAATGCGTTTCTAAGTAGAAAATAAAGTTGATGAAAATGTTGTTACACTGTAAAGGCAGCTGTTTGCCTGTGTAGTATGGACTTGATAGACATGCTAACTACTACACATCTACATGTGTGTGTGTGTTTAACAAGACATTGAAGCTGACTACAGTATACATTTCTACATGTATGTATGTGTGTGTTTAACAAGACACTGAAGATGACTACAGTATACATATCTACATGTGTATGTGTGTAACAAGACATTGAAGCTGCAGAGCTACTGAGTTAGTGCTTGAGCAATGCTGTGAGCTATGAATGTTACATGGAATGCTTTTTGTTGTGTCCACCATGTGTTTGTTGTGATTGTGGGTATTCATAAAATGGAGGACATCAGTTATGACGAACCAACTCAATCTGCCGTATGCAGTGTTTTGAGTGTGCAGAAAGCTGGATTTTGTCATGATTGATGTTCCCTTCGACATGAATTACAATTCAAGTGATGAATAGTTTTGTATTGACACTTTAGCGATGGCCATATGCATTTATGCGGTGCTGGTTGCTTTTGTGGGGAACGGCTGTTTCCTTCTGGAATTAGTTCATGACACAGTTGTTAGCATTTCGTGTGATTTTCGTTGGTACAGAAACGGAGCAATTATGGGGTGACCTGTTGCAGTGCAGTTGGAACCGTACATATGTACTATGAACATTGAAGCTGACTACAGTATACATATCTACATAGTGTGTGTGTGTGTATGTGTGTAACAAGACATTGAAGCTGACTACAGTATACATATCTACACTGTGTGTGTGTGTGTGTGCGCATGTGTGTGTAACAGTAATGACTTTCTTGCGGTAAGGGGTAGGAATCCATGTCAAATATTATATTCATAGTTGTAGGTCCCCTTTGATTGTTTAGAAAACATAATTCATGAAAGTGCATCAGGTGTCACAGGGAGATATTTTAGTAGACCTGATTTGAGTGAACGATATTCGAAAAGTCTGAGTTTTTGATACGTGGGTCTGGACAGTCGGGGAAAGAATAGTGGACAGAATGGTTGGCATTTAGAATGTGGAGAACAATTTTTAATTTATTGTGATATATTCAAGGTCTGTTCTGAATCGGACACGGAGATTATCCCTATTCTCTCTCTCACAATCGTTCTTTTCCTGCCATTTTTATCATTCTTATTGTGATATATAAACAGCCTTTGCCAAGAACATTTGTTTTACGTCACATCTTCAGTACCCTTTGGAGCTCTGGTGCTTGTCCTTCGGCGACGGCCCGATTTCAACCAGCGGTTACTGGGTTCGCTCTCCGTCAGCCTTTGACTGTTCCCAGTGGACCTGCAAGGCAGCAGGTTGCTATTTTCTTTTAGGTAGCTACCCTTAGACAACCTACCCTCCCGGGTTGTTGAGCGTCAACTGCCCAGGTTACGGTCTTTTCTGGACTACTTGGTTTACCTGCCGTCCAGTTTTGTGTACGGTTTACTCCCCATGACTTTTATTGTCCCCAATCTAATTACAAGGCAGTAGTAGTTCCTTTCGAGGGAACGCGCACTGGATTCAAACCTCTGCTGATCTTCCCAGTTTTCTGCACATTTGGGTGGTCCGCTCACCCCTACGCTTGCTTTGGAATCCCTATTCTGAAGGTGAGCACTGAGATATCCTTATTCAGAAGGTGTGTGCCAGAGTATATTGGACCATCGTAGTCCTGTGCATCTATACGAGACAGTGAGTGAGCGAATCACTGCTGGTCTATGTTTTGATTAGAAGCTTTAGTCAAACTTTTGTATGTATTTATTTCAAATTCTAAAATACAAACTTTTTTTTTCTCAACAGAATATCTGCTTTAGTCAGTACATTTCCATGAAGGTTCTCAACTTATTCTAGATTATTTATTGAGGGGGGAGAAAGAGGTGTTATGGTATAAAGGTTCTCAGCCTATTCTAGATTATTTATTGATGGGTGGGGGTCCTCTGATATAAAGGTTCTCAGCCTATTCTTGATTATTCTAGATTATTGGTGGGGGGGAGAGTCCTGATATGCAGATACTTGTCAAGTCCACACAATCAGCCATTATATGCTGTACTCACCCTGAATCCCCAAAGCCCCATAGCAGAAGTTGAAAGCTGTCCTCTGTAGGATATGCTCATAAAGCAGAGTCAGTTGGTACTGGCTACCATGTTCAACAGTACCAGAGATCACTAGGTGAAGAAAGCAAGACAGAATGATTCAAACAACATCAACATGACACAGTATCTAACATCATCAATTTGATTTTCAACTCTCCCTTCAATTTCTTCAACTACTCTTTTGAGATGGCGATAACCTGACACAAAAGACTATTTTCTTTTTTTTTTAAACCTGACACAAATGACTATTTTCTTTTTTAAACCTGACACAACGACTGTTTTCTTTAACCTACACAACGACTGTTTTCTTTTTTAAACCTGACACAAGCGACTGTTTTCTTTTTTAACCTGACACAAACGACTGTTTTTTTTAACCTGACACAACGACTGTTTTCTTTTTTAAACCTGACACAAACGACTGTTTTCTTTTAACCTGCACAACGACGTTTTCTTTTTTAACCCTGAACCCACAAACGACTGTTTTCTTTTTTAACCTGACACAAACGACTGTTTTCTTTTTTAACCTGACAGACTGTTTTCTTTTAACTGACAAGTTTAACTGACTGTTTTCTGTTAACTACTCAGTTTATGTACTTCTTCCTTGCATGAAATGATGTTTGTTCTGTTGCAGTTTACTATAAGGTCTGTAATATTTGCAGCTTTCAGCTCAACACATCAGCTTTCAGTTCAACACATCAACTTTCAGCTCAACAACATATCAGCTTTCAGCTCAACAACACATCAGCTTTCAACATCATCTTCAGCTCAATATATCAGCTTTCAGCTCAACACATCAGCTTTCAGCTCAACACATCAGCTTTCAGAACTGCAATTTTGGAATTTAGTTTGCTTTACCATTTGATTCCTACTCACTTAGCCAGACTGTAGTAATACAGATTGTTACCAAATTCATCACACAGAGGTGGATGCGGTTTTTGTCACCTCTAGTTCACTGACTGTAACTTCTGTGATCTTCTTCTTCTTCCAATCGTTCTAAGGCCATTTTTATCATTCTATTGTGATATATAAATAGCCAACCTTTAGCACCTATTGGAGCACAGTTGCTTATCCTTGGGTGGGGTGTTTGATTTCAGCCAGCGTTTGTTTGTGGTACGCTTTCCGATAGCCTTTGGCTGTCCCCAGCCAAACCCACAAGGTTGCCATTTTCTTTCAGGGCAGCGACCCTTAGATGACCTGACCTCCTGGGCTTATGAGCTACATCTGCCCAGCAAAACCAGTCGTTTTAATGAACACCTTGGGTTGTCGCCCGCTTAGGTTTGATTACGGTTTGCTCGCTAGCCTTTGATTGTCCCCAATCAAACTACAAGGCAGCAGTAACTTCTGTGATCTCAATCACTACATCTGATGTCACAATTTAATGTTAGAGAGTACACAACTAAGATAAACAGGAAGTGCATTTCCTCGATATATTGACATACAGACCCTGAAATTTCCCCCCTGATTTCCATCTAACTTCACTTATTCAAACAAATTCCTTATAATTCCTCAAGTTGAATATTAGGAACAATGGTGATAAAGTTGACTGATCCTGTCTTTCCAATTTATCCTGTCCATGGTGACTCTCTTTAGGTTATTGTAATTCTGAATTCCATTGTCCTTGCATGAATGTGAACTGAAGGTCAACCGTGGATCTTACTTCTTCCAATATTGTCTACTTGATGTATCAGACAATATTCTCACAGATTGTGGTGACCAAATTAGGATAGCTTACATCCACTCTGTAGTAGATTCTACAATTTAAAATGTGACCAAATTAGGATAGTTTAATCACTTAAAAGTAGTGGGATTCTACAATTTAAAATGTGACCAAATTAGGATAGTTTACATCCACTCTGTAGTAGATTCTACAATTTAAAATGTGACCAAATTAGGATAGTTTACATCCACTCTGTAGTAGATTCTACAATTTAAAATGTAACAAATAAACTAGGATTTAAAATGTCAAATATAGTGGGCATCTTTAAGCTCAACTCTTGGACAGTTGGTGTCAAAGAGTTTGAAAAAAAAGACCACATAAGAAAGGAAAAACAAAGCCTGGACAGATGAAGCTTGTAAACTCGGGAGTGCAGTTCATCTAAGGGCAGTATACCATATAGGAGAGACTACCTACTACTGCTGCGCAGGAAGGTTGGGGAACAAACAAAGGCAAGGTACACAAACCTGAAAAAGAATAGCAAAATCAAATACATTAGCCATGAAATGTACCTTATCTTATTCAGGAAGAGTTGGAAAACAGAATTTATATATGGTGCTATAGTCCTGTGCCTCGTAGAGAACTATGACAGAGTCCGTCTGTCACCATTCCATTTTGTGATTTCAGATGGTAAGTAGGGATGTCTGAACAGGTGTAGAAGTTAGCAGTACAATTTTCATAAACAGAGGGTGAAAGTGAGTAGTCTAGTAAGGGATGACTAAAGTGTGGAAAGTGTTTGTAATATTGACCAAACTATAGCTGGGGGGAAAATGAAACCTAGGTGAATCGTGAGATTTACCAGGGTAAGTAAGTCCCTCATATAAGCTTGGTTGCACCAAGATTTAGTCACACTAGACCTAGGAGAGGGGAGAGTGAATTGTCATCATCAAATAGCTTGTCCTGATTGTCCTGAGCAGAACTTTGCCACCCCAACAGTCCTCCAGAATTTCTCTCATAGGGCAGATGTCTTGCCTCTGCAGCTGTCATGTTCAAACCATCAGTTACATCCTGAATCTATCTTCTCCGTGGTCTTCCTCTTCTCTTTGCCGATATGCCTCCTTCCATGATGGTCTTCTCTAGCCCTTCATGTCTTTTTATATGTCCAAAATATCTCAATGAGTTCTTTATATACGTAGTAATATAAACAAAATCTCTTATACCCAGAGAGAAGAAGATAACTTTTAGAATTGGTACAGAGTAGAGCAAAAGAGAGCAATGTTCAACACAATCTTTCTCCCACATTATGTTACCAGTGCCAAACCTTGACGCTGACAACAAATGATAGAAGAAAACTAGTCACAACAGAGATGAAGTGTCTACGCAGAATGCTAGGTGTAACAAGAAGAGACCGGTTGAGAAATGAAGACATCAGGAAAAAAGTGGGTACAACATCAGTATTAGACTTCATCAAGAAACAACAAATTAAATGGTTACGCCACGTAAGCAGATTACCATCAGACAGTGCACCCCAAAGAGCAATGCTGCTCCGATACAATGGGCACAAAGCAAAAGGCCGGCTATGCAAAGATGGACCTCAGAGATAACAGAGGCGACGAAAGAGACCATCTACGAAGCGCATACTAGGGCCCGTTTAGAAATCTCTTCCTGACCTGACGCTGTGAGGCATACAGGATTCGAGAAAGAAGAAATAGACAGAGTAGAGCAGTTTTAGTCAGTCACTCAGAATTGACAGAGAGTAGTGGGCTCTCCAGTATCATTAGTCAACAAATGTGTACTCCGTGTAAAACTGACTTCAAATGGAAGAATATTACCAAGGCAGACAAGAAAGAGGCAGGTAAGTTAACATAGTTGAAACTAACCAATGCAGTTGTACGATCGACACATACAGAACATACTTGTGTCATGAAGCCATAGGTTGGAGCACCTCTATATTATATTTTATATATACCTTGTATAGAGGGAGAACAGAAAATCTGGCCAGCAATGGCGGAATGCAGGAGGGCCATTCATCATCAGAACTGTTTGTTTCTGGACATGACTTTGCTAGAGCATTTCCGCCATGTTTGGTCGGGTAATTTCCGGTTTCGTTTGCTGAGCTACTAAGTTAGCGCTTGAGCAACGCTGTGAGCTATGAATGTTAAATGGAATGCTTTTTGCTGTGTCAACCGTGTGTTTGTTGTGATTGTGGGCATTCAGAAAATGGCGGACATCGGTAATGACGAACGGACTCAATCTGACTTATGCAGTGTTTTGAATGTGCAGAAAGCCTTATTTTGTCGTGATTGATGTTCCTTCGACATGAATTGCAATTCAAGTGATGAACAGTTTTGTGTTGACACTTTAGCAACGGCCATATGCATTTATGCGGTGCTGGTTGCTATTTTGTGGCTGTACGGCTGTTTCATTCTGGAATTAGTTAATGAGACGGTTGTTAGCATTTTCGTGTGATTTTCGTTGGCACAGGAACGGAGCAATTATGGGGTGACCCTTTGCAGTGCAGTTGGAACCGTACATATGAACTATGAAAGAGGGAGAACAGAAAACCATAGGTTGGTCTTTCACTTGTGCTGTTGTGTTTGCACAAAGCATGTTTAGCTAACTAAGCTTTTGTGCTGAAAGGTGCCCTAAATACTGCACACCTATGAGTAATTGAAGTTTGTGCAACATATTTCCCAGAAATGTTGTGAGCTCTAAGAAAATCAATGTTTGACAGACTGATCCTTCCCAAGATGAGAAGTTGATAGGTTTACCTGAGGAAATGTCTATCATGAAGGACATACCTTTGAGTTGGTGTTTTTAACCCTAGCTGCCTTTGCTACACACTGGGAAACACACATGTCTTCAGATCCAATTTGTCCAACACAGCAGAAGTTAGACTACATGGGAGGTTTCAGTTGAAAGATTGTAAAATTTTGATTTGATGCGTTACAGAAGCATAGTGTCCAAGATATGAGTTGCAGCTGTTTGGAACAATTTTCAACTACAATATTTTCTTTGCTGTTAATTAAAGCAGGATATTTATAATTGCATATTTTGTATATTTATTGAAGATGATCACTATTGCAACAATTGCCGTACACAGATTATTTTATGTTTGATGATTGCATAAGATATTCTTAGAATAAACATAGAACAGTTGGTTCTAAACAACTTTAGTGCCCACCTGCCCAGCGTGTTTGTAGCGCGTTGGACAGCTGGTGACAAGACCCCTGTGAGTATGGGTTCAATTCCGTGGGCTGGCAGAAAAAGCCACAGGTTCTCCAGATTTACGGTGTTCATGGCACCGAAACGAAGAGCTGAAAAGCTCAAGTGTTTCTGGATCGAAAAAAAACACACAAGAAACTTTAGTATTGTGTGTTGGACTAGTCTAGACAACCTTAGTATTGTGTGTTGGACTAGTCTAGACAACCTTAGTATTGTGTGTTGGACTAGTCTAGACAACCTTAGTATTGTGTGTTGGACTAGTCTAGGCAACCTTAGTATTGTGTGTTGGACTAGTCTATGCAACCTTAGTATTGTGTGTTGGACTAGTTATATTTTTTTGGTAGCAGATGCAGTTGTTGTCAGGAGAATATAAGAGTGAGTAGTAGTGTGCTGTGTAAATGATAGTTTAGCTGGTGTTTCCTGACCTAGATCAGGAGTCCAGTATTGGGACTAAGTGAAACACATGACTAGGCCTGATCATTGGCAAGCTGATGCACACCTTCAGTTGTTGCATGTGTAGTATGGTCACATGTGCAATGATGATCGTCTTATCAATCAATTGATCAATCAACAGCCACATAAAAATTGCAAAAATTTGGATGTGTCTGTGGTACATGCGGGCGGGGAGGGGGTTTAAAGGGAGCAGAATGTACTCATGCTATCGGCACAGACTATATAGACTTGGTTGATAAGAACAGAAGCAAACAAATAAAGAACATTCCCAGTAAAGGTTTCAAACAATTTCTGGGCAGAAATGAAAGTTCTCAATGTGGCAGCAATTGACAATGCTCCGCTAAAATCCAGAAACAAACAGCAAACTATATCAGAGAAACTGGTCTAAAATGAATGATGGTTTTAGAAGAAGAAGTAAGTTAGGATGTCATCTATTAAAGTGAATAACTTTGATGTCTCTGTGAGTTGCATATTTAGCAACCTAAGATGTGCAAGTCTTTAACAACATAGGCTGATAGTAAGACAAATAATTCTAGGACATTTGACGATGAGAATGTGATGGAAAGAGGTAATGATGCTAGTACTTACCTGATACATTAAACACAGCCAACTTTCTTGGATGCAAAACAGCCAGTTTCAAATTATCAGCTGCTCTGTAGTCAGAAATAGAAAGAAATTATTTCTACAGCTAAATATAACTAAATAACAAGACAAGAGAAACTCAATTAAAAATTATTTTGTTTACAATCACTAGAAAGGTTTATATTTGTTCTGTGATCAGTTGCCTTTGCTTACAAGTCTGAACATAGAGTGGTCACCTTTGTGAAACTAGTCCGCCACAGTGTGATGATGCCGGGGCCCTACAGGGAAGAAAAGAATAATAACACTGTGACCTACAAGGCATGACGCAAGAGGTGAATGAGGCACGAGCCTATAGACGCTACCCTAGTAAATAAAAAGCGCAGCAGACATTAGATGTGCTGGCCTACTTGTAGGCACATAATTGGCACAATGTACAATCACTCTTAGGCTCAGATCACATACAAATCATAAAGAGTGGTTAACAAGTGGTTGATATGGAGCGTTCAAAGAAGAAGACTGACATGATATGCCAACACCCCCTATTTGATTTCATAGTCTGCTATTGCATATCTGGTTCACAAGTACACCTCACCCCCTTGACGATTCAATTGCCACTTCCACCATTTCCAACTTACGATGAAAATCTTCCCACTTCCACCTGAAGTATAGGTTGTTTGAATGCTTGTTCAACAGCCACATCTTCTACCACATTGGTATTTCCTGAGTTTGGGATATAAATTCGTAAGATTCCTTGGAAACTTCCAATTATTATCTTATCTGGTGAATAAAGAAATAGAATGTATGGAGAAAACAAAACAAAACTGCTTTTTCAAAATACACCCATTCATTCTTCTTATGCGCTAAAAATAGCAGTCAGTGAATTGTATTTCATTTCTTCATTTTAAGAATTATTTACTGTACATATAAAAAATGATGGAATGTTTTGGATCATTTTTCCTCTCAACTATACTGATCTCTTTCTCTTATTTCTTCCCTGTACACGGTATTAACAGAGCGCACAATGTGTATGTGTTCAAAATATTTGCTATGCCTCTGATTTCCTTCAACAATCTTCAGATACTTACCTCTTCACATACTTACCTCTTTATACGATTATCTCTTCATATGCTTACCGTTTCATACACTTATCTCTTCACATGCGTATCTCTTCATATGTTTATCTCTTCATATACTTATCTCTTCATATGCTTATATTTTCATATTCTTATCTCTTCAAATACTTATCTCTTCATATGCTTATCTCTTCATATGTTTGTCTCTTCATATGCTTGTCTCTTCATACGTTTGTCTCTGTGCTGATGAAATATGTCCAATTTGTCAATAAATCTACAATCTACATGTCAACGAGATAAGCAATGTAGTACAGCTGCTTACTCACACAAATGTTCATAATTTATATTTATAGCAAAGATTTCTGAAAACAAATGTCCCAAGGAAAATGTATTTTCACATTTAGTGCACTTAAAAAAATCATTGCACATATTTCTAAAATCATTAGAGATCCTAGATTTCAATGTAGATGAGATTTGAGTTCCTAATACCTCTGAAGTTGGAGAAGAAGCTCACCTGAGAGCAAATAGACACTGATGATAAGGAAAGCAAGCCTTCTTGCAAAAATCAGTCAGAAGCGCTGTATTAGGCATATTTACCATCATGGTGATGGAAATCAGTTTTATATCAAAGTCTGTCAAACATCTCTTAGAAATAACTTTTAACCTTGTTCTAAGATCAAGCATAAATTTGCCAACAGAATTTACATCTGAATGATCATTTTGAAATAGAGGCTGTGGTAGCTTCAAGAAATTTAAAACATCCAATTAATTTTTAAAACTTGCAAGATCGAAAATGGTGTTACAAGCACTTCTAAAAAATAACCTTTCGAATGAGTCATCATTTGTTAACGAGATGCTGTGGAAGATGAGTATCCAATGCATATTTTTCAGACACAATAGCTCAATTATTATGTTGAATGATTTTGGCACTGTAGAGCTTACCACATCCACCAAGATCGTTGTCAACATTTGCTGTGCACAAACAACCATGATCAAAATCTTCTTCCTCTCCCACTGATGTTGACCACCAATCTCTCGTCTTGAACAAGGACATTGTTATGATATATCTCACCTCAGCATCTGTGTGCAGAAAATAGAAGACACAAAAACACAACATTTCTTGTAAATGTGTTATATAAAGGGACACACATCCGACAGACTGGTCTATTTTCTATTGTCTATTCTCAGGTGGAAGATGTAGTTGGCTGTCCACTCTTGCCGTTAGCGTAGGGATGGGAGCTTTAATTTACGTTCTAGGGCTAGATGAGTCGCCCTTGTTGTGTTATATCCGTGTTTATGTAGTGTGGTCGTGATATTGTATATCCATCTTTTTCTTTGTCTTCCTTAGCTCTAGTAACCGATCTCTTTTTATTGTATGCTGTTATTGGTGGTTGGCTGTATTTCATTCTCATTAAATGTCCAAACCACTGCATTTGTTGTCTTTCAATGTATTCGGTGCATCTAGTTATGCCCACTCTGCTTCTGGTGTCCTCATTTCATAGTCTGATTTTCCTGGTTACTCCCACTGCCTTCCTCAAGCATTTCATTTCACACCTGGTGAGTTTTCTGTGATGTGTTGCTGTAAGAGACCAAGTTTGGCACTGGTAACAAAGTGTTGGTAGGACTGGTATAAAGAGAAAATCAATACAACATTTTCTTTAATTACAGGAACAGATTTTATATTACAAACGATATGTGAGATAATAAATTTGCAATAAAGATTGATGGAAATCTTCAAATGGACATAGAGAAAGACAATGAATAGTTTTTGTCCACATAAAGTGATGACAAAACCATGATCTGTACTACTAAAATATTGAGTTATTAAAAAGTAAGCTAAGTGAAATAAACCAACTATTTTCACACAAGAACAGCCGTTGAATTATGAATGAAGTTGTATTACAAAACAATGTTAAAAGACTATGCTTAAACCAGAATCTATAAAAAAAAACCATACAAATTAAGTGTAGCTAGAAGTATAATAATGGTGGTATGACAGGACCACAAATAGGGAACTATGGGATAGAGCAGGACAAAGGCGAGTGGAACAAGAGATAAAGAGCAGAAGGTGGTGATGGATAAGACATACACTGAGAAAACCCCCTTGGCAGCATCATAAGATAGGCTCTTCGAAGGAACCTCAAGGGCAATAAAGATAAGGGAAGAACCAGGAACACCTGGAGATGGGAGTTAAAGACAGAATGCAAGAAAATGGGGAGAGAGGGGAGATCTGGAAAAGATGGCCTTGGATAGGCGGGCTTGGAAGGCCTTGGTTGTGAACCTATGCCTCAATAGGGGCAAAGGGTGAAGAAGTAGTATAATAAGAAAACTAATTCTTATGTCCACCTGACAAAACAAGATGCCAACCATAAATTACCATCAATAATAGAGTTTCAGTCTGGAATATCTTCTTTGCACTCCAGACATGTCCATACATGCTCTGATCTCCTTCGCAATATCTCCAACAGCGTCCAGCGATTCAGCTGTACCAATTCGATTTTGATTGATGAGCCAACTCATATACCTGTTGTGCTGTTCTATTTTTGCTACACCAATCTTCAATCCCAGTTCCTGCAATCTAGTAGTTGATGTGGATTGGTTTAGATCATAGATTCCCAAACTTTTTCGTCCCACCGCCCACTTTGCACAACATAAACTATGTAACCCCCATTATAACAGTTTGCCAATGCCCCTCCCTATATATATATATATATATCATCATCAAGGTGCGTATCCTTTATAGGACGTTGCTCTCTTTGCAGCACATCTGAAATTCACTCTGTCTCTTGCCAGTTCACCCACTTCAGCGATGGTCATGTTCATGGTTTCTTTAATATCTTGTAGCCATCTTCTTCTTGGTCTGCCTCTGCGTCCTGGGACCCCGCCCTCTAGTATTGTTCTTTCCAGGCCATTGTGACGCTTGATGTGACCAAAGTATGTAATTTTTCTGTATAGTATGTTGTTTATCAGCCAATTCTCTTTAACATTTAGTTCTTTCAGGACATCAGTGTTCTTTCTGTCCATGGTATTCGTAGGATCTTTCTATATATAGAGCATATATATATATATATATATATATATATATATATATATATATAAAATTATATATAAATATGCTCTATTTTCTCTTTGACATAGAAAATTGATATATATTACTGTTATACATGGTCAATTTTCAAATGACTATATGCATGAAATATAAAATTGATGGAAAAATGGATCATATAAGACGTGCATAAGATAAATTAAAATGCAGAATTAAAATTTTTAAATGATTATTCAGTTGCAAACTCACAAAAATAATTTATTTTAAAATATGTATTATTAATTTCATCTTTAAGGAGCCACCGACCCCTAATCGCCTGAACATCCCCCACATTCTTCTGAGCCTACTATCGCCCCCAGAACGCTTCAACGCCCACTGGGAGGCGGTACCACCCACTTTGGGAAACGCTGGTTTAGATGAAAATCTTTTTGGCCACACTCTATGAGGACGTTCAAAATGTCAGCTTTATCCATTGGCTAGCCCTAATAGCGCAGACCAGCCTGTCTGCTCTTTCATTGCCAATGGCACCCATGTGCCCCGGAACGAAGGTAAGTGTAATTCTGCAAATTGCTCATGCTTGTAGTGATTCAGTCCATTGCCTGCGAACCAAACCAGTCTCCACCCTTCGGATCATACTCAATGAATCCCTCAGAATACACGCATGAGTGTAGTTTTGTGACTCCAGCCAGAGTAGTGCCTTGGTCACCACCAGTACCTCCATTGTCATGCTGCGTATTGTTATACTAAATGCACCACTGCCTTCCTTGACCATTCTGCCACATGAGCTTGCAGAGAAAGCCATGCAGATTTTTCAAGGTGAACTAGCGATCCATCTGTGTAAATAACAATGTCACGTTCACTGCAGTTTTAATCAATGATGGTGTTGACGCCGCATCCAACACCACGGATTCTCTCTCTGCAACCTTTGTCAATTTTAATGATAATGAGAACATTGAGTTGTCGGGTCACAGTCAGATATGACTAAGCTACCTTATGACAGTACACGTTACTAATTGCTCTTTGTTAGAAAAAGAAAGATTGATGGAGTTACAGACATCTTAAAACTTCACAATACCACAGCATATACTATCTCTGAAACCAATCATCAGTTAAACCTGCTACACCTAATGGCAAAAAAGCAGAGAAAGACAAATGAAAGAAATTATCTCTAAAGACTATATATTTATGGTATGGCAGATCAGACACTCAGCTGTGGTTGACAGCTGATCAAGAATAAAAGTACTGACAGGCGGACAGATAGTGTGCTGATATGACAATTTGCCTAGTTCTCTCTCACGCGATCGTTTTTTACGGCCGTTTTATCACTCTAATTGTGATATATAAACAGCCTAACACCAAGAATGGGTGTACGTTCACAATCTTCAGTACCATTTGGAGCTGCTTATCCTTCAGTGATGTGTTCGGTTTCAACCAGAGTTTACTGGGTCCGCTCTCCATCAGCCTTTGACTGTCCCCAGTCAAACCTGCAAGGCAGCAGGTTGCTATTTTCTTTTAGGTGAGCGACCCTTAGATGACCTACTCTCCCGGGCTGTTGAGCCTCATCTGCCCAGAAAACCTGTCTTTGGGACTACTTGGTTTTCTTGCCATCCAGTTTTGTGTACGGTTTACTCTGCTAGCCTTTGATTGTCCACAACCAAACTACAAGGCAGCAGTATGTCTAGTTCTGAATGTATTGTTATTACCTTTCCTTTAGAGGCGAGAGAGATTGTGTTGTATGTCAACACACCATCTCTACATATTTACCCATCATTGTAGAATGGAAAGGTTCACTCAACCCATACTACAACGATGGAAAGATGTCAACCAAAAAAAGGACATTGAAAATGATACAAATTTAGAATATCTTAGCTTTGTAATTAACAACAATGGAGACTGTACACAAGAAATTAGAATGAAACATGCCGATGCAATTAAGTGGAAGAACTTATGGCATAACACAAGCAAGGAAACAAAAGTAAAGACTATCAGGACATGCATTTTTCCTGTGGCAACAAATAAATGTGAATCATGAACCACTAGACATGTATGAAACAAGGGGCTTGAGAATAAAATGTATGAATGCTTCAAACAAAGAAGAGTACAAATATAGACATCCTGACAGATCTGAACATCAAGAAACATTAGCGCATCAACAATATGTCTCTGAAATTTTAATGTTTTTGTCCCAATAAATGCTACAGTGGTTAAGCGCAACCAATAGCAAGCATGGTTCCTGGATGAGCAGACAGCCAAGATGACAATGGCAACAGGACATTAAAGAAACTGACTATGAACATGATGATGGAGGAGGGGAGAGAACTAGTTGGAGATCTAGTCTTTCATGCAGGCTGTGATTGTGATGACAGCAACTTTCCAAAAAAAGACATGCTACCTCAGTGGAGTGTTGAGGGGAGATGTAAGGATCCTGTGTACACCTTGTTTAATGCACTTTGTTAGTTGGGATTCATTTCTCTAAAGTTATTCTTGACAACTGTCACTTCTTCGCTTTGTATTCATTATATTTTTTCAATGTGGCTCCCTGTTGTAGATGATACCAGGGAATTCTTGTCAGGTAACAAAACCACTTAATCTGTTGTACCTTTATGAATTGAAAGATTTGTTTTATTAGTAGTCTACTTCAAATGTCTTCATTTCTAATTTTATCTTTCACTTCCACACCCCAGCAGCTCTTTAACGACGACGACATCTCGTATATCCCGCTCACTAGCTGCTGTGAACAACCACGTTTGACACTGATAGCATAATGTTACAAGAGGAACAGTTACAAGAGGATTGACAGACGGCTTTTATCCTGTGTGTTATTAATTTAATGACTTCATGTTGTAACCTGCTTCAGTGTTTTCAAAAATGAAATATTTGCACGAAACATCGATCGGATTTGCCTTGCTTCATTTACCAGTTCACTATAACAACTTTAAAAAAAACCGTTATATACATACCTTAAAATTATAGAAGATATCAATATAACAGTATTGTGTCCAGAAAATAAACAACTATAAAATTCAGCAAGTTGTTCATTAGCACAGCAAGATTTTCATTCTTCGCCGCGTACAGTTCGAACATTCCTGCTTTGATAGCAGAAGACCTTTTGCAGTGGCGAGCAGTGTTGTGCGAATAGTAACTGTTCGTTACACGAATACCTATTGTTCATAGTTCATAGTTGCTGTGATCGAAAGTATCGAATCTTTCTTTCTTTCTCGAATCCTGTTTGCCTCACAGCGTCAAGTCAGGAAGAGATTTCTAAAACGGGCCATAGTATGCGCTTTATAAATAGTCTCTTTCGTAGCCTCCGTTATCTCTGAGGTCCATCTTTTGCGTGGTCGGCCTTTTGCTTTGTGCCCATTGTATCGGAGTATCGAATAGCACCTAGTTAAAAGTATTCGTTACTTTATCACTGCTATGTCACCAGCTTGTGAATTTCCAATATGGAAGTTTCGTTGCACTATATTTTTAGTCGAATTCTGTTCCTTGCCCCGATGGTACCAATATTTTGTTGGTCTCATTCTAATTATAATTCTGCCATACCAGGTAGAGATATTGGTGTCGTTAGTTTCGATCATTTTGAATAGCTGTTACTCTTGCGAATCGGTTACGAATTGTTAATTGAATTCCTTGTAATTCCACACCCTCAGGTAAGAAGTCATGTGTATCAAGGCAGCTGTGGGGGAAGGCTTTGTTTCACATATGTAGCCTGACCTCGTCCTCCACCGATGTTTCACATATGTAGCCTGACCTCGTCCTCCCCCGGGTTCGCTGGGAGTGAAATAGCTTTGAAGGCGGGACACTCAAGGGCTTTATCCTGCTGCAAGTTGGTTTCCTGAATCATGAAGATGTCTAAGTCATAGACTAGTTTCTGTAGAATTAGTCCTCTCTGTTTTGCACTTCGACAATTCCAGTAGTCAATGTATAGTCTAATCCTCGAACACAATCCCCTACCACAGGCGGAGCATACATGATCAAGGTTAGACATGTGGGTCTTTTCGCGGAGCTTGCTTTCACTGCGCCTCAACGGCGCAACGATTTCAGCTATGCTAGTTCCTAGTGTGTTGTTGCAGCGCCACATTTGGCAATCTTACTCGAGGGATTCCCAGCACGTGGTCTCTATATAAGACCATTTTAGAGTCACTTTAATAATAATTCCTCTCGTACCGTTATATGTTACATACTGCCTGCAAGCAATTTCTCCACACCGCACTATTCTGAGCAACTCGCTTAATCTCATCCATGGAACTGAGACCGATATTTCTTGCCTCTCTCAGCAAGTTCGTTTTATGGTCTCCTTAGGTCGACCTCTCTTTCTTGAACCATTTGCATCCCACTTCAATGGCTACTTTGATATTCGTTGATCATTTCTTCTCAAGGTGTGTCCAACATATCTCCATCCTCTCTTTCTTATAACAGTTGTCACTAGTGGTTGACCAGACATTTCTCTGATTTCATCACTTCTCCTGAATTCGTCCCATTTTATATTCATTATTTTTCGCAGACATCTATTTTCAAATGCATTCAACTTGCTTTTATATCTCTAGTAATTTTCCAACTCTAGCTGTCTTAAGTTAGGATTGATACACCACATTTGAATGGGAAAACTTTAATTTAGTTTAAAACTTAACAGACCACTCTCATGATGAGATTAACGCAAGAAAACAGAAAGCTCACAATAATCCAAGCATACGCCACAACAACCACAGCTCCTGATGACACAATAATCCAAGCATACGTCCCAACAACCACAGCTCCTGATGACACAATAATCCAAGTATACACCCCAACAACCACAGCTCCTGATGACACAATAATCCAAGCATACGCCCCAACAACCACAGCTCCTGATGAAGAGATCGATGAATTCTACAAACATTTACAAGAAGCAATAGATAAAGTTGGTAAAAGAGACATCATGATAGTAATAATCAAAAGTAGGCAGGGAAACATCTGAAGAGGAGAAAAAGATAAAAGGGCATTTCAGTATAGGACAAAGAAGCGAAAGATGCGCAAAACTAATTGAATTCTGCATATAAAATAATCTCTCCATTTCAAACACACTAAGCAGGCAACATCCAAGAAGACTTCACCCCTGGACCTCACCAGATGGCAACACCAGAAACCAAATAGATTACATTTTGGTTCAAAGAAGATAGATAACAAGTATTCTATCAGTAAAGACACTACCGGAGCAGACTGTGACTCCGACCATGAACTGCTGGTGGCAGAGTTTAAATTAAGATTGAAGACAGCAAAGAAAGGAGCTGGCCCTATATGTTTTGATACAAATGCCATTCCACTAGAATACAACATAGATATACAAAACAAACTTGACATACTTATGGCGGCTCAAGAAGACATAACACTTGACGAACTGGCAACACAGGCAAGAGATATATTAATCTGCACAGCACAAAACACCATACCCAGAAAAGTATACAAGAAACAGGTCTACATAACTGAAATAACACTGAAGCTAATTGAAGAAAGAAGAAAGCTAAAACAAACGGGGTTAAAACGAAACAGCACTGAATATAAAAACTGCTCAAGAGAAGTCAAGAAAGAAATCCGAAAAGACAAGAAACAACACATAATCACCTCATGCAAAAAAATTTAATGAATTAAGAAAACAAGGGAAAGAGAGAGAAATGTACAACGAAATTAATATAATGACACATGACTTCAGCCCATCAATACAAGTCATAAACGATAACAATGGCAAAACATTAACAGAAAAGAAAGATGTACTAGAAAGATGGCGTGAGTACTGCAGAAACATGTATGAAGACACATCTAAAAATCCCCATATGATAACAACAGAAAGCGAAGAGACAGAACCAGAGCCCATGTTTGATGAAGTGCACCTAGCCATCAAAAGTCTGAAGAGAGGGAAATTACCAGGGTGCGACGATATACCAGCGGAATTAATTCAAGCAGGCGGGGAGGCCAGTGTTCGGGTCCACCAGTAAAGATGGTTTGGAAAACCTAATCATGACGACCAAGAAACATAGTGAAGAAATCATTTAATACACAAACAAGAGTTTAACTAAACATGAGACAAAACATGTGAAGCATACATCTATATTGAATACACAACAACAAAGAAGGTTTGGAAAACCTAATCATGACGACCAAGAAACATAGTGAAGCCTAACATCTGTATTTGAATACACAAAAAACAAAAATAATGTCAACTGACAAAGCAAAAGGCACACCTAATATCTAAATAAACAATGAAGAACTCCAATGTGTAGTGAGCTACGAATACCTGGGCTCAATAATTAGCAATAACGGTGACTGCTCCAAAGAGATCTCAAGAAGATTGACAATAGCAATCAAACAGTTAAACACAATGACGAACATGTGGCAATGCACCAGCAAAATATTAAAATTAAAAATATTGAGAACATGCATTTTTCCAGTGGCTACTTATGGTTGTGAATCATGGACCATTACACAAAAAAACAAGAACGAAAATCCATTCCTTCGAAACTAAATGCTACAGAAAGATCCTACGAATACCATGGACAGAAAAAGAAAGAACACTGATGTCCTGAAAGAACTAAATGTTAAAGAGAATTGGCTGATAAACAACATACTATACAGAAAAATTAGATACTTTGGTCCCATTAAGCGTCACGATGGCCTGGAAAGAACAATATTAGAAGGCAGGGTCCCAGGACGCAGAGGCAGACCAAGAAGAAGATGGCTACCAGATATAAAAAAAAATGAATGTGACCATCGACGAAGTGGGTGAACTGGCTAGAGACAGAGGAATTTCAGATGTGCTGCAAAGAGAGCAACGTCCTATAAAGGATACGTACCTTGATGATGACTATATAACTTGAAGTTCCATATTTTATTTAGACTAGTAAAAGCTGATGTTGCTTTGCTAATTCGTATCATAATTTCTTTTTAACATTTCCTGTGCAATCAAAATTGCTACCTAAATAGGTGAACTGCTCTGTTATTTTTATCATTTTAGATTCCGGGCTGATATCTGCGTTACTTGCCATAGGTGTCTTCATTATATTTGGTTTTTTCATAGCTTATCTGCAGTCCAACTTTTGATGCCATAGATGACAAATTTTCTGTTTTTCTTTGCATATCTTGGTTGTTTCTACGTAACAAGGCAATATCATCTGCAAACATCCAAATCTTCTAATTGACAATTTTCTAGCCAATCGATGCCAGTTTCGCCCCTGCAACATTTTCACAAAAGGGAGAGACTGCAGTAAAACTTGGTTAACTCGTCACTCCTGTTGTATCGTTTACTTGATAAAGGCCTTTTGGTCGAAACGTTGCTGTTTATCGTCACAGTTTCTGTATTTTGTAAAACTATAGTACTTTGCTTTTACGTGTTTCGCAACATTTTCATATCACCCAGTCAATGGCCACTTCAAACAATAGTGGAGAGGTGAATTTAGCCTTGCTTTACTTCGGTTTCAACCATAATGATCATATGAGAACTTCAGTATCTGGAATTGTGTCTTGCCAGTTTATTTTTAGTAGTCTGCTTTGACAACTTGTGTGGACGTGGTTTAGTTTTCTTGCGCGTCTGCTATACACTGTCCATGTCTCACTGGCATACAGCAATGTGGTTAGCACTTTGGCCTTGTAAACTTTCAGCTTTGTGGCTACGCTTATCCCCTTCCGCTCCCACACAGTGACACATAGACTTCCGAAAGCAGCACTGGCTTTGGATATCCTATTGTTGTCCTCAGTCTATGTATGCCGATCTGGATTGGGTCTGTCAAGATACCCAAAATTGTCCGCTGGCAGGAGACGCTGGTGTTCAATATTGATGACTGGATCACGGTACTGCTTTCTAGGACGGGCTGAAATATGACCTCTGTTTTCTTAGTGTTAATGGCCAGGCCAAATCTATAAGTAAAAACCTGGTAGTAATTATAATCTGTCGACTAAATAATCACTAAGTAATGAGTAACGATTGCTAAGTAACGAGTTTTTGCGGCAAGTGTAATCATTAGTTCTAATACTTAAAAGCTACTAATGCGTACTTTACTATTTTGAGCATGTCGAATTCAACTTCCGTTACTATGGTCATCATCATCATCAGGTGCCTACCGACTGGTGTAGACGATCATGGATCCCCACAAATCTTTGTCTCTTGGTGTTTATATCATCTCAGATGTTGACTCTTTCATGCATGAAGTAAGGCTATCCAAAATTCTATCTCTTTGTCTTACTATGTCTTATGTCTCTATGCCTTACTTCGTCTCCCATTTTCCGGTTGTAACAATGGGTTCTAAACCTCCCTTTCTCATCTTCTTCTTCTTCTTCTTTTTGTCGTCACACTGCTACCGGGTTGTTGCCCAGTGTCGTGGTTTTCTTTTTTTGTCTTGCGCTGTTCTGGTGGCTTGTGTGATTGTTATCTTTGCTCTTTCACAGGATTCTGCTACGCCATCTAATCATCTTTTCCGTGGTCTTCCTCTTGCCTTCTTTCCGATGTTCTGTTGTAGAAGACTCTGTATACTGTGGAGTTTTGATGCATTCTTATTAAGCGGCCAAACCACTTCATTCTTTGTTTATCTATGTAATTCAAGCACGGTTTTGTGCCAACTTTCTTTCTTATGCTGATGCTAGTGATTTTGTCTTTTCTTGTGTTGTTGGTAACTTTTCGCAGGCAACGCATTTCACATGTAGTTATTTTTTGTGACTGCGCCTTGCTCAATGTCCATGTTTGGCTCTGGTAACACAAAGTAGGTATAAAGATGCTGTTGATCATCTGTTGCTTAGCTGCCTGTAAAATTTTGGGTGCCTTAACAATGGGGCTAGTTGGTAGGTTACAGCATTTGCTTTTTGTACTCTATCCTCTATCTCTCTATCCAGTTTTCCGTCTTCTGTGAATATGCTTCCTGAGTATTTGCATTGACATGGATGTCTAGATTATTATGTTTTCTTCCCATATTCATTATTTCTGTTTTAGTGTTGTTGATTTTCATGTCATGTTTTACACAATTTTTGTTCAAGGTGTCAATATGATGTTGTAGATCTTGTTCATTGTGATGTATCAGGCACTGATCATCTGCAAACAGCAGTTCATTTATTTCATCATTATCTGAATTTGACTCTTGAGTTATTTTATCCATATATGCAATAAAGAGTAGTGGTGAGAGGACACAACCTTGTCTAACACCTGATGTAATGGAGAACCAGTCGGTCATTCCTTCTGTTGTTCTTACTGTACTCTGGCTATCTTGATATAAGGCCATGATATTACCTAATAGTCGGCCCTGGACGCCATATTCTTCAAGGATCTTTCTCATCACATGTCCGAAAATGATCACTGTCTCTTTCCTATATTGATAATAAGAGTTCTCTGTATCTTGACCTCATTCAACACATCCACATGAGTCATTTTAGCGGCTCAATTAATGCTTTAAAAAAACCAGACTGACTGTATAAGGCAGGAGTGGCTTGTCACAGTTTACACTTCTCAAATTATCCATTCAACTTTTGTTGTGTACCAGGTCATGTGTGGGTACAAGTCAAATAGGGTGCGGACCACCTATCTGATGTCGACGTCCAGATAGAAATGGGATGAAGGAAATTTAATAGAACAAACATGGTTTTACAAAAAAAATTAAACAACTAAAACAGTATGGAAGGAAACTGATAGAAAACAAAGATAAGAATACTAAGAGCATGCATATTCCCAGTAGCAACGTATTATTCTGAAGCAAGGACAGTTAACAAGGCAGTGGAAAACATATAATGGGCTTTTGATATAAGTGCCACAGAAGGGTCCTCCGGGATCAAAGTAGCATGGGGAAAACGCTGCGCCAGGATTAGTGAGCTGGCACTAATCAAGATCCTACCCCACCTCCTCGTGGTGACCCTGGTAATAGGCATTGGTTCCGGTCTGTCTAAGCTGGTAGAGATCAAGGGAGAGCTACAGGTAGTGGTAGTAGTGCAAGCACAGAAAAGCAATGCAGGTCCAGAAATCCCTGAACAAAATGCACGCATCTCCTGGCCGATGAAAAAACTGCCCAAATTATTCCAGAAACGTAAGAAAACAGAAATGTACGAGTTGTCAACGAACGAAAGCTAACTCCTCCGGAGTAAATGACTGCATCAAAATTGCCACCTATGGGGCAAGAGTCCATAAGTACGAGGTAATTAAGTCAACAGTCGCACCACAATTATCAGCTTCCCGGCCGATGGGAAGGGCCGTACAAATGAACATGGAGGGATGAGATGGGAAGGGCCGTACAAATGAACATGAAGGGATGAGAGGCGCAATAACTAACTAACTAACATCCTCGGAAGAAGTGAGGTGGGTGATGTTCGCGAGCGCCAAAGTTCAGTTGCGTTGCTAGCGACGATTGAAACGACCCTATAGAATATCTGTGTGCAGCCCCAGTCCAGTGTTTCCCAGGAACAGGGAAAATGCAGAGTAAACCATTGCAAATTGTCAAGTGCTGACACACGCCCCAAAACGGCTGAGAATACGCCTACTCAGAAACAAACTCACTGTGGATAGAAAAGTCAGGCCGACAATGCAAAGGCTTGACTGGAACAAACCCAAACATTGGCTAAGGGCAATACTTTTCGGACGCCGATCATCCTACACGGTGTAAGATGACGTCTAAACACCATGGCTCAGATCATATAAAGGCTAAGCATACCGCCAACATATGATCTTGTGCTTGACAAGCACATGCGTTTCCAATGACCAAGATTGTTCCTAATACGGAACGACCTCACAGTCAATAAGGGCGTTCAGCGTAGATTCACTGTTTGACGTAGATCACAAAGCTTAAATATACGACAAAAAGATGATCGTAAAGGCGTAGATCCAAGCCACAATATACATCACAACGAATCATTCTAGGGCAAGCTACCCTAGTAAATAAACAGCTAGCTGAAATCGGGTGGGCGGGCCTAGTCACCATGGGCACATAATCACACAACGTAAAATGCCGTTCTTGTCAAAGATCAATTATATATCACAAAAAGAATGATAAAATTGGCCGTGAAGAACGAACGAGAGTAGAGAAGAAGAAGGGTCCTCCGTATATCTTGAACAGAGAAGAGAACAAATATATATATATATATATATATATATATATATATATATATATATATATATATATATATCCAGAAAAACTCAAATCAAAGAAAATTGGCTGATGCTACAAATAAAAATTAGAAAATTGAAATATTTTTAACATATTGACAGACACGAAGGGTTGGAGAAGACCATCATGGAAGGAGCATTCCCCCGGCAAAGAGGATGATCACAGATACGATTGATTCAGGATTACACTGATGGTTTGAAAATGACGACTGCACATTTGACTTAAGAGGGGATGAAATTCTTAAGGACTGTTGGGGGTGTGGCAAAATTCTGCTCATGTCAAGCTATTTCATGATGACAACATACACACACATCACTGTTATATGAAACGTAAATGTGGACAATGAGCAAACAGTTGGAAAACTATCGCAGTTTTTGAAATGTAATGTACAGATGAGTCAGACTCATACTATGCAATGTAAATTAATTAAATTTCTACAAATAAGAAGGCTGTTAGACACACCCAATCGTTAAAAATGTGGCGCGTTTCTTTTTACGAACTATCCAGAGCCGATGTATTGTTTTAAAAAAATGTTATTGGTTACTAAATTAACGTCATTGCACGCCGATCAGACCCAAAGGTGCTCAGTCTCCCCAACAGATATCGAAGAGTATGCATATTGATGGTTCCCATGGCTCGCTGATTAAACACACTTCTCACTCTGCCCCTAAGGCATCCAGTTATATTTGTACAACGGGTAACTCCAAACTGCCTAAATCGCTGGATCGATTCAACATCGATTTTAGTGTCCACATCCAACAGACAGTCGCGAAGAGACCGAAGAATATCCCCTTATCCATCTTCAACTTCCCAACATTCGATGCTGTTCATACAAGCCTGTCCGCTCTCTCATTACCGTAAACACCCACATGCAACAGGATGGTATATCCACGTAAACCTCTGAAGGTTAGATACCCCTATAGACGACATCCACTCATACCGAAACCTGCCCTTCTGGATCTTGTGAAGCATAGACTGAGAGTCAGATACAACAACGGCCCCAGTAAATGTAGTCCCAGAGAGCCAATGGAGGGCAGCAGTAACGGCCTCAACCTCCATCCTCATACTAGAAGTAGTTGTTCTGTACGCTTCACTTCGCTCTGCAACAACTCTACCATGCGCATTAGCCAAGAAACCCCAGCCTGACTTCTCACCACGATGAACCGACCCATCGGTATATACAATAACCTCATCACCCCTTGCATTATATTCTATCAGCAGCCTAACTGCGAGATCAGCCTTCATGTTGTCCCAATTTCTACATTCTCTTCCAAGAGTAATGATAACGTTGAGATAGTTGGTCATGCTATCATCTGTTGGGGTCCATTCTTCCCCTTTTGGTAGGGTCATAACCGTGGTCACCTGGCCAATTGTTCTCTCAGCTTGGGCCATCGCGATATGCCACGCTTGATTCTCGGACCCTTAACATCATTAGTGTTCTTGTGCAGAGGATGTCTCTTATCCACAGTAGCCAGCATATATGCCTTGGTTTGGACGATTGCATAACGGGAGCGTAGTGACAGAAGACCAAGTATCTCTAGTGCAGAGAAGGACTATACGCATACCTTCATTCTGAACACGTTCGAGTCGTTTACATTGTGATCTTGATGTCGTAAGAATTCCAGTCCGTAATCTACCACTGACATTACCAGTCGATCGAACAAAATGACTAGTAGTCTCTGCTCAAGGTGTGCGGCTACCATAACTTTGAAAGCCACAAGACCACGCTTGCAATGTTGTATCGTCTGTTCAACATGGTGTTTGAAAGATAGACTACGATCAAAGGTTATTCCAAGATAGTGCAGCCTGTCTCTGCGCTCGATGGTATGTTCATCAAAGATTACACGGAGTATGTCAGCCTTGACTATGGAATTATTCAAAGAGCACCACATCATACACGCTTTTTCAGGATTGACCTGAGGCGAGACTCTACACCATATGCTCCCAACGAGGGCGGTCCGCCACCGGGGTCGCTGAAAGTTGTAAGGGGGCGCTGGGTTGAAAAGTAAATTTTGGGGGGCATTGAGGACCATCCGCCGCCCCCCTAAGCTGAAAATTCAAAGTCACACGAGTCCTGCCCACACGCAACGATTAATAGTGCAATAGATAGAATCTTTGCATATTGTAAAAGATTATGTTGGAATCAAAGAAGAAATCCAGACATTATGATGTCGAGTATTTGAAATAGGTTTTATTCAATCACCCAAACACAAGACATTACCAATGTGTCTGAATTTTCCACAAGATGTTTTCAAATAAAGCTATGAAACCATTGCGATTAGAAGAACATATGAGCAAAATAAATCGTGGCAGAAAAGATGAAAATGTATCTTACCTTAAAGCTTAGAGATCAACATTCGAGATGTCCAACTTTGGCTGGTATGGTTTCGGTGGCAGCAAAACAAGAAAATTATGGGTTACCTCTTCATGAAATATTTCCTTACTTTTTGCTAAATCTGAAAAACCGCACACTATTGGCGAATAATTGATACTTCCAGCGGTGAGTGAGGTTCTGCGTTATGTACTGCATACACCGTGGTCTGAAATTATTTTTAAGTCTCATCGAGAAATAACACAGTGTAGAGTGTAGAGATGAATCGTCGAAATGATGTTTCGACGACTACTTTGAAGCTTTTTATAACTTGATGCGTTGATGCGTCTTCTTTACCAACAAATGAGTCTTTACCTCTAGCGCACGTTCGCTGCTTCATAAAAGATTAAAATATTTGTCAAGAACTATTATTTGCAAGAAAATTAGAATCGGACAATAAAGAAATATCTATATTTGACGTATTGGAATACCATTTTTAAGGAAAAAGAATTCCGCTGAATAATATCTTGTCTGCTGCCGATGGTGCTCTGGCAATGGTTTTATGCTACAGCCAGTTGAATTCATATTTGAAAAAACTGTCTCAGATTTAGTCGCTGTGCTTCGTGCAAATGAGCGGAAGGAAAATCTTGAAGATCAAAATCCACCAGACTCAGGAGATTCAACATAATCCGCTGGAACGCCGAGTACATTTACACCAAAAAAGCATCTTTGTAGAGATCTAACAGATTCGAACTAACAGAGCCATTTTGCTGGAAATCATGACAATGACCAATACAAATTCTCTGGTAGTGGGACATTTTAACAGTTGCTCAGTAAGGTAGGGATCCAAGAAACCAATGTAAAAAAGGGGAGGGTAGAACAGTGAAAATAGATAACAACCTGCAGCTCAGGAATGGACTCGATGACCCACCAACCTTCTACTCCAGAAGACAGAAAAAATATATCCCACAGACCTCGTCTTTGCCACCGGTGACGTAGCCCACAATTTGAATCGAACCTTCATGGAACAGCTAGGAGACAGTGACCACAAATCTGTCAAGTTCTCCTTGAAGAATAGATCAAGTCCAAAAAGTAATGACCCAGTGGAACTATAAAAGAGTTGACTGGGCACAGTTTGCGAGGCTCAGCGACATCTACTGTGACCCAATAAATACCCACCAAAAAGATAAGGAACATGACATACCTACTTAACATATCCATTTTGAGGGCAGCAAGAGAATAAATTCCTAGAGGTGCAAGAAGAGACTACAAATCTTATTGGTCCGAAGAGGTCCAAAATGTGGAAAAGAAAGTGAGTCAGGCCAGAGAAAGATTAGAAATTGAGCAGAACATAGACAGCCACATAGCACTCAAGGCAGCTTCGGCTAAATATAGGAGAGCAGTTAGGAAAGCCGTAAGGCAGAACTGGAGAGACAAGACGTCTCAACATGGACAGAGGTGAGATGAAGAAGCACTCCAGGGTCTTAACCTTAAGAAGTCACCAGGAAAGGATGGCATCACAAATGAGATGCTCATTAACCTAGGTAAGAAAGTCAAGAAAAAAGCTGCTAAAAGTTTTGAATGCTAGCTGGAAAGTCGTAGAAATACCTAGTGAATGGAAAGAAGCTATCACAGTACCCAATCTAAAACAAGGAAAAGACAGATCCGATCCAAGCAATCGTAGACCAATTAGCCTCTTTAGGTGTGTTGGAAAAGTGATGGAGAGGCTTCTCAATAGAAGACTCATGTGGCGACTGGAGCAAAAACAATTGATACTACTACAGCATAGTGGATTCAGTCAGCATGGATCAACAGAAGACCAAGTAACTTACATTGCACGGGAGATCGAAAGTGGATTTCAAGAAAAGAACACTAACTGTATGGGTTGACATGGAGAAGGATTTCGACAGGGTCTGGAGAGAGGAACTGACAATCAAACTGCTCAAACTCGGAATCAAAAGGCGCATGTATCTGGTAAATAGAACAGCCGAAGTATAGGACCAGGAAAAACATAGCAGGAAGGCAATCATCGAACAAGTTGTTCCCCAAGGAGAGATCCTATCTGCCACCTCCCACTTCTAGTTTTTATAAATGATTATGGAAGACATCACCAACAGAGGACATAGTGCAATCTGCGTTGATGATCTGGCACTGTGGACACGAGAAGAATCAATAGCAGTAGCTACCTCAAAGATGCAAGATGTAATTTAAAAGCTAGAAAAATAGACTAGGTTTTGACTGCCCTTTATAAATGAAAAGTCTTCAGCCTATCCAAGAATAAACATGCTCAAACAAGTTCAATGACCACCTACTCTCAATAGACGAATGTCCAACATATATAGGAATCGTGATGGACAGCAGGCGGATGTGGAAAACACAGATAAATCTAGGGAAAAAGAAAAGAAGACTGGGGATCGTGAACAAATTAGCAGACAGGAGTGCAGGTTGTAGCATTCCGAAAAGGATTTACTCTGGGAGAGTTTGACCAGAACGTTAAGTATGGCATATCAGTCTGGGTCATAATCTCCAAGACATACTTCATAAAGCTAAACCGAGTGGTCAGGCACGGATCATCACTGAAACAATAAGTGTACCCCAATAGAAATACTGAAAACGGCCATAGGACTTCAACCATTGGAAAACAGTCGGAACATGAAAGTACTTCAACGAGGAGAAAATGCAAGAGACTGATTAACCATCCTCCAATGCTCCCCCAAAAAACAGCTACGGTAGGGGCAGATTGAAAAGGAGTAGCTTCATGGCGAACTCCAAAGAGCTTGCCCACACAGACCCAATATTGGCACTGGCTCAACCAAGGCACATATAATCAGTCAGTACCTCTCCTCCTGGTCATATTGACTTCAGAGCTGGATGTCTTCAATGCAGCTGCAAAATGGCACTACAACATATGAAACAAATACATGGAAAAATTGTGCCTTTTGTCTGCTATCTCAGCAGTGAAATCTGAAAGGAACACAGAACTAAGTGATCTCAGGTCAACCGTAGGCCAGTATGCCCATGATTCCGAGAGTGTAGTAATCCAGTGGATACCCTCACACTGCAAGCTCAAGGGAATGAAGATTCTGACAGACTGGTTAAAGAGGAGCAGGATGCCTCAAGATGACAACCTGGTCAGCTAGGAAGAAGCAAAAACCATCGCCAGAGCTAACTACATAACAAACTGGGAAAATATACACAAAACACAACAAGCGTGATAGATATTACGAACTGCCCAGAAGAGACCATATTATCATACTTCGCCTCCGGACGGTCACAACAGAATGAGAACATAACTAGATTCAAGATAGGCACAAACGACCAATGCCCCTGTGGTTTGACGAATATGACGACAGAGCACGTCCTACAGAACTTCCCCCAGTATGCAGACCTGAGGAGAAAGATGTGGCCCACTTACACCAGCGTCCAAGAAAACTGTATGGCGTGGCTGATAGGGGGCCTTTATTAGAGAATCTGAGATCCCAGTTTAGTGAGCACGCAGAGGAAGAAGAAACAGAAAATGTACAAATAACATAATTATTTCTGGAGGACGAGTTGATAGAATTGTCAAAAAATGAAGAGTTGAAATGGAAAATTGAATAATGGATATCAAGAATTGTGTCTACAAAGTTAAATTCCAATATTATATCTACCCTTATGGGCTGCAGTAAGAAGTTGTTTATTGTATGCCCATCACCATATTTAGCTGAAAGAGGATTTATCATGGTCACCAGACTATTTACAAAGAAACGAAACAGATTGTCAATAGAGGAATGCGGCGATTTAAAATTATTGATGACAAAAATATCACCAAACATCGAAAAATTAGTTTCATCACATCTAGTTCAGCTCCAATAAATACATTATAACATAAATTGTGTCAATGATACTGTGAGTAATACAGTAATATTGGTATTATCTTCTAATAAAGTAACTGAAAAATATGTCCTTGTTTTTCAATTTAAGTATATACAATATAGTTTACCCAAGGGGGTCGGTAGCGAATTATTCACTGAAAAAGGGGGCGCTCATTCAAAAAAGGTTGGGAACCTATGGTCTACACCAACCGAGATGGTACGCAATGTTTTATGAATGTCGTCGACCATCTCTCTTTTATCTGACCCAGTTCTATATATTAAGATATCATCTGCAAATGTCAATGTCTGACCCAATCCGATTGGCTGAATTTTAGCTACATTTGCTGTATAAATATTAAATAACACGGGTGATAGAGGAGAATCCTGGGGTAATCCCGGGCATATACGTGCAGAATCCGAAGCCATGTTCCTAAACGTAGTGCAACGGTTCTCTCCATTAAAGAAGCAGCTATCCAGTTCAACAGCCAAAGATTAACCTCACATTTAAGCAAAGAACATATCATTATTGAAAAAATTCACCTTGTTATAAGCATCCTCCAAGTCAATGACCACAGCAACAGTCTCTTGCTTGGATTGGAAGCCGTCATAAACATCATATGCATTCGTGCCAGCATAATCCCACTTTTCTGTCTGTTCCACGAAACGATGAAGGAACCCCTGTCCAGAGTGGCGTGCGGTGACGTTTCTAAAAATGGACTAGGTTAAGAAACGGCAGTTTAGCAAGGATACTTTTACCGTTCACAGATTACCTCTTTCGAGAGAGCTTTGCAATGTCCATAGTTTCATTTAACATTATAGCTAGAAAAAAAGGCATTATTAAGTTCTGACTTAACCTCATACAGAATGACATCATCAACACATTCAATGATGTAGTTTTGAATTATGTTGGAGGTTCCTTTAACATCCCCCCACCACCCCTACCATACTCTGAAGATAAAACTCCAACTTGCTATCATCACTTAAATGGCAACCATCTAACACCAGTGCAAAAATTCTGCTATCTTGGGTCCACGGTCAATGACAGCCTTTCTCTTGACGAAGAAATCAACGCTCGTATAGGAGTGCGGCTACTACATTCGGCATACTATCAAAGCGAGCGTGGGACAACAAAAAATTGACATTGCAGACGAAGACTCAAATATATCGAGCCTGTGTAATTAGTTCTTTACTATATGGCTCAGAAACATGGACAGCCTACTCAAGACACGAGAGGAGACTTAACATCTTTCACCTTCGATGTCTCTGCAAGATTATGAACATCAGGTGGTACGACAAGATAACCAATACTGAAGTACTGCAACGTGCAAATCTGCCTTCCATCATGGGCATGCTCAGCAGTAGACGACTAAGATGGTTGGGACATGTGAGAAGAATGAAACTTATCGCATACCAAAACAAATGTTGTTCTGTGAACTTTCGGAGGAAGAGGCACCAGGGCAGACCACTGCTCAGATATAAAGATGTCTGCATAACCTCAATGAAAAACTTTTCTATAGATCCCAGCACATGGGAGGGACTAGCTGATGACAGAGTTGTGTGGAAAGCCAAATTACGGAAGGGCGCAGAGTCTTTTGAGAAGAGACTTATGTACGAGCTGAACAACAAGAGAGAAAAGCGAAAACTCAGAAGTTGTCACAGTAAAACACTTGCCTATTGACCGTCTGTAAAGATGAAAAGGGCCATATATAAACGTTTTTCAGCCAAAGGATTGACTCCATTGCATCAGGTTTTACCCCATATGGCTCATTCTTCTATGAGGAAATGACACGTCTCCTACCGAGAACATTGCACAAAGCATGAACTCCGTAGCTCCGTCAACAATGCTAGGTTTCTATGGAAAATAAATGCACTCGTGAACAGAACAGCACTGTCCGGATTCGAACACACGACCTTCGACTGGCAAGGCAGGGGCTTAACCACTTAGCCACAGAGACCCCACATATAATACATGCATGTGCTCTTCTTCGATTGCTCCGCAATGACTACTTGTTAACCACTCTGTTTGATTTGTATGTGAGCTGAGCCTAAGAGAGATTGAACGTTGTACCCGTTATGCACCTACAAGTAGCCAGCACATACGACTTCTACGATGCTTTTTATTTACTATCGTAGCCTTCCTAGGTCCTACATCAGTGGTCTCTTATGAACTGCCTTTAGGTCGCAGTGGTATTATTCGTTGCTTCCCTGCAGACCCCGGCACTACACAGGCGATGCATTTGTTCATTGTAGTTTCCCCGGTTAAGGGCATCTTGCCGTTCATTATAGTTTCCCCGGTTAAGGAAATCTTGTCGTTCATTGTAGTTTTCCCGGTTAAGGGAATCTTGCCGTTCGTTGTGAATGGCAACTCTTGTTTAGCCAAAGCACAGCACACTTAATTAATCACCTCATTAGTTCCTGATTTGAATCCACCAATGAGTTATGTTTTAAAGCATCAAAACTTATGTTCACGTTAATAGAGAAACAGAAAACCATTACACTGGGCAACTACCCGGTAACAGTGTGACAACACAAGAATAGAAGCACTGCAACTATATGATAGTTTCTTCGAAAGTTTGTAATGTAGTTATTGTGTTTGTAATGTAGTTATTGCGTTTGTAATGTAGTTATTGTGTTTGTAATGTAGTTATTGCGTTTATAATGTAGTTATTGCGTTTATAATGTAGTTATTGTGGATAATGAATCTTTTCGTGTCGCATATTGACATATCGCAAATGCTATATATATCCTATATTAATGTATGGCTCGGAAACATGGACAATGAACAAGCAGTTAGAAGACAGAATTGATGCATTTGAGATGTGGATATATGAAGAATAGGCAGAGTTTCATGGACAGAAAAACAGACAAATAAACAAGTTTAGGAAAACTAGGCATGAAGAAACAATTATTAAGAGAAATAAAATTCAGACAAGTAAAGTATTTTGGGCACATAAAAGACATGACACCATGATGAAACATTTACTAGAGGACAGTTGAGGGGAAGAGCAAGAGGAAGACCTAGAGATAAGTGGGAGAAACTTTAAGAAATGGACAGGTTACAGTCTGGCAGTGTGCAACACCAAGGCGAAAGACAGAGGATGCTGGAGATTCATTGCAGTCAACCTTCGATGTGGAGACGGCACCTGATGATGATTGTACATGTGAAATTATTGATATCACAAAAAACATTATTACTCCAGACTACCTGATCTGTTTCGAACAACGCACAAGGCCAACAATTGATACAATCTGCTTCTTGATTTGCATTTAGTTAACCATTTTGTACCAATATAATAGTCCGTCTTGAAATGGCGTATATAGTCTTTCACTTTTGTTCTAACCGAAATAATGTTTGTGCTTGGTCTACCTTTCGTTTTTACTTGATGCATTTCTTCAAAACTGAGACCTCCAGATGATGATGTCAATAATCTAATCATTCACTGAATACAACACGTGACAGTCCAACGACACTCATGCGTATCATGCTGACCTACTTTTATTACGTCACATGTATGTATACTCTACGCTTTGTATAGTGAGGGACTAGATTTCAAAACCAATTCCGTTTCTATATTTCCGTTACATTGAAGCGCTGTCAAACTATACTAACAATCGAACACTTGAACACTTCCCCAGATCCCTTTCATTAACTGGAACAATTAAATATGGTTAATAACGAAAGAATTACCCCTCAAAAGATAAAAACGGCAAATAAATTTGTATGCGACAGAGCGCCAAGAGTTAGCATTTATAATACAGGGTGTTCAGCTAAAAGCAGCCCCAGTGATAAATATAAATTTGCCAGGTACGCATTGCATCTCGTCTATTTACTATTTAAACCGGTTCTGACTAGCTTGTTCTACGTCACATTTGTTCATCGCCCTTTCCGCACTACAATTAACCATCACACAACCTTGACCTATACTACGTCATAACTGAACCTTCTCATTTCCATACATATATTCCAGATTACCTCCATTCACAGGCTGCTTTTATCTTGAACACCCTGTATCATCACACATGACTATTGTAGCGTCATCGAGTCCCTGTAACGGAAAGATCCGATAAAACAATGACCCTCTTTGGTAAAAAAAGAAACGAGCGCTACCGATGTCTAAGTGGAGTCTTTGGTATCTCAATTAGCAGGAAATATCGTTGCAGTAGTGCGATGCAAATTTTGAGAAATATTCTTTTCTTCTTTCTTTTGTCCTTCTCTGCTTTTTTGCCGCTAGGCGTAGCAGGTTTAACTGATGATCGGTTTCCGAGATAATGCACGCTCGGTCGCTTGATATGGTGTGGTATTGTGGAGTTTTAAGATGTCTGTAACTCCATCAACCCATCTTTTCTTGGTCTGCCCCTTCCTCTTGATGATTCCATTTTCAGGTTGTACGCTCTTGCAACTGGTGTATTCAGGTTCATTCTGACCAAGTGGCCAAACCATTTGAGTCTCTGTTTTTCAATAAATCTAATAGCAGGTGTTGTTCCGACTGTTCTTCTAATTTCCTCATTTCTTATATGGTCTCTTCTTGTTTTATTTACTGCTTTCCTCAGGCATCTCATTTCGCATGTGGTAATTTTCCTTTCTTGTTCTTTTGTCAGTGCCCATGTTTGGCTCTGGTAGCACAGTGTTGGTAGAAAGATTGAATTTATAATCTGTCTTTTAGTCACTACTGGAATAGCTGGGTGTTTCAAAATTGGGGTAAGCTGGTATGTAATGTTGTTGGCTTGCTGGATTCTAGTTTCGATCTCTCTGTCAGTCTACTATCAGATGTGAAGATACTTCCAAGGTATTTGAATTCTCTCACCTGCTTTAGCGTTTGGTCATTTATTTTTATGTTGATATCTTTATGTAGAAAAGACAGGAATAGCAGTCAGTGGACAAAATATAAACAACCTAAGGTACGCTGATGACACAATTCTCATGGCTACAAATGAACACGATCTGCAAGACTTGATAGACATACTAGTGAGAAAGTGAAAAGAAAGGATTAAGCATGAATATAAAGAAACAGAGGTTATGGTTGTCTCCAAGAAACAAAAACACCAACATGCAATATCAAAATAAATAACACAACACTGAAACAAGTCCATCGATTCAAGTATCTAGGAACATTCTTAACACCAGATGGAAGATGTACAACAGAGATTAGGAGTAGAATAGCTCAAACGAAAGCAGCTTTATGAAAATGAAGAACACACTATGCGTGAACTCACTACCAATGACACTGCGAAAACGAGTACTCCAATGCTATATTGAACCAATTCTTATGTATGGCAGCGAATCATGGACACTGAACAAACAATCAATACGATCATTGGAAGCCACAGAGATGTGGTTTTACAGAAGAATGTTGAGAATTCCATGGACAGCAAAGAAAACAAACGTGGAGGTTTTAAATCAGGCCTGCACACAAGAAACCTTATCAAAAGAATAAGAATCCGACAATCAAGGTTCTTCGGGCATATAATGCGAAGAGAAGGTTTAGAACATTTGGTGACTACAGGTAAAATTCAGGAAGGAGAGATCGTGGAAGACAGAGGAGAAGATGTTGGATGGCCTGACATCATGGTTCGACAAAATATCGACGTCAGAACTGATTACATGCACCAAGCAAAGAGAGTTGTGGAGAGACATGATCGCCTACGCCGGCAGGCATGGCACTGATTGATCTTTTATGTTCTCTACTTATAGTCATGACTTCTGTCTTTTGAATATTGATCTTCATGTTGTATTTGAGGCAGCTATTGTTGAGTAAGTTTATGTGTTCTTGAAGCTGTTCAATATTATTATGGAATATACACTGGTCGTCAGCAAAGAGCAGTTCATTTTGTTGGTCTGCGTTGAGTGATGCTTCATCTATTTTGGTGATACTATCCATGTATATAATAAAGAGAAGAGGTGATAATACACATCCTTGCCGTACTCCTGATGTTACTAGAAACCAATTTGTGAGTCCAGCGCTTGTTCGTATGGCACTTTCCATATATATGGCTCTAACACAGTCTAGCAGTGTTCCTTTTATTCCGTAATTTTCGAGAACATCCCATAATATGTCTCTGTTAACCCTATAAAATGCCTTCTCTTGGTCTATGAAGGCTATATTCATTTGATTTTTGTGTTCTATAGTCTTTTCACTAATTTGTCTTAGAGCAAATATTGCATCTATGCACCCTTTTCCTTTTCTAAATCCAAACTGTTGTGGGCTGAGTGTTGGCTCCACAATTGGTCTTATTCGTTGCTCAAGAACTCTTGCAAACATTTTTCCCACATGGCTTAGGAAGGAGATGCCTCTATATGTACTACAGTCTTGTTTTTACCTTTTTTCTTCCATATTGGTACTATAATAGCTTTTGCCAATCTGAAGGGGCAGTTCTTTCTTCCCATGCCTTCTTGAAGATGTAATGTACCCAGGTTACTCCTATCTCTCCACACGCCTTTATTGCTTCTGCTGTTATTCCATCAATTCCCGCAGCCTTGTTCTTTGGGCTTCTCTTAATAGCTTCTCTTACCTCACTTACTAGTATTTCAGGTTCTTCAATGTTTGCATGTTTCGGTTTGAATGATGTTTTATTCCCAGTATCTGGTATATTCAAGAGGTCTTTGAAGTATTCTTCCCATCTTTCTCTGATCTTAACTTCTTCATGTATAGGTTTACCTTGACTATCATTTATATATTCGGATGGCTGGAAGGGTTCGTCCTTATTCTCATTTTGCTATGGCCTTATAAAATTGTCTGCTGGACTCTACACATAATCTACTGAGATTTTCACCATACATGGTCCAAGATTTTTCTTTCTCTTGCTTGATTACTCTGGCCGATGTCTGCCTTGCTAGTCTGTATTTATCATAATCGTCTTCTGAGCGTGATCTTATCCAGGTCTTATATAGTTCTTTTTTAATTTTTTTTGCTTCTTTAACTTCATTATTCCACCATGCTGTTCTATTTTTCTCTGTTCCTCCTTTAAATGTGGTGCCACAATGCATTGTTAGACATTTCAAAAGAATACTCTTAAATTTTTGCCATGTTGTTTCAACGTTATCTTCTAGTATATATGCTTCTACTATAGCCTCTGTCATTTCTGTATTTATTATTCTTTGTATATCTGGATCATTTATTTTTCTGGTATCTATAATCTTGGTTCTTACTATCTTTCTATGTATTTTGCTAAGTGGTGTTTCATTGAGGTAGGCAATTAGTGGGCGGTGGTCTTGTTCACTGTTGTGTTTGGGATTACTCTAGCGTCTCTTAAGTTGGATCTTCTTGTTTTGTGGGTTAATATAAAGTCTATTTGAGCAGCTTGGTCAGGTTATCATATTTCTTGAGAAATATTAATGCTGTTTAATCAGTATTTTTATTTTATGCTTTTAATTAAATGAAATTTAATTAAATGGAAATTTAATTCAAATTAGAATAATTATAATGTCTTCCCTTGGGAACAAGCTAGTCCTACTAGTTAAGAGGGCGGCACGCCACTGCCTGTCTATTTTCTGCATCTGTTGTCAATACAGCTCCTGACGAGTCACGTAAATTAGGAAAAGACTGGATGGTAGTCCTGTTCATTTTTCATTTTTCAATGACACTGCTAGAATTGAGGTAGCGACATGTCACTACAGGCTTGTGTTATGAAAGTCTCACATAAACCACTCTTTGCCTTACTAGCCAATTCTTTGAAATACCCAGTGGCTTTGTGGCAGACAGCAGACTTGTCAGTCACATCACACATATTTCTAGGTCGCTTCTTTCGGGCTCTCTGCCATGACTTTGTAGCAGCCTCTTTTGCCAGTCACGTTTTTTCAACATTTTCCTTCCACCAAGGTGGGTGCAGAAAAAGAGTCCTAGCAATCTTCTTTCTGGCAGTCTACCGCAGTAACGTAATGGGTTTTCGTTTTCAGTGTGGTATAGAGTGTCTGAAAGACAGATTTGGGCCTTCTGTGTCCTAGTATTGACCTTGTTAACAAGAACAACGCAGGGAGATGATCACTATCTTGAGCCCCAAGAACATTCCATCGAGCAAAAGTAGCATCGGTTGTGGAGATCAGTGCCAGATCAATGACACCATCAATGTCCTCTGGTCTAGAAGCTAATCGTATTGGGCGGCCGTCATTCAAAATCGTTAAGTCAGAGTTTAGTAGAGAATGACACAAAGCGATACCCTGTCTATTCTCAGTAACGTTGCTCCACTCATTTGATCGAGCGTTGAAATCCCCTGCTATAAGAAACTTTGTGCTTGGTACATCTGAGAGTTTCTCAAGAAAATCCCAGTTATCTGCAACATGAAGTTTGTCCACATGGGCGTACACATCATATATTCCCCATACCTGATCACGAATTGTTAATTGAATTCCTTGTAATTCCACACACTCAGGTAAGTAATGTGTGTCAAGACGGTTGTGGGAAGGCCATGTTTCACATAGATAGCCTGACCTCGTCCTACACCAGGTTCACTGGGAGTGAAATAACATTTGAAGCCTGGACACTCAAAGGCTTTAATCTGCTGCAAGTTGGTTTCCTGAATCATGAAGATGTCGAAGCCATAAACTTGCTTCTGTAGAATTAGCCCTCTCTGTTTTGCACTTCGACAATTCCAGTAGCCAATGTGCAGATATTTCAGAGCAAGTCGGTCTGTCTTTCTTCTAAACCGTCTCTGTCCAGCTCGTCGCTTACGTCCATTTCTCTTCTCTCATCTACCTCTTCTTTGTATGTATATTTTCTTGTCTGATCTGCTGAGGACCAGTCAACGTGCACGAACCCGTAGCACCAGCTGGAGTTCATTACATATAATACAAATTAGACAGCAATGTAAACCCGGAAACAAAGAGCATGTAACATTATAATTGGTGAAACCGTATAAATCACAAAATAATAGAACGCCGTATTTTTGTTCAGCTTGCTGTCAACGATGTAGGATAACAAACTAATGGCAAGCATACTTTGTTGTCACTATGAAACGACTCATCAAGGTGCGTATCCTTTATAGGACGTTGCTATCTTTGCAGCACATCTGAAATTCACTCTGTCTCTTGCCAGTTCACCCACTTCGTCTATGGTCATGTTCATGGTTTCTTTAATATCTTGTAGCCATCTTCTTCTTGGTCTGCCTCTGCGTCCTGGGACACTGCCTTCTAATATTGTTCTTTTCAGGCCATCGTGACGCTTAATGTGACCAACGTATCTAATTTTTCTGTATAGTATGTTGTTTATCAGCCAATTCTCTTTAACATTTAGTTATTTCAGGACATTAGTGTTCTTTCTTTTTCTGTCCATGGTATTCGTAGGATCTTTCTGTAGCATTTAGTTTCGAAGGACTGGATTTTCGTTCTTAATTTCTGTGTAATAGTCCATGATTCGCAACCATAAGTAGCCACTGGGAAAATGCATGCTCTCAGTATTTTTAATTTTAGTATTTTGCTGGTGCTTTTTCCACATGTTCTTCATTGTGTTTAACTTCTTGATTGCTATTGCTAATCGTCTTGAGATCTCTTTGGAGCAGTCACCGTTATTGTTAATTATTGAGCCCAGATATTCGTAGCTCTCTACACATTGGAATTCTTCATGAAACGACTAGAGAAGGTTAAACCAGAGCCAACTATAAACTTATCTAGAGTTGGCTGTGGTTAAACACAGATAAAAATAAACAACTGTAAAATGTACGAACATTCCTATGAATAAAAGTAACTATAAAGAACATGAAATGGCAAATTGAAATATAACTCAAAGCAAACCTATTTAAAATTGAATATTTTTTTAGATTCAGTGTTCGTTGTGTATCAGAAGTTCATTGCTGTGTATTCAGCCTCCTCATGCAATCATGTAGTTTTCAGGGAGATGAGACATGAAACGCGTTATTTGTATTTGTGAAATGAAATTTCGCACCAAACATAATTTCTAATCAATATTTATGATTTTAAAGTCCAATTTACAGTTAAAGGGACGAGGTACGAATTGTACGTAAAAGTTAATTCCCGGAAATGTAGAAATATAACTTCCTTTTAAAATAAAATATAAACAGTAAAACACATTCACCTTGGACATCAAAAAATGAGACTGTCAAAACTCAATTAGTAAAGATCAGCATCGTATGTACACGGCAACTCTGTACACATGTTACTATTTGTACCAGTAAGTAGCCACTATTATCCGTAACACAGAATTGAATCTTGTTTAAAAACTAAGAAGTAATTTGACCTATTCAATAAATCAGGTTCGATTATTGAAACATTGGACTAATTTAATTAGTCTAATATTGTGTACTTAAGTTGTCAAAATCATTAGCAATGATAATGACGGCATAAACGAAGCATAAAGAATGTCCGGTTAACCTTTAGTCCCACACTTCCCAGTCACTACTCAATTTCCAGGGTAAGGGAATAACGTAGCCGCTACAACAGTAAGTGTCAATAAGTATTAGTAATTAGTATTTCAATTTGTGAGAAATAAAATTTCGCACCAAACATAATTTCCATAATTTTAAAGTCCAATTTACAGTTGAATGGACGAGGTACTAATTTGTAAACAGGTTTGTTGTTAATGCCATGTAAGTTAGATGTGAAAAATTATATAAGTGAAGAAATAAAAAAAAAAAATGAACGACAATATTGAAAGTATGTTTCACCTGTGTGGTACCAGGCGCACAAGGAGCAAAGAATAATACCACTGTGACCTACAAGGCATGTTGTAAGAGGCGACTGATGTAGGACCTAGGAAGCTACCTAGTAAATAAAAGGTATCTTAGAAATTGGATGTGCTGGCCTACTTGTAGGCGCATAACTGACACAGTGTACAATCTCTTAGGCTCAGATCACATACACATCACACAGAATTGTTAACAAGTGGTCGATATGGAGTGTTTGAAGAAGAAAGTATGTTTCACTCAAAGGTGTCAGTTATATTGATGATAAATGTCCAAATGAAGAAAGGCTGCAAAGCAGTCTGCCTTACAGTTACAGAGATTGACTTTTCATTTGGTACAGTCATTACTGGTTTCCCCACACCTTTGCAATGCAGCCCTTATCTTTATTTTGAAACACAAACTGCATGTCCATTTTCTGCCAACCATCCAAGTTGATTGATGGCAGTCTAAATGAGGTTTGTCAGTCCTGAGTGCTGGGTCTTGTCTTTGAAACTTGCTTGTTTGTCTGGACATGAGGGCTCTCATATAATCAAGACAGAAGTTTAGAGGTCCAGCCTTGCACATTGCATCATGTCCTTGTGGAATGAATGGGGAATTATCATTGAGTTGCAAATATTTGCTAATACTTTCCTTCCTTTTTTCTCTTGAAATATGTCTATATATTCAATGTTGTCTCTTGTATGAACTTCACTGTCTTTTGTAGCTCAAGCAGAGGTCCGTGTAGTTTTCTGTCGAGTGTTGTTTCATTAGGCCAGTGAGTTTGCCTCAGTGTATCATATTCGGGGCAGTCTTGAAGTATGTGCTCTGCAGTTTGGTGTGCCTGTCCACATGTACACATGGCTGAATTGCCAGTCTTGAATTTTGTATACATGTGCTGCGGAGCCGATTGTGTCCTGTTCTAAGGCGCAGAATGACAACTTGTTCCAATCTGTTCGTATTATAGTAATCATCTTGTGTTGTATTTGTAGCTTTCTATTGATTTAATCATCCTTTTCTTTTGGTGGTAGGTAACTGGCACATCTGGTTGCTCTCCTGCAGCACCTGCCTTGGCCAATTAGTCTGCTGTTTCATTTCCTGGTATTCCACAGTGAGAGGGTATCCACTGCAAGACGACCCTGCGCTGCTTGGACAATTTAGACAGTAGGGTCTGTAGACCTGGCTATTTTCTGGACTGGAGTGCTGATTTTGCATCAGTCAAAAATACAACAGGTTGAGGATCGGGTCTGGTATTCAACAGTTTTTCAGTTGCCACCTTGATTGCCTGAATTTCTGCATCATAGTTGTGACAGAATTTCCCTGTAGGTACTTTAATCACATCTCTAGCGTTGTTTGAGTATTCTATGTACACTCCTGATCCTCCATTCTACACTGCATTTTCTGCTGACCCATCCGTGTATACCGGACCCAGAGATCATGTGGGTATTCTTCATCAAGTAAACTGAGAGTGACTGTCTTGCGTTGTATGCTGTTCTGCTCATCCTTGTCTAGTATTCCTTTAACTTCTGTCTGGATACATACTTCTGGTTTAGTCTCCTCTCTCCAAGGGGATTGCTCTGGCACAGACTTTGGGAATGCCAACTTTTGGTAGGTCTGAAGTTTGCCTATTCAGTCTTTTGGCCTGATGAATAAAGCTGCTTCTTTTCAGCCGCACCAATGCTAGATTTTGGAATCTGTTTTCCATTGGGTGGCTTGGCATACTCAGAAACTTTTCTGCCTTCGTCATCACTTTTGTGTCTCTGCGTTCTCTCAGTGCTTGTATTCCCCCACTCTTTCCATCTCCACTATTGGGTGTTGACTTCATTGCTCCTGTGATGACAAGCGCCTGGTTTTTGCACCTTATCCAGTTCTCCTAAAGTGGTATTTGATGCTGGACACCATGCAGCTGACCCATATTTCAGGTGTGGTCGTATGCCCTGCTAATAAATATTTTTAAGTATTTTTTGACTGGCGCCCATGTGGTTCCACTTAATTTTCTCAGGATGGCTAACTTCCTCCTGGCCTGTGCTGCTGCTTTGTTGATGTGCTGCTTCCACGTCAGTCTATCATCGAATGTAACTCCAAGATAGTAGGTTGCTTGTCTTCTCTTAGCAGTTCTCCATTTATTTTAATGGTGCCAGCTTTTTGTTTGGGAGAGAGAGAGTAAAGAGTGTAGTGCTGCACTTATCTGTGTTGATGCTGACACATCATCTGTTTGCCCATGGGGAGTAAGGCACTGCAGCTCTTTGTATCAATTTGGTAGCCACTGTTGCATACTCATTTGTGCACCATATTACCAGATCATCAGCGACATTGAAACCTTTACTCCCTATGGTAACTCAGCAACCAGGTCGTTGATGAAAATCAAGAAGAGTGTGGGGGACAATACTCCTCCTTGATGGACGCCATAGCGCAGAAGAACTTTTTCTCTTGAGAACATCTAGTGCACTCTGGCTTTTCTGTTATGTAAGTATGCTTTATCCATCTGTACATCCTACCCTTTATTCTACAATTTCTCAGTTTCTTCAGCAGTCCTTCTTTCCAAACCTTGTCAAAGGTTTTCCTTAGGTCTATCCATGTCGCTAGTACCAGTTTCTTATCTTGGAACGCGTCCTCAATCTCCTGAGAAGGTACGTTGCTTGGTCTTCAGTAGAGTAGCACTGCCTGAAACTGCCCCTGCTGTGACACAAGAATGTTTTCACTTTCAAGATGCCACTGCAGTCGGAGATTGATTATACGTTCCATTGTTTTGCAGAGACAACTTGTAAGACTGATCTGTCGGTAGCTGGAGGCAGAAGAATTATCTTTTCCAGGTTTCGAGAGAGGTATCATGATTGCTTTTCTCCAGGTCTGTGGAACTTGACCCAAGATCCAACAATTATTGTAAATCTGCAGTAGCTTTGTTTTTGCTGCAGTTCCAAGTTCTTAATCATCTCATTGGATCGCCAGTGGTTGCAGGGCCCAAATTTGGGGTGTAAAGAATAGAACCACTGTTACCTGCCACGCATGTCGTAAGAGGCTACTAGGGAGGTTTGGCTGAAATCGGATGCACATGTCCTAAACGTGTAGAAATCTATGCGTTTAGGGCCTACCAAACCAATGTACAACGTATACACGTTCTTGGCAAAGATCAAACATATCAAAAAGAGTGATTATAATTGGTCGCAAAGAACGAACACAAAGAAGAAAAAGATCTCATTGGACACTCCATCAGCTCCTGGTGATTTTCTCAATTTTAATTTGGATATTGCCAGTTCCAGTTCTTTAAATGTGATTGAGTCTTCATCACTTCAGGTATGGTTTAATCTTCTCTACATTTTGTTTTTTCTCACGAATTTCTCACTGTTTCATTGTGCTAATTTCAATATTGCTGTCTTTAGCAAAGGAGTCTGAAAAATGATCAGATGCCTTTTTTCCTGTGAGGATGTTTCCATCTTTGTTCAATGCAATCTTTGGATTTCTCCCTGTACCTTCATCATTAAATTGTTTTACCAGCTTCCACAGTTTCCTGGTATCTCTTTCAAAGTTTAAGGACTCTGTTTTTCCTTCCAGCTCCTCCGCTTGGCCTGCAGCTTGGCCTTGAAATATAGCCTTGGCATGCTGATATTTGTTGTGGTGTTCTTTGCACGGAGTGGTCTGCCTGCTTTCGTGAAATTTCTACATTATTGTGCAGTAGTTCCAATTCACTGCTCCAGTAAGGTGTGTAGTGCTTTCGAGCCCTCTAGGAATTGTTTCATAGGCAGCCTGTTTTGTGCATCGCTGAACTCATCAACTACCTTGTTGATGTCCTTGTCAGTGGATAGACCCAGTGTCAGTGTACTGGTGTGATGCTTATACATTGTCCAATCTGCCTTCTTGTAATTCCATCTAGATAGAGTGCTGCTCTCCCCAATGAGTTGATTTTCAACAGTGAGAAAGACTGGCCGATGGTCACTGCCACCTAGCTGTTTCCCAACAACACGTGTAATGTTCCACTCTAGGTCTGAGGAGTGGAATGCCAAGTCTAGTGTAGAGGTGGTGTGCCATGATCTGGAGTAGAAGGTTTGCTGATCTTTGGGCTGATTGATAAGGATTAGTTTGTTGTCATCCTGCCGGTTTTCAAGCTCCTCGCTACTGTCCATGTGATCATACCCCAGCTTGGAGTGACTATTGAAGTCACCGCACACTATGAGTCTTTCCTTTGTTGGAATTGAGACCAGTGCCAGTGGGGGGTCACTTGACAGTAGTAGTTGATCAAGTGAAACTCTGTACTTCTCCTAAGATGCAGCATCTGATATTCTGCGCCCTCCATGTACACCACAAACTGACATGTGCTGATGTTGTTTCTCACAAGTGTCAGTACTCCACCCTTTCTTCTATTTTTCGGTCTGATCGGTAGCACTGGAAGTTTGACTTTGAAATCTTCATTCAGGTGGGTCTCTTGCAAACAGCATACATGTACTTGTTCTTCATTTAGGATGTTTTCAAGTTCTACTTTCTTGCTGTAGCCATCTTTTTTGCTGTTCACACCTCAGCATTCCAGTGCATTATTTTAAGAAATTGGTCAGTTGGTCTATTCTCATGCCTCCTGGCTCCACAGGGCAAATGAGAAGGACATCCAGTAGCTGGGGTTGGACCCTTTTGAGGTAGAGGGCCCGTCACTGCACCTGCCTGAGTGTCCGTCACAGGGCGAGCACCATATTTTAAATACATAGACATATTCATATGCGTTTATGCGTGCAACCTGATTGCTATAGTGCGCCTCTTGGCTGGTTGCCTCCGACTTCAGCACTCTTATTTCTAGAGAAGACTGTGGTCTAACTCGAGGGATAGAAAAATTGTAAAAGAAGTAGGAGATAAGACAAGAAAAAAAAATGCCCTCCTCAAGAGAGAGGAGGGCTGCCATTTAACCCCTAGTTGGGGGATGGGTTGGTTGCAGCCAGAGCATTTACCACTTGCCAGTGGGTTCTGCGCTGTCACCTTATGAGGCCCCATCCTGCTCCGCCTTTTGGTCTGGCCTTTCACCTTCAGTCTGTTTGGCTTGGTTAGACCTGCCAGGAGTTAGACTCCCGCCGACATAGCCTGAAGGATCACCAAGGCACGCAAACCCTTCAACCACAGTAAGGTAGGCTAATCTGGAGGGCCTGATACTTTCGAATCTATATTTTGACACAGGAGACACATTCAACATTTCATCAGTACACAAACACATTGTATAGGTAAGGTAAATGGTGAATTCCAAACATAAATTTTACATAAAGAAAGATCTTGATGTCATCAGAAGAAACAGGTTTCCATGAAGGATATGGTTTTGTTTTAGAATTTTATTAGCGACATATGCATTGGTTTGTTCTGCTGAGCTCACAAAAATGTTTTATATAAACATTGTGAGAGGCATAATCAAATAGAGAGTATTCTGAATCTGGATCAATGTCATTTGCAGGACCTGTGTCCTTGCTAAATTGTTTGATATTGATCCTGCTCAGCTGTTGTGACTATTCTTTATCCCGACCAGGGTCTGGCTAGGAGAAGTGTCAGCCCCATCCATCAATAATCATAATTTATCATAACTACTTGTTGTACCAGTACTAGTGTCACTAATTTACTCACGCAAATCTTGAATTAATTGTCCATAAATATCTGATTCATCCTTGATCTTGGTGATTTCATAAAAATTGTCCATTTGAATCATAATTAGCTCCATCTACTAACAAGTTTTGCAGAAAATTAAATTTCACACTAAACAATTTATAGCAGCTAAACCAAACACATTAGAAACTGCCAACAAAAACATAAAAAAAAAAAAACTACTTTTCACTGAATAAAACTACTTTTCAGCATTATTATGAGAAAGGCAATAAACAAAATAAGACCAGAAGTTAAGGAAGAACAATGTGGCTTTGTTGGAACTGAGGAACAAACAACGCAATATATACAAAAAGAACAATAAATTTTGAAAGATCATAGAAATGGTTGACTTATACCTATGTTTCATAGACTACCTTGAAAGCTTTGGATAAAGTAAATCATGGAGAAATAATCAGTCATTTGAAAGTATAAATATTATGGTAAAGATCTTAGACTGATCAAGAATTTGTACTACAACAAACCTTGCAGCCATTAGACTTAAGAGTAAGATTGGAATCTATCAGGCGATATAGTTAGAGTAAAAAAGGTGCGTCTCTCACCAGACCTATTCAACTTATATAGCGAAAACATCATGAGATCATAGAAGAAAAAGACAGGGAATAGCAATCGGGACAAAATATAAACAACCTAAGGCAGCTGATGACACAACTCATTCTACAAATGAACACGATCTGCAAGACTTGATAGACATACTAGTGAGAGAAAATGAAAAGAAAGGATTAAGCATGAATATAAAGAAACAGAGGTTATGGTTGTCTCCAAGAAACAAGAAACACCAACATGCAATATCAAAATAAATAAAACAACACTGAAACAAGTCCATCGATTCAAGTATCTAGGAACATTCTTAACACCAGATGGAAGATGTACAACAGAGATTAGGGGTAGAATAGTCAAACGAAAGCAGCTTTATGAAAAAGAAGAACACACTATGTGAACTCACTACCAATGACACTGCGTAAAACAAAACCCAATGCTATATTGAACCAATTCTTATGTATGGCAGCTAATCATGGACACTGAACAAACAATCATTGACAAGCCACAGAGATGTGGTTTTACAGAAGAATGTTGAGAATTTCATGGACAGCAAAGAAAACAAACGTGGAGGTTTTAAATCAGGCCTGCACAAAGAAACCTTATCAAAAGAATAAGAATCGACAATCAGGTTTTCGGCATATAATGCAAGAGAAGGTTTAGAACATTTGGTGACTACAGGTAAAATTCAGGGAAGGAGAGATCGTGGAAGAAGAGGGAGAAGATGTTGGATGGCCTGACATCATGGTTCGGCAAAATATCGACGTCAGAACTGATTACATGCACCAAGCAAAGAGAGTTTTGGAGAGACATGATCGCCCCCCGCCGGCAGGCATGGCACTTGATTGATTGAGTCAAAAACATAGTGGAGCCAAACAGGTAGGGAATTTTAGTGGGTTAAATTTACCATGTCTATTCACAAGGAAAGTTGCAGAAACATTCATTTCAGAAGATATTTGTCGGCTGTCAATGTCCGGGACATGATTTAATCAGTGGCGGGTGGACTGCACTGGGACTAAAAGAGTTAATATTTACAAAAAGTAGCAACATAATAAGACTTTTCATAAATTAAAATGTCCACGAGTAGTAGCTATGTTTGCTTATGTGGATTTCAATATGAAACTGCTGGGAACGTATCTGCTATTGAATTATGTATCATTTACAAGTTTTGTTATCAATTCTATTTCTAGATTTCTTCCACTGCTATATTATCCGGGCCTGTAGTCTATTCTCTTTTAATATGTTTTCTAGCATCATTGACTTTGGCTGCAAGTTTTGTGGTCCTTGCATTTTCTGGTAAATTTAATTCAGATCTGTCATAACATAAGGTCTCTCTTTCTTCTTGCACCCATTAACTGTAAGATTTGTTCTATCATCTATTTCTTCCTTGTTATTGCATTTTATTTCTGGAATTATTTCAGATGATGTTTGAAGTTTTGATTCCTATGCATTTCCACTATTCATCAATATTTTTTATTTTTCTTATTGCACTGTATTTATTTGGAACTACCATGCCATAGCTCACCTTCATTTCTTTGTCTAAGTAAGGCTAAATCTAGTTTGATGTTAATGTGAAGACAACAGAACATATCCTACAGAACTGCCCCAGTATGCAGACCTGAGAAGAAAGAGGTGCCAACTTACACGTTCAAGACAAACTGATGGCGTGGCTGATAACCTGAGGCAGACGGCTACCTATTAGAGAATCGAAATCCCAGTCTAGTGAGAATGCAGAAGATATAGCATTTTCCAATTCTATCGGATGTCACCTCTGTTATTTCTATTTCTAAGTCCATATCCACTAGTAACACTCTTTCACTTGCTCACTGCCAAACTGAGCGTTAAAGTCGAAAGGTGCACTGTCGTTAGTGTCCTTTGCACTGTTCCGTTTCATCTTGAGCTGATTGTAAAATTTGAATGTCTTTTCTGAGCGCTGTTGTTGGTACAAAATATGTATAACATTAATATTCTCAGGTCTTCCATTCAGTTTCACTAACAGGACTATCTGACATTTTCCAGAATAAATTATCTTATAATTATGGTAACTCTCCAGCACCAAGCCATCTGACCTCATGTACTTCTAAAACTATCATAATTCATTTTTTTTCTTGATGTTTTTCAGTTTTCTTGCTTGAACCATTGTATTCACATTCCATGTCCTTATATTTATATTGTTTTTAAACTTGATGATGCTAACAGTAACTGGATGATGATAGAGTGCCACCACAGGATCATTCCTATTGGACGATCCTATAATGTCTTTAATGTAATGCATGCTGTAACTCTGTGCACTTTCTTGGGATAATAATATGGTGGTTTTCATTTGTTTTCCACGTCCACATAATGAAGACATAGTCTCTGTCTTGAACAACGATTTCTTGTAGTCAGAACAAGAGTGCAACTCTCTGACCGACAACATGGTCACATTGTACAGGTTGTGACAGAAGCATCTGTGTGGTGGGTAGAGGAGATTATTCAAACTGATTATAGACCATGTTGCAGCTGCAATATAATATTCTTTAGCTTATAATATGTATGCATGATCTGTTTAATTTTTGCTAATTATTCTAATGGGTGACCAGACGATTGACTGAAGAACACAAAATGGACCAAATGTGCCCACCCTTGGAACATCTCTCCAAATATGCAGATAAAGAAGACATTCTTGACAGGATTGTTGTATGGGATGAATCATGGTTGCATCATTATCAACTAGAAACAAAGCATGCTTTAATGCAATGGAAATATCCTTCTTCACCTTCAGCCATTGAGCAAGATTGCACCATCAGCAGGCAAGGTTATGAGAGTACATGGTTTTGGGATTCCAAAGGAAGGGCTGCTATCTCATTTTCATAAGAAAGATAACAATATGAATTTCTGCATTGTATTGTGAAGTTTTCTTGATACTTTGTGATGCAAGTAATTGCAAAACTTGTAAACAACAAAGTACTGCAGCTTTAATAAAAATAATAATAATTCCTCTCGTACCGTTATACGTTACATAGGGGCCTGCAAGTAATTGCAAAACTTGTAAAAAACAAAGTACTGCAGCTTTACAAAGTACAAAAACAATAACAATACACAGCAAAATGTGATGCAAGCAGAACAAAATGTTCCTTTTGAATAGCCATGGAGGTTGAGGCCGTTACTGCTGCCGTCAATTGGCTCCTGGAACTTCATTAACTGGGTCCGTTGTTGTATCTGACTCTCAGTCGATGCTTTACAAAATCCAAAAGGGCAGGTTTCGGTATGAGTGAATGTCGTCTATAGAAGTTTCTAACCTCCAGAGGATTACGTGGATATACTGTCCTGGGCATGCGGGTGTTTACGGTAATGAGAGAGCAGACAGGCTTACATCAACAGCGTCGATCGTTGGGGATTTGAAGATGGATAAGAGGGATGTTCTTTAGTCTCTTCGTGAGTGTCTGTTGGATTAGGACATTAAAATAGATGTTGAATCAATCCAGCAATTTAAGCAGTTTGGAGTTACCCATTGTACACGTAGAACTGGATGTCTGAGGGGCACAGTGAGGAGTGTGTTTACTCAATGAGCCACAGGAACCATCAGTATGCATACATTTTGATATCTGTTGGGGAGACTGAGCACCTATGGGTCTGCCCAGAGTGCAATGATGTCAGTTCAATAACCAATGAATAGCCATTTGTGACTTTCATCAGGTCTGGAGGGAAAAGTTATCATGATAGGTGAGCCCAATTTAGGCATGGATAAGCTGTGGACATTTTGGGCTAAGAATTGCTGCCACAGATGGAGATTTCAGCCTTTCTAGCCTGTCTCCTCTGCTCCATTGCTATTTCTCTTGTAGTTTCACATGCTCCTGTCTATATCTCTCCATAAAGTATTGTTTTAGGCAGTTTATGTTTTGGCATGTGAACGATATGGTTGACCCATCATATTTGTGATTTCATAAGGATGGTGTCAATGCTAGGTATGTCAACTTTGTCCATCTTGTCTTTGTGACTGACTTACCCTTATAACTTATCTTTCTTATCTTTATCACTGTTGGTTTGCACTTCTTCATATCTGCATTTTCTCTGCTGTTATAACACAATATCTGTTTACTTCAGGTATATTTGATAAATCTGAATGCCAAGTCTACGACTCCTCTGCACTCTTTACCATCAAAGAGAGGTATTTAGTTCTCAGATCCATGCAATAGCATTGTGTTGCTATGGAGACAAGCTAAATTGGAATTTCTCCTTTGGCCCAAGGCACAGTATAGATGGATTCGGAGGTTTCACCTGTCTTCCAGGTTTTCAGGGGGATACATGTCTGACCCAGGTGAGTTGATACAGCTCACAGATCATCACATGCTTAGTCCAAGTGAGTTTAAGTGGTTTATTGATCATTACATATTTGATTCAGAGTTGATTTGTTCCAGGAAAGTTTATGTATTTCACAGATGTTTCATTTAGGTGAGTTGATATACTTTACTAATCATCATCATGTTTGATTGTGGTGAGAGGAATCGTTCATTTTGCACCTATCTTGATGTAGTCTAACCTTTACTAATCATCATATGTTTGATTGTTGTGAGAGGAATCATACATCATATGTTTGATTGTGATGAGAGGAATCTACATCATATGTTTGATTGTGATGAGAGGAATCGTACATCATATGTTTGATTGTGATGAGAGGAATCGTACATCATATGTTTGATTGTGATGAGAGGAATCTACATCATATGTTTGATTGTGGTGAGAGGAATCACACATCATATGTTTGATTGTGATGAGAGGAATCTACATCATATGTTTGATTGTGGTGAGAGGAATCACACATCATATGTTTGATTGTGGTGAGAGGAATCGTACATTTTGCACCTATCTTGATGTAGTCTAACCTTTACAGAATGTCACTCACATTACAGTTTTGCTGAAGAAACCATACATCATTTCTCCTATTGCCTCCATTGTTGTGTTAAAGGTTTCCTTAATGTCATGTTGCCATCGTTGTAATCTTGGTTGTCTCCTGCCTTGACTTCTAGAAAGCATGTTCTCAATTATGGCTTTCTCTATAACTACTGTAATGTTTAATGTGACCTACTAAATATTTCAGTTTCAGAGACATAATATTGACTATGAGCCAATACTCATTGATTTTCTGCTCTTGTAGGATGTCTGTATTTTTCCCCTTTATTGTTAATTGAAAAGACCAGCATCCTTGCACTTCAGTTAATAACCATGTGGGCTCCAATCTCTTTCTTACACAGGAAGATCTTAATGGCAATGCATGAACTATATAGTACCAACGAGGGCTCCAATGGAAATTTGAAATTTTTCTGGGCAGTGAATATGCAGCCATTTCAACTGTCACACGGTTCTTTTACTTGCTGAGTTTAAATACTGTACCTGCATTTTAAATGTATAATGTTGAATGCTCATTATCTTCAAGTTTATTTTGTTTTCTAATCTCTCAATTGAGCTCCAGCTCATGCCACAGAGTTTATGCACTGTTGTCTTTTCCTCCTGCACTGTTGTCAGGTTCTCCTGCCCTGTTGTCTGGTGCTCCTGCCATGTTGTCTGGTGCTCCTGCCCTGTTGTCTGGTGCTCCTGTCCTGTTGTCTTTTCCTCCTGTGCTGTTGTCTGGTGCTCCAGGTCTGTTGCTCCAGCCCTGTTGTCTGGTGCTCCTGCACTGTTGTCTTTTCCTCATGCACTGTTGTCTGGTGCTCCTGCCCTGTTGTCTGGTGCTCCTGCCCTGTGTCTGGCTCCTGCCCTGTTGTCTGGTGCTCCTGCCCTGTTGTCTTTTCCTCCTGTGCTGTTGTCTGGTGCTCCTGCCCTGTTGTCTGGTGCTTCTGCACTGTTGTCTTTTCCTCCTGCACTGTTGTCTTTTCCTCCTGCACTGTTGTCTGGTGCTCCTGCCCTGTTGTCTGGTGCTCCTGCCCTGTTGTCTGGTGCTCCTGTGCTGTTGTCTGGTGCTCCTGCCCTGTTGTCTGGTGCTCCTGCACTGTTGTCTTTTCCTCCTGCACTGTTGTCTTTTCCTCCTGCACTGTTGTCTGGTGCTCCTGCCCTGTTGTCTGCTGCTCCTGCACTCTTGTCTGGTGCTCCTGCCCTCCCTGTTGTCTGGTGCTCCTGTACTCTTGTTTGCTGCCCCTGCCCTGTTGTCTGCTGCCCCTGCCCTGTTGTCTGGTGCTCCTGCACTGTTGTCTTTTCCTCCTGCACTGTTGTTTGGTGCTCCTGCCCTGTTGTCTGCTGCTCCTGCCCTGTTGTCTGGTGCTCCTGCACTCTTGTTTGCTGCCCCTGCCCTGTTGTCTGGTGCTCCTGCACTGTTGTCTGGTTCTCCTGCACTGTTCTCAGGTTCTCCTGCACTGTTCTCAGGTTCTCCTGCACTGTTGTCTGGTGCTCCTGCACTGTTCTCAGGTTCTGCACTGTTCTCAGGTTCTCCTGCACTGTTCTCAGGTTCTCCTACACTGTTCTCAGGTTCTCCTGCACTGTTGTCTTTTCCTCCTGCACTGTTGTCTTTTCCTCCTGCACTGTTGTCTTTTCCTCCTGCACTGTTGTCTTTTCCTCCTTCACTGTTGTCTTTTCCTCCTGCACTGTTGTCTGTGCCCTGCACTGTGTCTAGTGCTCCTGCACTGTTGTCTGGTGCTCCTGCACTGTTGTCTGGTTCTCCTGCACTGTTGTCTTTTCTTCCTGCACTGTTGTATTTTTCTCCTGGACTGTTGTCTGGTGCTCCTGACTGTGTCGTGCTCCTGCACTGTTGTCTGGTGCTCCTGCACTGTTGTCTGGTTCTCCTGCACTGTTGTCTGCTGCTCCTGCACTGTTGTCTGGTGCTCCTGCCCTGTTGTCTGGTGCTCCTGCCCTGTTGTCTGGTGCTCCTGCACTCTTGTTTGCTGCCCCTGCCCTGTTGTCTGGTGCTCCTGCACTGTTGTCATTTCCTCCTGCACTGTTCTCAGGTTCTCCTGCACTGTTCTCAGGTTATCCTGCACTGTTCTCAGGTTCTCCTGCACTGTTCTCAGGTTCTCCTACACTGTTCTCAGGTTCTCCTGCACTGTTGTCTTTTCTTCCTGCACTGTTGTCTTTTCCTCCTGCACTGTTGTTTTTTCCTCCTTCACTGTTGTCTTTTCCTCCTGCACTGTTGTCTGGTGCTCCTGCACTGTTGTCTGGTGCTCCTGCACTGTTGTCTGGTGCTCCTGCACTATTGTCTGGTTCTCCTGCACTGTTGTCTTTTCCTCCTGCCCTGTTGTCTTTTCCTCCTGCACTGTTGTCTTTTCCTCCTGCACTGTTGTCTTTTCCTCCTGCACTGTTGTCTTTTCCTCCTGCACTGTTTTCTGGTTCTCCTGCACTGTTGTCTTTTCCTCCTGCACTGTTGTCATTTCCTGCTGCACTGTTGCCTGGTGCTCCTGCACTGTTGTCTTTTCCTACTGCACTGTTGTCTTTTCCTCCTGCACTGTTGTCATTTCCTCCTGTACTGTTGTCTGGTGCTCCTACACTGTTCTCAGGTTCTCCTGCACTGTTGTCTGGTGCTCCTACACTGTTCTCAGGTCCTCCTGTACTGTCTGTTCTGGTGCTCCTGCACTGTCTGTGCTCATGTTCTGGTCTCCTGCACTGTTGTCTGGTGCTCCTACGCTGTAGTCTGGTGCTCCTGCACTGTTGTCTGGTGCTCCTCCTGTAGTCTGGTGCTCCTGCACTGTCGTCTGGGTGCTCCTGCACTGTAGTCTGGTCTCTGCCTTGTCTGGTGCTCCTGCACTGATGTCTGATCCTGCAGATTTGAGAAGAAAACATACATACAAAAGAAAAGTTTGAGAACTGTGTATAATAGGCAGGTTGGTCAGAAATAGTTTAGTAAAAAGACATATATATGCCCTCAAGCATCTGCACAATGGTATTCTTTTTTCTGATCCTGCCTTTTCTACTGACATCTTTTATTGGTTATTGAACAAACATCATAACACTTCAGACAGATTTATAGGTGCTCAGTCTCTCCATGCAGATGTCAAAGGGTATGCATGCTACTCAATCTGCCACTTAGGGACTCAGTCCTGCTTGTAGACTGTGATTCCAAACTGTTTAAAACACTGAAGATTCACCATCATATTCTGTATCTTCATCCAATAGGCAGTCGTTGAACAATCCGCCCATGTGTTGCCAAGGCTCGCAATGTGAGCAAAAGAATAGTAACACTCGGACCTACAAGGCATGTTGTAAGAGGCAACTGAAGTAGGGCCTAGGGAAGCTACCCTAGTAAATAAAAAGCGTAGCAGAAATTGGATGTGCTGACCTACTTGTGGGTGCATAACTATCACAACATACAATTGCTCTTCGGCTCAGATCACATACAAATCACAAAGAGGGTTTAACAAGTGGTTGATATGGAGCGCTGAAAAGAAGAAGTTGAGCAACCAGAGGACATGTTCCTTATCCAACTTCATCACCATGATGTTTGATGCGGACAATGCAAGTCTGTCTGCTCTCTCATGACTAACTGTCAACACCCACATGTACTAGATATGGCCACGTAAGCTCATGAAGGTTGGAAACCACGATAGGCATCATGCATTTATAAAATATTGGACCATTTTGATCCTTTTGAAGCATCAAATGAGAGTTTGTCTAAGATTAAGAAACATTTTACTTGTTCCAGTTTCTCTCCATTTATTCTTATGATTTATTTCAGCCTCTCACTCATCTTGTTTTCTATTATAGTTTTTTTTTATTGTTCAATATTAATGAATTCGATTTACAGGAAAAATAAAAGTCACAAATTACTGTCATAATAGAAGAAAATGCAGATAGAGGTAAAATACTACCATCATGTTGAGAGATAGAAATGCTTTAAAATGAACAATCATCAGTAGAGATTATTTATAGAGCACAGAAAAAGTGATATAGTCCACACGCAGTTGATAATATTTCGACCGGTGACCTTGCCAAAGTCAGAACATGCCTAAAAATGAACACACTTCTTGTCTGTGTAGATCATACCTCATGATGCATTAAGAGATTAAAGATGATCAAATAAGGGTTGTTCCAGAAAAGGCCAGAAAAGTAAGGGATTGCCATCAGATATATACCTAAAGAGATTCAAAGACACTTGTCTCAGACTAATTAAGAATGTTCCTTATTCAGAACAACCTCACTGTAGTCAGAAAAGTGGTAGGGACGCTAATAGCCAAGTAGAATTTTCACTAGTTATTATTTGCTGTTAAAATTGATCACAGACTAACATTTTTCAATAAGTGTACAGCAAGTGGTTGGACTATAGGTTCCCAGATCATTACTTGAGGATCTAAACCACAGGTACCTCTGAAGTGGGAGAAGGTGCGCCTGTATGGTGAAGGGCAATGATAAAAAGGAAAACAGGATGCCATGCAAAAATCAAGTCAGATGCGCCATGTCAGAGACCCTGACTAAACCTGAATTCATAGCGGGAAAAAGCCAAAGAAGAAGAGACACTGACAGTTGAACTGAAGAAACCGGGTCAAAGGCACAATCATATGGACAATGTTGTGCCAGGATTAGTGAGCTGGCACTAAACAAGATCCTACCCCACCTCCATGTGGTGACCCTGGAAACAGACAGGATCCTGTTTGGCTAAGTGGGTAGGATCAAGGGCAGCTACTCTGGTATAAGTAGCAGTGCAGACGCAGTTACGTTTTATGAGATCTGCTCGCAACACAGACGAACAGAATCCCAGAGTGACTTTCTGGACATCTCTCCCGACCGATGGGGAAAGCTGAAAAATAAAACAATCGTAAAATTGACAATGTACGATTTGTCAGGAGACACATCCCCTCAAACAAATGATTGCACCAAACTTGCCAGCTCTGCAAAAATCGTAGGAAAAGATGCAACGTATCGTGTGACACAAGGAAGATTCCAGTAAACTCCATACCAGAGACCAAGCGCAGATACATTTATTGGGTAATGTTGGCTGAGCGCAAATCTTAAAGTTGCGTCCTAGGTCTAACTGAACCTGCCCTCCTGGGATAGCTGGGCAAGGTACTGTTGCATTAACAACTAACATCCCGGAAGAACTGAGGTGGGTGGTGCTGGTGAGCAAAAAATTTTCAGTTGTGTTGCTAGCGGCGAATGATACAGCTCTATAGAATTTCTGTGCGCAGCCCCAGTCCAGTGTTTCCCGGGGACAGAGGAAATGCAGAGTAGACATTGCAAATTGCCAAGTGCCGACACACATCCCAAAATGGTTGAGAGTACTCCTATTCTGGAATAAACTCACAGTGGATAGAAAAGTAAGGCAAATAATGTAAAGGTTGACTGATACAAACCCAAACATTGGAGAGGCGATACTTGTCGAACACCGATCATGCTACTCGAGTAAGATGACGTCCCAAGTGGCAAGCTTATCTGTCCCACAGTTCTAGGAAAGCTACCCTAGTAAATAAAAAGCGTGGCAAGAAATCAGATGTGCTGGCCTAGGTATCTATGATGTCACTGAGAGTTTTACAAATCCATCTAGCATTGGTTTGACTTTTATATAGTTGGTTTTCATAACAGCATTCTGGTGCTGTTGTCTAGTGTTTGTACAGTATATCCACCACCATCTATATTTAAATATCTTGTCTAGTGTTTGTACAGTATATCCTCCACCATCATCTATATTTAAATATCTTGTCTAGTGTTTGTACAGTATGTCCACATCTATATTTAAGGACAGACCGCACCCCTATATTTAACGATTTTTCTTTAAAAAATGAAATTTGAGTTTTTTATATTTTAGGTAATACATCCAATTTCGAACAAGAATCTATCTTTAGTTTGAAAAAAAATGTAGTTTTGTATTTTAATTAATTTTTTTAACTAGGCATGTATATGTTTTTTAGCTAATTATATAGGAAATATCATAACTTTGCTTCAACAGATGGTAGCAAAGTGTTTATAGTAATATGGTAGTGCAGATAGATTAACTAATAGCATCATTAAACTTATGGAGCGTGATTATGATGAGCTTGTATGAAAAATTCTGGGAAACTAGAGTCCATTGGTTGGATAAATAGTATTTGAGCCATATTTAAACATCACAAAGATAACCATGAGAACTGCAATAGGCTGAGTAGTTTGTGCCCTAAAGATAAAGTTTTAGTTGATTGAGAACAAACTGCCTAATTTTATTTTTGGCAACATAATGCAAGTATTTGTCAAGCTATCTTGTGCCTTCGTTGACAAAATGTATTCATGGTGGTTCTCACAATGCTAATGAATCTTTCCATAATCTTATATGGACTTGGTGTCCTAAGATCTCATTTACTTTGAGGAGGAGCTTAAAAATAACTGTCAATGATGCCAATATTGTAGTTAATAATATGAAATTGTGCCGATATGAAACTTTGTTTTAGTTAACTTTTCCTTTGGAAAACATTATTTTCAGTATTTTGCTGTCATCTATAAAACCACATATCTTCCTTACTAATACAGAATTTAGGCACAAAAATATAGAAAGATGTAAAACAATTAGCATTAGCATCTAAAGCATGGGCTGAGGCAAGTTTGTATGTTCTGGGATCTTAAAGTAAATTAATTTGGTCAATAATTGAAAATATGTTAGTTTTTTGGCTTTTCTCAAAATTGTTATTTTCCATAAATGTATGTCACTAAATACACATTTTTTCAAAAACTACTCAAAGGATTGCTGTATAAATTTGCATACTTCTTTCTTATGCATATTTGATCATCCCTACCACTTTAATAAGAATTCATTGAACAATTTTGTGTCTCGTGCAAAGAATATCTCCTACCCCATATTTTTTTAGTCAAAAATCTGGATTTGCATTTAAAAATTCAGAAAAAACTCATTTTATTATACTTTATAAATATTTTGCTACCAGTTCAAGATATGCCGATTTACAATAACATCTGAAAGTTCTATAGTGCTAATCTGAATAGAACATAAATCATCCTGTATTTTGCAAGGTCACTTTTTGGGCATTTTCCCTTAAAATCCCCTCTATATTAAATTTTTTCATAGAATATACATGCTTGGATTTTTTGAAATTTTTTTTCCGAGTTTTTACATCAAGTTGATCATTTAGAATCATAAAGGCAACCTCAATGATCAATATTTCTGTTTAGGGGTGCCGTCTGTCCTTAAATATCTTGTCTAGTGTTTGTACAGTATATCCACCACCATCTATATTTAAATATCTTGTCTAGTGTTTGTACAGTATATCCACCACCATCTATATTTAAATATCTTGTCTAGTGTTTGTACAGTATATCCTCCACCATCTATATTTAAATATCTTGTCTAGTGTTTGTACAGTATATCCACATCTATATTTAAATATCTTGTCTAGTGTTTGTACAGTATATCCACCACCATCTATATTTAAATATCTTGTCTAGTGTTTGTACAGTATATCCTCCACCATCATCTATATTTAAATATCTTGTCTAGTGTTTGTACAGTATATCCACCACCATCTATATTTAAATATCTTGTCTAGTGTTTGTACAGTATATCCACATCTATATTTAAATATCTTGTCTAGTGTTTGTACAGTATATCCACCACCATCTATATTTAAATATCTTGTCTAGTGTTTGTACAGTATATCCACATCTATATTTAAATGTCTTGTCTAGAGTTTGTACAGTATATCCACATCTATATTTAAATGTCTTGTCTAGTGTTTGTACAGTATATCCACCACCATCGTTCGACCGCGTGAGATAGGCACAAGTTGTGGAAAATACTAACAACCTATGGGGTTAATGAACACCTAATCAACCTTTGCAAGAACATTTATACTGACAGCCAATGTACGATTAGAACAAATACAGGATTATCAGAAAAGTTTCACGTAGGGTCAGGAGTAAGACAAGGTTGCGTACTATCCCGCTGCTATTCATCACGTATATTGACCACATTTGTAAAATAGCTAACACCAGCGAAGGAAACAACCTCGGAGAACTCTTAAATGAATTTCTTTTTGGACGATCAGGCAATCATATCAACAACAGAAGAACAGCTACAACAACACATCAACAGACTCCAGTTAACATGTAACGAATACAACATGAGAATTAACATCGACAAAACAGAAGTAATGACATTTGCCAGAGAGGAAAACACTACCAACATCTCCATCGATAATCACCTACTAAATCAAGTAAAGATTTCACATACCTGGGGAGCATTTTTTCAGCAAATGGAAGAACTACTAATGAAATTCAACACAGATGCAACAAAGCAAATCAAATGATAGGGCAAATGGCGCAATTTTAAGATGCAAACACGTCACCATGAACACAAAAAGAGCAATGTTCAACACAATCTTTCTCCCACATTATGTTACCAGTGCCAAACCTGGACGCTGACAACAAACGATAGAAGAAAACTAGTCACAACAGAGATGAAGTGTCTACGCAGAATGCTGGGTGTAACAAGAAGAGACCGTTGAGAAATGAAGACATCAGGAAAAAGTGGGTACAACATCAGTACTAGACTTCATCAAGAAACAACAAATTAAATGGTTCGTCACGTAAGCAGATTACCATCAGACAGTGCACCCCAAAGAGCAATGCTGCTCCGATACAATGGGTACAAAGCAAAAGGCCGCCACGCAAAAGATGGACCTCAGAGATAACAGAGGCGACGAAAGAGACTATCTACGAAGCGCATACTAGGGCCCGTTTAGAAATCTCTTCCTGACCTGACGCTGTGAGGCATACAGGATTCGAAAAAGAAAGAAAGAAAAGTGTTTGTACAGTATATCCACCACCATCTATATTTAAATATCTTGTCTAGTGTTTGTACAGTATATCCACATCTATATTTAAATGTCTTGTCTAGTGTTTGTACAGTATATCCACCACCATCTATATTTAAATATCTTGTCTAGTGTTTGTACAGTATATCCACCACCATCTATATTTAAATATCTTGTCTAGTGTTTGTACAGTATATCCACCACCATCTATATTTAAATATCTTGTCTAGTGTTTGTACAGTATATCCACCACCATCTATATTTAAATATCTTGTCTAGTGTTTGTACAGTATATCCACCATCTATATTTAAATGTCTTGTTCAATTTTAATTCTTCCAGAAAACAAAGGAAGCACCACCAGAGGTGTCAACTTTGACACATTGGGGTCATGGAACAATCGCTTGGCTCTTCCCATCCTGTATGAACAGAGTATAAAAAAGGGAAAATTAATTCCTCGTGTTCCACTTGATGAGGTTGGATTGACCTCTGTTATTGGCAGACGTAGAGATAATGAAGACCGCTATGTTGTAGGTAATTCTATAGTTATTCTTTATGTACCATCATAATTAGTGTTATTAACTATTTAGCAAACCAAACAATACCCCAAACAGATACACCCACTTTCCTTGGAATTAGTGTTATTAATTATTTAGCAAACCAAACAATACCCCAAACAGATACACACACTTTCCTTGGAATTAGTGTTATTAATTATTTAGCAAACCAAACAATACCCCAAACAGATACACCCACTTTCCTTGGAATTAGTGTTATTAATTATTGGGCTAGAATACACTTTTGAAATTGTTGTTATTGTAATAGTGTCTTTGATACAATTTTTGTATGTAAAGATGTGTGGAAGATGTATGTAAGATGTGTGGATTGAGTGGTAGGAAAGGAGTGTGTAAGGGATAATACCTCATGGTGAGAGGCAGACATCCTTTTGGGATGAGCTTGGGCCTGTTTGATTCAACTGTACCTGTACAATTTGGGTAGGCTCCTAGAGTCTGCTTATGTACACCCCCTCCTACCTCCCCAATTGTCCTTCTCATACAACAGCTATGACTTCTTGAGTAACTAACTAAACTATGCTGAGCAAAGTAACAAAAGTTTGTCACATAGAAAGTTTCTTCTACCTGTAAAAGAACAGTTGCAATTTGCAAAACATTATATTGCAATGACTGATCAGATATCCATTAGAATAATATATTGTTGTGTGTGTTACTGTATACATTTTGTCACTACTCCATTAGAATAATATATTGGTGTGTGTTACTGTGTACATTTTGTCACTACTCCATTAGAATAATATATTGGTGTGTGTGTTACTGTGTACATTTTGTCACTACTCTATTAGAATAATGTATTGGTGTGTGTGTGTGTGTTACTGTGTACATTTTGTCACTATTCCATTAGAATAATATATTGGTGTGGGGTTACTGTGTACATTTTGTCACTATTCCATTTGAATAATATATTGGTGTGTGTGTTACTGTGTACATTTTGTCACTACTAAAGACTGTTGTGAAACCTTCCAGAAGAACTTATGCAAGAACTCTTGTATTTTGGAATCTTTGATGGACATGGTGGCTCATATGCTGCAGAATATGTGGCAGAACACATGATTGATCATATGAGCTACTGGATGACCAAGACAGCAGACTTGATATCTGTGCTGAGAAATTCATTCAGTGACATCCATAACCTGCTGGCTCGGCATCTTGCTTTCTATCATATTGGTGAGTAAATGTCTTCTATCATATTGTCTTCTATCATATTGGTGAATTAGTGTCTTCTATCATATTGTCTTCTATCATATTGGTGAGTAAATGTCTTCTATCATATTTCTTCAATCATATTGGTGAGTTAGTGTCTTCTATCATATTGTCTTTTATCATATTGGTGAGTAAATGTCTTCTATCATGTTGGTGAGTTAGTGTCTTCTATCATATTGGTGAGTTAGTGTCTTCTATCATATTGGTGAGTTAGTGTCTTCTATCATATTGTCTTCTATTATTTTGGTGAGTAAATGTCTTCTATCATATTGGTGAGTTAGTGCCTTCTATCATGTTATGGAGTAAATGTCTTCTATGATATTGGTGAGTAAATGCTTACTATCATATTGTTGTCTATCATTTGGTGAGTTAGTGTCTTCTATCTTCTTCTTCTTTGCTTAGTTTCTTCTACTCAATTTTAATCACTCTTTGTGATATGTTTGATATTTGCCAGAACGTGTATCGTTGCACATTGGTTTAGTAGGCCTCTAACGCATAGACTTCTATACGTTTAGGATACATGCATCCGATTTCAGCCAAAGTGTCTTCTATCATATTGGTGAATTAGTGCCTTCTATCATATTGGTGAGTTAGTGTCTTCTATCATATTGGTGAGTAAAATTTCACATTTTCACCAATATTCCTTGTCTATCGTGGAGATGTCCTCATGTGTCAGGTTTTGCATATCACACATTTTCAACATTGTATTCTTATTGGTCACACGCCCGTTTACTTTAGCCCATACAAGCTCCAATTGTATGAACTTGCCTTCAATTTCTGGTTATAGTTCTGTTGCTTTGAATGGTCAGTCTGTAATTATATATACTGGCCTCCAATTCTTGTAGTTCCCGAAAGAAGCCTGCTCAACTTCTAACCATTCTCACAACACTGTAGTCAACTGCAGACACGACAAGTGAAATATAAAGAGAGGTAAGACTTTTGGTCGCATTATGTGCCTATCATTTCTTTTTATTACTGCCATTTCTTCTTTAGAATTTATGATTTTATTACTGCCATTTCTTTATCTTCTTTAGAATTTATGATATAAATATACAAATGCCTGGAAGCGTCCAACTTTGTATTAACTGTACATGTTAATTTTCTGAAGATGATGACATCTTCAAGACGGGTACAACAGCAACAGTTTGTTTACTGCGTAACTCAACAGAACTAGTAGTTGGTCATGTAGGAGACAGCATTGCCATTTTGTGCCGGGAAGGGCAGCCTGTTAGGCTATCAGTAGACCATGATCCAGAGGACTGTGAAGAATCTGTGCGTATAATTCAGAACGGTAAGAGATTTGTTTGAAAGTTGCACTCAACGCTTGTCATTTGTAGGTTTATTACTTGCATTCCACACTTGTCATTTGTAGTTTTATTACTTGCATTCAACACTTGTCATTTGTAGGTTTATTACTTGCATTCAACGCTTGTCATTTGTAGGTTTATTACTTGCATTCAACACTTGTCATTTGTAGGTTTATTACTTGCATTCAACACTTGTGATTTGTAGGTTTATTCTTGCATTCACACTTGTCATTTGTAGGTTTATTAGTGATATTCAACACTTGTCATTTGTAGGTTTATTAGTGTCATTCAACACTTGTCATTTGTAGGTTTATTACTTGCATTCAACACTTGTCATTTGTAGGTTTATTAGTGATATTCAACACTTGTCATTTGTAGGTTTATTAGTGTCATTCAACACTTGTCATTTGTAGGTTTATTGCATTCAACACTTGTCATTTGTAGGTTTATTACTTGCATTGAACACTTGTCATTTGTAGGTTTATTAGTGTCATTCAACACTTGTCATTTGTAGGTTTACTTGCATTCATTGTCATTGTAGGTTTATTGCATTCCACACTTGTCATTTGTAGGTTTATTAGTGACATTCAACACTTGTCATTTGTAGGTTTATTACTTGCATTCAACACTTGTCATTTGTAGGTTTATTACTTGCATTCAACACTTGTCATTTGTAGGTTTATTACTTGCATTCCACACTTGTCATTTGTAGGTTTATTCCTTGCATTCCACACTTGTCATTTGTAGGTTTATTACTTGCATTCAACACTTGTCATTTGTAGGTTTATTACTTGCATTCCACACTTGTCATTTGTAGGTTTATTCCTTGCATTCCACACTTGTCATTTGTAGGTTTATTAGTGACATTCAACACATGTCATTTGTAGGTTTGTTAGTGTCATTCAACACTTGTCATTTGTAGGTTTATTACTTGCATTCAACACTTGTCATTTTTAGGTTTAATTACTTGCATTCAACACCTGTCATTTGTAGGTTTATTAGTGTCATTCAACACTTGTCATTTGTAGGTTTATTACTTGCATTCAACACTTGTCATTTTTAGGTTTAATTACTTGCATTCAACACTTGTCATTTGTAGGTTTATTACTTGCATTCAACACTTGTCATTTGTCGGTTGTTTAGGTCCATTAGGGACTCTGTCTGAAACTATTTTCTTTGCTTTGGTATTAATGTAGAATTTGATAACAATTTTGAGATTATGACTTAGAATAGTAGAAAATTAGAAAAAAGTCACGTTGCATGAAACAATACAAAATGGCTCAAGTTAAATTTCAAATCCTAGGCTCTGAGTTAAGAATATAAATGAATTCTGTTTTCACTCTAAGATGCATTGTAACTATCTACAAAATTATTGATCTTTTTTGGATATATTAAATATTATATTTTATGAGTTTTTTGTAAACACACCCTCCAAACAGCTTTTGATACATTTTGAGGAATTTTCAACAATTCTATTAAATTAAATTTTAATATATCTAAAAATCATTGTAATATTTTAGATATTACAATTGCACTTAAGTGAAAACAGATCATTTCAGGTCATTAGATTCAGGCTTAGGATTTGAAATTTGTCATTTTGAGCCATTTTGTATTGTTTCATGGCAACACTTGACATTTTTTATAATTTTTTCTACTATTCTAAGTCATACTCTTTCAAAATGCTTATACACATTTTATATTAATATGAAACACGGAAATAGATTCTTGATTTTCAAGACCAATCCCCTTAAGTTGAATAGCTCTAGACGAAACGTTTTTGTATCACGTTTTGTGCAGAACTCTAGTAAATGTCTGTTTTTATTCTTGTGCCCAATTTGTGTTTAACAAGACAGACTGGTCAAGAGTTTGAGTCTGTTTCAATATGATATCATTCAAATCACCAAGTATGTATATTTAGTCTAGTCCTTGTCAGCACTTCTTGATCAAACCAAGTACTGCTTACACAGTATCAACATGATAATATAAACATCATAATCTAAAAGAGATGCTGGAGATTTATCTGACATGTGCTACGCATGGACTAACTCTGCCATGAGAACTGCAATAGACACCAGAGGGAAAATGAAAATGTGGAAGACCAAAAATTACATGGAGAAGAACAGTAGAAGAACAGGAACTGAAAGAAATGAATCACTGCTGGAACACAATACAGAAAATGGCCAAGAACAGAAAACAATGACATGCAATTGTTGCTGCCTAAGTTAGTGCTCAAGGATGTCACAGGCTAGAAGAGAAAAGCAGAAAACAACTGAGAAGATGAAAACTTATGAGGCTGTTTTTTTCTACAAAACAACTATTGTTGGGTCACTCCATCTTTCTACAAAACTTATATTGTAAGAGGTAGTAACTTTCCTATAGAACAACTATTGTAAGTGAAATGAGTAACTTTCCTATAGAACAACTATTGTAAGGCAGCTAACTTTCCTATAGAACAACTATTGTAAGGCGAGTGAGTATCTTTCCTATAGAACAACTATTGTAAGGCAGTATCTTTCCTATAAAACAACTATTGTAAGGCGAGTATAACTTTCCTATAGAACAACTATTGTAAGGCGTAGTATCTTTCCTATAAAACAACTATTGTAAAGGAGCAACTTTCCTATAGAACAACTATTGTAAGGCGAGTGAGTAACTTTCCTATAGAACAACTATTGTAAGGCGAGTGAGTATCTTTCCTATAGAACAACTATTGTAAGGCGAGTATCTTTCCTATAAAACAACTATTGTAAGGCGAGTGAGTAACTTCTATAGAACAACTATTGTAAGGCTAGAACTTCTAGACAACTATTGTAAGGTGAGTGAGTAACTTTCCTATAGAAACAACTATTGTAAGGCATGAATCATAAACAACTGTAAAGTAACTTTCCTATAGAACAACTATTGTAAGGTGGTGAGTAACTTTCCTATAAAACAACTATTGTAAGCAGGACAGAGCTAAGTAACTTTCCTATAAAACAACTATTGTAAGAGTGAGTAACTTTCACTATAAAACAACTATTGTAAGGCTAGTGAGTAACTTTCCTATAAAACAACTATTGTAAGGCGAGTGAGTAACTTTCCTATAAAACAACTATTGTAAGCGAGTGTAATCAAAAACACTTGTAAGGCTAGTGAGTAACTTTCCTATAAAACAACTATTGTAAGGCGAGTGAGTAACTTTCCTATAAAACAACTATTGTAAGGCGAGTGAGTAAAACTATTGTAAGGCGAGTGAGTAAAACTATTGTAAGGCGAGTGAGTAAAACTATTGTAAGGAGAGCGAGTAAAACTATTGTAAGAGACGAGTAAAACTATTGTAAGGCGAGTGAGTAAAACTATTGTAAGGCGAGGAGTAAAACTATTGTAAAGTGAGCAGTAAAACTATTGTAAGGCGAGTGAGTAAAACTATTGTAAGGCGAGTGAGTAAAACTATTGTAAAGGCATGAGAACCGAGCATAAAACTATTGTAAGGCGACACGGTAAAGCTATTGTAAGGCGAGTGAGTAAAACTATTGTAAGGCAGTGAGTAAAACTATTGTAAGGCTGACAGTAAAACTATTGTAAGGCGAACGAGTAAAACTATTGTAAGGCGAGTGAGTAAAACTATTGTAAGGCGAGTGAGTAAAACTATTGTAAGGCGCAGTGAGTAAAACTATTATGGCGAGTATCTTTCTAAGAGACAACTTTTGTAAGGCAAGAATCCTTTCTTGGGTGAGACTGCAAATGAAACCAGTCATATAATTTACAAATTGAAGAGATTAAATGTTTTTGTCACCTGACAAGAATTCTCTGGTATTCACAAAAGATGAAGTGATGGCATCAAGAACAACTTTAGAAAATGTATATCAACTTTCAAAGCACATAAGAGAAGGAGTACAGAAGATCCGTACATTTTTTAATACCTTGCGGTTTAACACCATACAGTGGAAGAAAAGAAGAATAAGATGCTAATTACAGCATATTGCACTGAATTTAGTGAAGAATTGTGTTGTAGATACATGTGGCTTAGATATGATCAAATACAGGTCTTACTGTTGATTGTTATATCAGTCATATATTTCTCTCACATCGTCTAGGTCAAGGGTAGCCAACCTTTTCAGCAGGCGGGCCAAATTTCAGAAATAATATTTCCTGCCGGGCCATTCACCTAATTTTAAAAAAAAAAGTAAACAAGCAAGTGTGCTACAGCTTCAACCATCATCACTTCCCAGTAGGTGATATCGTAGTGCAAACGCTTGTCTGGTTTAATGTAAAAAAAACAACCAAAGTATTAGGTATATTTATTTTTTTGAAGAAAATAAAACATAACTGAGAATCAAACATATTTATTAGACAATTTGAAAAAATATTTAAAAGTGAGACAACTGACTTTGTTTTGCACAACTAAGTGCATCAAAATTGATCTCGACTGATGTTGTTGCTACACACAAACAGTTTTCCAAATGAACATCAGTAATTCATGTTCTCACTTGTGATTTGATATGCTTCATGCAACTAAAAAGCTGTTCACGGGCATAAGTGTTACCAAAAAGCAACACCATCGACATAGCATGTTTGTAAAATGCAGGATATTTATCCTTGTCCAAATACGTTTTATAGAACTCTTCCAAACCAACTTGATGGAATTTCTCCTGTGTGTATCACAACACATTTCACAATGTTCCTTCTTCTTCTTTAGCTTCATTCTTTACTACCAATTTTAATCACTCTTTGTGATATGTTTGATCTTTGCTAAGAACGTGTATACATGGCACATTGGTTTGGTAGGCCCCTAAACGCATAGACTTCTACACGTTTAGGACACATGCATCTGATTTCAGCCAAACCTCCTTAGTCGCCTCTTACGACATGCATGGCAGGTAACAGTGGTTCTATTCTTTACACCCCAAATTTGGGCCCATGGTAACCACTTGGGCGTGCGCACAATGTTCCATTTGTAATCTTCCTGGTAATAAATTCACGTCTACCGCGAATGGTGTTGCAAATACACAAAAAAGTATATAATGTTTTTTTTTTAATCCTGAAATTGGTTTTCAAATTCGAGGTTTAAGTCAGATATCAAAGAGCGTATTTATCCTCCGCCTCCTGTGTGACGTCTGGTTGCAATGACAATGTAGGGAAGTGAGTAAAGTGTTTTATCCTCAACTGTTGTTCCCGAAGACCAAGTTTCCTTTAAATGTAGAAATATGATCATACATCTTATTAATTAATTGATCTTTCGCTTGTAGACAGTATTAACGCTCATTTAGGTGGCAAGTTATATCGACCAGCAATGCAAAGTCGCATACCCACTTTGTCTTCAAACTCTGGGATACTTTTTGACTTGCTTGTAAAGAATGATTGTATTTCTTGCTACAAATAAACACTCTTTTCAATATTTTGGCACGGGTCAGCCATCTTACTTCTGCATAAAATGTAACATCATTATAATCTGAGTCCAACGACTTTAGAAATTCTTGGAACTGATGGGGATTCAACCTGTTCGACTTAATGAAGATCACTATTTTGGCACCACTTTCATGACATGATCCATTTTGAGGGACTTCGAACATAAATTCTCCTGATGAATAATGCAATGAAAATTTAGCATCGAAGTATTGCCGACCTTGGAGGTCTCATTTTCAATCAATTTTGCTAAACCTTTGTGTTTCCCAACCATTGCTGGAGCACCATCTGTTGTTAAGCCGAAAAGTTGTTAAGTTAGTACAGCGATTCAATGTCGATGTAACTGCCTTCTTGTAACTTAGTAGTATCATTATTAAGTGACTACAGTGCGGATAATTCTTCTGTCTTTTAAAATGGACATCAACACCCTGATAAAATTGCCAATTGGGCAGTATCTGCCATATCTGTGCTTTCATCCAATGCTAGAGCATAAACTCGGATGCTCAACTTTTCAAATTATCTTCAATATCTTCCAATGTCGTCTACACACCTAGTAATAGTCTGACGAGAACAATACTTATTTTTGAGAAATCCTTCTTTCTGGACACAGAATTTCAACGATGCTCTCCAAACATTCCATAACCATTTCACCATCTGAATATGGCTTTGATTTGTTTGCTAGTATCATGACTACTGCATAACTAACATAGCATGTTGAACTCTGAACCCAAGCTAGTAAATATCTTTTGTTGTGCAGAAATTAAAAAAAAAGTCATTTACTTGTGCTTGTCGAAATTGCCCTTTGTACTTATCAAACTTATTTGTATGTTTAGTCTCGTAGCCGTTTGATGTTATACTCTTTCAAAACAGAAACAGATTCGTTGCATATCAAGCATATGTGCTTTGTTTTAATGTCCACGAAAAAATAATTTATAGTCCACCTGTCCTGAAAACTTCTTAATTCTTCTGTGATTCTTCTCTACTTTGTTCTACGTCTTTACTAGTTAACGCCATGGTAGGTCTTCGTTTTTAACTGAAAAAATAAACACCACAGGTAATACTAATTAATAATAATGAATTAATTTAAATTACATAAATAAAACATTTCAGGGTTTACTTACCTATAGAATCGATATGGTAGACAGGATACTTGGTTAAAGTAGTTTGAACTCTTATTATAAATATAATAAATATGTATTTTAACGTCGATTGCAAAATCTCTCCAGGCGCAGTGGCGATAATAAAACGAAATACAGAATAACACGGAACTTTGTCAAGCTGGACTGAAAGTAGTCATGAGTATGAGCCCGATAGGCGTTGCGAGCTTTCGAAGGTGCGAAGACCATAGAACATATACATCAGAAGTTGAAGTCCCATTAAATTTTATCAACATATAGCGTCGGACAAAAAACTAAGTAATCTTGTGTGTCAAATAGCGGGATATTTAAATAGCTAAAATCTATGAATTTTCTAGAAAATCGGGAAATTTAAAATAAATTAAAACCAATGAATTTTTTCAAAAGTGCAAGATATTTCAAATTTCTAGCTATAATTTTTAAAAAATATGATAAGAACGACTCATGATGTAATGTTCTTTTGGTGATATGTACAATAAAGTTAACATTTATGTTCATTTGACCTAGCTCTGCGGCGCAATGTGACTCATGGCGGGCCACATGCGCCAGCCTCGTGTTGGCCACCCTTGGTCTATTTGACAATATTTCTTGCACATCGTCTAGGTGGCAATATTATTCATAAATATCTTAATGTATCAATCATATATTTCACGTCAGTGGCAATATTATTATAAATATCTTATGTATCAATCATATTTCACATCGTCTAGGTGGCAATATTATTCACAACAATCAAGGAGTAGCCCACGTGAATGGTGCTGGCAATGACACGAAGTCTGGGTGATGTTGAACTGAAATGTTTTGGTGTTACAGCTCATCCTTATCTCAGGTCTATAGAAGTAAGTCAGTGAGTTTTGTTGATTGTGCTAGCTAGTTCTTCTTGTTTCTGTGTGTGCATTGTAAGCCTGTGACTTTGATCTGTGAACTAATTTGTCTAGCTGTGTTATTGACATCACAGAGAACAGATGTGACAGGTCTGTGAAGAAAATCTATGGAAGAATTCTACTGACAAATGTCGGCATTGAAGATTATATTGACATCTTAGTGAACAGATGTGACAGGTCTGAGAAGAAAATCTGTGAAAGAATTCTGACAAATGTCAGCATTGAAGATTATATTGACATCATAGTGAACAGATGTGACGGCTCTGTGAAGAAAGTCTATGGAGTAATTCTACTGACAAATGTCAACATTGAAGATTAGATAATGAAAACATTATTTGTGATAATAAATGGAAATGATAATATTTCATCAAACAAACACAAATATCAAATGTGATCAATAATTTTCAGAAAACTTAGTGCTGTCATAAAGTTGTACGAGACACTTTTCTTATTTTTCTTTATCTTCTTCTTCTGCAATCATCGTTTATTGTTGTCTTAGATTCTTTATTCACTTATATAATGCTATTTCAAATTGTCAGTTTCATCATACAGTTTATCTTTGAAGGGGTTCTTTTTCTTCTTTTCTCCCCTTGCAGGACCTGGCAACACATGGGCATAAAGAGAGGGGGTTGATGTGGACCACATTCTTTTCAAGTCTGTACATAGTGGACAGTTTTGTAGGGTATGTTCTGTCATCATATCTTCCAATTCACAATTACAGCAGCTAGAGATGTCTATATTTAATTTGCTGTTTCATTTTGTTATGAGGTGTTCTCAGATGAAGTATGACTATCTCTTCTGTATCAAGTTGGTAAAATCCCTCCTCTACTTTGTGTTTGGACAGTTTTTTTTTTACTGATGCAATGCATTGTTCTTTGATGGTAGTTTTATTGTAGCTGACCAGACAGTCTTCTTGTGGCAACTTCCCTTCTTCTTTGACCAGAGAATCAGTTAATTTATTTCCCTCAATGTTTCAGTATGATTGTATACACAGGAGTCACTACTCTACAAAAGTTGTAAGTTATCCTCCCTAGAGTTTCTCTTAGGTAATTCCATTTGATGCTTTTATGATTTTTCATTGTGGTTATAACTGATGTAAACAAAGCATTGAATTGACAATATTTGGTTGCAGTTTTCATTGTGGTTATAACTGATGTAAACAAAGCATTGAATTGACAATATTTGGTTGCAGTTTTCATTGTGGTTATAACTGATGTGAACAAAGCATTGAATTGACAATATTTGTGTGCAGTTTTCATTGTGGTTATAACTGATGGGGAAAAAGCATTGAATTGCCTTTTTTGTGTGCATTTTTAGTGTGGTTATAACTGATGTGAACAAAGCATTTAGATACAAGGACTTAATGGTCCTTGTATCTTTTACTTCTCTTCTGTTCTTTTAGTACCAACCTTCATGCTGAAATCGACCATATATTGTCTCTTTTTTTCTAATTGATCTTAAGTCTCTTGTTGGCTCTTGTTGCTCTTCTTCTTCTTCTTAGAGTTTGTTTTTTACTCTGCATTTTCCTTGGGTTGGCTGTTGTAAAAATCCTCAATTCACCATCATCTGTTGCAGAAGTTGTGGCATAAACTTGTTTAACTGGGATCTTTCTTTTCATCTTCTTTAATCTGATAATGAGATAACTTGTACCCCACCAGTGCTATATATTATTACTTGTACTCACCAGTGCTATGCGATTATTCTGTACCCCACCAGTGCTATGCGATTATTACTTGTACCCCATCAGTGCTATATATTATTACTTGTCAAGAGAAAAACTAACTATGCTCTTTCCACCACCGTCCTGACCAAGTCTGTAAATTGTATCTCTGCTTTTCTTGTCTCATGTCATATATTAGCGTTGGTTATGTAGTTGTAGAGATCTTTGCAAATTGTTATATCTATGTTTATTTAGAGCATTTGTACTTGTTATCCCCAGATTAAACATGGCTCTGATGCATTTTTGGTTCTTAGTTCAGATGGTCTCAGTCATTCAATTAGCGATCATGAGATTGTCAACATAGTCAGCAGTTGTAGAACACCACAGGAAGCTTGCAACCGACTCACAGATCAGGCACAGCATTTTGGGTCAGAGGATAATGTGACAGTCATAGTTATTCCACTTGGTGCGTGGGGAAAGTACCAAAAATTGACTAATGATCACCACTTTAATTTTGGTAGGGCTTTAAGTAATTCCAAAATATACTAGTCAACAGAAACTGACAACTTAAAACCACTTGAATTTTGTTATGGTTTTAACCTATTCCATTTAATGTTCTGTTCATGAGATTTGTTTTGTATCTCTCTATATCTTCTTCATGTCATATCTTCTTCATGTCATGTTTGACACCTGAGATTTGTTCTATATCTTCTTCATGTCATGTTTGACACCTGAGATTTGTTCTATATCTTCTTCATGTCATGTTTGACACCTGAGATTTGTTCTATATCTTCTTCATGTCATGTTTAACACCTGCGATTTGTTCTATATCTTCTTCATGTCATGTTTGACACCTGAGATTTGTTCTATATCTTCTTCATGTCATGTTTGACACATGGGATTTGTTCTATATTTTCTTCATGTCATGTTTGACACATGGGATTTGTTCTATATCTTCTTCATGTCATGTTTGACACATGGGATTTGTTCTATATCTTCTTCTTGTCCTGTTTGACACATGGGATTTGTTCTATATCTCTCTATACCTTCTTCATGTTATGTTTGACCCATGGGATTTGTTCTATTCTTCTTGTCATGTTTGACACATATTTGTTCTATATCTCTCTATATCTTCTTCATGTTATGTTTGACACATAAATATGAAGCTGCATGTCAGTTGGAGTTCCTTGAGAGTTCCCCATATATATTTGTTCTATATCTTCTTCATGTCATGTTTGACACATGTATTTTCTCAGTTTTTAGTTGACAACCCTGCTACTGATGTACAACATACATGCCAAATTCATCTCTATATTTGTTTTTTATAATGGTCTATAATGATTAAAACTTTCTTTGTTTTAAAAACTCTTTATTTATTATCGTATTTGGTCAGAAAATTATGTAATATCTCCAAGTATTGTACGATATTCAGTCATTTTGAACACTCACTACTGTATAATAATAATAATCATAATATAATAAAATTCCTCTCGTACGTTATATGTTACATAGGGCCTGCAAGTAATTTCTCCATACCGCTCTATCCTGGGCAACTCGCTCAATCTCCTCCATGGAACTGAGACCGATATTTCCTGCCTCTCTCAGCAAAGTTTGTTTCAGGGTCTCCTTAGGTCGACCTCTCTTTCTTGAACCCTTTGCATCCTACTTCAATGCCTGCTTTGATATTCGTTGATCATTTCTCCTCAAAGTGTGCCCAACATATCTCCATCTTCTCTCTCTTATAACAGTTGTCACTAGTGGTTGACCAGACATGTCTCTGATTTCATCACTTCTCCTGAATTCGTTCCATTTTATATTCATTATTTTCGCAGATATCTATTTTCAAATGCATTCAACTTGCTTTCTACATCTTTAGTCATTTTCCAACTCTCGCTAGCATATGTTAGGATTGATACAACATTTGAATTGAAAATTCGTAATTTAGTTTTAATACTAAATAACTTGCAGTTCCATATTTTATTTAGACTTTTAAAAGCTGATGTTGCTTTGCCAATTCGTATCATAATTTCTTTTTAACATTTCCTGTGCAATCAAAATTACTACCTAAATAGGTGAACTGCTCTGTTATTTTTATCATTTTATCATGTTATTTAGTATAATAAGTCATACTAAAATACTATGTCCTTCACACATGACCCAGTCATCAATATTAAACACCAGCATCTCCTGCCAGTGGACATCATTGCTATCTTGGCATCCTATCTAGATTATAGATTGGCAAACATAGACTCCGAGGTCAGCAATAGAATATCCAAAGCCAGTCCTGTATTTGGAAGAATACAAGGAGTGGAAGGGGGTAAGTTTAGACACAAAGCTGAAAGTTTACCAGACCATAGTGCTTACCTCACTGTTGTACGCCAGTGAGACATGGACATTGTATAGCAGACATGCAAGAAAACTGAACCACTTTCACACAAGTTGTCTACGTAGATTACTTAATATACCAAAATCCTCATAAGAACCAAGATTCCAATCATCAACACCCTGTTGCAGAAGACCCAGGAGAGATGGGCTGGTCATGTTTTCTTAATCATGATAAGTGCATCATAAAACAGTTGATATATGGGGGCAAATGATCGGCTGGTGAACAGATAAGTGCATCACAAAGCAGTTGTTGTATGGGGGCAAACGATCGGCTAGTGGACAGATAAGTGCATTACAAAACAGTTGTTGTATGGGGGCAAACGATCGGCTGGAGGACGCAAAAACACTTTAAATGCTCTCTTAGTGTCTTTAAAATGCTTGAATACTACATGCTGAGAATCCCTTGTGCAAAATTAGCAAACGTGTCGCTTCAACAACACAAGAGGAATTTGCTGTGAAGCTGAGAATCGTCGTACTACAGAGGTGCAGAGAAAATTAGCTGTTGTCTTCATCGTACTACAAAGGTGCAGAGAAAATTAGCTGTTGTCTTCATTGTACTACAGAGGTGCAGAGAAAATTAGCTGTTGTCTTCATTGTACTACAGAGGTGCAGAGAAAATTAGCTGTTGTCTTCATTGTACTACAGAGAAAATTAGCTGAGAATCATCGTACTACAGAGGTACAGAGAAAATTAGCTGTTGTCTTCATCGTACTACAGAGGTGCAGAGAAAATTAGCTGTTGTCTTCATCGTACTACAGAGAAAATTAGCTGAGAATCATCGTACTACAGAGGTGCAAAGAAAATTAGCTGTTGTCTTCATCGTACTATAGAGGTGCAGAGAACATTAGCTGTTGTCTTCATCGTTTGCAGTGGATGGCTTTTATGTCCTTCACATATTGACGTTTTTTAAATTTATTCCACTGATGTTTAATCCTGGCAATCATTCATTTTGTTTGAAAAGTGTATATAGCTTGTAAATATAAATGTAATGTTGACATGTATGATAGACTATTGAGAAATTTAATGTCTTGTCATGTCAGCTTATTTATGTAATGTTGGCATGAATCATTGACAGATAAAAACAATATAATTTACAAGGTTGAATTGTATTTCATGTGATCCACATTCTGTATATATTTAGATTGTATACAAAAATTTGATTATTTTTTGTTCATGATTGTGTTATCAAAATGTCACGATATAATCAAGACATGATTCATGCATAGAGCGATAAGTGCAGCCGTGGTTTAATATTCATAGAGCTATAAGTGCAGCCATGGTTTAATATTCATAGAGCGATAAGTGCAGCCGTGGCTTAATATTCATAGAGCGATAAGTGCAGCCATGGTTTAATATTCATAGAGCGATAAGTGCAGCCATGGTTTAATATTCATAGAGCGATAAGTGCAGCCGTGGTTTAATATTCATAGAGCGATAAGTGCAGCCTTGACTTAAGATTCATAGAGCGATAAGTGCAGCCATGGTTTAATATTCATAGAGTGATAGATGCAGCTTTGGCTTAAGATTCATAGAATGATAGATGCAGCATTGACTTAAGATTCATAGAGTGATAGGTGCAGCCTTGACTTAAGATTCATAGAGTGATAGATGCAGCCTTGACTTAAGAAAGATTCATAGAGGGATAGATGGATCCTTGGCTTAAGATTCTTAGAGTGATAGGTGCAGTCTTGACTTACGACAAGCCAACTGAAAAACCACCCGGACAGTACTAAGTTTTCAACAAGTTACCTAAATATATGCCATTATATTTTATTCGAAATTTAAATTATTCACTTTGATGCTGTTTGTGTATAATTCTTTCTAGAATAAAGCACTTAAATTGATAAAACATGACTTTCAACTCTTCTCATATATGAAAAAGTAATGTGGTGTGTTACTCTATTGTATTACATTCTAATTATAGTCTGATAACCAGTTGTGGCTCATGGTCATTATTTTTGTTGGGACCAGCAAAAATTTGGAAAATTAGGTTTTGGAGTATTTACTATTTCTTGTCTATTCCCGGAAGTTATTACCCCTTTCTCCCTCTTTATTTCTCTCTCTCGAGCCTACGATCACGCTTACTGATGTACAGATTTCCATAAATTCTGCTTTCATGTGGAAATCTGATTCATGCAGCCCAGTTAGTTAGTTTGTTCCTTTCGTGCAAAGGCGGCACATAGGGCAGAGGTTTTAGATCTCCATGTGATGAGGTTCGTTGCTAGCAGTTGGAGATCTTGTATGGTTTTACATCCCAGTAGTTTACTTTCTTGTTGGATGGTTCTTCGAAGAGTGGTCTTAGGTCTTCCACGTTTCTTTTCCCAACTGGTGACCACATAAGGACTTGTCGATTTAGTCTCTTTTCGTCCGATCTAAGAACATGACCTAAATATTTCCACCTTCGTTTCCTTATAATATTTGATACGGGTAGTTGGTGTGTTCTATCTCTCACTGCAGCCTTAGCATGGTGTATTTCGTACATCTTTAGCCTTATTTGGAGCTCTGTGCTTATCCTTCGGCGATGTGTTCGGTTTAGCAGCGTTTCTGGGTTCACTCTCCGTCGCCTTGGGCTGTCCGCAGCCAACCTGCAAGGCAGCAGGTTGCTATTTTCTTTAGTGTAGCTACCCTTAGACAACCTTCCCTCCCGGGTTGTTGAGTGTCATCTGCCCAGTTTACCAGTCTTTTTGGGCTGCTGGGTTTGCCTGCCATCCAGTTTTGTGTACGGTTTGCTCCACTAGTCTTTGGTCTTTGATTGTCCCCAATCAACTACAAGGCAATAGTAGTTATCTGCGAGGGAAACGCGTTATTACTCTCTGGATGGAGACCCCATCTTCAAGGCTCGCCACCTCACATTTCTTTTGGTGCCCATTCGCCCATTTCTGCTTGTGCCCTCGTCCACTGACTAGGCCCATGCCTTTATTCCCCGTCACTTGTGCTCACATTGTTCTACTGGGCGATACTTTACCCATTTCTTTCTCACTGTGCACAATGCACAGTTTATCACCATTCAGTAGGAACTTTTGCACTGATTCAAGCCTCTGCTGGGCTTTCCAGTTTTCTGTACAGTTTGGGCGTCCGCTCACCCCTACGTTTGCCACACCTTCTCGCTCTATCATCAGCACTGTGCATGTCTGTCCCCACCAGTGGCACCCCTGTGTATCATCCGTATGTGTTTCGCTCTACTTTGGTGCCTGCTCACGTGTTTATCTGTTTCTCACCGTGCTCACATTTACTATGCCTCGAGACTGTCATGACACGCAACTCAATTCGAGCTCCCATCTTGTGGTTCCAAGTTTCGCTCAATATGGCGCAGTCTCTTCTCTGGATGCATCCTTCATCCCTTTATGTTTATTTGTTCAGCTTTTCCCATCGGCGGGAGAGATGTGCATTAGCCCTCTTATTCCTAGCCCTTCAGAAAAAGTTCACTCGAATTCCCTGGGCATGGGAAATAATCCAGCAACGATGAGGAGTGCTCTTGAAATAAAATTCATAACAAATACAATTTCTAATCAATATTTGTGATTTAAAGTCCAATTTACAGTTAAATGGATGAGGTACTAGTTTGTATACATGTATGTTGTCAATACCATGCAAGTTGGATGTAAAAATTATACAAGTGAAGAAATAAAAAATGAATGACAATATTGAAAGTATGTTTCACTCAAAAATGTCAGTTTTATTGAGGATAAATGTAAATTGAAAGGTTGAAAAGCAATCTTCCTAACAGAGGTTGATTTTACATGTGGGGCAGCTATCACTTGTTTCCACACACCTTCGTGTGCAGTCCTCATCTTCATTTAGAAACACTAACTGCGGCTCTGCATTCTGCCACACAGTAGAGTTGAGTCGGTTGATGGTTGGCATGAATGGAGTTGATCACTCCTGCAGTATCTGGGAGTTTATCAGATCTGCAGTTGCCTAGCCTGCATGTTTGTACAGGCATGAGGGCCCTCATACAATCAAGACAGAGGTTCAACCTTGCACATGCCCATATTGTCCTCATGGAACGAATTTGGAATTGACAATGAAGTACAAATATTTGCTGACAACTTTCAAATCTATTTCTTGACACTATATTTGACAAAGCAGGCACATTCAACAATTTATCGGTAAACCAAAACATTCTGTAGTAAGGTAACTGGTGAGTTTGACACATATAGTTTAATAAAGAAAGATATTGATGTAAATGAAAAGAACATGCCTATGAAGGATCTGGATTTTGAATTTCAGAGTAAATGCGTTGGTTAGTTCTGTCCAGTTCTAAAAATACCCGCAAAAATGCGTGCTAACGCGAATGGCTGGTAATCACAAACAGAGAATACTCGAATCAATGTCATTTACAGAACCTGTTACTCACTAAATTGTTCGATATTGATAGTGCTCATTGTGGCAATATTCTGTCTCAACTTTATACCAGGGTGGATGGAGGCTGGCCAACGAATACTGGCCTTGTGCAAGCAATTCCAAGATGGAGGGTGAGTGCGATTATTCAAACGTGTTTAGTAAAATATGACATTTTAGAAACATACAAACTCAAACAGACTTCTTTAGCAAACATAACAACAAAATAACGTAGCCTAGTGTGTGTACAAAAGATAAATAATTAATTATATATGTATAATAAAGATTTAACAAGTACCTTCTTCAGTAAACCTAACTGTTGTCAGTGTTGTAAACATAACAATAAAATAACGATGCCTAACTAGTAAGTAATGTGTACCAAAATGTAGATCAAATTACGATTATAATTATATGTGTATAATTTAACAATTACCTTCTTTAAAAAACATAACAAAATAATGCTGCCTAGAAAGTGTTGTGTACCGAAATGTAGACAAGGAACATATTCTATTGTATAATTATTGAAAGCACCAGCTATAGGACTCAGTATTAAAATAGATCAAGACATGTCTTTTACTGTTCACCTAAAGAAAGTTTCCATAGATAAGAGTTCCTTTAACTGGCTGTCAAATAGTGGAAAATTGAGAGATGGTTTCATGTTGAAAATCTCTTGTCCATGCAAATCATGAAAAGATTTAAAAGAGCACCAACTATTGACTATTACATGACAATGGCACATGATAATCTGTTGAAGCAATTAGTTTATCATCCACAACAAGCATTAGTTTTGTGCCAGAGAAAACACTCCAATTCCCAGCTGAGCAGTTGCATCTGGTCAGAACTAAAGATAACAGAAAATGGTATAACACTCAGTGTTTTGCATTTAGGACATATTAAATTGAACCTGATCTGTCCTCATATCATCTGGATATGGAGATAAGTTCTTAGCCACGACAAACCATAAGGAGACTGTCATACAAATTGTAACTACCAGTTACATGAAATTAACATTAGACAGTACTGTATATGTCTGCGGAGCTCATAAAAGAAATATTTTATTGTCTGCGGTTCCAACATTTTCCTCAACAATGATATAAAAATCAGGAATGTTCAATGCAATGTTCAGCAAGCTGCTTTTTCACAAAAAAGGAAAGGAGCAAATTCAGTAGTAGATAAATATATTTGTGTAATACTGTTTAGTTTATGTGCTAATCAAATTGTAGTGTTGTGAAATTGATTGGCACATCATTTTGTTTCCTTGTTATCCTGTATCACTAGTGATCTCTTCGGACATAATGTATCAAAAGTTGTCACATAGACTTGATCTCCTTCGACATAATGTAACAAAAGTTGGCATGTAGACTATTGATCTCTTGGGACATAATGTATCAAAAGTTGTCATGTAGACTTGATTTCATTCGATATAATGTATCAAAAGTTGTCATGTAGACTATTGATTTATTCAATAATGTAATAAAAGTAACATACTATTGATCTCTTCGATATAATGTATCAAAAGTTGTCATGTAGACTATTGATCTCATTCGACGTAATGTAATAAAGTGGTATGTAGACTATGATCTCATTCGACATAATGTAATAAAGTTGGTATGTAGACTATTGATCTCCTTCGACATAATGTAATAAAAAATGGTGTTTCATTTAACTACACATATTTAATAGATATGGGTGGACTGAAGTACCTATCACAAGATCTCACTGTTCTCTGCTTCATATCATATATAGTTGTTCAAAAGTCGATATCATCTGACTATGAAGATAAGTTCTTGGTCACGACAAACCAGAAGGAGATTGTCATACAAATTGTAACTGCCAGCTACTAAAATTCTCATTAGACAGTACTGCATGTGTTCTGGAGCTCAAAAAGAAAACTTTATTGTCCGGTTCCAACATTTGCTAACATTTTCCTCAACAATTAAGAAAAAATAAGGAATGATCAATGCAATGTTCAGCAAACTGCTTCTTCACAAAAAGGAAAGTAGCAAAATTCAGTAGTAGATAAATATATTTATGTAATACTGTTTAGTTTCTGTGCTAATCAAGCTGTGGTGATGTGCAAACTTGTGACTGACTAATTCGTGGATTACTGATAAGTGATGTTAGTTTATGTGCTAATCAAGATGTGGTGTGTGCAAACATGTAGCTTACTTATTCATGGATAACTGAAGAGAGACTACCATAAGCTGATGTAAGTACAATAGTTATCATATTTAAAATTAATCTAAGTATTCTGTATAAAATTAAACTAAAATAGTATGTGAGAGCAACAACTATAGCTACTCATCAGAAAACATCTTCTGTAATACACACATGCATCCAACAACAAGTTTCTAACATCTGCAAGATGTATTGTCTGACAGCGTTTCCTAATAGTAACAGACAATAGTTAGTCTGTGAGAATACACCGCCTCAGCCTGTGACGTCACATGGCAATATTGCCGTCCTCGCTAAAGCCAGTTAGTAACGTGGCTAATGATGGAGGAAGCGGGGGGTGATCCATCTACAATCGTAACTCATCGTAACTACTAGTGACGAAAATCGCGTAAACACTAGAAGTAGTATCGTATATTTTCGCACGCAAATCTTGAATTAATTATATATCAACGATTTATCCATGATCTCACCGAAAATTTTCCATCAACTGAATCATAAATCACAAGTTTTCCAGAAAATATAAGGACTTTTTTAAAAATTTGCCAATACGAAACCAATAACTCTAGAAACACGCGGATTTCTAAAATGACAGCAGCCATTGTCGGCAATGATGTAAAAGAGGAATATCAGTACGAACTTAAGAATAGGTTCGAGTTACTCAATGGTGAAAATGAACAGAACATTGAAGACAAATGGACTACGATAAAGGACACACTATTGGGGGCAGCAAATAGTAGTGCAGGATTAAAGACGAAAGACAGAAAACCATGGATAAGCGATGACACCTGCAAATGTATTCAAGAAAGAAGAAAGATGAAACTAGCGATATTTAATACTAAGGATGCAAAGATGAAATCCAAGCTAAAGAGGAATATAGAATAAAAGACAAGGAAGTGAAAAGAGCGCTAGAAGCTTTAAAGAGCATATGTCAATCGACTGGCTCAAGAAGGGGAAAAGGCAGCTAAGACTGGAAACAGTAAAATGCTATACAACACACTAAAACAACTTACTGGAACTTTGTTTCAAAGGGTGGCCCAATCAAGAGTAAAGATGGTAAAGTTCTAACATCAGACACCGAGCAGAAGAAAAGATGGCAGAACGCTTTGAAGAAATATTAAACAGACCTGATCCACCAGTACTACTCAAGTTTGACGAAGAGGCAAGAAACAGCTCCCTACCAATTAACGAAGAAATGATAAGTGTAGCTGAGGTCAAGGAGACAATCCATTCCTTGATAAACAATAAGGCAGCGGTGATGACAACATTACTGCAGAAATGCTCAAAGCAGCTGATGATACAACTATTAGCCAGGTGCAAGAACTATTTAATAAAGTATGGGAAGAAGAAACTGTCCCAGATCAATGGAAGAAGGGAATAATTGTTAAGATCCCCAAAAAGGTGATCTCAAAGATTGTAACAACTGGAGAGGGATCCCCTATTATCAGTAATGACCAAGACGTTCTGCAAAATCATTCTTAATAGAATCAAAGGAGCAGTGGACCGGGGGCCAACGCATTAACTGGCTACAGCGGACGGACATTGCCAGGGGACGTCACAGGCTGAGGCGGTGTATTCTCAAAGACTAACTATTGACTGTTACTATTGGGAAACGCTGATCTAGACAATACATCTTGCAGATGTTAGAAACTTGTTGTTGATGCATGTGTGTATTACAGAAGATGTTTTCTGATAAGTAGCTATAGTTGTTGCTCTCACATACTATTTTAGTTTAATTTTATATAGAATACTTAGATTAATTTTAAATATGATAACTATTGTACTTACATCAGCTTATGGTAGTCTCTCTTCAGTTATCCATGAATAAGTAGCTACATGTTTGCACAACACCACATCTTGATTAGCACATAAACTAACATCACTTATCAGTAATCCACGAATTAGTCAGTCACAATTTGCACATCACCACAGCTTGATTAGAATAGAAACTAAACAGTATTACATAAATATATTTATCTACTACTGAATTTTGCTACTTTCCTTTTTTGTGAAGAAGCAGTTTGTTGAACATTGCATTGATCATTCCTTATTTTCCTTAATTGTTGAGGAAAATGTTAGCAAATGTTGGAACCAGGACAATAAAGTTTTTCTTTGAGCTCCAGACACATGCAGTACTGTCTAATGAGAATTTTATGTAGCTGGCAGTTACAATTTGTATGACAATCTCCTTCTGGTTTGTCGTGACCAAGAACTTATCTTCATAGTCAGATGATATCGCTTTTGGGAACAACTATATATGATATGAAGCAGAGAACAGTGAGATCTTGTGATAGGTACTTCAGTCCACCCCTATCTATTAAATATGTGTAGTTAAATGAAACACCATTTTTTTTTACATTATGTCGAAGGAGATCAATAGTCTACATACCAACTTTTATTACATTAGTCAAGGAGATCAATAGTCTACATACCAACTTTTATTATATTATGTCGAAGGAGATCAATAGTCTACATACCAACTTTTATTACATTATGTCAAGGAGATCAATAGTCTACATACCAACTTTTATTACATTATGTCGAAGGAGATCAATAGTCTACATACCAACTTTTATTATATTATGTCGAAGGAGATCAATAGTCTACATACCAACTTTTATTACATTATGTCGAAGGAGATCAATATTCTACATACCAACTTTTATTACATTATGTCGAATGAAATCAATAGTCTACATGACAACTTTTGATACATTATATCGAATGAAATCAAGTCTACATGACAACTTTTGATACATTATGTCGCAAGAGATCAATAGTCTACATGCCAACTTTTGTTACATTATGTCGAAGGAGATTAAGTCTATGTGACAACTTTTGATACATTATGTCCGAAGAGATCACTAGTGATACAGGATAACAAAGGAAAACAAAATGATGTGCCAATCAATTTTCACAACACTACAACTTGATTAGCACATAAACTAAACAGTATTACACAAATATATTTATCTACTACTGAATTTGCTTCTTCCTTTTTTGTGAAAAAGCAGCTTGCTGAACATTGCATTGAACATTCCTGATTTTATATCATTGTTGAGGAAAATGTTGGAACCCAGACAATAAAATATTTTTTTGAGCTCCAGACACATACAGTACTGTCTAATGAGAATTTCATGTAACTGGTAGTTACAATTTGTATGACAGTCTCCTTATGGTTTGTCGTGGCTAAGAACTTATCTCCATATCCAGATGATATGAGGACAGATCAGGTTCAATTTAATATGTCATAAATGAAAAACACTGAGTGTTATACCCTTTTCTGTTATCTTTAGTTCTGACCAGATGGAACTGCTCAGCTGGGAATTGGAGTGTTTTCTCTGGCACAAAACTAATGCTTGTTGTGGATGATAAACTAATTGTTTCAACCAGATTATCATGTGCCATTGTCATGTAATAGTCAATAGTTGGTGCTCTTCTAAATCTTTCATGATTTGCATGGACAAGAGGTTTTCAACATGAAACCATCTCTCAATTTCATTTATTTGACAGCCAGTTAAGGAACTCTATTATGGAAACTTTCTTTAGGTGAACAGTAAAAGACATGTCTTGATCTATTTTAATACTGAGTCCTATAGCTGGTGCTTTCAACAATTATACAATAGAATATGTTCCTTGTCTACATTTCGCACAACACTTTCTAGGCAGCGTATTTTGTTGTTATGTTTATTAAAGAAGGTAATTGTTAAATTATACACATATAATTATAATCGTAATTTGATCTACATTTTGGTACACATTACTTATTAGCTAGGCATCGTTATTTTATTGTTATGTTTACAACACTGACAACAGTTAGGTTTACTGAAGAAGGTACTTGTTAAATTAACTTATATTATACATATATAATTACAATCGTAATTTGATCTACATTTTGGTACACAGCACTTACTAGGCATCGTTATTTTGTTGTTATGTTTACTAAAGAAGTCTGTTTGAGTTCGTATGTTTACTAAAATGTCCATATGTTTACTAAACACGCTTGAATAATCCGCCTCACCTCCATCTTGAATAATATAGCGCTTCGCCAGTAGTTACTTTGGCCACGTGGACACCCCCTGAGAGAAGAACAAGCTGGTTTTAGACCTGGGAGAAGCTGCTTAGACCAAATAATTACCCTACGACTAATTTTGGAGGAACATATTGAGAAGCAACAACCACTCATACTAAATTTCATCGATTTTAAAAAGCCTTTGATAGTCTACACAGAATCTCTGTGGAATATTCTGAGATGCATGGAATACCAGACAAAATAATAAACATTATTAAGAGCCCCTATGATGGTTCACAGTGTGCAGTTTGCACTGATGGTGGACACAGCGACTGGTTTATGGTTGAAACCGAGTAAAGCAAGGCTGTATTCTATCTCCGCTATTGTTTATGGCTATTGACTGGGTGATGCGAAAATGTTGCAGGGCGAAACTGGCATCGATTGGGTAGAAAATAGTCAACTAGAAGATTTGGATTTTGGAGATGATATTGCCTTGTTAAGTAGAAACAACCAAGATATGCAAAGAAAAACAGACAACTTGTCATCTATAGCATCAAAAGTTGGGCTGCAGATAAGCTATGAAAAAAAAAAATATAATGAAGACACCTATGGCAAGTAATGCAGATATCACACTGGAATCTAAAATGATAAAAATAACAGAGCAGTTCACCCATTTAGGTAGCAATTTTGATTGCACAGGAAATGTTAAAAAGAAATTATGATACGAATTGGCAAAGCAACATCAGCTTTTAAAAGTCTAAATAAAATATGGAACTGGAATTTATATAGTATTAAAAATAAATTTCGAATTTTCAATCTAAATGTTGTATCAATCCTAACATATGCCAGCGAGACTTGGAAAATGACTAAAGATATAGAAAGTTGAATGCATTTGAAAATAGATGTCTGCAAAAATAATGAATATAAAATGGAACGAATTCAGGAGAAGTGATGAAATCAGGGGCATGTCTGGTCAACCACTAGTGACAACTGTTATAAGAAAGAGAAGATGGAGATATGTTAGACACCTTGAGGAGAAATGATCAAAACGAATAGCAAAGCAGGCATTGAAGTGGGATGCAAAGGGTTCAAGAAAGAGAGGTCGACCTAAGGAGACCCTGAAACGAACTTTGCTGAGGCAGGAAATATCGGTCTCAGTTCCATGGATGAGATTGAGCGGGTTGCTCAGGATAGAGCGGTATGGAGAAATTACTTGCAGGCCCTATGTAACGAGTCAACGGTACGAGAGGAATTATTAATTATCGGCAATGACATCAGGGCTAAATTTAAGGTGTCTATTTGCAAGGAAAGATATAAAAAAGATTAAAAGGTATATACCCGCCGGGCGGTAACGGCCGCTATGGGTTTATACCGATAACGGGCGTAATTCGCGCTCCAGAACAAGAGGGTTAATAGTCACTCTGGGATTCTGCTCATCTGTGTTGCGAGCGGATCTCATCCAATGTAACTGCGTCTGCATCACTACTTATACCAGAGGCTCTCCTCGATCCCTACCTTAGCCAGACAGGAACCGTTGTTTGTTTCAGGGTCACCACGGAGGTGGGGTAGATCTTGGTTAGTGCCAGCTCACTAATCCTGGCGCGACGTTGTCCCTATCATCAACAACAGTCTTGTTCTTCTAAACAAACCTGATGACCCACACTCATACTACTCTCGACCTTGAGAGACAACCAGCAACCCAGACCTAGCAATAGTGACTGAAGATGTTGAAAAATTCACAAGTCGAATGTGCAATCAACTAGGGGCAGCGACTATAAACCCATAATAATTCCATGAAAGGACAGAGGATCACACCAAAGGAACACTCACCCCCAGCTGGAACTATAAGAAAGCAAATTGGAATATCTTCTCACACCTAGATGAAGACATAAAGATAAAGAAAATAGCCCTAAACCGAAAACTTCAAACATTCAACAACTGGGTTTTAGATGCAGCAAAAATAAGTACACCAAGAGGAAGAAGGAAGACTACGACCCTATTGGTCCCCTAAACTGGAAGAACTCAGCATCCAAAGAGAAAACATGGAAGCAGACCCCACAGATGAAAATGTTACTCTACACAACAAGACAAAGGTAATTTACAAAGAAAAGAAGAAAAGCATGAGAGACAGTTGGCATGAACAAAATTGCCTCCTTAAATCTAGAGAAAGACACTAAAAACTATGGAACCTCACAAAACCCTGAAATGGTGACAGGACAGAAAGGACCAAAACTGTACTACACACAGACACAGGATTTGTCACCGGCAGAGCAGCAGAACCTATTAGCTAGAACCTATCAATCGGAAAGTCAAGTCCAAATTCAACAGGCAAGAAAAAGGAAGTTAAAACCAGTCAAAGCAACTATTTAATCATCTTAATCACAATCCCAACAGACAGCATGACAGATATGTTCACTGCAGGAGCTAGAAGACCAAATAAAGGAGAAAAAGGCACCTAGAGCGGATGGAATTACCAATGAATTCCTTAAACACCTTGGCCCTCTTGGCAAAAGGTTTCTTCTCAGCATTTTCAACCAGCGCTGGAAAACAGGTCAAGTTCCATCAACCTGGAAGGAGACACACATCTTCCCCATCTTGAAACCAGGCAAGGACAAAATGACCCAAAGAGCTATAGACCCATCAGCCTTCTCAGCTGTGCATGGAAATTGATGAAGAGGCTAGTAAACAGGAGACTGACATGGTACCTAGAAACCAATTCATTGCTCACCCCCACCCAGACCGGATACAGACAAAACAGAAGCACAGAGGACCAACTGGCTTACATCACCCAGGACATTGAAAACGCCTTCCAGGAAAGAAAGAAAGTAACAGCCATATTCTTTGACCTGTCCCGGCATTTGATACGGTATGGCACGATGGCCTAATGCTGAAAGTCCTACAAACAGGAGTCCCCACAACATGTTCTCCTTGGTCAGAAACCCCCTTTCCCAAACGTACAGCCAGAGTTAAAATATACAACCACCTCAGCAAGATGCAAAAAATGAAGGAAGGAGTTCCACAGGGCAGTGTGATATCACCAACGCTATTTCTAATATGCATAAATGACATCACCAAATGCTGCCCCAGAAGGTCTCAAACAGCCTACATGGACGTGCTCAGCAGTTTCTTACACAGCAAAAGTCTTAAATCTATCTTCTCTAATTTGTCTGGTCCAGGTAAGTGCTGTCAGGTGATCCAAGGAAGGTGGGTGATCCCGTTTGAGTACTTTTTTGTTTTCAAATGGAAAAATTTTCCTTGTGTGGGAGAGGAAAAACAGCTGCTATGGCTTTGTGGTTAATTTTGAGGCTCAGCTTTGTCCAGTTCCCCCACTTTTCCAAAAATTTTTTGAGCAGATAGATGTTTTGAAGAATTCTGCTGTCCGATTACGAAGTCGTCTGCAGCAAATTCAAAAATATTAAAGCAGTCTACATGGAGCAGTCCCGGGCCCATCATGGAATATGGCTCCAGCTATTGGACAACAGCAGCCAAAACAAACACACACAAACTCAGACAGGGCCTAAGAATAACTCTGGGAGCAATGAAAAGCAGTCCTATCACAGAAATGGAAAACCTGCAGACATAGAGCCCCTAGAACTCGCAGAAAATTAAAACACTCACCTAGTTTGAAAACTAAAGCTATAAAAGAACAAACATCTACACACAAAATTCCAAGAGAAAACAAAAAAAACAGACTTGCAAGGAAAAGTCCCAACCATCTGGTCAGATAATTTCATATGCAACATTCAGACATCTAGAAACTGACCCAGAAATGTGGGAACCCATAATACCAGAGCCATGGACATACCAAAACATGGCCCAAATACACATAGAAGTCCCAGGAATAATCTCCAAAAAAATACAGAGACAGAGCAAAGAGCCATTCACTCCAAATGCTACGAGAGCAATATCCCACCAGCACATGAGCACATGTGTTCACAGATGGCTCAGTTACAGATGCTATCAGAACGGGAGGCAAAGTGGAATCTACATTATTCACCCTCAAGGAAACACAAAAACACACTCTCTGGCAGCAGGAGAAACATGCACCAATTTAGACAGAGGCAAAAGCCTTCTTTCAGCCATAATATTCTCAACGACCAGCAAGTGTCAGCCAAAAATATTGCAGTCTTTAGTGATTCAAGATCCGTTCTCAGGCTATCTCATGTCCAGACAAGACAAGCTCATTCAGACATAGGCAAAATATCGCTTTTTGTCAAAAAACTGAACTGGTCTTACAGTGTATACCAGCTCACTGTGCATACCAGGGAAAAGAAAATGCTGACAAACCCGTAGGTGGGGAATCAACACAACACCACCCAACACAAAGTTTTACAGAAGCAAAGACTTCCTGAAACCATCCAGAAATGATCTGGAGGAAAAACAAATGGAGGATACAACCAGAGCACGACAGTAAAAACTAAAAAGAAAAGCACGACCACAGTCTTCAGACTTAGAACGGGACATCAGTCTCAGAGCACACTCCACAGAATGGGTCCCAGGACTGGCGGCCTGCACCTGTGAGCACCAAAGCAGTCCCAGAGCACATCCTGCAAGACTGCCCCAGTCTGGAGTGGAGAGATTGGAGATTCCAACAGAAACAACCCTACAAGACAAACCATGGGAACCAGTGAAAACCCCCAAACCACGCCCGTTCAGCGACAACAGAGAAGATAGCAAAAGTTGATCGTAGAAGAAGAAGAAGAAGACTTCCAAAAAAAACAATATAATCTCAACTGGAAGATAGCATGTATAGAAGTCTGATCAGATCTAACAAGATACCTTGTCACTAGCAGTAGAAAGTCTGACTAGATCTAAAAGATACCTTGTCACTAGCATAGATGGTCTTAATATTTCGTTTCCACCGACGACAAAAGTCGCGAAGTACAACCCTTTCACTGCAACCGACGACTTTGTCGGCGGACAGTGCCGTCAACGATGTCTTTTAAACGGGAGATGTTTGCGAAAACGGGATTCCGTGACGACTATCCGTATTGTTCCGACGCGCACCAGTATGCTGACAATAGGTATATCTACAGACAAGGACAACAACAAGGTAATTGATGAGTTCAATAGGTGCATAATATAGACTGCCTACGAAACGATTCCTAGAGGGGCTCGAAACACTGCATGCCTTACTGGAGCAGTGAGCTAGAAATACTGCACAATAATGTAGACATTTCATGAAAGCAGATATAGACCACTGCGTGACAAGAACACCATAACAACTACCAACATACTAAAGCTATTTATCAAAGGGTCAAGTTACATGCCTAACGGAAAAGCTGGAATGAAAAAAACAAGAGTCCTTAAACTTTGAAACAGATACCAGGAAACTGTGGAAGCTGGTAAAACAAATAGATCTATCCAGAAAGAGCTGAAAATCAAAGAAAAAATGGCTGATGCTACAAATATGAAAGAGGAAATTGAGATATGTTGGGCATGTAAACAGACAAGAATGGCTGGAGAAGACTATCATTCAAGAAGATATACCGGCAAAGATAAGAAGACGAAGACCACGGAGAAGATGGATTCACAATGTAGCTAATGGTTTCAACATGACGGCTGAAGAGGCAGGACATCTGGCCTATGAGAGAGAAATTCCGGAGGACTGTTGGTGTGGCAAACTTCTGCTCAGAACAAGCTATGTGTTGAGTAAATAATAAACAACTTAAAATGGCATGTAATGAAACATCAACTATTCCACGGTAACTCTGCTGCAATCATTCACAATATTGGTAGTAACAACTCATTCTGAAATGCATGTATAGTAATGCCACTTGGCGATAGTTGTATTATTATATATCTGTATTGAAATCTACACATTGAATAAAGTAACTTACGCTGAACGCAATCAACACCTTCGTAACCTGCTGCACAGTCATGACACTTTCCAGTTAGTTGAATGCATAACCGATCTTTGCATCCTACAGAACATGTCAAATCACATCGACGACCATAATATGGGCCATCACATTCTAAGATGATATTATAATATAATAAAGTTAATTAAGACATTTCAGTTTCTTTAAATAATAAGTTCATGTATTTTATATGACCACAAAGAACAATATAAGTTTCTATTGTCGTTTACAACGTGTTTTTAAACTTATAACACAACTGAATATGTCAACATGCTACGACCTACATAGTAATATTATGACTTAACATTGTGTCTTGTGCTATCCTAAAGTTGTACACCACTAATTATGACATAACTTAGTACATGCACTGTATAGTTTGCGTTGATACAATAATAATAGCTGTCCATCACAAGCGATGATGACACCCACCTCAGACGTGTACTGCTGCACCTCTCTGGTGTGCAGAGGTGACTTAGAGTGTAATCCTAGAACATAATCTCCTACCAAATGTCGGAATACATAAACTCGTTTTCACTGTGTCTCAACAGTCATACAATTTTTAGTTATGCGAGTTCATCTGGTGTTGTTACAGCGCCAAATCTGGCGATCAAGCGCCAGGGATTCCCATCATATAGTGTCTATATCGAAGCATTTCATAAATAAAATGATAGCATCTCAAATATTTGGAGTTTTAATGTTAGCTTAAATAGTTCGTGATTACTTCCACAGTCTGTACTAGCGCTGTAGGGTTTTAGCTGTTGTTTACTTAGCTTTGCCATAAATATTTGTTGATTATTTCCACAGTATGTACTAGCTGTAGTGTTTTATCTGTTGTCTACGTGTTACATTTCGCTCTTATATTAGCACACATTTTACTTTTCTTTTAATTTTTTATGGAATTGAGAACGTTGCATGTGCTTTTACCAGAGCATTTGCGGTACATAAAGTGATCTTCTTCTTCATTGCGTTCGTTCTTTACGACCAATTGTAATCACTCTTTGTGATATGTTTGATCTTTACCAAGAACGTGTATACGTTGCACATTGGTTTGTAGGCCCCTAAACGCATAGACGTCTACACGTTTAGGACACATGCATCAGATTTTAACCACACCTCCTTAGTCGCCTCTTACGACATACGTGGCAGGTAACAGTGTTCTATTCTTTACACCCCAAATTTGGGCCCCGGTAACCACTCGGGCGACATAAAGTGATGAGTTTATCCCTTGCCTCGTTTCTATTTCATGTGCTACAATTTCCTACTGTCTATTTTTCTTCTTTTTAAAAATATTTTCTAACTTCAGCATTAACATCTCCCATTGCTCTTAAGATGCCATTTCTACTGAGTGTTCTAATGTATATTGGTGAATGTTATAACATTTATAAATTGTTTCCTCTTCTGTCTCTGTTCTAGGTGCTTATATTTGTACAAATGTGGTGTTTCTTTATTTTGTCTTGTCTAACATTAAGAAGTCTTTCGTATTTGCAGTGTATCCTAGGAGTGTATGGGATGATTATTTTAGTAGGTATGTAGATATGCAAATCATTTCTTGTTTCTCATTTCCAAAGAATATACAATTTCATTTGTTTTAAAATCGTACTCTTCTTCTTCTCGTTCGTCCGTTGGGGCCATTTTGACCATTCTTATTGTGATATTTAAACATCTTATACCAAGAACGTGTGTTTCTTCACATCTTCAGCGCCACTTGGAGCTCTGGTGCTTGTCCTTCGGCAATGTGTGCGTTTCCAGCCAGCGTTTATTGGGTTTGCTTTCTATCAGTCTTTGGCTGTCCCAGCCGACGAGCAAGGAAGCAGGTTGTTTTTAAATGACAAAATTTTCCTTATATATTATCAGACGTCTGCAATAAAAAGATTTGTATTGGTTATTTTCTCATTATTTATATATTTCACGTTTATTATTGTCGAGTGCATAAACTCTGACGCTGGGGTCTTTCTTGACAACATAGACGTTTGGTCTTCACCAGAATTGTTAGTAATATTTCCCGAGTAGAGGTCTTCCTTAGTTTGTTCATAGGATCAACCAAGCCTGGAGACATCACTAAAGGATTATATTTATATATTGTTACTTTCCATATTAATTTTAGGGTTATTTATCAATTTTCTTGGAATATAGTCTATCATTGCTGTCCTTCCTGTCAGTAAATATATGGGTAAATGCTCTCCTAACATTTAGTCCTACGCAAACAGTGAGACTGTAAGGAATTGAGAATGAAGCTATGCGCATTATTCTAAGATGCACTAAAGATTAATATGCTAATATGCGTGTCTGGCTCACCCTCATTTGTTCTTCGTTCCCTCGTTTCGCTCATTTCGCTCGCTTCACTCGTCCACTAAAAAAAATGAAAATTAGCCAGACACGCATATTAACTATACTACTATACACCACAAAACATTCGTTTTTCAGATATGCATATTAAAGTAAAGGAACCCTTTCAAACCTCATGGTATATAGTTCAATACAGTGTTAGGCCTGTATTTTTCATAGACCATCGGCACACGATGGGTGATGTGGTCAGCCTCACACCGGCCGTCTTTACTTTCCCAGAGCATGTCTGTTACCCAGTTGAGGCTGGGTCGATCTGAGAGCCGTCGCGGTCGGGAAAATTCCACGCGCACTGCGGTAGCTGAACCCAGACCACCAGCCTTGATATGCATATTAGTCATAGTATTAAACACCTAAAAACACTCGGTTAGCCATATATGCATATTATATATACTACTATACACCTCAACAAAAAGTCACCCTCCTCCTAATTTTGTAATATATAAAAACTCTAAAAATCACATTCTAAAAATATCAATTATATAATATATTCATATTAATAAAATGGACACAAAAATCTGGTCTATGTGTTTTATTAATAAATCTATAACTTGTTATGTGAAAGATAAAACGGGAAAATATGGTTTGAGAGCAAACTATAAAGAGTGTTATAAACCATATACACTGCAAAAATTATCAAGAAAATAAATACAAATATAAACAGGTAATCAAGATTTTATGATTGACAATCGTGATTATTTTAAAAATTATAACAGAAAAAAGTATATTCCAAGAAAATAATTTCTTGAAAATATTTCCTAACAAAATGAAATCAGCATACATCATTTGAACCTATTATAAATTATGTTAATAACCTGAGTGATTTAGAAAATGATTCTACAGGACCGAATTGGATTCCAGTACCTACAAAATACGAGTGGACTTTAGATATTAAATTAAAATCTAACACCTTTTCAAGAACGGGTGTTATAATAAAAATAACTAATTCTGGAAAAATTATTCGGAGCTTAGTTTCTCTTCCTGCGAGTGGAAATATTGGTAATACATCTATATTATTTGTAACTAAATCAGAAAATGACTGTATTTCTTCACAGGATTAAAAAAGAAGCACATCTTGAATTTCGTGCAGAACATGAAGGTGTTATGGAGCATATTATAAATCTTCCTGTAGGTTCAACAATTATAATTGAAGGAATTATTCGTGATACAAGTGAGAAAAAAAAAGGAAATATTACCAGGATTACTAATGGCTAACACGTCGGTCAATAGGGATTTAAAGTTTGTCCTAGAGAAAAAAGAAGAAACACAATTTCTAGTTAGATTTGCTACACCTTGAAAAAACTTAACTCAAGCAGAAAACCAAACAATTGGTTTGAAGACTATTAAAATGCATGACTTTTATTCGATTTGTCGCATAAGATTAACAACTAAACCTGTTACTGAAAATGAAATTAATTATTTATAAAATGTCTGTAGTATATTTGGTTCAATGGGTGATGATACAACTACTTATATAACAAATATTCAGCCACTAAGAAATTATGCTCTAAATCTGGATGATGATCTTGAAAATGTTGAAGGATTTAATCTAGAAGGAAAAAAAGATAGCTTGTATAGTTTTAAATTGACATAAAAAGGAGTATATTTTAGACAAGAAGTAACTTTAGACGGACTTGAGAATGTTAAATGATTTAATATAGAAGGAAAATAAGATAGCTTGTATGGTTTGAAACTGACAGATAACGAGGTATATGTTAGACAAGAAATTAGTTTGAAGGATGGAATGAATAATGATGGAATAGAAAATAAACTATAATCTTTTATATTAAAAAATGGTAGGTGGATTCCATTACCTTTAAAATATAATTGGGACATTGATATTCAAGTAAGTCCTGATAAAATTTCAACTAGTGGAACTGATCACATCATATCAAAAATATTTAATTCTGGAAGAATAATCCGAAGCTTAGTCCCTTTAAAAAAAAAGGAAGAAGCAGCATTAAGAAACGATCCTACGTTTTTAAATTCTCTTGGACAGGCTGTATTAGTCAGAGACGGACATGTTCCACAGTACTTTAGCACCACACGTAAAGAAAAACAAGAATATTTTATGGTTAATACATAATTCAAAGAAGATAAAGTAATTATTACATTACCAAGCTTCCTGATCAGTGGCGGCTCGTGGTCATTTTTGGTGGTGGGGCCCAGAAAAATATTTCGGAAAAATCATGGTTTTTGGGCTCGGTTTATATTTTAGTATTTACTATTATTTGTCTATTCCCCTTTACTATAATGATTTGGCATCGCATGCGCAAAAAACAAACGGGACAACGTTGCGCCAGGGTAAGTGAGCTGGCACTGATCACCACTCTACTCCACCTCCTCGTGGTGACCCTGGAAATAGACAAAAGATCATGTCTGGCTAAGTGGGTAAGGATCGCGAGAGAGCTACTCTGGTATAGGTAATAAAGCAAACGCAGACACGCCTATTGGGTCCTAAATATTAGTGAATGAACGCATCTTCTGCCGTTGTCTAATGAAAAAAGTTGCATAAATGCAAAGCAAATGTAAGAAGTAACAACGTACGAGTCACGTGTAAGAGTAAACTCTCCTCCTAAATCAATGGTCAACCATAATTGCCAGCTCTCATTGCAAGAAAGCCGGGCACTCTCCCCACGCACTATAGGCAAAATGGTGAAAACTCATAATTCCTGGGTTCAACAACAACTAAAATATATACCATATAACTAAGGTACAAAAGAGATCCCTACAACCTACCGTTGACCACAGTCCTTCCCCGTGAAATAGCAAATAATAAAAACAAAAAAAAACTTTGCTTTTCTTCACTGACAGTTAACCACGATTTGTTACTAAACCACTTATTATTGAAAGTCCTCTTTTTCTTGCCATCTTGTTGCACATATACAAAACTATTTGGCTGATGTGCACCTAGCCGTTTAATTTCAAGCTTGTCTTCTATCTTTAACAAAGGAAACGGATTTCGTAATAAATAATCAACTTGATTCATTTTGAATTTCGAATAAGCCACAACTTCAAAAGTAGTTCACAGCTTGTCAATCGCAAACTTGTAGAAGACATGTATATTGAATACTAAACGGACGATTACCGTTAACGATTATAATAATAGTTAGTTACATATTTCTATTATTGCATATCCGTTTCTACTATTTTATATATAATTTTTGATTCAATCGATAATTATACAAAGTACTATTTAATCAAGAGCTGTCTTTTAACTGTTAATTGGTTCATCGCGTAGGAATTTAGCTTCCTGTGAATACAATGACATAAATTGTTTGGCACTTATTATTAAAGGTAGCGGTCAAAGGTCAGAGGTCGCAATGTTACATCAACAGTAGAGAATTTTAAAACGACCCAATAAAACATAGTGTGCTGGTATATACGTCAAACATTATAGAGAGGCTGAATTTGAGACCGTATATAATAGTTTTTAAATAATAATATTTATATATTATTAAGATTGTTATATTTTTATGATATAATATTTATATTTTAGTGTTAAATATTCAACTGTCAAAGCTAATCAGTGTCAAGTTAGCAATAGTAATTACGAACAAAAAGTTTTTTAAATAATAAGTACACGTTAATTATTGTTGGTTTGGTAGGCCTGTTCTTACTGGCCTCCAATGACCATGGGTGTATACTAATCAGAGGGAAAAAAACTGCTGAATTTCAGATTTCAAAATGTGTGTGATATTTTAGCGTTATATATCAACTTTCGAAGCTAATCAGTATCTCGTTGAAAGTAATAATTATAAACAAATAATGTCTGAAATAATAAGTACACGTTACTTAATATTTTTGGTGGGGCCTAGCCACACTGGCCCTTATTGACGAACCGCCCCTGCTCCTGATGATTCAACTATAATAATTGAAGGACGAATAATTAATGAGATCTTTGAGTCTAAAGAACTTTTACCAAATCTGTTAATAAATTGTGCATTGGGATTTAGTCCAAGACCTGATTTAATTAAAAGGCTAACACCCCATTTGATTTTAAACTTGTTTTAATGACAGGGAGGTGACAAATATGGAATTAGATTTAAAACAGAAGGAATGGATGTAACCCAAGTTGAAAATGCCAACATTGAATTTAGTCCTCTTAAGATCCATGATTTATTTTACATTAAACGTTTTAGAATAACAACAGCGTCGGTTACGGATGAAGAAATTTTATACTTGTAAAATAAACACTTTGTACTTTGTAAAAATAAACACTCTTTACTTTTAAAAATAAACACTTTTTACTTTGTAAAAATACATACTTTGTACTTTGTAAAAATACACACTTTTACTTTGTAAAATACACACTTTTACTTTGTAAAATACACACTTTTACTTTGTAGAAATGACTGAAGAAATTTTACAAATAAATGACAACATAATAATTGATGAAAGTATAGAACAATATGAAGTTCATGATAATAGACCCATATCAGGCACAACAAATCTCAATAGCGGAGGAGAAATCAGAATAGTCATTGAAACACAAGATCTATATACTCATCCTAGTGAAAGTTATTTATTTATTGAAGGAAGACTTGTAAAGACAGATGGATCATCATATGTTGATGCAGATTTAATTACACTGTGTAATAACGGTTTAATGCATATGTTTCAAAATATAAGATATGAACTATCTAGACAAGAGATAGAAAATGTTAATAATCCAGGACAAGCAACAACAAGCTTAGGTTTGTTGAATTACTCAGAGTTTTTTATGAAAACTCATGGATGAAATATGTTGTGGTATGGAGATTCTGCTGCGGAATTTAAACAACAAGGATTTGAAAGACGACTTCAATTACTTATTGAAGAAAATAATCCAAATGGAGCTTTCAGTTTTAGAGTTCCATTAAAACATATTTTCGGTTTTGCAGAAGATTATAGGAAAATAATTTATGGATTTAAACATCAACTAACTTTAAACAGAAAATCAGATGATGATGCAATATATAAGGATGTTAATGTTCCTGATGGAAAACTCATTCTAGATAAATTATCATGGTTTGTTCCTCATGTTGAACCATCTTTCGAACAAAAGAATAAACTGTAAAAGATGATTGAAAATAAGATTGCAATTAATGTTGGTTATAGATTTAGACAGTGTGATTCTATTTATGTTACAGAAGCAATAATTCTCATGGAGATTATCTGTTAAAAGTTCTTCGGAAAGTCCTAGATGGATTATAATAGGTTTTCAAACAAATAAAAAATCAGATCAAGATAAAAATGCTTCAGTGTTTGATCATATAGATTTTAAAAATATCAATGTAACATTAAATTCTAGAAGATATCCAGAAGTAGATTATAATTTAAATTTTTCAAAGCAACTGTTTTCTGGAACATATGGAGATGCTGCTGATTTTAAATCTAAATTTTATGGAACTAATATAGATTGTTATCCATTTATTAATCTTATCAATTATAAATCGCGTTATCCTTTATTCGTTTTTGACGTAAGTAAACAAAGTGAAAGATTAAAATATACCACCGCAGATATTCAAATAAAAGCTAATTTTAATACTAATGTTCCTGCTGGGACGGAAGCTTATGCTGTTGTTATCTCTGATCAAATCTTAACATTTCAATCTGATGGAAATAAAATTAATCTTGTGGTTGGTTAATCTCTAAAAGGAATACTATCAAGCTTCTCAAATAATATATTAGTAACATGATCTGAATGAGAAAGATTTTTTATTTTATCTGCAAATATATACCTTTTATCATCATAAGGACTAATATATTTTTTATTTATTTCATTTACAAACATTTCGTGATTCTTTGAATTTAAAGTATACATTTTATTATATTTTATTGTAGTATAATCAGTCGACCTAAGGAGACCCTGAAACGAACTTTGCTGAGAGAGGCAGGAAATATCGGTCTCAGTTCCATGGAGGAGATTGAGCGAGTTGCCCAGAATAGAGCGGTATGGAAAAATTACTTGCAGGCCCTATGTAACGTATAACGGTACGAGAAAAATTATTATTATTATTATTATTATTATAATCAGTTAATAATGCATCTTTATAATCTTGAAATGTAATTTGGTTTTCTAATGTTCTTTTAGCAATTCCTATGAGTTTCTTTTTTACTTTGAGTTTCTTTGTTTCTTTTTCATCTATTGTATAAGAATAAGCTTTACTTCACAGAAATACTATTTCACTCATTGCTTTTCCATTTAATTCATCTTAAAATTTTCCTATTACTTTTTTATTTGTTTCAGAATATAATGGATGATCTGTTGGATAATCACTTGTGTCTAGTTTGTCTATGATTTTTTCCATGTCTTTATAAACATCTTCTGTTTCAATATTCAAAAAGAATGAATCCATATCAAATCCAATTATTTCATTATCAGGCCATAATTAATTAATTCTCAAACAGAAATAATGAATATGGGAAGAAAACATAATAATCTAGACATCCATGTCAATGGCACTAAAATAAACCAAGTGAAAGAATTCAAATACTTAGGAAGCATATTCACAGAAGACGGAAAACTGGATAGAGAGATATAGGCTAGATTACAAAAAGCAAATGATGTAACCTACCAGCTAGCCCCATTGTTAAGGCAACCAAAAATTTCACAGGCAGCTAAGCAACAGATGATCAGCAGCATTTTTATACCTACTTTGTGTTACCAGAGCCAAACATGAACATTGAGCAAAGCGCAGTCACAAATAATAACTACATGTGAAATGCGTTGCCTGCAAAAAGTTACCAATAACACAAGAACAGACAGAATCACCAACATCAGCATAAGAAAGAAAGTTGGCACAAAACCGTGCTTGAATTACATAGATAAACAAAGAATGAAGTGGTTTGGCCACTTAATAAGAATGCATCCAAACTCCACAGTATACAGAGTCTTCTACAACAGAACATCGGGAAAGAAGGCAAGAGGAAGACCACGGAAAAGATGGTTAGATGGCGTAGCAGAATCATGTGAAAGAGCAAAGATAACAATCACACAAGTCACCAGACACAAGACACAAGACACAAGCTACTTTGTGTTACCAGAGCCAAACATGAACATTGAGCAAAGCGCAGTCACAAAAAGTAACTACATGTGAAATGCGTTGCCTGCGAAAAGTTACCAATAACACAAGAAAAGTAGCAGTGTGACGACACTGGGCAACAACCTGGTAGCAGTGTGACGACACTGAGCAACAACCCGGTAACAGTGTGACGACAACAGAAGAAGAAAAGAAGAATTCATTAATAGTTAAATAATAAAATTCCTACATTAACACACACGTTCCTGTATAAATTGGTTTATTAAATTTAATAGATGTTACATCATTTAAAACAGCTGCTAAGTTTTCATCAAAATATTATAGCATCTTTAAAATCAGGTTTATTAATATACTTCATAACTTCTTTTTTATCACTTGGAAGTTGTATTCATATTTAAAGCAGTTTCATGCTATCGATATTTTGTAACTCTTTCCTTATTATCATCTGCAGGATAAAGTTTGGCAAGAATTGACAATAAGAAACATTTATTATCTTCTGTATTCTTAACATGAATAATATTTGAACTTTTAAACAGAGTTGGAATATAAGATGATGCTCTGAAAAATTGAGTTTTATACGTTTTTACTATTGTTCTTATTATACCATTGTATACGTTTTTACTATTGTTCTTATTATATCATTGTATACGTTTTTACTATTGTTCTTATTATACCATTGTATACGTTTTTACTATTGTTCTTATTATACCATTGTATACGTTTTTACTATTATTCTTATTATACCATTGTATACATGTTTACTATTGTTCTTATTATATCATTGTATACATGTTTACTATTATTATTCTTAGACCAAAGCTGTGCTATCATGGTTCTCCCTAAATAATCACATTGTGAAGTCTGACACTCCACATGTTACATCTATTCACGCTTTCACCGTTATTACATCTATTAAGAAAAACTGCGAACAAAATAATCTATCACTGCTAAACGTGGAGGTGGAAGCTCTCTTGAATGATATCATCAATGATACAGATGTGGTAATTTACACCGATTGTTCAGTCATTCGCCAACAACGCTGTGCGTGGGCTTTTCAGCACGCTCAGGAGGAAAAATAATAAGAGAGGTTAGTGGGGACTGCGCAACAACCACACGTAGCTTGACAATGGAGGTTCGGGCGGTTACGGAGGCGGTGAACTGGTTGGCATCTCACAATTACTCTCGTGTTTTCATACTCAGTGACTCCATGAGCATGATTCGTAAAGTCGAATCAGGTATGGTGAGACGCAACTGGGTGGAGGTACTGGTACAGACAATGATCAGAGAAATCACCTTTATTTTTGTCCCTGGGCATGCAGGAGTTAGGGTAATGAACGAGCTGATAGATTGGCTGGCTTAGCTACAATATCAGAGGAGCTGCAATGGATCGAAGTGACATTCTTCACGCATTGAGAGTCTTTCCGAACAGAGGAGTTTCGGGGCTGTGAATCCCACTCGCTGACCAGATTGAAAGAGATGGGTGTCAATATTGGTGCAGCCCGAAAGAACGACATACTAAATATGCAAAGAGATTGATTAATCAACATCGAACTGGCGTGTTGAGTCGCTGGACGCTGCTGGATTTGCTGAGGCGGAGATCGGAGCACCTATGGACATGTCCGGAGTGCTATGATGATAGTCTTCATATAACTGATAACTGTTTCTTATACCATTCTATACGTTTTTAATGTTGTTTTTCTTATACCATTGTACACGTTTTACTATTGTTCTTATTATGACATTGTATACGTTTTTACTATCATTCTTATTATACCATTGTATACATGTCCACTACCACGTTCTTGATATTCATCTATCCATGTTTCGAAATGATGTATAATTGAGTTTTATTTTTTTATAACTATAAATCCAAAATTTTTTATATTTGTAACTTAATCATAATTTAATTATTTCAGTATTTTCTTTTTCTATATGCAACATCTAATGGAGTTTCATCATTATCAATATTTTGTAAATTAACATCAATATCTTTATAATCTAATATTAATTTAACTAATTCAATATTATTTTTTTCACAAGCAATATGTAAAGGAATTTCTAGATTATCATCTTGTAAATTAACATTAATATCTTTATGATTAAATAATAATTTAACCAATTCAATATTATTATAGAAACATGCAGTATATAGAGGTGTATCTCCAAATACAATTTGTAAATTAACATCAAAATATGTACTATCCAACATTAATTTAACTCTTTTGATATCATTATATTTACAACCAAAGTGTAAAGGAGAATTATCATAACTCTCCAAAATATAAAAACACACTCCAATGCTCCTGGGAGCCCCACTGGAATCAATGCCCAAACTCTCTACGGTGTCATACCACACATCAACGCTTAAGGAAGTCTATCTAACATCAGTATCATTATGAATATTTTCATTGATAATATAACCAGCAGATTCATAGAAATATTCCTTATTTATACGATTTGTTCTGCTCATTTTGTTAGGAAACATTTTTAATATACTTTTTTCTTTTATATTTTTAAAAATAATCACGATTGTCAATCTTGATATGCTTGTTTATATTTTTCTTTATTTTCTTGACAATGTTGCAGTTTATATGGTTTATTCCATTCTTTACAGCTTGCTCTCAAACCATGTTTTCTCGTTTTGTCTTTCACATAACAAGTTATAGATTTATTAATAAAACACATGGAACCGATTTTTGTGTCCATTTTATTAATATGATTATATTATATAATTGATATTTAGAGAATGCGATTTTTAGAGTTTTTATATATTACAAAATTAGGAGGAGGGTGATTTTTGTTGAGGTGTATAGTAGTATATATAATATGCATATATGGCTAACCGAGTGTTTTGAGGTGTTTAATAGTATGACTAATATGCATATCTGAAAAACGAATGTTTTGAGGTGTTTAATACTATGACTAATATGCATATCTGAAAAACGAATGTTTTGAGGTGTATAGTAGTATAGCTAATATGCGTGTCTGGCTAACCTCATTTTTTGAGTGGACGAGTTGGAGCGAGCGAAATGAGAGAAACGAGGGAACGAAGAAAAACATTAGGGTGAGACACGCATATCAGCTATACTACTAAGATACACCAGGAGTGTCGATGAGATTTCTTTCTGACCTCCCCACTATTGCTAACAAAATTGAAACTTGGAGGATTCGATCATATCTAAAATCAAAGCAAACTTGGAACATCGTTTCCTTGAATAACTCATTAATGAAAAAAGGTATATACTCAAAGAGAGGCAGATCATGGATCAGTTAGGCAAAAGATAATATTAGGCAAATGGGGAATTCAGAACCAGGAGAGGAATTATTTTTTGTCACCTCAAATTCAGAGTACTTTCACAGTTATTACATCCATTAAGAAAACATGTGAACACAATAATCCATCACTATTTAACGTTTAAAAAGGGTTTAAAACCCCTCGGATGTTGCTTGCCCTTCGACGTTGTGTTCGCTTTTAGCTAGCGTTACTATGTTCGCTCTCCATCAAGGAATGTCATAACTATATGAAATTGTCACTACTAAGTCACATAGGAAAAATATATGATACGATAATTGAAAGAAGACTAAAACCAACAATTAAAAAATAATTCTCTGAAAAACGTATGGGTTTCAGACGAAAAAGAAGCAGTCTTTCTTTCTTCTTTTGTCCTTCTCTGCTTTTTTCTTGGTCTGTCCTTTCCTCTTGATGATTCCATTTTCAGGTTGTACGCTCTTGCAACTGGTGTATTCGGGTTCATTCTGACCAAGTGGCCAAACCATTTGAGTCTCTGTTTTTTCCAAAATTTAATAGCAGGTGTTGTTCCGACTGTTCTTCTAATTTTCTCATTTCTTATATGGTCGCTTCTTGTTTTATTTACTGCTTTCCTCAGACATCTCATTTCGCATGTGGTAATTTTTCTTTCTTGTTCTTTTGTCAGTGCCCATGTTTGGCACTGGTAGCACAGTGTTGGTATAAAGATTGAATTTATAATCTGTCTTTTAGTCACTACTGGAATAGCTGGGTGTTTCAAGATTGAGGTAAGCTGGTATGTAATGTTGTTGGCTTGATGGATTCTAGTTTTGATCTCTCTGTCCAGTCTACTATCAGATGTGAAGATACTTCCAAGATATTTGAATTCTCTCACCTGCTTTAGCGTTTGGTCATTTATTTGAATGTTGATATCTTTATGTTCTCTGCTTATAGTCATGACTTCTGTCTTTTGAATGTTGATCTTCATGTTCTATTTGAGGTAACTATTGTTGAGTAAGTTTATGTGTTCTTGAAGCTGTTCAATATTATTATGGAATAAACACTGGTCGTCAGCAAAGAGCAGTTCATTTTGTTGGTCTACGTCTCCTGATGTTTCGCCTATTTTGGTGATACTATCCATGTATATAATAAAGAGGAGAGGTGGTAAAACACATCCTTGCCGTACTCCTGCTGCTACTGGAAACCAATTTGTAAGTCCGGCGCTTGTTCGTATGGCACTTTCACTTTCTATATATATGGCTCTAACACAGTCTAGCAGCGTTCCTTTTATTCCGTAGTTTTCGAGAACATCCCATAATATGTCTCTGTTAACCCTATCGAAGGCCTTCTCTTGGTCTATGAAGGCTATAGTCATTTTATTTTTGTATTCTATTGTCTTTTCACTAATTTGTCTTTGGGCAAATATTGCATATGTGCACCCTTTTCCTTTTCTAAATCCAAACTGTTGTGGGCTGAGTGTTGGCTCCACAATTGGTCTTATTCGTTGCTCAGCAATCAGCATTAAGGTTTGCAAGATTTTAGACATTTCAAGTAAAAGTTACATAAGAACAAAAAACCCGAAAATAAAAAAACATTCATAGTAAATTTAGGAGTAAGACAGGGATGTGTGCTCTCCTCACTGTTGTATATAACATACATGTTCAACATAAGTAGAGAAGCAGGAATAGAAGAAGAAACTAATATGTCAGAACTGTTATTTGCAGACGACCAATACTGATTACAGAAAACGAAGAATCTCTCCAGAACTATTTCAGCTTAGTTAACATCAAGGGTGAGAAGTACAACATGAAAATAAATATAATAAAGAAAGAGTGAATGACGATAAGCAGACAACCAAAAAAATGTACAATAAAATTACAATAATCACAGTAAGGTAGAAAGTGGATTAAACACATGATAGGAATAACATGGTATCGTCTACCACAGACAGCTGCAAAGAAAAAGTAGAACGTGCACAGAGCAACAGGGAAGATCACACAACATATGGAGAGACGGCATCAAGAACAGCCGTAAAAAATGAATAACAGCTCACACAGTGCATTAGAACACGCACACACACGATCACTACAGTCCCCCACCCCACCCTTCTATAAAGAAATAAATAGTTGTCGAGAAGAAGAATGTACGAGTGTGATTAATGTAATCAGCAAAGCGACTGTTATCAGCAACTATCATTGAAGTATTAAATGCACTCTTAATTTGGCTGTTTTATTTACCCGTGATTTCTTACACTTTTCTATAGCTCTCGAATTTTCTTGTGATGATGTAGCTGGCCTCAAGCACAAGTCATCTACCTTATTAATACGGACTTGGAACCGGCTTCGTCTGAGTTGTTTGAAACATATTGTAATAGCTCTTTTAAAAATAGTTTTAAAGATACTTCGAAAGATAGATTGAAAGATCAAAGGTTATCACGATTCTCGACAAGCTGCACATCAAAAGTGATATCGGGTATGCCAGTCTTCACTACATTAATTTTCAAAAAGTATCGTGACAGACACGTTTTGTCAGAAATGAAATGATAGCGAGACTATCTTCACAAAAGCGGGATGTTATGCATTGTCCATTGATATCTTCGATCATACATTGTCTTTCTCATCAATTCACAATTATAAAGATGCCATCGGCAAACGCAATGCCCAGTCCAACCTAGTTGACTGTTTGTTTGTTATATTTGCAGTGCATATGTTGGACAACGAAAATATAACAATAAATATTACCTGAACAACCCAGTCCTTTGAAGCGTTTCTTACACAAGCAGAGCCCAGTTGATGTATTACAAGGTTTGGTACATCCCGGGGCACATTTTTTCTCACAATCAGTACCAAACATACCTGGTCGACAATCTGTAAGATATATATGTCGTTGTGTAAACCTCATAATATTACCTTATTGTACAGAACATCAGTTCATCCTAATAGGGTCAAATTACTCTCAATCGACTCACTATTAAAACCGACTGTTTCTTTATCTAAGCTAATTGTATACTTCGTTTGTGTTCATATTTCATTTTTTTTTAAAATTCTATTTTAGATCCATATACTTCAGGTGACATGTTTTCAATTGGTAGAACACACCCTACTATTTACATTACATACTATACACGTGTTGCTTTAATCGACCTTTCGAGGCAGCATAAATGTTATGACATGTACAAATATCATCAACATTATCTAATAATTTCTACACATCAAACACGCCTTGTCGTCGATATGTGTGTTGTCCGTGTGTTAATTGTCGGCATATGATTTGTTAGTGGCAGTGACGGATTGTCCTTAAGTGTCATATCCCATCCAAAATAATGTGTCATGTGTATTTATTATTTCATAAATTAGTTAGTTAGTTAGTTAGTTTATTCCTTTCGAGCCAAAGGCGGCACATAGGGCAGAGGTTTTAGATCTCCATGTGATACGGTTCTTTGCTAGCAGTTGGAGATCTTGTATGGTTTTACATCCCAATAGTTTACTTTCTTGTTGGATGGTTCTTCGAAGAGTGGTCTTTGGTCTTCCACGTTTTCTTTTCCCAATTGGTGACCACATAAGGACTTGTCGATTTAGTCTCTTTTCGTCTGCTCTAAGAACATGACCTAAATATTTCCACCTTCGTTTCCTTATAATATTTGATACGGGTTGTTGGTGTGTTCTATCTCTCACTGCGTTGTTAGAAACGAAATCACTCCATTTTACTTTTAATAATTTTCGTAGACATTTATTCTCAAAGCTGTCCAGTTTCTTATCAATTTTCTTTGTTGATTTCCAACTTTCACAACCGTAGGTCAGTACAGAATCACACATGACCTAAATAATTTAACTTTTGTGCATATACTAAGGTCTTGAGATTGCCAGATATTCGTTAATTTATAAATTAGTTGTTCATAATTATTACTTTCAACGTTATACTGATTAGATTTGAAAGTTGAATATACAACGCTTAAATATATACAGTCTGAAATGCTTCGTCTTTCGTCCCTAATTAGTTTACTTTACGCATGTCCAGCGCTGTGCTGTTTTAGGTCCACTAGAAATGTAATCTATTTAGACCGTCTTTTAACATAGCGACCTCTGACCTCTCCGGACTGGCTATTTATAACATACATATATGTGATTCTCAATCATTCAGTAGGGACATTCTTACACGGCCACGCAATTGACAGTTAATTGGTGTTATTGCGCTAAAATATAGTCGCGTACTTAAATACCGAATGATATATAAAAATAATGTACAATAATTTAAATAATTAACTAACCATCATAGAACAATTTAAGGTAATCGCCCGTTATGTCAATATACATATGTATACGATAGTGTTCGTTTAGACAAGTTGTGACCTACTTTAGTAAAGGTGGAAGTAGACACATACTAGTAAATACTAAATTAAAACTGAACTCACAACCATGATTTTGTCGAAAATGTTTTGTCTCGTAAAACCACAAAAATTATACAGAACCGTCTCTGGTGAGTGTATACTGATTCATTTTTATGAATAAGCAACCACCATTTATTTATCCGCATAACAGTGAACGCGCCGTAATATGTGTTTTTCTTATGTTATCACAGTTCCCAAAAAAACAAAAAAACTTTTTGTATTTCGTTCATTCCACACTGTTTTTCGGGACATAAGAGACGCAAGAGATGTATCCATACCTCTCTATCTTGGGCAACTTATTTGATCTTTTATATTGAATTGATTCAAATATTTCTCGCCGCACTCAGTAACGTTTGTTTTATGATTTCTCTAGCACGTTCTTTCCTCCTTAGATACTTTTCCTCCAATACCAAATCCTGTTTTTCTATTATTTTATAATTTTTATTCTCACAGTATGCTGGATATAAGTCAAAACTGCAGTAACACTATGTAGTAATGGGAAACACGTAGAACAAATGTACTGTAGTTTTACAAAAACAATAACAATACACAGCAAAGTGTCGACCACATGGCCTTTTATCAAGCAAAGGATACAACAGAAGTGAAGAATCCACTACTTACACGGCACAGAAGATATAGAATCAGACAATAAATTATAACAGTTCCTAAATGAAATTATGTGACTAAAAACGAATAACGAAATAAACGCAATGTGAAATATAAATACACAGCAAATGTAACCACCAACTCTCTCTGCAGCGATCGTTCATTTTTGGTTAATTTTGATCACTATTATTGTAATATATAAACAGCCTTTGCCAAGCACGTTTTTTTACGTCAAATCTTCAGTACCATTTGGAGCTCTGGTTTTTGTTCTTCTGCGACATGTCCGATTTCAACCAACGTTTACTGGGTTCGCTCTCCGCCATCCTTTGACTGTCCCCAACCCACCTGCAAGGCTGCAGGTTGCTATTTTTTTTAGGGTAGCGACCTTAGACGACCTACCCTCCCGGGTTTTTGAGCGTCATCTGCCCAGTTTACTGCTCTTTTTTTTACTACTTGATTTGCCTACCGTCCAGTTTTGTGTACGGTTTTCTCAGCTAGCTATTGATTGTCCCCAGTCTAACTACACGGAAGTTGTAGTTCCCTGCTAGCGGAAATGCGCATTGGTTTCAAGCCTCTGCTGGGCTTTTCAGTTTTTCTGCACATTTGGGTGGACCGCTCACCCCAACAATTGCCATGCCTCTTTGTCGCTCCACCATCAACACCTTGATGGTCTACCCACGGTGGGCCCACACGTGCATAGTCCGCATGTGTGCTCGCTCTGCCCTGGTGCCTTCCCACCATGTCCATCAACTCTTACCGTGCTCACATTTACCATGTCTCTAGACTGTCCGGCCACGGAACAAAACTCGGGATCCCTTCTCAGGGCTCAGAGTTTTGCCCTATGTGGGCACACGTGCAACTCAGCTCGCAATCGGAGATGGCGGAGACCCACCTCAGGACACGAGCTTTGCTCCTCGATGAGCCTATTTCTCTTTTCTGGCTGCACTCTTCGCAACTCAATTCGGGTCCCCAACCTCATGGCTCCTAGTTTGGCCTTATGTGGTCCACGTGCAACTAAACTCGGACCCCACCTTTGGGCTCAACTTTCGCCCCTCACGGGCCCTCGTCTCCTTTCTGAATGCACCCCTAATCCTTATATGTTTATCCGTTCAGCTTTTCCCATCGGTCAGGAGAGACGTGCAATAATAATCACTCTGGGATTCCTCTCGTTTGTGTTGCGAGCGGATCTCATCCAGCGTGTCTACATCTGCCACTCTACCTATACCAGAGTATATCTCCCTCGATCCTTACCCGCTTAGCCAGATATGATCTAAAGTCTGTTACCTGGGTCTCCATGTGGAGGTGGGTAGGATCTTCATTAGTGCCAGCTCACTAATCCTTGCGCGACGTTGTCCCTATGTGCCTTTGACCTAATTTAACCTAACTAAGTCACGACGAATATTTGCAGTAAAATCGTAACATTTATTTTACTGATTGTATATCTTCTGTGCCGTATAAGAAGTGAATTCTTCTATACTGTTGTTGTATCATGTGCTTGATAAAGGCCTCATATTCGAAACGTTGCTGATTATCGTTATTGTTTGTGAATTTTCTAAAACGAGATCACTTTGTTTTTACGTGTTTCGCCATTCACACAGTATGTCCACCATATATGCATCTTTGTTTATTTATAACAGTTGCTATTAGTAGTTGGCCAGAAATTTTTTCTTTTTCACCACTTCACCTGACGTCATCCCAAGTTATGTTCACTATTTTTGCAGAAATATATTTTCAAATGCATTCACAGTACTTGTTATATCTTTAATCAGGTTTATCAACTCTTGCTAACACTTTCTAGAATAAACACACCATTGGAATAGATGACATTTAATTTAAACAATGGTTGCTTCCCCATATGTTCCTTCAAGATTAGTAATGGTTAAATATTTGGTTTACGCAGATTCTTCCTGTTCTAAATCCAGCATGTTCTTCTGTCATGGTTGCATCAACTTCTTCTTGGATACTATGGGAATGCGTTTGTCAAACATCTTGGTCATTACTTATAATATATTGATTCTTCTCCAATAATATATTGATTCTTCTCCAATAATATATTGATTCTTCTCCAGTTGATGAACTTTGCGATCATCTTTTATAGGGTATCTAAATGATTGTTCAATGTGTGCCATTTTCTGGGATTGTTTCTTCTTCCTATATGTTAGTAGATAGTTACTTAACCTTGCTAATGGATGTGTCATCTGCCATTTTGAGCATTTCTGCAGTGATGTTACCAACACTTACTGGATTATCAGTGAACTGATTGCTTCCTTGACCTTTGTGTCATTTAACAACTATTCGTTAATTGGTGTAAACTTGTTTCTTGCCTCATCATCATCATTATCAATATCATTAAATGTTTTGTGAATCTGCTTGTCGTAACGTAGGAGTTAACACAATAGTGTAAACAGTGTGTAGTAAACAAAAGTCATATTTTGTTTTACAAACCTTTACAGAATATCCCTGCATAGTTAGCCCTACACTTGCATCGACCATTTGTCTTTTCGCATGTGACATCACACCCCTTACTGCATTTAGATTTGCAGTGCACTCCATAATAGCCGGGTTGGCACTCTGTACATAAACGATACGTCACACGTTATTATCAAATATATAACAAGATTGAAATGTATAGTATATTTATATATATATATATATATATATAACAAAATGAGAAGTGTGGGAGGTCTATTATGATTATCTGGCGAGCACAGCCATCTTAAATGCATTTAATGTTTGATATTATTTAGATACGCTCCCACGAGTTAGAATGTATTCACCAGATGAAAAATATAGCAATATACTAACACTGGAAAAATATCCAACGTTCTTACCATGGAGTATATATAGACTCAATATAGCTAGAGCACGTGCGTACCTCAAAATAAGTGCTAAAATAAATCACCCATTGCAAGAGATGTTCAGCACCAGTGGAGGAAATCGATTAAAGAGGGGTATGTCGGGGGTTAGCCGTGCTACAGACACGGTGCAGCTGGTATGCAGTCTCACACATATCGATTATGAAGAAGAATTTATACCGGTGACTTCAATATACGGGAACACTTTTTCCACTATCATTAAATTTGACAAAAGCTGCAAATAGAGGAATCCCGTGGCGCTGGATGCAGACTTTAAGGCTATCATTGATGACGACTGCAATGAAGTGTCATTTGTGATTTACGCGGATGGATCGGTAGTTCTTCACGAAAAGTCCGCATGGGCCTTCTCTGCATCCTCATGTGGCAGAATGGTCCACGAGGTTAGTGGTGCATTTCAAATGACAACAAGCCGCTTGACAATGGAGGTACTGACGGTGACTAATGCTTTACGTTGGCTGGAGTCACAAAACTACACTCATGCGTGCATTCTGAGTGATTCATTGAGTATGATTCGCAAGGTAGAAACTGGTTCGGTGGGTAGGCAATGGACTGAATCACTACAATCGTCAACTATTTGCAGAATCACACTTATCTTCGTTCTGGAGCACATGGGTGTCGTTGGAAATGAGAGGGCAGACAGGCTGGCTGGCTCTGCCACCATATCAGACGGCCAGCAATGGATAGAGCTGATATTTTGAACGCCCTCATAGAGTGTGACCGCAAAGAAGATTTTAATTTAAGCCAATCCACATCACTTACTATATTGCAGGAGCTGGGTTTAAAGATTTGAGTAGAAAGAAAAGAACAACACAACAGGTACGTGAGTAGGATCATCAATCAAAATCGAATTGGTACGGTCAGTCGCTGGACTCTGTTGGAGATATTGTAAAGGAGATCGGAGCACCTATGGACGTGTCGGGAGTGCAATGAAGATATTCGAAACTGAAACTGAAACCAACGTTTAATTAGATGATATGGGATTCTCAACTAAAACAGTCAGGAAAGGAGATAGAACGTAACGCCAATACAATTTATAGACAAAGTCAACTTTTATAAACCACTGGAATGTATTGTCTATCACTTCATCAGTTGTTCAATGCAACTTAGCAGATTTATACGTTTGTAGCTCCGTGGGACTTTCTTATCGTTTCCGCTTTTAAAAATGTTCATGTATTGTGCCATTTTTAAAGATGTCTCAAACTCTTTCAAGTCTCCAACTATTGTTATATATCTGGAGTAGAAAACTATGTGCTGATGAGTCTACTTGTTTGAGCATGTTATTTGGTCTCGGTGGCTTTTTAGTGTGAGCTTTTCCAGTGCTCTCTGCAGTTCAGTCAGTGTGATGTCTACCTCTATACAAGATTCACTTGTTGCTTTTTTTAATATAACATTTATCTCACCTAATTTTCTTGACCGATGAATGATAAATTTAACTCATTTTTGTATTCTATTGGTTTTTCATTCAGTTGTCTCATCGTGAATAGAGCGTCTGTGCATCCTACTCCATCCAAACTCTGATGGGCTTTAGTGTGGCTCAACAATTAGTCTTATGCGATGTTCTAATGTTTCCTTATGTTTTACAAGTGTGGCTTAATTGTGAAATGTCTCTGTATGATTCACATTCTTTTTTATTTCCTGTATTTTACCATAATGTAACTCTTACTGATTTTTGGTAGTCATTAGGAACGTTTCTTTCTTTCTGTCCATGCTGCTGTGAATATTCTGTTTAACCATTTTACCTCTATTTCTTTACATGCTTTAATTGTTTCGTTGCATATGCCATCTGCACCTGGCGATGTGTTTTTCAGGCTGTTCTTTATTGCCCACTCAATTTCGTTTGCTTATTATATCTGGTTCTGTTGTTTCATTTTCCTGTATTGTGTATCTGGTTCTGTTGTTTCATTTTCCTGTATTGTGTATATATGGCTCAATATATTTGGCTCTGTTGTTTTATTTTCCTGTATTGTGTATATATGGCTCAATATATCTGGCTCTGTTGTTTTATTTTCCTGTATTGTGTATATATAAATTATGTTCCTAGATTAGAGGTGTAAAGCTATTGAAAATATTCCTTCCATCTGACCATTCTATCTTATCTGTTTCACCTCTCTCTCCTGGCAAGACGGTAATGAGAATAGTAGTTACGGTTTTAGATTTCAGTCAAGCCTTGAAACAATATTTCCTTCTTAGTATAGCATTGGCTATCTCTTCACTCCACCATGCTATTTTTAAATGAGCTTTGGCTAGTCCTCTTCGGCCACATACTTTTATTAAATTGTTTGATATGGATGTTTGAAATAATTCCTTCTCCTTCTGAATGTTATCAATTCACTTAGTATAACTCGTCCCTGGTTGTTTCTTCCTCCGGCATTTGTTCGAGTCCCCTGGTCTTACTCAGGACGATAACGTGAGTACCTCTGAAGTCGCAGAAAATCTGCCTGTATGGCGAGGGAATACTAATTACGAGTACATTGAGCACACGGCTGCCAGTGTAAAGTAATTTACAATGTGCACGCTGCTGCCATTGTAAGAAATTGGAAAACAGATTTTCACGCAAAAATCGGTTTCAGAGATGGAACTTCGTCTGAGTTGAAAGCGGACGAAAAAAAAAACAGCAGGATGTCAATGCCGGGCAATTTGCTGATCAATTGATTGTTTTAGGGGAAGGACGGTGCTGCAAAGAACCAACCACTGACACAATCAAGATATCAGAAGACTTCTGCAATATTGTGAACTCAATAAAACAACTTCAAGGCAAGATGTTTCCTAATATTTTAGAGAAATAGAAAGACTAATCGTGGTTGTGTCATCGTGCTGTACTTGTTTAAACCAACGAAAGTATCAATAAAATACATTGCGACTGCCATCAAGACACTACCAGAACAGGAAACCACGTACAAATCGATCGATACCGTTATTGATACGAATGATGCAGTTAATTAAGTAACATAATTTCTTAATTCTCTCAATTACAGTGAAATAACTTTGCACGTATTATTATTAAAATTTGCTTCACCAATTCTCTATCTATGTGTCTAATATGTGATCATGTTTTGCTTTTTAACGTCATGTCAAAAACAGGAGAAACCTGGAGCGAGTTTTGCTATGCTCATTGTCTTTCTTTCTTTTATCCAATCTTAATTTGCCCATTAAATTCAGGGTAAGAAGAGATTTCTAGAACGGGTGTTTGAATGCGCTTCATAGACAGTGTGGTTCGTCGCATCTGTTATCTCTGAGCTCAACATTTTGTGAGGCTGGTCTTTTGCTTTGTATCCATTGGTTCGGAGTAACAGCTCCACCACTCTGAGCATAAGCCACAGATGGTGTTGGAGTGCTTGAAGATGCGTTGTTTAAAGAGAACCATGTCAACGCTGCTTTTGTTGGATTGACCAATGCTCCTGCTTCAACGCACCATCTACCTATGCGGTCGAGTTTTGACTGAAGTTCCTCCACAAGCTGTTCTCTATCCTTGCCCTCAGTGTGTTAATCTAACAGCCCTGTTCTGTGTTGATTGATGTATCTACTGAGTTTCTGCTGTGGTTTTCCGTCTTTCGCACATATCGGTATGCACAACTTGCGCAACCGATATAGAGAATGCCCTTTATCTTCTTTGTTGACATTTTCAGAGCGTATGTTTTTCTTGACTTTGATGATGTTACATTTGACAATAGAAGACCCATTCTTTTGTAGCATTGCCCGCCATGCATCCGCCTCTTATGCCTTTCACCCAGCATGACCCAGGACAAAGATGATGGTTAATGTCGGGATTTTACATTTTGCATTAACTGCATCCACTGCCTTCGCATATAACCTGTTCGATCTTCTGTATTATGTTCATAGAGTCGACGAACATGCATGCATGAGTAATTGTTTTGCGTCTGTAGTCACTCGAGGGATGTTGTCACCGCCATGACCTCCATAGTTATGCTGATGGTAGTTGTCGTTATGTTCCACCCTGCATCTTTAATGACTTTTCATTTAACTCTACCAGTACAGGAATATACACTTCGACTGTGCCGAATCATATAACCATCAGTGAAAACAACAGCATATTTCTCTAAAATGTAGTCAATTATTAATACTTCAACTTCTGCGTTGACTTTTGTAGACAACGAATCTCGACTTGGTTTGTTTATCGTGGTGACTACTACAAATGATTGTCTCTGTTCAGTGCGTTTTGGTATTCACTCTTCTCCGTGATCGATGTCCCGAATAGCACCTATACGTTATATGTCCTCCTCTATTCCTCCCGGCCGCGACTGGTCACGTTTTTGTTTCAATCCAGAAGCTTGGCTTTCAGCCGTCAGCTCAGTGGCATGGACGTCGTAACACTTCGGTTTGGGGCGCAAACACCTTAAATCTGGAGAACTTTGGCTTCTGCAAACCCGTGGAATTGAACAGCACACACAGGTGGCTTCTCACCCGTCGTCAAACGAGCTACGAACACGCTGGGGCAGGCGGTCACTGGCCACGTTTAAGTCTATTGCCATTACAGTTGTCTAGTTCATTGTGTAACAATCAAGTGTCTGTCTTTAGAGGTGATATTTCTGTCATGTAGTATCAATTAACTCTGAGCCATAACCAAGATTTTATACACCGTTAAAAGAATATTATAAATACTTTTCTGGTCTAGAATACAAAGAAAAATATATGCACAAACTATTCTACCTGCCATAATTTCTACGACTGTATCATCAGGTTCTCTCAGAGAAAAACATCTGCAACTTGTATTCTCTGTCCCAAGTTCTACATCAGTATCATCAGGTTCTATCAGAGAAAAACATCTGCAACTTTTATTCTCTGTCCCAAGTTCTACATCAATATCATCAGGTGCTATCAGAGAAAAACATCTGCAACTTTTATTCTCACTGTCTCAAGTTCTACATCAATATCATCAGGTGATATCAGAGAAAAACATCTGCAACTTTTATTATCACTGTCTCAAGTTCTACATCAATATCATCAGGTGCTATCAGAGAAAAACATCTGCAACTTCTATTCAGGAGAAGTGATGAAATCAGAGACATGTCTGTCAACCACTAGACAAAATGTTATAAGAAAGAGAAGATGGAGATATGTTGAGGCACACCTTGAGGAGAAATGATCAACGAATATCAAAGCAGGCATTGAAGTGGGATGCAAAGGATTCAAGAAAGAGAGGTCGACCTAAGGAGACCCTGAAGCGAACTTTGCTGAGAGAGGCAGGAAATATCGGTCTCAGTTCCATGGAGGAGATTGAACGATTTGCCCAGGATAGAGTGGTATGGATAAATTACTTGCAGGTCCTATGTAACGTATAACGGTACGAGAGGAATTATTATTATTAACTTCTATTCTCACTTCCCCAACTTATACGACTGCATCATCATGTTCTCTCAGAGAAAACATATCTCCGTTATGCATTTTTTCCTCATATACCTTGCTAAACGCTGTCTATCTGTACATTTATTCCGTGTCCGTTTTGAATCTCTTCAAAAAGTTCAATCGGCTCAAATATCTTCAAAGAGGTTTTGTTTAACCGTTGATTTTAGTGTGGACAAGACCCAAACAGTCACTGTATCACTGGGTAAAATTCGTCTTTCATGTCCTCTCGGTAACAACTCAGTTTTGCATATGTATCATCAACGTTTCTATATCCAACTCACGAATGCAGTACGGAAGTCAAAAACAGTTATCCAGTGAAAATGGTCTAAGGTATGTTTACTTTTGTAAATTGTCTGATGAGAAATTTGAAGAACTGACTGACATGCTAACACCACAATTCAGATTTCAATATTCAAGAATGGTTTACTAGCTATCATATGCCTCTGCTAACACCTGACAAAGACCACACCTACATTCAGGGATATCGAGTAATCACCATGCAGCATACGAAAGATAAGTTTCAGAAGAAAATAATTGCAATGAAAATATCCTGCCAACTAGAGATGGTATGTCTCCTTCTACCCATACAACAACAATAAACCCCAGTTTACCACAAGGTCACCATTATTTCCGGTACTGTTGAATCCCACACTGTGAGAAACACAGACCAGCTAATCGCAAGTAGGGGGAGGATGACGTCATATGCAAACACTGTTTTGGTGAACGATCAGGATAATGATAGAGAGCAGGTTCTGAAGGAACTTTTGTCAGAACTCGACCGCTGAAGTAGATTGTGGGGAAAGCAGGGAAAATTGCTCAACAGCATCGTAGCTAATGAGCTAGAGATATGCGGTTAGAAAATGATGAGAAAGAAAAAGGGAAAGGCTAGAACCATGTTAAACGTTAAACATGTTGAACGTTCACAAAAAGTGTAATGGGTTTTATTGTCATGTTTAACGATGCGCAAGCTCTATGACATAACATAATATAATAGCCGTCCATCGCAAGCGATGATGACAACAACCTCAGACGTGTACTGTTGCACCTCTCTGGAATGTGCGGAGGTGACTGTAGAGTCCAATCCTAGAACAGAATCCCCGACCACAGGTGGGGCATACATGATCAAGGTTAGACATGCGTGTTGTGTGCTCTGTCTTTCGCGCTTTCTCGTTTTCTGTGACTCAACAATACGATGATTCTCAGCTATTCGGGTTCCTCTTTTGTTACAGCACCACATTTGGCGATCTTGCGCAAGGGATTCCCAGCACGTATTGTCTATATCGAATCATTTCAGAGACACTTTAAGAGTGTCTTTAAAGCGTTTTTCTGTCCACCAGCTAAACGTCTGCCCTTCAAGCTCGCCATACATCAACTGTTTTGGGATGCGTTTATCAGGCATTCGAGCAATGTGACCGACCCATCTCAGTTGGGCCTTCTGCAACAGGGTGTTGACGCTTGGGATCTTTGCTCTGTGAGGACTTCGCTGTCTGGAATTTTGTCCTGCCAGTTTATTTTTAGTATTCTGCGTAGACAGCTTGTGTGGAAATGGTTTAATTTTTCTTGCGTGTCTGCTATACACTGTCCATGTCTCGCTTGCGTACAGCAGCGTGGTTAGCACTATGGCCTGGTAAACTTTCAGCTTTGTGACTATGCTAATCCCCTTCCGTTCCCACACAGTGACACGTAACCTTCCGAACGCAGCACTGGCTTGGATATCCTATGTGGACCTCAGAATCTATGTTTGCCGATCTGGATAGGAGGCTGCCAAGATAAGCACAGTTGTCCGTTGACTGGAGACGCTGGTGTTTAATGTTGATGACGGGATCGTAATACTGTTCTCTAGGGGCAGGCTGGAACATGACCTCTTTTTTTTTGGTGTTAATGGTGAGGCCAAACCTATCACAGGCCATTGAGAACTTGTCCATGTAAGTCTGCATTTCTTCCTCAGAGTTGGTAGCGAAGGCACAGTCATCAGCAAACAACAGGTTTGAGATAGTTGATTCTTTTACCTTTGTGGAGGATTTTAACCTCCGAAGATTGAATAGGTTACCGTCTGTCCTGTATCTAATCTTTACCCCATGTTCGTCGCCTTCCCAAAAGACATCCGTGAGCATGGCAGCAAACATCATGCTGAAGAGTGTTGGGCCAGTACACAGCCCTGTTTGACGCCGTTGGTGACATGGAAGGCTTCCGACAGCTCCCTTCGTCAAGTACACGTGCCATCATGCCCTCGTGAAACTGTTGAACGATCTTGATGAATTTCCTTGGGCATCCAAATGTTTCCATGATCTTCCATAGACCCTCCCTGTTAAACGTGTCGAAAGCCTTTGTCAGATCGACAAAGACCATATAGAGGTTACGGTGCTGCTCTTGGCATTTCTCCTGTAGTTGGCGAGCAGCAAATATCATGTCTGCTGTTCCACGACCTGCTCTGAAGCCACATTGGGTCTCAGGAGTAAGTCCTGTTCCAGGTGATCGATTAATCGATTGAGGAGGACTCTGGCCAGTATTGTGCCAGCGATTGACAGGAGGAATCCTGTGGTTATCGCAGGCCTGGCGGTTTCCTTTCCGCTTGTACAGGTGGACAATAGTAGCATCCTTTAATTCCTGTGGCACACGTTTGTTGACCAAATGGATGTAAATAACTCTGTCAATTTTAGCATCAACGTGGGCCCTCCTTCTTTGTAGACTTCGGTTGGTATTGAGTCCGCACCCGGTGCCTTCCCGCTGGACATCTGGCTTGTTGCCTTCTTGACCTCTGCTAAGGTAGGTGGAATATCAAGCTTTGCATTGATTGGGACCTGGGGCATGCGCTCTATGGCTTCATAACATATAGTGGATGGATGGTTGAGGACAGAACGGAAGTGTTCTGCCCAGCTATTTAGTATCTGAGGCTTGTCAATTAGTAGCCTTGCTCCATCTGCATCGAGTATGGGAGTGGGGTGAGATTGTTGAGGTCCGTAAACAGTTTTTTAGGGCATCGTAGAAGCGTTTGAAATCATGTCTGTCTGCATATATCTGGATTTCATCAGATTTTTTGCTTAGCCATGCGTCTTGTAATTTTCTGATTCTTTTGAGCCCTTCTACGAGCATCTGGAAGCTGTTTTTGGATGATGATGATGGGTCATTTTGATAGGCTCTGTATGTCTCATGTTTCGTGAGAAGAATAGACTTGATTTCTTCGTCATTTTCGTCAAACCAGTTGTGGCTCTTGCGTACAGAGTGTCCTATGAGCTCAGAGGTAGATAGGTACACGGTGTCTCTGAGGGCAGTCCAGTCATCGTCCACGCTGGTTTTGCCAAATTGGAGGTCCTTCAATTTGTCGTCCAGGTCTCTTATTAAACTTTCGGTGACAGTGGAGCTTTTCAATTTGGAGACTGCCAGCTTTTTGTTGGTTTTCGACCCTGGTGACGTTTTCAGGCTTGATTGGAGGTTGAGCTTTGACACGATCAATCTATGATCGGTCCAACATTCTGCTCCGCACATAGCTTTGTGACTCTGACGTCACGTCTGTCACTTTTCCTTACGATGACGTAGTCAATGAGGTGCCATTGTTTGGAACGGGATGCATCCATGACGTTTTGTTTCTGGTTGGTAAACGAAACAAGGAGTTTGTAATTGTTAGGTCGTGGGCAGCACATAGTCTGAGTAATAGAAGCCCATTACTATTGCACTTGCCCACGCCGTTTCTCCTAGTACTCCATCCCAGACCCGATGGTCTGTCCCTACTCTGGCATTGAAGTCCACGAGTATGATGAGCTTCTCAGACCTTGGGACCGCTGAGATTGCTGAGTCAAGGTCTTCGTAGAAACCATCCTTGATTTCGCTTGGATTTGTCATTGTCGGGCGTAGACGCTGAGCAAAGTGGCACTCTTTTTCTCCCAGTGAGATCTGAAAGTCATCACTTGTCACTGACACCTTTGGGAGTCTGGTGAGGCTGCGCACAAGATGAGTTGACAGCAAACCCTACACCAGATTCCCGACGTTCTGTATTGGCTCTCCCACTCCAAAAAAAAGTGTTTCCTCCTCCCACCTCTGACAGCTGACCTCGTCAGGAGTCTGGTCCACTCAAGGCAGCTATGTCGATATCGTAGCGTGCCAGTTCTCTAGCCACGAGTGCAGTCCGTCTCTCAGGTCTTCAGCTTTGTTGTTATCTAATAGTGTTCGCACGTTCCACGCGCCTATGGTGAGAGCTGTAAGCGTGTTCTTCATGTTGTGTGATTTGTGTTGTATGTAGTTGTCTGAAACTGTAGCTTGCGCTGTATTTGGATTATAGTGTGGACAAGTTGCGCTATTCGTCAACCTCACCCCTTTGTCCAGGACTATCTGTATCCAGGGGCAAGACAAGTCAAGACGACTGGAGATAGTGCCAGATGCAGTGGATGACCAGGGCTTTCTAAAGTGCCTCGCCGTGCTCTATGCGGTCCACACCGCTCTGCTGTGATCCGCCTTTCTAACCGTTGAGCCAACTAGTGGCCTCATTTGCGAAGTCAGCCGGATCCAGTCTTTGCATGCACAGGCAGACAGTGCCTAGATTACCGATGCTGCTAGACCCATCGGTTTCCCTCACCTGGTTTGACCACCGAATAGGCGATGTAACCGCTTTTAGTCGCTGTGCATGTTACAGCTAAACTACAGACAAGAGTTGTGTGTTGTAGTCACGTTACAACTATTGTTCCGGCCGCCCTGCTGTGTGTAAGTTTACATTTCCAGAAGCGGCGCGATGGCGGTAGGGATAGACCTGTCCTGCATTGTGTCTGTCCGAAAATTACTGGGCAATTCTCTTGTCCCAAGTGTGCTGGTATTTTCATCAGCACATAACAGGAACCTTTGCAGACAACACACTGACGCTTTTAACAGGTTCCGTACGTGACCTTGACCTTCCTTGACCTTCCTGGTGATGCGTGAAGTGTTTCTTTTGTTGGGTGGAATCGCGTGGTAGTTGTCAGCGCTTGGCGTTAATTTAAAATGTTTATCGATAACTGGTGTCGACTAGAAACACGATCTTATTTTCTATTTACACTGTAGTAGAATATAATTGATGATGATAGTAACACAATTACATCTTGAGTTCTTTCACTCGCTTATACACAACCGAATAATGATATCAATATATATGACCCGTTTAAATTATACAGATTAATACATTTTTTTAAAAGTTCAAGAGCAAACAGTTAACACGCCCGCACACTGGGCGACAGGACATACGCATCACATAACCAGACTCAACACGACATGGAATGTGTTTATTTATGAAGTATACAAATTCATAACTCGCTAGCTCCCCATGAGGCCATTACCTTGCTAGTGGTGGGGAAGTTGCTACCAGGGACCCGGAGAGCTATGCCGGCAGGGTTACCAAGCCGGGAAGGTCGAGGAGAGAGGACAGACTAAATGGTGGTCTCCTGGTCCTCCAGGTTGGGGTTGTGCGATGGCTAACTACCCATCCATTTATACAAAACAGTAGTTACAGAGAACCAAACAAATTGTTCAAAACTAACTCGAGTCTGAAGGACTAGGGCTCCATGCAGGAGACAGATGACGCGCAACAGCCAAACCCGCAAGGAAGCTGACATGCTGACGACCCTTTTTCGGCCGCAGACAACAAAGATAGAAGCACCCAAATTGATTACACAGACGAAGTCCACCCTTGTAGGGATATGGAATGTAAGGACACTGCTAGAGACAGGCATATGTGCACAAGTGGAAGGAGATGCATCAGTACAAGCTTACGTTGCTGGAATGTGTGAAACAAGGTGGAATGCCTTTGGAAACAAGACTCAGACGAGAGAGAAACGCTGCTCCATTTAGCAAAGAAATGGAGATGATCCGGAAGCAGGTGCCTTGATGCTGACCAAGGAAGCAAGCAAAAGTCTGATGGAATGAGAACCAGTGTCGGACCGCATTATTAGTGCAAGGTTCGTATCTAGGTTCCAGAAGACCTGATTATAGTATGTGTGTAGTGACCGACGAACTATGCAGAGGGAGGTAGAAAATACCATTTCTGTGCACAACTACAGGCAACTGTGGACAAAGTACCAAAGCACGACATGCTGATTCTTATAGGGGATTTGAATGCCAAGGTGGGCAACGAAAACACTGGCAGGAAAAGAGATGGGAGTAAATGGTCTTGGAACGCATGAACGAAAATGGTCAGATATTTGCAAACTTGTGCCTCCAATGAGCTTGTCAGGGTACATCTTCCGCATCGAAGATGCCATAGAAAACATGAATCTCGCCAGACCATCGGACGAAAAACTAGATCGACTCATGGGCACCTGCCAACGATGGAGAGCATTACTACACGATGTTAGAGTGAAGAGAGGAGCAGACATAGATCTGATCACCATCTGTAGCTGTAAATTAACATGAAACTATCAACGAAGAAACAACAAAGTACACGAATCAAGTTTGATATCAAGAAACTCCAATTGCAGGCCACAAAGGAAGTCTTCCAGATTGCTCTAAAGAACCGTTTCGATGCGCTACAGATAACAGCAGAGGAAGGTACAGTGGAGAGTAGGTGGAACAACTTAAAGCAGGCGACTGTTGGAGCCTGTGAAGAAATACTTGGGAGACCATCATCAATCAGGAAGCCCTGGATCACGGACGAAACATGGCAGAGGGTGGAGGAGAGGAAGAAGCTGAAACAAGAAGTAACCAGTCACGAACAAGACAGCAAAACAGGCGGCAGCAACTAGATATAAGAGATGGCTAGAGGTAAAACGACAGCTGAGAAACGACAAAAGAGCATTCATAAATGAGATAGCAGAAGAGGCAGAGACATCAGCCAGCAAAGTGACCTCAAGGCTCTTGAGACAAACAGATTGTTGAGTGGAGTAAATAATCAGAGCAGGCCAGTGAGAGATAAGACTGGAAAACATTTGATTAAAATTGACGAACAACTGGGGCGCTGGAAAGAGCATTTTCAGGAAGTGTTAAAAGACCTCCCACTAAACCCACTATATTTAGGGCAAGGAGACCCACTGGACATAGACGTAGAATCACAAACAGAAATCCATGCAATGCCTTGAAAAACTTGAAAAGGGCAAGGCGGCAGGAGTTGATAATATCCCAGCGGAAGCTCTGAAGGAGGGAGGAGAAGAGATGGTAAACCAAATCCACATATTGTTCAACTTGGTGTGGGACAGGAGGAGATACCAGCAGATTGGAAGAAAGGCCTCTCGTGAAAACTGTCAAAAAAGGCATGTCAAATTGCGACAAGTGAGAGGATCATGCTGCTCTCCATTCCCAGCAAAGTCATCACTATGGTTATTCTGGACAGGATGAAAGACGCTATGACCAGAGGCTTAGGACGAACAGGCGGATTCCGCAATGTAGATCTTGCAATGACCAGATAGCCACCTAAGAATCATAGTGGAACAAACAATGGAGTGGCAGGCTCCGCTTACTGTGCTTTGTTGATTTTGAGAAGGCATTTGACAGGAAATCAATGAGGATCCTAAGAAACATGGGGTGCCGGAGAAGACTGTCGACATCATCAGGCAGCTGTATGAGGAGTTTGCCTGCAGGTTGATTTATGATGGAAGATTACAGAGGAGTTCTAGGTCACTACTGGTGTTAGACAGGGATGCCTGCTGTCCCCCTCCTCTTCTTGGTGCTACTTGATTGGGTCACACGCACAGCCTACGCCAGGTCTGGAAAAGGCATACAGTGGACACTTATGTCAAAGCTAGAAGACCTGGACTTTGGGACGATCTCGCCTTGCTTTGCATGACTACAAAACATGCAGGAAAAGAATGTCTCAGAAAACATATAACGAGTCAGTCTTAAAATCAGTCAAGAGAAGACTGAAGTAATGCGTAGCAACAACATACAGCAAGATCCAATACTGATTGAGGGAAGGTACATAGAAGATGTAGATGCATTTGTCTACCTTGGAAGTAAGATCAGCAGATCAGGATGTACAGATGAGGACATTAATGCTAGGATTAGGAAGGCCCATAGGCCTTTGCGATCCTGCACATGGTGTGGAGTCCTTTCCATCTCCACGAAAACAAAGCTCAGGATTTTCAGCTCAAATGTGAAGTCGGTGTTGCTGTATGGCTGGAAAACTTGGCGAGTCACTAGGGCAAATACAAATAAGATCCAGATCTTTGTCAACGGATGTTTGCGGCTGATTCTCAGATTGAGATGGTTGATAGAGTTACAAACACGGATCTGTGGATAAGAACAGGCAGGAACCTGATGATGACACAGGTCAAGAGGAGATGGCGATGGATAGGTCATACCTTGCGAAAACACGTCGAGTGTCACTAGACAAGTGATCGAGTGGAACCCGCAAGGAGAACGAAAAAGAGGACGCCCTAAGCAGACTTGGAGACGAGGTCTTATTGAGGAGCTGAAGAGTGCCCAATTGAAATGGAAGACCATAAAAACAACAGCCAGAGACCGAGAAGAGTGGCGAACAACTGTTGAGGCCCTATGCTCCACGAGGAGAGGATAAATGATAACTCGCTAGACAAAAACAAAAAGCAAAAAGTCAAAAATGGTCAATTGACATAATAATGTATAAATCAAATAAGTTGTCCAAATTTCTGAGAATGATCTTCCAAACAGACAATCATTTATAATTATAGATCTATACTGATTCATCATTGAACACATTTAGAATGTTCAACTAGACCTGAGCATGTTAAACAGTGAAACCATGTGACATCTGCAATATTCTTCATTGTGCAAATATCCATGGTCTCTGAACAGTTTAGCTGACAGTCTAGTCCGAATGTGCCAGGACTGCAAGCTAAAATGAAAAACAAACATCTCAAGTTAACATGGAATAACAAAACAACTATGTTTATACATCATAATTAGAATAAAGGGAGGCCTGCTAGAACTAGAGTTTTCTGCGTTACAAATGCACAGAAAAACTAAAAAACATATTGTCATAATTGGATCACACCTTGTATCAGAAAATGCTCTTGAGGATAAACACAATCTAATCTATACATTTTAATTAATTATTTTTAAAAATAAAGGAAAACCAAAATTTGATGGCGGCCAAATGTTTTGTATAGTGACAGTGCTGACAAAATTCGGGAATTTTATTTTATTATCATTGAAAATATTGCACGGAGTGCCTATATTTGATAGTTAAAACATGATTACTGTGTTTTTGTGGTGTTTTGTTCCATTCTGGGGATGCTGACGGATCGAGTTTCCGCCTTTACACGCATCATCACCGCAATATTTTGAAAACATCGATCCGCTGCCTTTACGGAAAATTGTGGCAATCAAATGCTAGGAATGCTAACCCGAAACAAATGCTTGCAGAAACCGATGCACAGGCCGTAGAGCATAATTTGGTGCAACGACCCCTCACAATGAGGAATGGAATAACGGATTCTACGGTCGCCGATATGCCTCTGAGATTTAGCCACGCAGTAAGAATGTCGGACCTACCATCAGGAGGGTGGCCAAAGATAACGGAGAGATCACACTGGAGTAAAGGCAAGGAACATCAGATAAATATTATAGATCAGGCCCATTGACACAATGAGAACATAATTCACTGGAAACTGAGGAATATACAACAAAAGCAGGCCCTAGCAGTTAGACTCGTCAGTGAGAAAATAGACATTGCGTGTATCCAGGAAACACACCTCAACCCCCAACACAGATTTTCTGTCCGAGAATATCACGCATACAGACAAGACAGAGAAGGCACAGGATACTTATCTCTGTGACAACCATATCCCCATAAAACAAATATAAGTCAGCACAAATGGGGAATTAGCAATCTTAGGGATTGACATAATTGTAGACAAACAACAAATTCGCATCTACAATATATATTGCCCAAACGACAGAGCCCTTATGCTGAGGCCTATGACATTGACCAATACAAACTGTCTAGTAGTGGGAGACTTTAACAGTCACTCTGAAATGTGGGAATATCAAGACACCAAAGCAAAAGTCGAGGAGGTAGAAAAGTGGGAAATAGATAATAACCTACAACTCATGAACAGACCCGATGACCCACCAACCTTCTACTCAAGAAGATGGAAAAAATACATCCATCCCAGACCTCGCTTTTGCTTGACCTCGCAAACGCCTTGGAGAGAGGAGACTGAACCAGAAGTATGTATCCAGACAGGAGTTAAAGGAATACTCGACAAGGATGAGCAGAACAGCATACAACGCAAGACAGCCACTCACAGTTTACTTGATGAAGAATACCCACATGTTCTCTGGGTCCGGGTATACACGGTTTGGGTCAGCAGAAAATGCAGTGAAGAATAGAGGAGCAGGAGTGTACATAGAATACCCAAACAAGGCTAGAGATGCGATTAAAGTACCAACGGGGAAATTCTGTCACAACTATGATGAAGAAATTCAGACAATCAAGGTGGCAACTGAAAAACTGTTGAATACCAGACCCGATCCTCAACCTGTTGTATTTTTTGACTGATGCAAAATCAGCACTTCAAGCACTCCAGTCCAGGCAATTGCCAGGTCTACATACCCTACTGTCTAAATTGTCCAAGCAGCGCAGGGACGTCTTGCAGTGGATACCCTCTCACTGTGGAATACCAGGAAATGAAACAGCAGACCGATTGGCCAAAGGAAAGTGCTTCAAGAGAGCAACCGGGTGTGCCAGTTACCTACCACTAAAAGAAAAGGATTATTAAATCAATGAGAAAGCCACATATACCAACACAAAACGATTACTATAATATGAGTAGATTGGAACAAGTTGTCATTCTGCGCCTTAGAACAGGACACAATCGGCTCCGCAGCCACATGTATATCAAATTCAAGATTGGCAATTCAGCCATGTACATGTGAACAGGCACACCAGAATGCAGAGCACACACTTCAAGACTGCCCCGAATATGATGCACTGAGGCAAACTCACTGGCCTAACGAAACAACACTCGACAGAAAACTACACGGAACTCTGAGTGAACTACAAAAGACAGTGAAGTTCACACAAGAGACAACATTGATTATATAGACATATTTCAAGCGAAAGAAAGGAAGGAAGGAAGGAATAAAAAATTGCTAACAAGTAAACGAGCTGCCAACATCTTTATTAAAAATTATGCAAGAGTGAGCCTGGTCAGCATATCCACAGAAATACTGAATATGACAGTGGAAGAGAGGTAATCCCTGGAGTACTCATCCACAGCACCAGAAGAATGTATGGTGTCTAATTTCACTATAGATGAGCTCGAAGAAGCACTTCAGTGTCTTAACCTTAGAACTTTAACATTAAGGATGGCATTACAAATGAGATGCTCATCAACTTAGGTCCCAAAGCAAAGAAAACTGCTAAAAATTATGAATGCAAGCTGGAAAGTTGGGGAAATACCCAGTCTATGGAAATAAGCAATCACAGTGCCCATTCTAAAACAAGGAAAAGACAGACTCGACCCAAGTAGTTACAGACCGATTAGCATCCTTAGTTGTGTTGGTAAGGTAATGGAGAGACTTGTCAATAGAAGACTCATGTGGCACTGGTAGAAACAACTGATACTACCACAGCAGAGTGGATTTCGTCAACACAGATCAACAGAAGACCAGGTTGGAACAAGGTGTTCCCCAAGGAGGGTTCCTGTCTCCCACACTATTTCTTGTTTTTATGAATGACATTATGGAAGACATTCCTAACAGAGTGCATGGTGCAATCTACGCTGATGATCTGGCACTGTGGACACAAGAAGAATCAAAAGCAGTAGCCACCACAAGGATGCAAGCTGCTCTTCAAAAGCTGGAAAAATAAACCAGTACCTGGCTACTCACCATAAATGAAAAGAAAACCACCTTCACAGTCTTCAGCCTCTCCAAGAAGAAACAAATGGTGAAACTTAAGATAAATGACCACCTACTCTCAATGGAGGAATGTCCAACATATCTGGGAATCACCATGGACAGCAGAATGACCTGGAAAACTCAGATAGACAAAGCTGGAAAAGAGCAAAGCAGAGAATGAAGATTATGAACAAGTTAGCTGGCACCACCTGGGGTGCAGATTGTGGTATCTTGAAAAGTTTATACACAGGAAGAGTTCGACCAGTACTCGAGTATGGCATAGCAGCCTGGGCCACAACCTCCAAGACACAATTTGTAAAGCTAAGCAGAGTTCAAAACCAGGCCTCACGGATCATCACTGGAGCCATGAAATCTACCCCATTAGTACTGGAAACTGTGACAGGGCTCCAGCCGATGGAGGACAGACAGGACAGGAAGGTTCTTCAACAAGGAGAAAATACAAGAGACTTACGAACCATCCAATGCACTCCGAATGAACAGCTATGGAAGGGCAGATAAAAAAGAATCTCGTGGCAAACTCCAAAGAACTTGCTCACAAGATGCAATATTGGCACTGGCTCAACCAAGACACATTCAACGAGCCAGCACATCCCCTCCCTGGGCATGCAGTCTCCAAGAGCTCTCAGAAGAAATAAGAGGCATTGACATGAAAGAAACACAGACATACCTGCAGAGAAGGCTCATCGCAGAAAAACACATAAAGAAAACTTACCCTATGGACTCATGCACACATGTATTAACGGATGGCTCTGCTACAGATGCTACCCACAATGAAAGAGGTGGAGTTATCCTCAGACTAAAAAATGGAGAAGAACTAACCTTAACTCTGGCCACTGGCAAGTTCTCAACCAATTTCAGGGCTGTGTAGAGGCCCAAGTGCAGCTGCAAAATGGCACTACAAAATATGAGCTAAAAATATATGGAAAAATAGTGTTCTTGACTGACGCATTGTCCGCTATCTCAGCACTGAAATTTGAAAGGAACACAGAACTAAGTGATCTTAGGTCAGCCTTAGCCCAGTTATCCCATGAATCTGAGAGGGTAGTAATCCAGTGGATACCCTCACACTTCAAGATCAAGGAATGAAGATGCTGACAGACTGGCTAAAGAGGGAGCAGGAATGCCCCAAGATGACAACCTGTTAGTTATGAAGAAGCAAACCATCGCCAAAGGGCACTACAAAGCAAAATGGGATAAGAACACCCAAAACACAACAAGAATGATATATATTACCAACTGTCCAGAAGGGACCAGGCAGCTATACTTCGCCTCCGGACGGGTCACAACAGAATGAGACACCACCTGCACACTAAATTCAAGATAGGCACCAACGACCTAGCCCTGTGGCTTGGCAAGTATGACAACAGAACATATCCTACAGAACTGCTCCCAGTAAGCAGACCTGAGAAGAAAAAGGTGGCCACTTCACCAGCGTCCAAGACAAACTGTATGGCGTGGCTGATAATCTGAGGCAGGCGGCGGCCTTTATTAAATAATCCAAAATCCCAATCTAGTGAGAACGCAGCAGAAGATAAAAAAATTACAATGAAGTTATGAAAAATATTGTAAGAACCCCCCTCCCACCCCATTTTACTACGTGTAGTGAATTTTACTAACATAAGAAGCGCAAAGAATGTCAATCCAGCATATGATGTACAGAACACTCAAATAATATGTATTGAGTAAACCACCAAAAAAGCAACTTTGATTTGTATTTGCAATTTTTTAATGCGGAGAATGTCTTTCTCCGCATTTTAATTTATGCATACAATTTACAGGCTGAATATCACATTCCTTAGGATTGTTTACAGGCTGCAAGCTCTATCATTAAAATGCACACTAAATTTCAACAGCTGTATGGAACAGTAGAATCCTTGATATCTTATATTTAGACAGTATTTCCATACTAGACTGTTCAATGACTCATTACAATTCTGTGTGCATCCTTGTTCTCAGTAATTCTGTCTTGGAGAGATCTTTGAATATTGGCTTAACAGCATACATGACGGATACTGGGATGTTTCCCTTGTGTACATAGTGGTTGACTGCCATCTCGAACAGCTTGTTTATATGGGCACCAGTCAATGCTGCAAAAGTTATGGACTGGTTTTTCATCTGTTTATATCTTATGGAAAAGACACTGCCCAAACCTCTTCTCGCATTTTGTGAAAGTTGATTTTATTAGCTCTTATGGCATTCCCATAGTAGATTTACAGCTTATCAATGATGCTATCAGTCTGCACTCACCATCTACCGAATTACCAATAGATAAAGACTTTCCTTCTGACAATTTCTTAAGATTTCTTTAGCGGGTTCTTTTCTGAACATTGCCCACACATTCAATGTTTTCTCAGGCAATGTCCTAGAAAGGTTTGGATTCAAACATCGTATTGAAGCTAATAGTGTCACCATTTCCATTGAACTTTGTATATCTTAGATTATACTTGTCTACTGAAGCTATTAGTATCTCCATCCCCTTTGAACTTGGTATATCTTAGATTATACTTGTCTACTGAAGCTTTTAGTATATCTATCCCCAATGAACTTTGTATATCTTAGATTATACTTGTCTACTGAGGAAGAACATATTTTAGAAACTGCTGCTGCTTCCATTGGCCCTGAGGATCCAACATGTCAAAGAGCAAACGTCATCATGACTTTGTTTCCAGCGTTGAAATATGTCTGTGTTTTGGCTTTGTTTCTTCCAGTACTGACAAGATTTGCAAATTTACTATGGGTATGAGAAGTTAGTACCTTTCCGGTTTGCAGACCAATAACAGTTGTGTACCAACAGTATATAGATGACATCTAGTCATTAAGGTACCACCACACGATACATTGATGTCGCGGAATATGTTGTCACCCTCTTCTGCACTCTTGAACAGAAGCATTTCTCATACTAATAATGTGTGCTCTAGTGCAGCAGTCTCTATCCTTTCAGTATACTATCTTTGCTACTGTGTCCTACTGGGAGTGGTAAATCCATTATGCCACAGAAAGTTTGCAAGTCGGTGTGACTGCAGCCAATACAGCGCATTGCAACAGATGCTCGTCTATTGATAATATTTATTTTTGCATTTCCTACAGAGAGCTGACTACTTGAAGGGAAAGGTTTATGTTCAATGCAGTTTATATTTTTACAATGAAATAGAAATTCATTCACTGCCACGTCCTTTCCTTTTTACTTCAATAACTTCTACAGCACTTTGACAAAATGCACATACCAAATTGTTAGCAATGTTAGCAAGACCTACGTCAACATGTATGTGCACCTCGCTCAAGCAAATCAATACCATTACTGAATTCTTTAGCACTGTGGTGATTGTTTTTATATGTAACAGAGCATAGTATTAACATATCCGCGTTAGCATTATGTATTTAGATTGCTATTGTCCAAACGTTTCTTCTTTGATCGTGAAAAGGGTGTGGCATTTTGTTCATTCCAATATCAAAATATTCAGTTTTCATCACCGTTGTAGAACTATGACACTTTTTGACTCCGAAATGGATGTCGTAACATTATCGATACATTCTCTGCTTTGCTTTTGGTCAGATGTATATTGATGTTCATGAAACTTACACTTCTTTGATAATCACTTATTAATTTTTTGCTCTGAAGAAACAACTATCACAAATATATGTGAAATATTGTACGTAATTCAACAATTAACTTTAAGTTTCAAACACAATTATGTTGGTAGTTTAATTCACAGCCATGAAGTTTATTCAATGGAGAGTAAATGTGCAATTCATTGTATTCATTGTTTAAGTTCTCTCTCGGGAGCATTCATTATTTGGTGACTAGTTTGAAGGCTTGTTGAAAAGTGTATTTTGGGACCAAAAATCAGTCATTTTGGGAACACACCACCTTGTTTGAACATCAATAACTTATGAACTGTTAATGATAAACACGTAATTCAAAAAAGAATATCAAACTAAAACGGATGATACACATTCCTAACTAAAATGTAGTTTATAATTATTTGCGAATCACAATGTTGTATGACATCTGGATGTGTTAATAATAATAATAATAAATTCCTCTCGTACCGTTATACGTTACATATGGCCTGCAAGTAATTTTTCCATACCGCTCTATCCTGGGCAACTCGCTCCAATCTCCTCCATGGAACTGAGACCGATATTTCCTGCCTCTCTCAGCAAATTCGCTGGGTCTCCTTAGGTCGACCTCTCTTTCTTGAACCCTTTGCATCCCAATTCAATGCCTGCTTTGATATTCGTTGATCATTTCTCGTCAAGGTTGCCAGCATATCTCCATCTTCTCTTTCTGATACCAGTTGTCACTAGTGGTTGACCAGACATGTCTCTGATTTCATAATTTCTCCTGAATTCGTTCCATCTGGATGTGTTCTGCTTTAAAACCAAGAATGCATGACGTGTTTAACTGATGTAGAAATAAAATGTTACCAAACAAATATGTTCGTACATTTCAACAGTCCTTGTTATAAGTGTTCTCAATCTAGTGTACTCACAACCCTTTGAGTGCATTATAAGATGCATCAATTGTTTGATATGGACAGAAAGTGTGCAGTGTATGAATACTAAAAGTCTGGCAACTATTATTTATACTGGTGAAAATAAACAGCACATTAAAAGGTTGAGCAATAATGAACTTATTGTAATAACATCTTCATCAGAGTGATGAGTAAACTTAAGCTGACATAGTTACTGATATATTGTTTGTTCATATTGAATGCACTCAACACCAACATGTGAGGTAAAGGCCGAAGTAGATATGTCTACACAATACAGATTCGCTTTCAAGAATTAACTGTAACTCTGGCTTAATACAAACAAATCTCAACAACAACAAAATCTAAAAATATATTCTCAATATGTTCTCATAAGTACACATTTAAAACGAACAAAGAACTAAACTGTCTCCAGCAGCAATATCTTGAAACACTGGTTTATGTTGTAAACCAAATTAAACTTGCCTCATATATTTCTATTAACCTCGTGTTTCTAATGCGTGTCTTCATAAACATGGTAGGTCTGTTGTAATAGAAAAACTACTTTGGAAATTGTAAGAGTTCAGATCTAAGATAAGATGAACAGAACATATTCTACATTTCTAGTCATCTCATCGTTGAGTCTTTACAGTCCTTCAAATCTATATTAGACATCAAGTACGAAATAATACATACATTTCTTGTTCACAGTAATAGTAACACTAATCACTATCGCCCGAACTTCCGACTAATTAAAAATAAATGTCGGAAACAAAGCTCAGCGGGACTCTAAAAATACCGTGACAATGTTGTGATTTCTGAGATTGTTGAGCTATATTTATGGAAAGGTAAGTCGCTCAAGCTGAGGAAAGGACAGCGACGTGACGGACTGAGTTCTGATCTGTGGTGGAGTAACACAAAAATACGATGATCACGGCAGTTGCCAATTGTTTCCTCCAGGAGAGAGTTTAGTTTGTGATATTTAATATTAGTGTCTCATATTTAATATTATTCTTGACACTTCAAAAATGACAACCACCAGTCATCACATTTATTTATTTTTTTCCGATGCCGAAGCACTTGAGCTTTTTCAGTCTTTGGTTCGGTGCCACAACTACCAAATCTGGGGAATATGTTGCTTTTCTGCCGTCCCATGGGAATTGAACCCACACACAGAGGATAGGTCACCCGTAGTCGTAGTCCAACGCGCTAAGAACACGCTAGGCAGACGGGCAATACACATTTATTAAAGTTTGAAAGATGGTATTTATGAATTTTAGCATATCGTTGACACAAGCAAAAATGAAAATATATTCAGTGAGAAGATCGCAGAAATCCCCGTATATTATTGAAAATCGAATGTAAAATAGCTTCACAGCACATGCATATTAAATACAGTCATATGAACATTTCGACAATGTGGAATTGTTTTCATTGTGGAATAGTTTTAATCGATTGATATTCAAGCTATACATATATTCAATCTAGAGAATACTCGATATATACGGGAGTCTCAGGGCCGTACAGACATATTATATCCAGTAAAAGTTTAGTTATCGGCAAATATGTAATAATCACGAATAACGATGTTTGAGGAAGTCAATAACAAATTATAGAGCACTTAAGTGTGCTAAATTATCGTGTTTTAATAAAATTATGATATACTGTTTTTGCTCAGGAGCTCAGAGCAGTAGTTTTATTGTCTATTTATTGTCTATTTTTTTTGAGTTCAATTGTCTGTTTATTATTGTAAAGATAATGTTAATTTGACAATTCGTATCATGATTCATTGTTTGTATCTCAAGCGTTGTACACATTTATGTCCCAACTAAAATGCTTTGTTTGTATTTAATCATTGTGGATTCAGCCTAATTTATGCATACCATGACAACATTATTCATTACATTAATCTTATCATAGTTAATCTGCAGTAGCATTTTGGTGATGCTAAGGATGACAAATGACTGGCATTTCTTTGCATATTTTAATTTTCTAATAATCAAAATCTAGCAGTTGAATTTTATCCAACTAATTTATGTCAGTTTCACCCCAGCATCGTTTACTCAGCAAACTGTCTATTACAAGTCCAGGCGTTTAATATGGATGTCAGTGAGTGACGTAAATCAAAGGATACGATATATAAGTATAACACACATACACATACTACATACACCAAATATATGTGAATTGTGTATACAAACTAACACATTGACAAATTGCAGAACAAATAACTGAACCTGTGCAATTGAATCCAGAGAAGCCAGGACGACATAAGCAATATCCATTCATATTTGTTACATGTTTCTTCACAGCTTGTGGGACAGTTAAACTGACAATCTGGTCCAAATGTGCCAGGAATACAAACTAAATTAAAATAGAAACAAGCTGATGTTAGTGACAGAAGAAACATTCATGGAATTACATATGTAATATTATTGTGAGAAACACACATTTTATCAGTAGGCCTACAGAGCAGTGAACAATAGCGAAATATTTAGCTAATCTATATTGTGGATGTACTAAGACTTTCAAAAATATTGTGCAACAAATCTTCCAATCCTCAGTTCCAATAGACTATTTAAAATACTTAGTGTCGTCTGTCATATACCTGCTAGTAGAATATTTCATATGAGCAAACATGGTTAAACATCATTCACACTTTCATTATCTTATAATCTTCTTAATGAAATACTAAACAAAAGAAAGGAAAGAACCTTGTAAAGGTGCACGTTCTATTGCTTAATACTTTACCACATGCCACGCTTGTATCTTTGACCAGCATCACAACATGGATGTGTTGTCCAGTAGCATCACAACATGGATGTGTTGTCCAGTAGCATCACAACATGGATGTGTTGTCCAGTAGCATCACAACATGGATGTGTTGTCCAGTAGCATCACAACATGGATGTGTTGTCCAGTAGCATCACAACATGGATGTGTTGTCCAGTAGCATCACAACATGGATGTGTTGTCCAGTAGCATCACAACATGGATGTGTTGTCCAGTATCATCACAACATGGATGTGTTGTCCAGTAGCATCACAACATGGATGTGTTGTCCAGTAGCATCACAACATGGATGTGTCAGTAGCATCACAACATGGAGTCAGTAGCATCACAACATGGATGTGTTGTCCAGTAGCATCACAACATGGATGTGTTGTCCAGTAGCATCACAACATGGATGTGTTGTCCAGTAGCATCACAACATGGATGTGTTGTCAGTAGCATCACAACATGGATGTGTTGTCCAGTAGCATCACAACATGGATGTGTTGTCCAGTGCATCACAACATGGATGTGTTGTCCAGTAGCATCACAACATGGATGTGTTGTCCAGTAGCATCACAACGGCATAGCATCACAACGATGGAGTGGTCAGTAGCATCAAACATGGATGGTCCAGTACATCACAACATGGATGTGTTGTCCAGTAGCATCACAACATGGATGTGTTGTCCAGTAGCATCACAACATGGATGTGTTGTCTGTAGCATCACAACAGATTCAGGATACAAATGGATGTTGTCCAGTAGCATCAATGGATGTTCAGTAGCATCACAACATGGATGTGTTGTCCAGTAGCATCACAACATGGATGTGTTGTCCAGTAGCATCACAACATGGATGTGTTGTCCAGTAGCATCACAACAATTTGTCCAGTGCATCACAACATGATGTGTTGTCCAGTAATCACAACATGGATGTGTTGTCCAGTAGCATCACAACATGGATGTGTTGTCAGTAGCATCACAACATGGATGTGTTGTCCAGTAGCATCACAACATGGATGTGTTGGTCAGTAGCATCACAACATGGATGTGTTGTCCAGTAGCATCACAACATGGATGTGTTGTCCAGTAGCATCACAACATGGATGTTCAGTAGCATCACAACATGGATGTGTTGTCCAGTAGCATCACAACATGGATGTGTTGTCCAGTAGCATCACAACATGGATGTGTTGTCAGTAGCATCACAACATGGATGTGTTGTCAGAGCATCACAGGAGTTTGTCCAGACACACAACATGGATGTGTTGTCCAGTAGCATCACAACATGGATGTATTGTCCAGTAATCACAACATGGATGTGTTGTCCAGTAGCATCACAACATGGATGTGTTGTCCAGTAGCATCACAACATGGATGTGTTGTCCAGTAGCATCACAACATGGATGTGTTGTCCAGGAGCATCACAACATGGATGTGTTGTCCAGTAGCATCACAACATGGATGTGTTGTCCAGCATATCATAACATGGATGTGTTGTCCATGCACATCACAACATGGATGTGTTGTCCAGTAGCATCACAACATGGATGTGTTGTCCAGTAGCATCACAACTGGATGTGTTGTCAGTAGCACACAACTGGATGTTGTCCAGTAGCATCACAACATGGATGTGTGTCCAGTATCACAATTGGATGTGTCGTAAGCATCACACATGGATGTGTTGTCATAGCATCACAACATGGATGTATTGTCTAGCAGCATCCAACATGGATGTGTCTAGTCACAAATGGATGTGTTGTCCAGTAGCATCACAACATGGATGTGTTGTCCAGACATCACAACATGGATTTTAGCTGTCTGTAGCACACAACTAGTTGCATGTATTTGTCCGGTAGCATCACAACATGGATGTTGTCCGTAGCATCACAACATGGTGTTGTCCAGCATCACAACATGGATGTGTTGTCCAATAGCATCACAACATGGATGTGTTGTCCAGTAGCATCACAACATGGATGTATTGTCCAGTAGCATCACAACATGGATGTTTGTCCAGAGCATCACAACATGGATGTGTTGTCAGTAGCATCACAACATGGATGTGTTGTCAGCAGCATCACACATGGATGGTTCAGTAGCATCACAACATGGATGTGTTGTCCATGTAGCATCACAACATGGATGTGTTGTCCAGTAGCATCACAACATGGATGTGTTGTCCAGTAGCACACAGCATGGATGTGTTGTCAGTAGCATCACAACATGGATGTGTTGTCCAGTAGCATCACAACATGGATGTGTTGTCCAGTAGCATCACAACATGGATGTGTTGTCCAGTAGCATCACAACATGGATGTGTTGTCCAGTAGCATCACAACATGGATGTGTTGTCCAGTAGCATCACAACATGGATGTGTTGTCCAGTAGCATCACAACATGGGTGTGTTGTCCAGTAGCATACAACATGGATGTGTTGTCCAGCACATCATAACATGGATGTGTTGTCCAGCAGCATCACAACATGGATGTGTTGTCCAATAGCACACAATTGGTGTTTGTCCAGCAGACACAATGGGTGTTTTGTCATGTATACTAATGGGTGTTTGTCCAATGGTACACAATGGGTGATTTGCAGTAGCACAAATGGGTGATTTTCCAGTAGCAAACATTGTGATTTTTGTCCAGTAGCACACCATGTGTGTTGTGTACAGTAGCACACAATTGGTATATTGTCCAGAAGCGCAAAATGTGTTTTCTATCAGTAGCACACAATGGGTGTTTTTACCAGTAGGACGCAATGGTGGTTTTGTCCAGTAGCACACACAAGATAATGTGTCCAGTAGCACACAGTGGGTGATGTGTCCAGTAGCACACAGTGGGCGATGTGTCCAGTAGCACACAGTGGCGATGTGTCAGCAGCACACAATAAGTGTTTATACCAGTAGCACACAATGTGTAATTTGTCCAGTAGCACACAATGTGTTCTTTTACCAGTAGCACACATTAGGTATTTGTCGAATAGCACACACTGATGATGTTCATACATAATTGGTGATTTGTCCAGTAGCATACATCAAGTGTTTTACCAATAGCACACAATGGGTGTTTTGTGGACAGTAGCACACAATGGTTGTCTTGTCGAGTAGCACATAATGGGTAGTTTTGTCCAGCAGCACAATGAGTGTTTTGACCAACATTACAATTAACGTCATTAATTTCGACTATAATGTAGATCTATACTCAAGCTTTATTTACTACTCACATGAATTTGATTATGTAGAACATCATAAATTGTGTTAAATAATGGAAAAAAAATGAATTTCCTTTACACTTAATACAGATCATACGAGAACTTGATACTGATCAAATGCAACTATAAGAACATTCGATGATACATCAGCTTGGTTTGGCATAATGCAGGGAGTCAGACAATGATGCATTCTGTCGCCTTGTCTGTTTAACACATATGCAGAAAACACCATGATGAACTTGACAGAAGATATCGGGATAACAATATGATACTTTTGTAATCGCATGAAGAAATATACCTGAACTTTGTAATCGGATGAAGATAAATACATGAACTAAGAGATTATCTCTTGCTACGCACAGCTGAAAAGCACGTGGGTGCTGTCACATGCTCAAGTTCGTTTCCTACACCTGTCATTACGTTGTTCAGGTCCCTACTATCTTATTTTCTAAGATCCCTTTCACTATCCGGCATGACTTCTCGTGTGTGTCCCGTGACCTTATTTATGGCATTCTCTGTAAGTGATGCAGGATGACATATATAGATGAGACAGACGTGCGACTAGATGACCATTTCTCACAGCACCTCCGGAATAGCTCGAACAACGCATCCACCCCAGTGGCTGTCCATTTCAATGGGCCCACACTCCGCATTAGGAGAGACACGCTCCATTACCGGTTTATCGTCGTGCTCCTAGGATGTGCATGCTTTCAACGGAATGTCGGTTGATCGACCGATTGGGTGTGGTGGCAACCTGAGAAATGAATGTACGACTTCTGAAGACGTAATGTCTATCTACATTGATCTGTTTTCTTTATTTTATTCTCTCTGTCATATCTACCCCCTCCGCAAACCTACTGACTCCCGACCGTTTCCTCTTCTACCGATCCACTCTCCGCCTATTGAGACACTCCCTGTATTATCCTACCCTACATTGACTCTTTCTTCTGCTCTCCCTCCCCTAAATGTTCTTTCAGTCACCATACACTTGTTGTTATCCATGCCTCTCTGCTCACCTCTTCTGCTATTACTTATACCTACGCATCCTTACATTAAACTAACATTCCTATTCACCGTCACAATATCGTTCATATTTCATACTCAAGGGCAGTGGTTCTCAACTTTTCTAATGCCGTGACCATTTAATATAGTTCCTTATGTTGTGGTGACCTTCAACCATCAACGTATTTTTGTTGCTACTTCAAAACTGTAATTTTGCTACTGTTATGTATCGTAATGTAAATATATGATAAGCAAGATGTATTTTCCTGGTTTTAAACTGAACATAATGAAAGCATAGTGATTAATCACAAAAACAATAAATAAGTATATATTGCTAAATATTTATTTCTAATTACAAATAAATGAAAATTGTCTCTTGAAGCAGGTGTAGCATAGGTAACAGTCTTAATATTAAACACTAAACTACACCGCTAGGTGGCGTCTGTGGTTTAGGGGATAGTGCCTCAGTCTATTAACCACTTCGTTCTGAATTCGAATCACGCTTCGGACAGTTTGGTTGCAAATTGTTTCACGTGGATTTTTACGAAAGGACGACGACACAACTAGTTCAAAAAGCAATGACAAACTACTGCATGTAATAATATCAAGAACAGTCACAAACATCGTTAAAATGCTGAGGCTGATTCGTAAAATCCTGTAACGAATATGCAATAAAATATGCATAAAAATCCAGCGTCATTGAGATTGAATCTTTCTCACCAGATCATAAATTATCGGGGCAGTCTTTGCAAGAGCACAGCAAAGATCACCTTTCACAATAAATCAACTTCTGTATGAAGACTTGATAACCAACAAGATAGAAAACCCAGTTTCACAAAGATTTGTTGTTCGAAATAGAAGAAGAAGGCACACCACAGTCTCAGACAGAACAGAATATGACTACAAACACTTGATCTAGAATTGTGTAACCGGTATTGATATATCGATATTATCGTGTTTTAATAAAATTTTGATATTTGGCTGTTTTTGTTCAGGAGCTCCGAGCAGTGGTTTTACAGTACATGTGGCTAGGGTTCAAAGGGTTAAAGGTTTTAAAATGCTCAATATAGACAGTGCTGCAAATTCCGTTCGCAGGATCACTAAATGTGGCGTTATAACAAAAACGAGCTGTGCGAACAGAAAGGCCACAACAACCGCATTTCCAACAGTAATCATTTATTCCCCACCTGTGGTACGCGAATGTGTTCCAGATTGGACTATAGCCACCTTTGGACATACTAGAGAGATGCAACAATAACCACCTGAGACTTGTCATCATACTTGCGATGGTGACTATTATTACAACATTCTCAGATATATACCTTTAATTCATTCAACTTATCTTCTATACCTGTAGTTACTTTCTAACTCACTCTTGCTAGCATAAATTAGCATTGCAACAACATTTGAGAATGTTTAATCTTGTTTTAAAACTCTATGATATGGAGTTGAATTATTTATTTATTATCGTAAAAGATAATGTTACTTTGACAATTCGTATCATGATTTCTATTGTTGTATTCCAGCGCTGTACATATTTATGCCCCAATTAAAATGTTTTGTTTGTATTTAATCACTTTGAATTCAGCCTAATTTATGCATACCATGACAACATTATTCATTTCATTGATCTTATCATAGTTAATCTGCAGTATAATATTTTTTGATGCTAAGGATGACAAATGGCTGGCTTTTCTCTGCATATTTTATTTTTATAATAACAATACAATATCATCTACAAAATCAAAATCTAGCATTTGAATTGTGTCCAACTAATTTATTTCAGTTTCACCCCAGCATCATTTACTCAGCAAACTGTCTAAAACAAGTCCTGGTGTTTAATATGGATGTCATGCGAGTGACGTAACTCAAAGGATACGATATATAAAGTATAAACACACATACACCATACTACACATAAACACACATATATCTGTGAATTGTGTGTACACACTAACACATTGAAAAATTTGAGAACAAATATCTGAACCTGTGCAGTTTAACCCAGAGAAGCCAGGACGACATAAGCAATATCCATTCATGTTGTTACATGTTTCTTCACAGCGTAGGGACAGTTAAACTGACAATCTGGTCCAAATTGCCAGAATACAAACTAAATTAAAATAGAAACAAGTGATGTTGTGACATAATAAGCATTCAAGGAATTACATATGTAATATTATTGTGAGAAACACACATTTTATAAGTAGGCCTACAAAGCATTGAACAATAGCGAAATATTTAGCTAATCTATATTGTGGATGTACTAAGACTTTCAAAATATTGTAGCAACAAATCTTAATCTCAGTTCCAATAGACTATTTAAAATACTTAGTGTCGTCTGTCATATACATGATAGTAGAATATTTCATATGAGCAAACATGGTTAAACATCATTCACACTTTCATTATCTTATAATCTTCTTAATGAAATACTAAACAAAAGAAAGGGAAAGAACCTCATGTAAAGGTGCACGTTCTATTGTAATCTTACCACATGCCCGCTTGTATCTTTGACCAGCATCACAACATGGATGTGTTGTCCAGTAGCATCACAACATGGATGTGTTGTCCAGTAGCATCACAACATGGATGTGTTGTCCAGTAGCATCACAACATGGATGTGTTGTCCAGTATCATCACAACATGGATGTGTTGTCCAGTAGCATCACAACATGGATGTGTTGTCCAGTAGCATCACAACATGGATGTGTTGTCAGTAGCATCACAACATGGATGTGTTGTCCAGTAGCATCACAACATGGATGTGTTGTCCAGTAGCATCACAACATGGATGTGTTGTCCAGTAGCATCACAACATGGATGTGTTGTCCAGTAGCATCACAACATGGATGTGTTGTCCAGTAGCATCACAACATGGATGTGTTGTCCAGTATCATCACAACATGGATGTGTTGTCCAGTAGCATCACAACATGGATGTTTTGTCCAGTAGCATCACAACATGGATGTGTTGTCCAGTAGCATCACAACATGGATATGTTGTCCAGTAGCATCACAACATGGATGTGTTGTCCAGTAGCATCACAACATGGATGTGTTGTCCAGTAGCATCACAACATGGATGTGTTGTCCAGTAGCATCACAACATGGATGTGTTGTCCAGTAGCATCACAACATGGATGTGTTGTCCAGTAGCATCACAACATGGATGTGTTGTCCAGTAGCATCACAACATGGATGTGTTGTCCAGTAGCATCACAACATGGATGTGTTGTCCAGTAGCATCACAACATGGATGTGTTGTCCAGTAGCATCACAACATGGATGTGTTTGTCAGTAGCATCACAACATGGATGTGTTGTCCAGTAGCATCACAACATGGATGTGTTGTCCAGTAGCATCACAACATGGATGTGTTGTCCAGTAGCATCACAACATGGATGTGTTGTCCAGTAGCATCACAACATGGATGGGTTGTCCAGTAGCATCACAACATGGATGTGTTGTCCAAGTATCACAACATGGATGTGTTGTCCAGTAGCATCACAACATGGATGTGTTGTCCCGTAGCATCACAACATGGATGTGTTGTCCAGTAGCATCACAACATGGATGTGTTGTCCAGTAGCATCACACATGGATGGTTGTCCAGTAGCATCACAACATGGATGTGTTGTCCAGTAGCATCACAACATGGATGTGTTGTCCAGTAGCATCACAACATGGATGTTTGTCAGTAGCATCACAACATGGATGTGTTGTCCAGTAGCATCACAACATGGATGTGTTGTCCAGTAGCATCACAACATGGATGTTTTGTCCAGTAGCATCACAACATGGATGTGTTGTCCAGTATCATCACAACATGGATGTGTTGTCCAGTAGCATCACAACATGGATGTGTTGTCCAGTATCATCACAACATGGATGTGTTGTCCAGTAGCATCACAACATGGATGTGTTGTCCAGTAGCATCACAACATGGATGTGTTGTCCAGTAGCATCACAACATGGATGTGTTGTCCAGTAGCATCACAACATGGATGTGTTGTCCAGTAGCATCACAACATGGATGTGTTGTCCAGTAGCATCACAACATGGATGTGTTGTCCAGGAGCATCACAACATGGATGTGTTGTCCAGTAGCATCACAACATGGATGTGTTGTCCAGTAGCATCACAACATGGATGTGTTGTCCAGCAGCATCACAACATGGATGTGTTGTCCAGTAGCATCACAACATGGATGTGTTGTCCAGTAGCATCACAACATGGATGTGTTGTCCAGTAGCATCACAACATGGATGTGTTGTCCAGTAGCATCACAACCTGGATGTGTTGTCCAGTAGCATCACAACATGGATGTGTTGTCCAGTATCATCACAACATGGATGTGTTGTCCAGTAGCATCACAACATGGATGTGTTGTCCAGTAGCATCACAACATGGATGTGTTGTCCAGTAGCATCACAACATGGATGTGTTGTCCAGTAGCATCACAACATGGATGTGTTGTCCAGTAGCATCACAACATGGATTTGTTGTCCAGTAGCATCACAACATGGATGTGTTGTCCAGTAGCATCACAACATGGATGTGTTGTCCAGTAGCATCACAACATGGATGTGTTGTCCAGTAGCATCACAACATGGATGTAGTTGTCCAGTAGCATCACAACATGGATGTGTTGTCCATGCATCACAACATGGGTGTGTTGTCCAGTAGCATCACAACATGGATGTGTTGTCCAGTAGCATCACAACTGATGGTGTGTTGTCCAGAGCATCACAACATGGATGTGTTGTCCAGTAGCATCACAACATGGATGTGTTGTCCAGTAGCATCACAACATGGATGTGTTGTCCAGTAGCATCACAACTATGGATAAACAGTGTTGTCAGTAGCATCACAACATGGATGTGTTGTCTAGTAGCATCACAACATGGATGTGTTGTCAGTAGCATCACAACATGGATGTGTTGTCCAGTAGCATCACAACATGGATGTGTTGTCCAGTAGCATCACAACATGGATGTGTTGTCCAGTAGCATCACAACATGGATGTGTTGTCCCATTGTCAGCATCACAACATGGATGTGTTGTCCAGCAGCATCACAACATGGATGTGTTGTCCAGTAGCATCACAACATGGATGTGTTGTCAGTAGCATCACAACATGGATGTGTTGTCCAGTAGCATCACAACATGGATGTGTTGTCATCTCACCATATGTTTGTCTACACACCATGAGTGTGTTGTCCAATAGCACACAATGTGGGTGTTTGTCCAGCAGCATCACAACATGGATGTGTTGTCCAGTAGCATCACAACATGGATGTGTTGTCCAGTAGCATCACAACATGGATGTGTTGTCCAGTAGCATCACAACATGGATGTGTTGTCAGCAGCATCACAACATGGATGTGTTGTCCAGTAACTACCAACATGGATGTGTTGTCCAGTAGCTATACAATATGTGTTTTGTCATTAGCACATAATAGGTGTTTGTCAATGGTACACAATGGGTGATTTCTCAAGTAGCACATAATGGGTGATTCCTCCAGTAGACAACACTGGGTGATTTGTCCAGTAGCAGACATTTGGGTATTTTGTCCAGTAGCACACCATGTGTGTTTTATACAGTAGCACACAATGTGTAATGTCTCCAGTAGCACACAATGGGTTCTTTTACCAGTAGCACACAATGGGTATTCTGTGGACAGTAGCGCACTATGGTTGTCTTGTCCAGTAGCACATAATGGTTGTTTTGTCCAGCAGCACACAATGGGTATTTTGTGGACAGTAGCACACCATGGTTGTCTTGTCGAGTAGCACATAATGGGTGTTTTGTCCAGCAGCACACAATGGGTGTTTTGACCAACATTACATTTAACGTCATTAATTTCGACTATAATGTAGATCTATACTCAAGCCTTATTTACTACTCACATGAATTTGATTATGTAGAACATCATAAATTGTGTAAAATAATGGAAAACATGAATTTCCGTTACACTTAATACAGATCATAAGAGAACTGGATACTGATCAAATGCGACTATAAAAATATTCGATGATACATCAGATTGGTTTGACATAATGCGGGTCAGATAAGTCAGACAAGAATGCATTCTGTCGACTTGTCTGTTTTAACTATATGCAGAAAACATCATGATGAACTTTATAGAAGATATCATGATAACAATATGATGTTATGTTATGTTATGCGATCGACGTCATGGCACATTGGGCATTCCCATTCGTGCTCTGTCCTCCGTTGCAACAGCCATCCCAAAGTCCATTTGCTCACAGTACCCATGAGAAGTTGATTACTATATCTTCTATCTCTACCACGAAGACGACACTGTCTGGCATGTCCAAACTTAATACCTAATTCTCGAACTCGTTCCAGTGTCTGAGACCCGCCAATGTCGCACAATTGAGAGCGTACCGCATTGATGATATCGGCTCTGTTTATGCTTCTGCCCACTTGAGTCGGGGCACTGTTTGCAAGAGAGTCAGCACGCTCGTTACCCGCACTCCAGCATGTCCAGGCGTGTACAGCCAAGTCATTTTCTTGAGATGTGATCTCCGAATGCTGTTCACCCATTCCACCCGCATACTTCCAGATGCAATCAGTTGAAGCATACTCATCGAGTCTGATATGATGATCGTATGGGTAACTGTTGCTCAGCCACCCATGACAGAGCCATGGAGGCAGCGGTGATCTCCATAGTCATGCTCGATGTCGTTGTCTCGAAAGCCCCGCAGTCCTCATGAAGTGTGCGACCGTTTCGTTGTGCTGAGTAAGCCCACGATGATCTGGTGCCACGCTTGACAGAGCCATCGGTGGAGATAATGATATCACCTGGGTGGGAGTGCTGATCCACGAGTGCAAGAATTTCTGCATTGACGACGCCCGGGACCTATTCTCTACAGCGGCGTCCAAGTGTGCTGATAACCCTGGCGTAAGCAGTCATATCCTCTGATATAGGCATCCATTCGTCACCGTGCCTCAGCTCATCTAGAGTACAGACCTGTTTAATAATATCCTCTGCCGCGGCCATCCAGGATCGACCTCTCTTCAATCGCCTTCCTTGTTCTCATTTATGGATTTGTGCAGAGGATGATTTGTGTCCGCAGAAACTCTCAGATACGCTTTTACCTGTGCGACTTTGTGTCTCGTGGCCATCGTTGGCAATCCAAGGACATAGCGCATTGCCTCACAAGAAGTGTCACGTGTGCAACCGAGTATAAGCCTCATCGCTTCCTTTTGGATCCTTTCTAACTTATCCAGCGATGTTCTGCTTACTGTTAGAAGACCAAGGCCATAGTCCACCACGCTCAGCACTAGTCCCTGATAAAGAAAGAGTAGTAGGCGTTGCTCAATATCCGCCCCTGCCATAACTTTGAGAGCGGTTAGCCCTTTTCTTGCCTTTATGATCACGTTCTCAACATGGCTCTTAAATGACAGGCTTCTGTCAACTGTTATTCCAAGATACTTTAGTGTTTCGGTTCTGTCAATGTCTTTATTACACATGCTGACAACCGGGGTAGGTGTCTTTACTATGTGAGTGTTAAGAGAAACCATGTTAGAGGGGCCCTTTTGCTGGGTTTACATTCGCTTCGAATTCATTGCACCAGTCACCAATCCTATTCAGCTCACACTGTAATGCAGATGCGATCTCATTTCTGTCCTTGCCCATGCGATACACCATAATATCATCGGCGTACGACATTGTTTTGCCAACAATATGATATTTGTGTAATCGGATGAAGATAAATACCTGAACTTTGTAATTGGATGAAGATAATGAACTGAACTGTGTAATCGGATGAAGATAAATACCTGAACTAGGAGATGGTCTTTGCTACGCACCTTTGAAGGGCAATGTAGGTGCTGTTACATGCTCCAAGTTCCGTTCCTACAACTGTCATAGCGCTGTTAAGGTCCCTACTATCTTCTTTTCTTAGATCCCTTTCACTATCCGACATGAATTCTCGTGTGTGTCCAGTAGCCTTATTTATACTATTGTCTGTAAGCGATGCAGGATGGCATATATAGATGAGACAGACGTGCGACTTGATGACCATTTCTCACAGCACCTCCGTGATAGCTCGAACAACGCATCCACCCCAGTGGCTGTCCATTTCAATGGGCCCCACACTCCGCATTAGGAGAGACGTCTCCATTACCGATTTAGCATCGTGCTCCTAGGATGTGCGTGCTATCAACGGAATGTCGGTCGATCGACCGATTGGGTGTGGTGGCACCCAGAGGAATGAATGCACAAGTTCTGAAGACGTAATGTCTATCTACATTGATTTTTTTTCTTTATTTTATTATCTCTGTCATATCTACCCTCCACAAACCTACTGACTCCCGACCGTTTCCCTCTACTACGATCCACTCTCCCCTATTGAGACACTCCATGTGTTATCCTACCCTACATTGACACTTTCTTCTCTGCTCTCCCTTCCCCTAAATGTTCTTTCAGTCACCATACACTTGTTGTTATCCATGCCTCTCTCGTCTACCTCTTCTGCTATTACTTATACCTACGCATCCTTACATTAAACTAACATTCCTATTCACCGTCACAATATCGTTCATATTTCATACTCAAGGGCAGTGGTTCTCAACCTTTCTAATGCCGTGACCATTTTATATATTTCCTTATGTTGTGGTGACCTTCAACCATCAACGTATTGTTGTTGCTACTTCAAGTAACAGACTTAATATAGCAAGACTAAACTACACTGCTAGGTGGCGTCTGTGGTTTAGGGGATAGTGACTCAGTCTATTAACCCCGACGTTGTGAGTTCGAATTACGCTGCGGACAGTTTGGTTGCAAATTGTTTCGAGTGGATTTTTACGATAGGACGACGACATCACCCGTTCAAAAAGCAATGGCAATCAAACGTACTAATATCAAGAAAATCACTAGCACCGTTATGAAGCTGAGGCAGATTCGTAAAATCATGTAAAGGATATGCAATTGACTATGTGTAACAATCCAACGTCAGTGTGAAGGTTGAGAATGAATCTTTCTCACCGGATCAAAAATTGTCGGTGCAGTCTTTGCAAGAGCACAGCAATGATCATCTTCTACAAAAGTCTACTTCTGTATGAAGACTTGATAACCAGCAAGATAGAAAACTTAGTTTCACAAAGATTTGTTGTTTGAAATAGAAGAAAAAACACAACAAAGTCTCAGACAGAACAGGATATGTCTACAAACACTTGATCTAGAATTGTGTAACTGGTATTGTAGAGAAACCAGTTCACGCTGCTTCGGTGTTAATATGTTCAATGAACTTCTCTTCTGCTGTCTCATGAACATTGTCAATTATGAATGTGAATGGGCTTCTGGCAAGTGCAAATGAGGTGTCAGGTAGATTTGGAAAGTGTATGGGACATGAACCTTTAAAATGTCCACGTACGTGATATTTTGCTCAACGTGTTATAAATGTCTATGTCGGGGACATTGTTTAAGATGTACACGGTACGTGATATCTAGCTCAGCGTGTTATAAATGCCTCCATGTCGGAGACACAAACCTTAAAATGTTCACGATACATAATATCTAGCTCAGCGTGTTATAAATGTCTCCATGTCTGGGACATGAACCTTAAGATGTCTACGGTACGTGATAGCTAGCTCAGCGTGTTATAAATGTATACATGTCGGGACATGAACCTTAAGATGTCCTTGGTACATGATTTCTAGCTCAGCGTGTTATAAATGCCTCCATGTCGGAGACACAAACCTTAAAATGTTCACGATACGTGATATCTAGCTCAGCGTGTTATAAATGTCTCCATGTCTGGGACATGAACCTTAAGATGTCCACGGTACGTGATATCTAGCTCAGCGTGTTATAAATGTATACATGTCGGGACATGAACCTTAACATTCCCACGGTACGTGATATCTAGCTCAGCGTGTTATAAATGTATCCATATCGGGACATGAACCTTAAGATGTCCTTGGTACGTGGTATCTAGCTCAGAGTGTTATAAATGTCTCCCTGTCTGGGACATGAAAATCGGTAGTCACATGACGAACAAGTTCTGGAGAAAATCGCTATCTTCTGTAACATTTCGCATGATGATTTCTGCATATATGTAAAGGGGGCAATGTGCAGCTTTGTCTGACTCCCTGTCCCCTGTACATTATTATTTGGAGAATATCCTTGCACATGGTTTTTATGGATATTTATCCAATTGGCTAATACCTTCTATTCTTCATCTACTAAATATTTTTTGATCTTTCTTTTTACTCTCTTCTCTTCTCTCTTTTTCTTTCTCTCTCTCTCTCTCTCTCTCTCTCTCTCTCTCTCAGCTATTCTAGTACACAATAACAACATGACTCGGCGTGTATCATAATACGATTGATTGAAGCTTATGTAATGAAACTCACTTAACATAGCATGTCACGTTCAACATCTACACAATACATATGGTTAAAATTACATATTCACAATAGTAGCGAATTACAACAATACACAATCTTATTACCGTAATCAATTTCAGTCTTCAATGCGGTCAGCCTTTTAGTTCTGTCTTCTCAGTAATATCATCACCAATATATGTCACGTTACTTCAATGTATCATATTACTTCACAGCCACATCGAACTGGACAACAGTTATTCCTAACAGTTTATCTGACATTGGATGATCAGTGAACTGTGACGGAATACTGAACTATATCGGACAAGAGCATTTCCGTCAGCTTTTCATCTCTTGTCATGCAGTGCTATTTCATCTCTTGTCCCCCCCGGGGCTATTTCATCTTTTGTCCCACAGTGATATTTCATCTCTTGTCCCCCAGTGTTATTTCATCTCTTGTTACCCAGTGCTAATTCATCTCTTGTCCCCCAGTGCTATTTCATCTCTTGTTCCCCAGTGCAATTTCATCTCTTGTTCCCCAGTGCTATTTCATCTCTTGTTCCTCAGTGTTATTTCATCTCTTGTCCTCCAGTGCTATTTCATCTCACAATTAGAGAATAGCACAGAACAAACACCATTTATCTACTTCGCCCTATTTTGTCATTTGTGTTCTCCACCTATTTCAACACCATGAGATTGGCGTTCAGATCCTGCCGATAACTGGTCCCCATTTATCGTCTTTTCCCTCTGTCTCTCAATGTCTCTCTCTCTCGCTTTTTCTATCGCCCTCTCTCTGTGCATCTCTCTCTTATTGGTTAGAACTACTGTTTATCATGACACACTAGTTGTTGAGTTGATAAATAAGTCAATGCAATGTCATGTGTAATGAACGATGTATAATGATATGGCCAGATGTTTCTTACAAATAAGATGTTAAGATACCTCTACAGTTGTCTCCGCTGTAACCATGACTACACTCAATACATTTCCCGCTAATTTTATGACATCCCTTGTAATTACACGAGTCATTGCAGACACGAGAACAATCAACTCCAGTAAAACCAGCATTACATTTGCCGGTACATAAGCCAGTGATGGCGTCACACATCTCATTGGTGTGACAGTCGCAAATTGTATCACAATGATATCCATCAGGACAGATCATTTCTAGATGAAAAAAAGCATAATGTTTACAACATTCATAACTATACATGTCGTTAAAAGTCACAACTTCCGTGAAAACAATAAAACACAACCATCAAATGTTATGTCACTAATTCGCTGTTCAGGCTAACAGGGGGATTATGTCATTATGTATGTTTTTTAATATTACCAACAGTGAAAAATGTTTCCCTTTATGTCTTAACCAAGGAGTATGTAGTATGTGCATACAAAGTCAGCTTACCAGGGCTTGATGACGTTTATATATCTGTATTGCGTATTACGCATTGATGTATATATGTATATATATATATATATATAAATATGTGGTATTGTCCAAGCCACAAAACGGATGGTATATCGAGCTGTAGTGCTCCAGTCCTTCTTCACGCATGCGAAACTTGGACTGTATATCAGAGACACGCAAGGAAGCTAAACCACTTTCACAGTCTGCCTTAGGAAAATAATGAACATCAAATGGCAGGATATGATCTGAGATACAAAGGTCCTAAAAAGAGCTGCTCTCCCCATCATCTACACAATCTTGATACAGTTCCAGACACGATGGGCAGGACATGTGGCTCGAATGCCAGATTGTAGAATACCAAAACGACTCTTTTATGGTGAGCTGCAAAATGGTAAACGCTCACAGGGGGGCCAGAAAAGCGATTCAAAGATACACTCAAGAACTCGATGAAATTTTTTAGCATAGATGTCAACAACTGGGAGAATGCTGCTCAAGACAGATGAGCCTGGCGCACACTTCTTCGACACGGTTCCTCGGCCTGCGAGGCAGATAGAACAGCACGGATGGAGCAAAGACGTCAAAACAGAAAGGCAGTAAAACTTCCCACAAGTGCAAGTATACTTTGCCCACACTGTACACAAACATTTCAAGCACGTATCGGGCTCACTAGTCATCTACGCACACATAGACAAACATAGCGCAACTACATTCCCTTGGATGACAATGTGTGTAGTCATCATCACCCGTGATGGACGAGCATCATATTTATATTTATATATACATATTACACAAGAATCATCCGTGTACAATGTATAAAAAGAAATCACATAACATATCCAGAAAAAAAACTCAAAAACAAAGACAACTGATATTAATTGCTTCATGATGCAAGGCATACGGTGAATTTCATCTGACTATATTTTGGCTTCTTCTGTAAGCCAGGGATTGTACTCCAGTGGTTTTTGCATCTCTGTGATAGGCGTAGATCATTGTCGGTGATGATCCTGAGTGCTTGATTTTGCACTATGTCCAATGTCTGCAGGTGTGTGTTAGCAGTTGTAGCCATGCTGTTGATCCGAACTCAGGTGAGGTCTAATTGTTCCGCTGTAGACTTTTTGTGTGGTTCTAATGGAACACACCATTAGCTCCCATTTGGTACCTTCCAGTTTTCTGAGATTCCAATTTTCGTCTGGCCTTCCTTCTGTGTTTTCATATGTTTGTTCCATGTGAGTCGTTATCAAATGTGATCCCAGATAGTTGGATTGCTTCTTCTTGTATTGGTATGGTTCATATGGTATTTGGCTGTTTGTCCCTAGGGAGATGGAGAACAGTGATGGGAGGTTTGTCTGTGCTGCTGATTGTAACGCCACTTCTCTGCCCATTACATAAGTTTATCTGCTGCCCTCTGTATTCTATCAGTCGCAGATGTTGTGTGTTCGTCTGCGCACCATATCACTAAATCGTCTGCATATAAAGCGCCTTCACTCCAGCTGGCAGATCCTTTACTAGGTGGTGATGTAGACAGGAAGAGAGTTGGAGACATAAAGCAGCCTTCACTCCAGCTGGCAGATACTTTACTAGGTCGTTGATGTAGACAATGAAGAGAGTTGGAGACATAAAGCAGCCTTCACTCCAGCTGGCAGATACTTTACTAGGTCGTTGATGTAGACAAGGAAGAGAGTTGGAGACATAAAGCAGCCTTCACTCCAGCTGGCAGATCCTTTACTAGGTCGTTGATGAGACAGGAAGAGAGTTGAGACATAGCAGCCTTCACTCCAGCTGGCAGATCCTTTACTAGGTCGTTGATGAGACAAGGAAGAGAGTTGAGACATAAAGCAGCCTTCACCCAGCTGGCAGATACTTTACTAGGTAGCTGATGCTGATAGGAAGAGAGTTGAGCATAAAGCAGCCTTCACTCCAGCTGGCAGATCCTTTACTAGGTCGTTGATGTAGACAAGGAAGAGAGTTGGAGATATAAAGTGCAGCCTTCACCCATCTGGCAGATACTTTACTAGGTCGTTGATGTAGACAAGGAAGAGAGTTGGAGACATAAAGCAGCCTTCACTCCAGCTGGCAGATACTTTATCAGGTCGTTGATGTAGACAAGGAAGAGAGTTGGAGACATAAAGCAGCCTTCACTCCAGCTGGCAGATCCTTACTAGGTCGTTGATGAGACAGGAAGAGAGTTGAGACATAGCAGCCTTCACTCCAGCGGCAGATCCTCTACTAGGTCGTTGATGTAGACAAGGAAGAGAGTTGGAGACATAAAGCAGCCTTCACTCCAGCTGGCAGATACTTTACTAGGTAGTTGATGCTGACAGGAAGAGAGTTGAGACATAAAGCAGCCTCACTCCAGCTGGCAGATCCTTTACTAGGCTGTTGATGTAGACAAGGAAGAGAGTTGGAGACATAAAGCAGCCTTCACTCCAGCTGGCAGATACTTTACTAGGTAGTTGATGTTGACAGGGAAGAGAGTTGGAGACATAAAGCAGCCTTCACTCCAGCTGGCAGATCCTTTACAAGGTCGTTGATGTAGACAAGGAAGAGAGTTGGAGACATAAAGCGACTTCTACTCCAGCTAGCAGATACTTTACTAGGTCGTTGATGTAGACAAGAAGAGAGTTGAGAATAAAGCAGCCTTCACTCCAGCTGGTAGATCCTTTACTAGGTCGTTGATGTAGACAAGGAAGAGAGTTGGAGACATAAAGCAGCCTTCACTCTAGCTAGCAGATACTTTACTAGGTCGTTGATGTAGACAGGAAGAGAGTTGAGACATAAAGCAGCCTTCACTCCAGCTGGCAGATACTTTACTAGGTCATTGATGTAGACAAGGAAGAGAGTTGAGACATAAAGCAGCCTTCACTCAGCTAGCAGATACTTTATCAGGTCGTTGATGTGACAAGGAAGAGAGTTGAGACATAAAGCAGCCTTCACTCTAGCTAGCAAGATACTTACTAGGTCGTTGATGTAGACAAGGAAGAGAGTTGGAGACATAAAGCATCCTTCACTCCAGCTGGCAGATACTTTACTCAGGTCGTTGATGTGACAAGGAAGACAGTTGCAGACATACCTTCTCCGAGGTACTCCAGCACGCAGTAAGACCTTTTGCTCTGATGTCCATCGAGTGTGACTTGGTTCTTCATTGTGCAGGAACGATTGGATCCATCTTTGCATGTTGCCTTGGATTCCATTTCCTTTGAGCTTGTCATAAGACCATCTTTCCACACCTTGTCGAAGCTGCTTGAAGTCTACCCATAGTTAGACCATTTTTATTTCTTGAAGGCACTTCAACGACCTGGGCTACATATGTTACTTGTCTCTATGCTATGGCATTCCCTGTTTCCTTGTTCCAACCAAAATTCGCTCCTGATTCTAAAACCATTTCAATCTGTTGTTGATGACTCTTCCATGGTTTTAGCAAATAAGCTTGTCAGACTGATTGGTCGATAGCTTGCAGCCTTGGTTCTGCTTTTTCAGTATGGGTAACGTCATGGATTATCTCCAGATTTAGGGACTATCAATCTTTCTGCCAGCTGTGGCTTATAATTTCACAACTTAACTTAGCTACAAGCTCCAGGTTTATGCATTCGTTGCTAATTTTGTCTGGGCCAGGTGATTTTTTTATTTTTACTTTTAGAAATTGAGTTTTGTAGTTCTCGAGAGTGATAGGTTCTCTCATTGAGCAGAGGGTGTAGGCAGCCTTCATTCCCTGTAATTATGTTCTAATTTTTGTTATGGTCTTTGTCTATGCTGAGATTTCTTTCTCTACTATGTGTAGTAGCAAGCAGATCTGCCGCTTGTTTTTACCTTATAATTTTGCTGCTTCCTCCAGTGCAATGCTCTGTCTTGTTGATGTAGGTTCTTCATTTAGGACTTAACTAGCTGCCAGAGTTTTCCACCATCTTTTTCTAGGTTTAGAGCGCTTTTTGTCTCTCCAGCGTTTCTGTTTTTCTATTAGCTTTGTTTTCTGGAATGCTGCTACCGCCATTTTCCATTTATTGTGGGATTCTAGTGAAGGCAGAGATTCTGCATTTTTCCTGGCTTCATTCATGTCCTCCTGACACTTTTGCAGTGTGCTTGACCAGTATGGAATGTATCCCTGCTGACATCCTCTAGGAATGGCTTCTTTTGCGGCTAGAAGAATGCATCTGTTAAAGTCTTTTACTACTTTATTGATATCACCATCTTTCACAATTAGTTCAGACAAAAGTGAAGTTGTCTGATGTCTGAAGAGTTCCCAGTTGGCCTTTTTATAGTCTCCATCTAGTGATGGCAGGCTGGAAGTTAATGGTTACATCCGATGGTAAGAAATACTGGCCGATGTTCACTTCTCCTAGTTGATCTCCATTCTCTGCTTATCAGTCCAGATATGTCTGAGGAGAGAAGGCTAGATCAGGAGTGGATGTGAGAGTCATCTTCTGAGTAGAAAGTAGGTGTCAGAGGGGCATTGATTAGTATAAGAGAGTGATCATCTTGCCATGTTTCTACTCTCTTCCCCAGTGATCTAGGTGGTTATATCCTCAGCTCTGGAGAGACTATTGAAATCTCCAACTGCAATAAAGTTAGTGGCATGACCTGTATTTTGAGAGGTTCGGTGGTTTGCCGTTTGGGCAGTAATAATTTAGTAACTGTATGTTTATGCTATATGTTTGTAGTTTGAGAAGTTGGTACTGACTGTCCATGTGTGTCTATTTTTCAGTGGAATGAATGTTGTTTTTCACTAGAGTGAGTATCCTCCTTCTCCTATCTTGTCTATCCGATCTATGGCATTGGTATCCCTTAATTTGAATGTTTGGTCTACTTGAGTGCGTCTATTGAATACAACAAATACTGACCTGTTTTCGGTAAGACGTTTCCATTTCGTTTTTTTGTTATATCCAGCCTGTTTGTTGTTTACTCTTCTGCGTCCCAGGCATAATGACAAGGGCACTTTGGTGTTCTCGTTTTCGTATCATGTTCAATATACTGTCGCCTGATAGGCGGGTGTCTTTCGATGTCTAGGGAAGGGAGGTAGTCGGGACGGTTTACGTGCCCAACACCACTTCAACTACGCACGGCTCGGTGTGTCGATCTACATCATAATTTTTATCGGACGGTATAATCATCTTATTTAAGCGTGAGATACGTGATACTATGGTTTTTTGTGCGCCTTTTGGCCTATTATCGCCGACTTCAGCACCTTTACAGAGGGATAGAGGGATCCCTATTTGGCTCGTCCTACTGTACCATTCATACTTATGTGCAATCGCCAGAACAGATTCAACGATTTGTCATTGCTTACCTGTTGACAGAACTCAGCCCACTTCTCACTTTTACCGTCATTGCAGAGCTTGAAACACCCTGTTTTATTATTCAAATCTTGTTTCAACTGATACATGGCGCAACGCAGCGGTTTTCGTCTATGAGGGTTTTCTACTGGGCATTGAGATAGTGCTGCTGCAATTGACCTTGAAGATGCCTATAATAGAGTGCCTTTGCATTTTTTAATGGTACAGCTGACGGAACTCAATATCAGCCCATTCTTCCTCAATCGGATCTTTGCAGCCCAATTCTAGCGAAAAGTAGTGTTTAAATGTGACAGCTGCGTCATCACCAACAACAATCCACCCTGGCTTACCACAAGGGTCACCATTATTCCGGTGTTGTTCAATGTCTATACTGAGAATCACAGAAGAGCAGATCACGGTAGATGAGGACAATGTCATATGCTGATGATGTGTTGGTGTATCGTCAGGCAAGGATAGAGAACAGCTTGTGGAGGAACTTCAGTCAGAACTGACCGCATAGGTAGATGGAGCGATGAAGAGATATGGTCAACCCCACAAAAGTAGGTGACATGGCCTTTTAAACAACTGCATCGTCAACACTCCAACACCATCTGTGGTTTTGTGTTTAGAGGTGGTGGAGCGATCTCAGTCTATGAAATACCTGGGTTGCGTTTGATCGTAGTCTATCTTTTACGGAATACATAGCTAATGTGATAATGAAGGCGAGGAAAGGTTTGACGGCGATGAGGGTGATGGCTGCGGTGGATTGTGAGCAGCGCCATATTTGTCTTTTATAGCAGTATCTGGTTCTTTCCGTGCTTGAGTATGCGCTGGCGATTCTGACTCTCAGTCATAGTCAGATAGAACGACTTGAAAGAATACAGAACAAGGCGATGCGCATTATACTAGGTGTTCTAAAGACATGTCGTGCAGGGCGATGCGCTATCTACTTGACTATCCTACTATGGAATATAGAACACTGATGAGCCGTGCACGAGCATACCTACGAGTCAATGCTGACACACAATATCCTCTGCACATGGAAATAAAGAGACAAAAAGGAAATAGGTTAAAAGAGGAAAATCTTGGATGGGTCAGGCCGAGGACTGTAGTCAGCATGTGTGTACACTTGAAAACATTGATCCCGGTGAAGAATGAATACAGTGCAACAGGAATCGATACATCCTTTTCTGTATGCATCAAACTTGATAAAGAAAGCAGACAAGGCAACCCACTTGTCGTGGAGGCAGAAGTTCAGGCATTGCTTTCTGAGAACGCATCTGAGCATGATGTAATCATTTACACGGATGGTTCGGTGATTCGACATGTGCGGAGCTCGTGGGCTTTTACAGCTCAGGTCGGAGGAGATTTTGAAGGATGACTGGTGGTTTTGCCGTGACAACGAGCAGTCTCACTATGGAAATCATGGCAGTTACCAAAGCGATGATTTGGCTAGAATCACAGACTTTTATCCATGCATGTTTTTTCAGTGACTCAATGAGTATGCTCAGAAGATTGAAACAGGATGGGCTAGGAGACATTGGATGGAGTCGCTTGGGAGGTCTAAGCTGACAAAGATCAGTTATTTGTGTGCCAGGGCAAGCAGGTGTAAGGAGAATGAACGTGCGGATAGGCTTGCAGGTATGGCTGCTGTACAAAGCGGGCGAGCAATGGACCAGGCTGATATTATAAATTCCTTATGGGGAAGAGGACGTGTACATGATTCATGTCATAGCGGTGAATCTACAACACTAACCAGACTGCAGGAACTCAAAGTTAGGTATGGTGTAGCTCGACAAGAACGCTATGCTGGCAGACAAAGAAGAATTGTAAACCAACAAAGAAACGGTGTCATTAGTCGCCACACACTGATGGACATACTGAGGGAGAGATCGGGGCACTTATGGACTAATTTGTTCGACATGCAGTGATGGTGATCCGACGACTAAACTGACTAAAACTAAAAATTATCACATCTGCTTGTTGGTCTTTATATATAACATTTTTACAATATGCACTATATGAGGTGAGAACACCATCTCTGACATTATGTTATATAACTTGTGGTGTATTATACAATCACAGCCTTGGAATAGTCTACAAAGCAAGCAAATAGGTATATGTTATACTCTCTACATTTTTAAATGATGATTCTAATAGTTAATGTGTCTCCTAGTTCCTCTGCCTCTTCATAAACCATCCTGCGCAATGTTGATCTCCTCTTCCAATTTATTGTGGATTCTTCCCATTATAATTTTAGGCAAAATCTTACTAGCATGGCTGATTAGTGCACTGTTCTATAATGTGTGCACTCCTTTTGATTGCCTTTTTCGGTATTGTGATAATTATAATTCTATTTCATTCCTTTGGCCATATTCCGTTGTTCCATATCTTTTTGCAAAGTGCATGATATACTTTTGCACTCTTATCTCCTTCTGCTTTAATTAGCTCTGCTGTTGTTTCATCGTACCCAGGTGCTATCCAATCTTTCAGATTTGTGATGGTCCACTCTACTTTACTTAGTGTTGGCTCTAGTTCTATTTCTTCTGTGCTACTGTCATCTTCGTTCTCAATCAAATTAGTTTCCAACATTTCGCTGCAGTATTTCTTATAGTGGTTAGGTATATTGGCATTTTCTGTCAAGGGACTACCCAGTTTGTCGTAGATTGTCTTCGAGCTTGGTTTTAAAAATGTCAGTCAGAGATCTCGTTTCTCTGAACATTTCTTTAGTGTTTCCCTTTTTCTGTAGTTTCTCTATCTTCGTACAGCTGTCTATTAAGTATTGCTTCTTATCTCGTCTATTTTATTTTCGTGTTTGTCTTGACAACCGTTTGTATTCTTGATTATCTAGTTGTCGAAACGAGTTCTGAATTTATCAATATAAATTGTCATAACTTAACCATACTAATTGTCTACCCGTTATTCAGGAAATAATATCAATTTTTCTACAACATTCAACACTGGAGTAAGATGCATGAATGAGAGAAAGTATATATTGAACAGCACGATCATAGATGTTACGTGTGATACAGTAGTGCTTCTGAATTCTATACAAATTACTGGAGCCGTAGTGCCGGATGTATGTGATTTCAAAATCAGTACAGGTTAGATATGTAAACATCGACTGTATACTTAGTTATTTCATCATGTACATAGCTCATTACAATAATATAATTCAACAACAATATAAGGTATGGGTATAGATGTCTTACTCACTGTGTCACATTTGCATACAGATAGCGATCTTTTAGGAATATACAAGACATTCTTCGCGCATTGGATGCTGGGTAATAAAAAAGTTCATAGCTAGCATCCATTTTGAATTTAAAGTGAATCGGTGAAACCGTGTACAATAAATCAGGTTAGTAAACTTGTATGTCACGTTTTTTCTTCAAACTTGTATGTCACGTTTTTTCTTCAAACTTGTATGTCACGTTTTTCTTCAAACTGTATGTCACGTTTTTTCTTCAAACTTGTATGTCACGTTTTTCTTCAAACTTGTATGTCACGTTTTTCTTCAAACTTGTATGTCACGTTTTTCTTCAAACTTGTATGTCACGTTTTTCTTCAAACTTGTATGTCACGTTTTTTCTTCAAACTTGTATGTCACGTTTTTCTTCAAACTTGTATGTCACGTTTTTTCTTCAAACTTGTATGTCACGTTTTTTCTTCAAGCTTGTATGTCACGTTTTTTCTTCAAACTTGTATGTCACGTTTTTTCTTCAAACTTGTATGTCACGTTTTTTCTTCAAACTTGTATGTCACTTTTTTTCTTCAAACTTGTATGTCACGTTTTTTCTTCAAACTTGTATGTCACGTTTTTTCTTCAAACTTGTATGTCACGTTTTTTCTTCAAACTTGTATGTCACGTTTTTTCTTCAAACTTGTATGTCACGTTTTTTCTTCAAACTTGTATGTCACGTTTTTCTTCAAACTTGTATGTCACGTTTTTTCTTCAAACTTGTATGTCACGTTTTTTCTTCAAACTGTATGTCACGTTTTTCTTCAAACTTGTATGTCACGTTTTTTTCTTCAAACTTGTATGTCACGTTTTTTTCTTCAAACTTGTATGTCACGTTTTTTTCTTCAAACTTGTATGTCACGTTTTTTTTCTTCAAACTTGTATGTCACGTTTTTTTCTTCAAACTTGTATGTCACGTTTTTTTCTTCAAACTTGTATGTCACGTTTTTTTCTTCAAACTTGTATGTCACGTTTTTTTTCTTCAAACTTGTATGTCACGTTTTTTTCTTCAAACTTGTATGTCACGTTTTTTTCTTCAAACTTGTATGTCACGTTTTTTTCTTCAAACTTGTATGTCACGTTTTTTTTCTTCAAACTTGTATGTCACGTTTTTTTCTTCAAACTTGTATGTCACGTTTTTTTCTTCAAACTTGTATGTCACGTTTTTTTCTTCAAACTTGTATGTCACGTTTTTTTCTTCAAACTTGTATGTCACGTTTTTTTCCAGAAAATCTGTAATTTATTATAAACTTTAAAGTATTTCCCATTGCCTAAATATTTTATAAACATTTCGTAAGGGAAAGCTACCTATAACGAGACATTTTCGAATGGTCAGCGCAATTATTTTGTACACCGCTATTTTTTGCGAATGTAAGCTCCAAAACATTAAATTTTCATACGATCGTTACGTTTATTGTCACTGAATCATACATTTCCAAAATGGTAAATTATTCTTCTCTCATGTGTGCAATTTTAGTGTGTACATGTTATCTCGAAGCTACAAACTTTTAATCGCTAGAGCGACCACCCTGTTTTGTTTCGATGTGACTTTCACTAACTACTATGTCATGTTCTCTCTTACCCCTTAAAACATAGTTTTGTTATTTACAGAGCGATAAACGCTAATTCTAAGCATAATTACAAAACTCAGTTATGCTGTACTTCTGCTGGGTGGTTGATATTTGTATCGAATATCTAGTTTAGTATTATAAATTCCTAGCTGAATGTGACTATATAGAATCATCCCATTGACGACAGGCGTTATCTGAATATTATCAACGACCGATTACATTATGTTTTGGAGATCTAATTAGGAACTGTAACATTATGCTACTGTTAGTTATGTGTTTAAAAAAGTAAATAATAGAACATATTATTAGTATTGAAATCAATTGCTCTTAACTAAAGGTACAAGCCAGATGTCTGTCATTGTTGAAAAAATATCACAATCGTTTCATTACAATTGGCCATGGAAATAAAAATCATGCATCTCTTTATTATAACTGCTTGCATGCTCCAATTTTAAATATTGATATTGACAAAGTCTCTCCTCCTTACCTTCACATTTTGTTAGGTATTGTTCATAAACACCACACATTACTAGAAAAAGCAGCTGACAGAATAGACAGAGATACATGGTATCATGGAAAACATAGAAAAGAAACACACTAGTTCAAACACCATACAATATTTAAAACAATATGGTAAAAATTGGCATCAGACAGAAATGTTTTCATTAGAAATAAACAAGTTACATTCAGATTTATTAGTCTGTGAAAGTGAGGAGGAGAAAATAAAATGCAATACTAAGATTAAAAAAGCACAAGCAAGCCTATTAGATTGTAGCACTGTGTGATAGGTCTGGTTCAGTATGTTCACATTTAGATAAAGTATTAGACAAACACAAAAACACACCACAGGCATATCATAGTAGAGATTTTGTTGGTAACCACTGTCATAAATACTTAACATGTAAAGTATATAAAGATCTCACAGAAGATGTCATAACACACACACAATTGTACACACAGAATCAGGATATTATAAATATTGCATTTATCACAAGAGATATTTTTAATACATTAAATACAGCATTTGAAAAAGTTAACAATTACATCTCACACAGTAGACCAATCCATGCTGACACAGTTCCAGAAATACAATTAGCAATACAAGATTATATGACAATATACAGATTGTATTTTCCAGATAAAATAAATCCAAAACAACACATAATAGAACATCACTGTGCAAACTGGATCAGACTTAATGGTTTTGGATTGGGCTTTTTAGGAGAACAAGGAGGAGAAGTTGTACATTCAATGGTAGCTGGTAAAGAGAAAAGAGCTTGGGGTATAAGAAATAAAACTAAGGAATTAAAATGTATCATAAATACACAGCTGCTACAAACTTATCCAACTGTTAATACACAAGTTCACTGTGAAAAACATAAAGTTTAAATAACAGCAGACCTCTGGGCTATGCAATTTTATTTGCCCCTGATGTATTGTGTGCTGTCTAGCTGTCTATATAACAATTTAGAACAGGTATATATATATGTGTAATGTGTGTTTGTGAGATGTCCTAGGTAAGCATTCTACATGTCAGTAAGTATGTATGAGCAAGTGTGTATGAGTAAATTATGAATTAAAATCGTAGGCTACTTAATGATGACTAGTCGACTAATGTGGGCTAGTAAAATTGTATAATTATATTACAAATGTGTATTGTCAATGTTTGAAGATATGTATTATTGTTTGAATTACCATTAGCAGTATATTTAGAATTCAACAAGACATTTTTACAAGAAAATTAAAGCTATGCGGGAAAGACAAGAACAATATGACCCAACTGAAATTATTAACAATGAAAACGGCCAAGCTCTTAATGATCCAAAATGATAATGAACAGATGGCGACAATACTTTATTGAACTTCTCAACCTACAACAAGAGGACCAACCGAACACTCAAGAACACACAGTAAATGTAACTTCAGAAGTAGAACCAAGCATAACACTATCAGAGATCAGAAATGCTGTAAATATGGCCCACCTAATAAAACACCAGGCCCAGACAATATCCCGGCCGACCTAATCAAAGCAACTAAAGAGGTAGGAATCAGCTGGCTCCATAGACTATTCAACCAAGTCTGGAGCACACAGAAACACCAGAAGATTGGAGGAATGCTACAATTGTTCCCATCTGGAAGAAGAAAGGTAGCAAGAGGGACTGTACAAAGTATTGAGGCATAGCGCTACTGAGCCACACTGGGAAAATATTCTGCAAAATACTTGAGAAAGGCTCCGCCACATCATCGAGCCACAGCTTAATGACTCCCAAATGGGATTCAGGAAGCACAAAAGCTGTACAGACGCAATATTCGCCCTCAGACAGTTAGTAGAAAGGACTATCGAATCCGACAAACATTTACACGTTGCATTTGTAGATCAGGAAAAAGCGTTCGACCGCGTAGATAGGCACAAGTTGTGGAAAATACTAACAACATATGGTGTTAATGAACACCTAATCAACCTTTGCAAGAACATTTATACTGACAGCCAATGTACGATTAGAACAAATACAGGATTATCAGAAAAGTTTCACGTAGGGTCAGGAGTAAGACAAGGTTGCGTACTATCCCGCTGCTATTCATCACGTGCATTGACCACATTTGTAAACTAGCTAACACCAGCGAAGGAAACAACCTCGGAGAACTCTTAAATGAATTTCTTTTTGCAGACGATCAGGCAATCATTTCAACAACAGAAGAACAGCTACAGCAACACATCAACAGACTCCAGTTAGCATGTAACGAATACAACATGAGAATTAACATCGACAAAACAGAAGTAATGACATTCGCCAGAGGGAAAACACTACCAACATTTACATCGATAATCATCTACTAAATCAAGCAAAAGATTTCACATACCTGGGAGCATTTTTTCAGCAAATGGAAGAATAACTAATGAAATTCAACACAGATGCAACAAAGCAAATCAAATGATAGGGCAAATGGCGCCAATTTTAAGATTCAAACACGTCACCATGAACACAAAAGAGCAATGTTCAACACAATCTTTCTCCCCACATTATGTTACCAGTGCCAAACCTGGACGCTGACAACAAACGATAGAAGAAAACTAGTCACAACAGAGATGAAGTGTCTACGCAGAATGCTGGGTGTAACAAGAAGAGACCGGTTGAGAAATGAAGACATCAGGAAAAAGTGGGTACAACATCAGTACTAGACTTCATCAAGAAACAACAAATTAAATGGTTCAGTCACGTAAGCAAATTACCATCAGACAGTGCACCCCAAAGAGCAATGCTGCTCCGATACAATGGGTACAAAGCAAAAGGCCGGCCACGCAAAAGTTGGACCTCAGAGATAACAGAGGCGACGAAAGAGACTATCTACGAAGCGCATACTAGGGCCGTTTTAGAAATCTCTTCCTGACCTGACGCTGTGAGGCATACATGATTCGAGAAAGAAAGAAAGAGAAAGAAAAGTATATTTAGAAATGAAAGTATTATTGTTAAATGATAAATTAATTATGTTAAACATTACATAGTTCATGAAGAAGTAAGCTATATCCTTATGCATTTATGGAAATAGATGTGTAAATTTATGTTATTGTGATTAATATATATATATATATATATATAACATTTTGGTATGTTGAGATATGTTAAATATATTAGCAAATTAACAGTAATTTTGTCTGACAGTTTTATGCTATTATAAATGACCAGACATAGAGAGTTGTTAAAAAAAAGTCTTTCGACAGCTGATAACATATAATTATTTGTCAACCATTGTGCTCACGCTATAATGAAATAAAATTCTTTAAAATTAATTTATTCTTGAATTATTATATTCTACAGTGTTATTACAATTTCATTTCTACTTTAACAATTGTTAATCTTACTTCTCATTCATTCAGAAAATCTCATTACAATTAAGAATTATCACTATATTTTCGCTAACTTCTAATATTAAAAAAAAAAAATTTTAGTATAGTTAACATGTTACCTTGTCAAAGAACTAAACTTTTTACATTTTCGTTGTAACATATTTCTTCTGCAATGAATATTAACAACGTACTTCATCAGTGTAATTTAAAAATCGTCGGCTAGTTAGAATGTGACTAGTTCATACCGATATAACTCCATAATTATATTATTTAACAGACTGAAACTACACAATATTCAAGAGCTACATATTACATTTGATTATATCTAAACGCAATAGTGTATAGTGTGTTTTTACATTAACAACAGCCGGAATTTAAAGCGATATATAAACCCACTGACAAGTTGCCATTTCGTAACGTTGCACAGGAATGTAAAAAGGAAATTAAGCGCAACAAAGGGACGCTACTAAGAGAGCGCTACTGATACGCCGTGATATATATATCACGGCGAACAACACCTCTCTTTTAGTAATTTGCACTACCTTTTTCAGCGCAGTCCGCGACGGAACACAAGTCAGCCATTGTGTTTTTCGATCGAATCGATGAAACAGCGTGTAAACAATTGCTTCATATGAAATATGTGTCATTCATATAGTAAAATCCATTGTTCTACGTGTAACTGTAACATATTCTACAGATCTGGAAAAGTATATGATTATATGTTAAGTAGAAGCTATTTTGAACAAAAATTTTTTCGATGGTCACTACCATTATTTTGGAACCTTGAAAATTTCGCTGGGTACTACCCATAAACATCGTATTTACGTGCAACGGGAATTAAAACTTCACTTTACTAGTAAATTTTCATTACTAGAAACATTTTCTCTCTTCTAAGGGCAACTTTACGTCTGCACGGCGTCAATAATCTACCAGACTTACCATTTCTCTGTGCTACGAAACCGGTTTGCTTTCGACGTCCATAGCAACCGTTGCAGTTTGTGATCTTCTCGTGAATTTTTCTCGTCATATTACTTGTGTCAACAATATCCAGCAATGCTAAATAGAAATTTTTAATTTTTTTTATATTTCAAACATTATTTATTCCTTTCAGTTGACTTTTGTATTGAGTATCAACCGTAATATTAAATATCCCACATTAGATCTAGCTGTCCAAAGTGAACCATTCGTCAGCGATAGACGGCAATAATGATTGGACCGATCTTTATCGTACACTATTCAGATTAACTTGAGAAGTCTCATATTATTGTATTGTGATTTCAGAATTAAAATAACTAGTGAATCATATCAGTATTCTGTTAATTGTCTTTCTTAATTATAGGCATTTCATGTTTAAAAGTTGTGCCATTTAAATTGCACTCATTGCTTAGCTGCAATCAGCTGCAATGAAGCTTTGTGACAAAATATAGTATAGTAGTAATTTCAAATGTAACTATTGCAAGATCATCTCCATTATCTTGTTTATGTAAACTTCTTCTGTGACTTTTAATTTGTTAGTAGTTGAACTAAATGTGATCATTTATATTTACTCCACATATATAAATGATTTACCAAATAAGCATGTTTGTGTGTGTGATGTGCATACATAAGTAAATATATAAAACTCACACTATCCAAACAGTCACTCAGAACAGCACAACATATTGCAGATAAATCAAGAAATATATGAATACAAAAATTAACCTCTGATGCTAGAGTGAATAATTTACCAATATGCTTTTATTATTTTCTAAATAGTTTTGGTTGTGTGGAACATATAATGAGCACTAGATCAACAGTTTCAATAAATAATATTCATTATGATCTCCCCATGCAACTGGCTTCAACCTTGCAATAACATTAAATATATTTATTACTTTATTTTAAAAAACTGGAGATAGAGGTTGTGTGAATAATTTACTCAGAAAGTGTTAAAGCTTGACCATCATTGCAAAGAAATTAGAGATATTATTCAATGAAATTGTTGATCTAGTAGTCAATACATTTTTAAAACAATCAAGACAGTTTTTGACAATAATGAAAACACACTGATAAATCATTTACCTATACTTCAAATATATATAAATTAGGATTTATACAAAAATCTGATTTGCTATAGCATTGTGTTTACTGTACCATTGATTAATCAATTTTACTCAAAGCTCAGGTCATACACAAAGCTTTCATTACATAAAATGTCCTTGTTCAATGTATGTTCATGTAGAAGACATGATGCAGTATTTCATCACTAATTATCACATTTACTTCAACCGATAACAAATTGAAAGTCACAGAAGAAGTTTACATAAAAAGAAAATGTAGATGATCTTGCAATAGTTACATTTAAAATTACTACTAGACTATATTTTGTCACAGAGCTTCATTGCAGCTAAGCAATGGGTGCAATTTAAATGGCACAACTTTTAAACATGAAATGCCTATAATTAAGAAAGACAATTAACAGAATACTGAAATGATTCACTAGTTATTTTAATTCTGAAATCACAGTACAATAATATGAGACTTCTCAAGTAAATCTGAATAGTGTACTATAAAGATCGGCCCAATCATTATTGCCGTCTATCGCTGACGAATGGTTCACTTTGGACAGCTAGCTAGATCTAGTGTGGGATATTTAATATTACGGTTGATACTCAATACAAAAGTCAACTGAAAGGAATAAATAATGTTTGAAATATAAAAAGAAAATTAAAAATTTATATTTAGCATTGCTGGCTATTGTTGACACAAGTAATATGACGAAAAGAATTCACGAGAAGATCACAAACTGCAACGGTTGCTATGGACGTCGAAAGCAAACCGGCTTCGTAGCACAGAGAAATGGTAAGTCTGGTAGATTATTGACGCCGTGCAGACGTAAAGTTGCCCTTAGAAGAGAGAAACAATTTTCTAGTAATGAAAATTTACTAGTAAAGTGAAGTTTAAATTCCCGTTACACGTAAATACGATGTTTATGGGTAGTACCCAAGCGAAATTTTCAAGGTTCCAAAATAATGGTAGTGACCATCGAAAAAAATTTGGTTCAAAATAGCTTCTACTTAACATATAATCATAGAATTTTCCAGATCTGTAGAATATGTTACAGTTACACGTAGAACAATGGATTTTACTATATGAATGACACATATTTCATATGAAGCAATTGTTTACACGCTTTTTCATCGATTCGATCGAAAAAATACAATGGCTGACTTGTGTTAAATTTATTTACCGTCACGGACTGCGCTGAAAAAGTAGTGCAAATTACTAAAAGAGCGGTATCTCAATGCAAATATGACGCCGTGATATATATTCGTATCGGTGCCATAATAATGAGTCGATAAGAAACATTGCAGTTGCGTAACAACCGATCTTTAACGTGGATATATCGAAGCGTGTTTGTTTTTGTAAATCATCGCTATGATTTTCTTTCTAAGTCATGTTAAATCGCTCTACTACAGTAGCTTTCATGTTATCGTTTTCTGTAGTAAAGAAATGCACGCCCTCCGTTTTAATAAATTTAAAGAATGTCTTGTTGAAGATTAATACATGAACGGTTTGTGCGCACCGAATAGATAATCGACTTTCAGCAGCTATTTCTCTAGAAACGGTATTGCCTTTATAATTAAACATTCAGTAATGTAAGAAAATGTAAAGGTAGATTAACTAGCTGGAGAAATGGGTGTTGCATGGGCAAGCCATCCATCATAAATTATATGTGTCCCACACACGTGATAACATACTCAGGAATACAACATCCTGAGTTAATGGGGGTTTAATGAGGACAAATACGAATTAGCTGTCTGCTAGGTAGAGAAAATCATGTGTCAACATACATCACATATGTATGAGTACAGTGTGTAGGATTATATAGATGGTTGTTGTATTGGATAATAGAGTATGTATGAATTTACTCAACAAAGACCGATGTCGACTTGGAGAACTTAATTGACCTGGATGTGTCTACAATTTCACAAGTATGCGTACTTCTCCGTTTTGTTTTTGTGTGCGCTATAAACGTCCATATTTGTTGTTAAATTCATTACAAAATACCTTACACACTATTGTCAGATAAAAATTGTTTCTTATGTATAATTTGTATGTACTATCTATCATTTCTCTGCACAAATGTACCTACAAATGTTACAGATGTGCACATACATCAGTTAAGTGCGCATGCAAGTACATGGACACACAAACATACTCATACACAGATACACGCAATTATAAATAGCACACGTGGTCATATAAATGCAAAAAAAGACATACATTTTAACATAGTACAACTATTATGACTATATTGTAGGTCGTAACGTAGCAAACAGACAGGAAGCATGGCAATCAAGCAATGGCAGTTTCGATCTGAGTATATGCAGAGCAAGTAACGCTGTGAATGGTAACATACAACAAAGTATTCATTCACGTTCATGCTCACTAACAAATATAGAGGAAGGAGGCGCAGAGTGGGGTGTCAAATTTTCTAGTCCAGCGAGAATTGCATCACTTCTTATAGTTGACTGTAATGGTAAATAAAATAGTTGAAATGTAACATTAAACATATATGTTGTTACGTACATCCATATCGCAAAAAACAATTTCAAGTTTTACACAAGATATTGTTTGAAAACAATAAATTGTACATCTGATCCATGATGTAAGTTCATGATTTTCAGTTACAATGGGTACATTTTACATCTGAACCATGATGTTAGTTTATTGTTGTCAGTTACAATGAGTACATTTTAATGAGGATCATGTTTTGGTTATAGCATTCCATGCTTTAATATCCTAAAAATTCTCCACTATAAATAATGATGTGATAGTTATTACTATGTCATATTAAAGGATGTTATTAAACTCTTAAATAGTTTATTCATCTGCTAGAATAAGGACTAAAATAAACAAATACATTTCTATTGTGGCTAATATATGCATGTCATAAACACATGGCAGATTGGTACACTTGACCAGGCTACATTTATCTGGAACATCATGTATAATACCAGACAAAATAATAAACATTATCAAGAGGCTATATGATGGTTCACAATGTGCAGTCCGCATTGATGATGGACACAACGATTGGTTTATGGTTAAAGCCAGAGTAAAGTAAGGTTGTATTATATCTCGCTATTATTTGGAGAGGCCATTAACTGGGTGATGTCAACATTTTTTCACGGGGCAAAAGTGGCATCGATTGGGTAGAACATAGTCAACTAGAAGATTTGTATTTTGCAGATGATAATGTCTTATTTACTCAAAATTACCAAGATATGCAAAGAAAAACAGACAACTTGTCATCTATAGCATTAGAAGTTGGGTTGCAGATGAACTATGAAAAGATGAATATAATGAAGACACCTATGGCAAGTAATGCAGGTATCAACATGAAATCTAAAGAGATAAACAATAACAAATCAGTTCACCTGTTTAGGTAGAAATTTTGATTGCACATGAAGTGTTAAATACTAAATTATGCTACGAACTGGCAAAGAAACATCAGTTTTTACAAAGCTATGTAAAAATAGAACTGCAAGTTATATATTTTAAAAACTTAACTACGAATTTTCATATCAAATGTTGTATTAATCCTAACAATAGTTAGCGAGAGATGACAAATAACTAAACTTAAGGAAAGCACTAGAAAATAAATGTCTGTGAAAAATAATGTACATACATTTGAACGAATTCGGGATAAGTGAAGAAATCAGAGAAATGTGTAGTCAACCACTAGTGACAACCGTCTTAAGAAGGAAAGATAGAAGGAAATATGTTGGAAACACAATTTCAGAACAAATTATAAAAGAATATTAAAGCAGCCAATGAAGTGGGATGCAAAGGGTTCAAGAAAGAGAGAAGGACCTAGGGAGAACCTGAAATAAAGATTGCTGAGTGAGGCAAGACATATCGGCAACAATTCCATGGAGGAAATTGATCACGTTGCCTAGGATAGAACGATATGGAGAAATTGCTAACGTATAATGTATATCAGTACGTGAGAAATTATTATTATGATATACATTTCAGTGATTATAACGAACGACGGTAAACTGGAGAAGTATGACCAAATAATCACTTGACTATCACACACACACAATGTAACCTAGTAGCATGCATATGTAGGCTTAATATACAATAGCATATGTTTGTCAAGATGGAACATCATGGACGACCATTGACTTTTTCATTATTTACACTGTTGACAGAAACTGTAAGGAAATGGAAGAAATCTGAACTAGTTGATCATCAATACATCCATCGAAGATCATCTGTTTGGTCGCAATAAATATTGACTATTATCGGTAAGATTGTAAAAACAAATCGTTTAGGTGAGCACATTTTGATTTGATTGACAAATAAACTCAATAGGAAATAAATGATGAAATATGTTTGCCAGATATCTTAGATAAAGAAAACGACAAGAAGATGCAGGGCAGTGTGATGAGAAAAATGGCCAAATAGTATTTATTGAAAAGTCAATATACATAAAGGATATAAGATGTACCAAGAAAGATTCCGTGAATATATTAATAAAATACAGATACAGACGATGATTATCCCTAACTTAGACCAGTAGCTTGTGGTACACGGGTCATTTCGGTACACCAAGTATTGAACGGCTTCAAAAGTGTATCGATCCTTACTTTACATTTCGGCTTCTGAGCTAAGCAAATCAATTTATTTATCTCAAACTGTATGCCTCTACTTTTTATCAGTTATATGATTTATATGTTATATTATCGTGTGTATGCATATTAATTAATAAATATAATGTCTTCAATATGTCAGCGTATCCCGTATGACTTAAGGAGGTCTAGCTCAGGTATAGACGAAGAAAGATTGACACACATTGATTTTATATATGTCTATATCCGGTAGCGTCCTCGTAGTTTCTGTTAGCAGTTTAAGAAAAAACGTAACTGAGATGTCCTTGGATTGTGTTGCAGCTGTCGTTATTTGTTTGATTCATGTTCCACTGTTACAACCCAGGTGGTTGTCCAACTTATAAGTTGTCGTTTGTGCTTCGTTATCTTAGTGCAGTTTTCTTCAACGCATTACACATAAATAATCATTTCAATATTTCAAGATATTAAAATCAATTAAAAAAAAGATTCTTCCATATTGGCTATTGTTAAATGAAGATTTTTGAATGCCAACTTTAACGTTGAGTGTTGCAATTTAGTTAAATTTTAAAACTATCGTCCTAAAAGCATCAACAATAGCTGAACATACGGTTTATTTGCTAAGAATGAAGCAGTTCTGTACTGTGTAATATTGTAATTCTAAACATCAAAATACTGTGTAATATTGTTATTCTAAACATCAAAATATTGTGTGATATTGTTATTCTAAACATCAAAATATTGTGTAATATTGTTATTCTAAACATCAAAATATTGTGTAATATTGTTATTCTAAACATCAAAATAGTGTGTAATATTGTTATTCTAAACATCAAAATATTGTGTGATATTGTTATTCTAAACATCAAAATATTGTGTAATATTGTTATTCTAAACATAAAAATACTGTGTAATATTGTTTTTCTAAACATCAAAATATTGTGTAATATTGTTATTCTAAACATCAAACATTGTGTGATATTGTTATTCTAAACATCAAAATATTGTGTAATATTGTTATTCTAAACATCAAAATACTGTGTAATATTGTTATTCTAAACATCAAAATATTGTGTAATATTGTTATTCTAAACATCAAAATGCTGTTTAATATTGTGATTCTAAACATCAAAATACTGTGTAATATTGTTATTCTAAACATCAAAATATTGTGTAATATTGTTATTCTAAACATCAAAATACTTTGTAATATTGTTATTCTAAACATCAAAATAATGTGTAATATTGTTATTCTAAACATCAAAATACTGTGTAATATTGTTATTCTAAACATCAACATATTGTGTAATATTGTTATTCTAAACATCAAAATATTGTGTAATATTGTTATTCTAAACAAAAAAATACTGTGTAATATTGTTATTCTAAACATCAGAATGTATATCACTACCACTGGCAACGCTACGAATATTTTATAATCATGACTTGAATCTTCGTGTCTCTTTAAATCGAACATATTACTGACCACAATGAAATGGGTTCCTTCCAATTCTCTTTATCAGAGATGCCGAATTGGTTCATTTACCAAAAATAGTACAACAACTAAGAATTGACTTCCTTCCTTTCCTTTGCGTTCCCGGCCTAGCCTGATGGACCAACTTCTATCATGAATTTTATTGTTGTTTTTAGGGACTCCGTTCCTCCGTACAGCTTTTTGCGAAGCTCTGTGTGTTGTGGCCAGTACTCTTTTCGTATACCTGCTAAACGTTGACAGTCTTGCAAGACGTGTTCTGCCGTCATGTCTGCCATATTGCATGGGCACAGGCTAGTTGTGTCAATTTTTTATGTATGGAACATGTGGGCTCTGAGCTTGTTGTGGCCGGTACGGAGGCGAAATATGGCAACTTTTTCACTGCGAGAGAGACCATAGTATCCGTCACTGTCTGTGTACTGCGGGTGTTCTTTTGCCCATTTGCTTCGATAGTGCGAACCGATGGTTGTTTTGACTTCCTCATAGCTGATCTCGAGATCAGTCTGGGGTAGTCGTCCGCCCTCTTTGGCTAGCTTGTCGGCCGCTTCGTTTTCCCTAATGTTGCAGTGTGACGGTATCCACTGGATGACAGTGCGTTTGAGTGAACTCGTTAGTTCAGCGAGGGCCGTTTTGAGCTCATTCATCTCCAGTTTTGCCGACGCATTTGAGTGCCGTGATGACCGATAGAGCATCGGTGAATATCACGACCTTGTTGCGTGTAGTGTTTCTTCTCTCCAAGATCATTTCGGCCGCCTCTTTGATTGCCTCTGCCTCAGCTCGGTAGTTATTCGAGTATTTGCCAGTTGCAATCGCTTTCCTGACCGTTACTTTCTTTGAGATTTTAAGCACTATTCCTCCTCCGCCATTGCTTATTGCGTTATTTGCCGATCCGTCCGTGTAGACGTGCGTCCATTCATTTTCAGGGTACTCTGATTCTATGTGCTCCTCCGCTGCAGTTTTTCTGTCGAGGTTTGTTTGATCCCTTTTGCTCATTATGATTGGGATTGATTCCTTAGTTCTGGCATTTTGTTTTTCCATGGCGGGCACTTGTCGATTGCCGGGATTGGTTTGGCTGTGCATTTGGACAGGACTGGATGGTCTGTGGTCAGTGCGTTAGAGATTCTAACGAAGTTAGATCTTTGTATTCTCCACTTTCCGGATTCATACATTCTTTCATGCATTGGATGCGATTTGAGCCGTTTGAGTTTTTCCGCAAGTACTACTACTTTCTTGTCCCTTCGGTCAGTCATTGGTTGGATGCATGTGATGGTCTCCATCGCCTTGATGGGCGTGGACTTTATGGCTCCAGTGATAATGCGTAGGGCCCGGTTTTGACTGCTGCTCACTTTTGCGAATTGCTTGTTCGATGCATTGCTCCACGCTGCCATACCGTACTCTAGGATCGGTCGCACTCTACAAGAGTAAAGTGTCTTGAGAATTCTGGTGTTTGCTCCCCATGTGGAACCTGCGAGTTTAAGCATCATTGTTAGCCTATGTCTCGCTTTTGCCGTAGCATTCTCGATCTGGGTGCACCAAGTCAGCTTTCTGTTGAGTGTGACTCCTAGGTACGTTGGGGTTTTATTTTCTGGAAGGTTCTGCCCATTGACTTTAAGCGTTATCTTGTAATCCTTGTTATTCTGGGAGAACACAGTGTAAGTGGTCTTTGAAGGATTTATTTTCATATTCCACTTTGCTGACCACACTTCAAGGTTATTTAACGTAGCTTGCAGACGATTTTCTGCTGTGGGCATTGACTCTTCTCTCGCCCATATTGCCAAGTCGTCGGCATACATGGCAGAGTGAACTCGTTCTGGGAGGCATGTTGCAATGTCATTGACGAAGACTAGAAAGAGAGTCGGTGAGACACTCCTCCTTGGGGACTCCTTGCTCCAGTGTGGCCTTCATACTTTTGTACCCCTGAACCTGAACTCTTGCTGTTCTGTTCTCTAGGTATCTATCGAGCCAATTGTACATTCTTCCCTTTACGCCGAGGGTGAGCAGTTTTAGCCTTAATCCTTCTTTCCAGACTGTGTCAAATGCCTTCTCCATATCTACCAAGACCGCCAGTGTCTGTTTCTTTTCTTGGAAACCGTCCTCGATTTCCTGGACAATGTAGGTTACTTGAGCCTCTGTGGATTTGTATCTCCGAAAACCGCCTTGTTGTGCCATAAGCAGCCCTTTGCTTTCCAAGTGCCAGGATAAGCGTTTGTTCACCATGCGCTCCATAAGATTGCCCGTGCAGCTTAGGAGGCTTATTGGTCTGTAACTCGCTGGGTCGAGTTTATTTTGCCTGGTTTTAGGATGGGTACCATGATTGCTTCTTTCCATTCTTGCAGTAATATGCCTGTTCTCCACGGCATGTTGAGAACGGACAGTAGAGCGACCTTTGCTCTGTTTCCCAAGTTTTAAGCATCTCATTGGTGATCCCATCTTTTCCGGGCGACTTTCTGGGTTTCAGGTCCTTAAAGCCTTTTCCCAGCTCGTTACTGGTGAATGTGTCCGTTAGGTGACTATCTGCTTTTCTTGCTCGCCTTGGAGGCCGAGCTTTCTCTTGGTGGCATCAACTTTTTCCTTTGCTATGCTTACTCTGCTGACTTCGGCATATTGTTGCATCAGGATGTTTGCTGCTTCCCTACCCGAAGCCATCTTCTTGTCTTGTTCGAGGACTATAGGTGGTCTGCTGGTGTTTTCATCGCTCAGCGCTTTGGCCAGCTTCCACAGTTTATGGCCGTCCCTATCGAGGTTCAGGGATTCGGTTGTTTTGACCCAACTCTGTCTCGCCGCTCGTTTGACCTCTCTTCTGTATTTTGCTGCTGCCGCCTTGTAGACAGTATTTGTCTCCACTGACTGTGCCTGCTCTGCCTCACTCCTTGTCTTCTCAAGGTCTTTTCAAGCTTCTGAACCTCTGCTGTACAGTATGGCTTGTAATCCTTTCGTGCGCCTCTGGGGATGGTTTCCCGTGCCGCTTTCAGGATTGCTTCTGACAGTTCCCTTGCCACGATTCGCACGTTTTTCTTTTCATGCATGTTGATTCGTTCAACATTTGCATTCGTCAGTGCTCCATACTGTTTCCAATTGGCTCTCTTATAGTTCCACCGTGGCAACCACATTTTGGGCTCAGGGACGAAATTGAGGTCTACTTGCAATTTTACTGGTCTATGGTCACCCATCCCCCAGTTGGTGGGTAACCGTACGGACTACTTTGGTGGATATATCGCTTGTTGCAAAGGCCAAGTCAGGGGTACTCGTTGTGTGCCACGTTCTCGAGTAGAAAGTTGGTGAATCGTCTGGAGCGTTGATGAGGAACAGATTGTTCTCGATCTCCCAGTCTTCCACCTCTACTCCTCTACTGTTTGTTTCGGAGTACCCCCATCTCTCCGAGCGGCTGTTGAAATCACAGACCACAATACATGAGTTCTCACTGATATTCATTGTTTCGAGTGACAGCGGCGTGTAACTTGGACAGTAAAGATTGTACAGAATGATCTGTGTGTCTTTGCACGTAATTTGAACACCTATGATCTCAACTGCTCGGGTTTCCCTTTTGTTCCTTCCATCTGCTTGTTTGGAATGCCATTTCTAACTAGGGTGAGGACTCCACCCTTGTGCCCTTCTCGGTCTGTTCTGAAGGTCTGGTAACCTTTGATCTCGAACTTATGTCTGAGATTTAGGTGCGTTTCTTGTATGCACGCAACGTCTATATCGTCTTCTGCAAGTCTTATTGCAAGTGCTTGCTTCTTGTGGTGGATACCTTCCGCATTCCATTGGGTGATATTTAATTTCTTATGGTCAATACTCGACCGTATCGAACCAGTAACTTTAACCCGGTTACCTCGTTCGCTGCTGTGCCGATTTGGAGGGCGGGGACCGTCGGTAGCATAAAGCGGGCCCTTCGAGGCATGGGGCCCGGCACTCGTCCTGCCCAGCGGGACTTCTCAGGCGTAGCACCATATCGATTTTCATTATTAATAAACATATTCATGATAAAATTTAGTCCATGCAGCGTCAGCATGGGTAGCTACTTTACACTTTCAGTGCCGTTTTGAGCTCTGGTGCTTATCTTTCGGACGTGTATCCGTTTTCAACCAGCGTTTGTACGGTTCGCTCTCCGTTAGCCTTCGACTGTCCCCAGCCAAAACTCACAAGGCAGTGAGTTGCCATTTTCTTTCAGGGCTGCTACCCTTAGATGACCTGCCCTCCCGGGCTTATGAGCGCCATCTTCCCAACGAACCGGTCGTTTTACTGAACACATTGGTTCGTCACTCGTTCAGGTTTGTTTACGGTTTGTTTACGGTTTGCTCCGCTAGCCTTTGGTTGTACCCAACCATGACACCACAAGGCAGCGGCAGTTCCTGCGAGAGAACAGAGCTATGTTTCATGGGACGCTTTCGTAAGACGTTTTGTTTGCGGTCTTTGGTCAGGAAATGTGTGTGTATTTTCAGGGACTTCCAGTCCTCTGCATTGCAGTGAGCACTATTTTGTGGGGGGCTCACGTACTCTACTGTTTCGTACTTTTGGAGCTCAAGCGTATTTTTGCGTCTTTGGCCAGGGAAATGTTTTATTTTCAGGGATTTCCAGTCTCTACGTTGCAGTGACCACGATTTTGTTTGCGAGGCGTTCTTACTCTGCTATCTCACAGTTCTTTCTATGGACATACGCTTTGCGGACTTCGACCAGGAAATGTGTATTTTTTTCAGGGATTTCCTGTAATATTGTTATTCTAAACATCAAAATATTGTGTAATATTGTTATTCTAAACATCAAAATACTGTATATATTGTTATTCTAAACATCAAAATACTGTGTAATATTGTTATTCTAAACATCAAAATATTGTGTGATATTGTTATTCTAAACATCAAAATATTGTGTAATATTGTTATTCTAAACAACACAATACTGTGTAATATTTATTCTAAACATCAGAATACATATCACTACCATGGCAACCTACGAATATTTTATAATCATGACTTGAATCTTCGTGTCTCTTTAAATGGAACATATTACTGACCACAATGAAGTGTGTCCTTCAATTCTCTTTATCAGAGATGCCGAATTGGTTCATTTACCAAAAATAGTACAACAACTAAGAATTGACTTCATTGCACCTTGTTTCATCATATGGCTCCAACGTTGTCGGCAGAGATGCCATGTCATATGCCAGAACAAAACACAAACGCCTAGCGTGGCAACAATTCTATGGATATCATAAAAATATTTCACTAGTGTCTCGGTCCGTATTCGAACTCACAACCTATAAGACGACAGACAAATAATGTATCCTCTTCACCATTGAGATCTACAATTCAATTTTCATTTTTTAAGCTTCAATTACGTTGTTCCGTTACTCTTCTTCTTCTTATTTGCATTCAATTATTTACCACCAATTTTAGTCACTCTTTGGGACATGTTTGATGATCTTTGCCAAGAACGTGTATACATTGGTTTGGTAGGTCCCTAGTTCCGTTACTGAATTACATGTAGTTCATGAACTGTTTGTATATGATTTTTGTTCGACTTTTTAAAATGTAAGTTAGAGTAATTATTTGATAAGAACTGTATAAACGTGATCGTCCCTTCTACTGTTATGATCATCTTCTTAGCAATTGACCTTTTTGATCGTTGATAACCATGGGCTGCTGAAGTTTTCATGTACCAGTTTTTCGTTATCTTATATAATGTATCTCTCTCTCAGTGATCAGCCCAGACCAATGTACCAGACCTCCCCATAAATTATATTCATGTGGGCATATAATGCATGCAGCCTTAGCACTGGTGTGTTTGACCACATCTTCAGCACCATTTGGAGCTCTGGTGCTTATCCTTCGGCGATGTGTCCGGTTTCAGCCAGCGTTTACTCGGTTCGCTCTCCGTTCTGTAGCCATCTAGTATTTTTACGGTGTGGGGTATCTAGCCCTTCGACCAACCTCCACAGTCGCCTCTTACGACATGCACGACGGTAACAGTGGTTATATTCTTTACACTCAATTTCGGCCCGGTAACCACTCGGGTGATACAATGTATCTAAATATCCGTTATCTGCTGCCTCTTTAGCTTCCTCTTAAAGTTTCTACAGATGTACAAAAAAAACAGATTGTTGGAAAAAGACACACCTAATGGACATGCGTCAGCTCATTAATCGATCTTCTCTTCTTTTGTCGCCACACTGCTACTGGTTGTTGCCCAGTGTCGTTATTTCTGGTTTTGTCTTGCGCTTTTCTGGTGGCTGGGTGATTGTTATTTTGTTCTTCACGATTCTGATATGCCATCACATCTTGTTCGTTCTTCCCTTGCCTTTTTTCCCAGATGTTTTGTTGTGAAGACGATGTATACTGTGAGGTATGGATATTATCTTATTAAGTGTCCAAACCACTTCATTTTATGTTTCTCAATGTAATTCAAGTAAGTTTCTGTGCAACTTTCTTTTTATGATGATGTTGGTGACTGTATTTTCTGGTGTTGTTGGTAACGTTTCGAGGAAACGCATTTCACATGTAGTTATTTTTTTACTCTGGTTTTCTCATTGTCCTTTTTGGCTCTGGTAACACAAAGTAGGTATACAAATGATGTTGATCATCTGTTGCTTAGCTGCCTGTGAAATGTTTGGGGGCTTTAACAAAGGGGCTAGCTGGTAGGTTCCATCATTTGCTTTTTGCACTATAGCCTCTATCTCTCTATCTAGTCTTCCGTTTTCTGTGAATATGATTCATAAGTATTTGAATTTGTTCATATGGTGTATTTTAGTACCATTGACATGGATGTCTAGTTTATTATATTTTCTTCCCATATTCTTTATTAATGTTTTAGTGTTGTTGATTTTCATGTCATGATTTATACAATTTTGTTCAAGGTGCCAATATGGTGTTGTAGATCTATGAACCGTTTAACTATATATTTATATATATATACATATATATATATAGGGACTTGTAGAAGTTATATCTTTGGATGGTAAGTTGATTGCGTGGAACGCAAGTTAAATCTTTGACAACTGTGTTCAGTAGACCTTTATATGGTCAGTAAAAATATACAAATAAACGTATACAAACATATATTGTATATACGTTTTAGTTTCAGTGATAAGTACATCTATTACTTGAACCGAGCATTACTAAAGCAAAAACAATTCCTCTAATTTAAATTTCCATATTAATCAAAGTATGTCATTTTTGCATACATAAAATCCATAATGTACCACCAGCTGGTAGGTCTCGCAGTGTAAATGTACTATTAAATAACGAGAATCCCCAAGTACTAGAATGTTGCTAAATAGTATTGTACGTTACAGAGTACAATCGTGGATTCCGTGGAATACAAGTACGGTTATATGATCTTGACGGCCGCCTTGACTACGTGGCCATTAATAATAAAACAACAAGAGCTGATTTTCAACACCTATTTCGACATTGACGCCAATAAGTTATGTGATCATCAAGGTCCAAAGTCGTATTTGATCGACAATTGGCAATTGTGATCAAAAATATATGGTGTGATAAATTTGTTGATTTGTTTAAAATAAAGAACACCCTCCGCTATATTAATACGTGTGGTTGCAAGAAGAATGGTGATAATTTATCACACAAAAATAGACAAATTTGAAATGTTCTTCAGAAGACAGACCAAACAAATAGTCTTTAAAATGAATCAGTATAAATCAATCACTGCGTTCAGTAGTTTGTCATTGCTTTCTGAACGGTGAGGTCTATTTTTAGGTTCGTAGAAATCCCCGACACAAAGTGCTGATGAATTGGTCAGTTACTCACTTTAAACTGACCCAGCCAAACACTTGCCCTTTAAAGTGGGTGAGAACTTGGGGTGTACAATCATTTAAACTGGCCCACCTATCATTTTCTTCAACATGGGGTGATGAACTGGTCATGTACAATCATAATCTGACCCAGCCTATCACTTTCCCTTAACAGTGGAGATGATGAACTTGGAGGTCAATCACTTAATCGACCCAGCCATATCCCCTTCAAACCCTGGGGAAAGAAACTTGGCGGGACAATCACTTAATCTGACCCAGCCTTTTCCTTGTTCAAACGTGGAGATGATGAACTGGTTATGTACAATCACTTAATCTGACCCAGCCATATCACTTGCCAAACTGGAGATGGGATGAACTTGGGTTTGTGAAAATCACTTAATTGACCCAGCCATATTCCCGCTTCAACACGGGAATGATGAACTTGGGAGTTACAATCACTTAATTAACCCTATACCCCTTCAGTGGGGGAAAATGAACGATGGTTTAAAACATTTAAACTGACCCAGCCATATCTTCGCTTAACACGGGAGAATGAACTTGGTCAGTGCAATCCTTTAAACTGACCCAGCCATATCACTTGCCCTTTAACACGTGGGGATGATGAACTTTGGTGTAATCATAATCTGACCCAGCCATATCACTGTTCAAACCTGGGAATGAGAATTAGTGTACAATCACTAATCTGACCCAGCCATACACTTGCCTTCAACACGGGAGGATGAATCATGTCAACATTTAAACTGACCAGCCAATCACTTGCCTTCAACACGTGGGGAAAGATGAAATTGGTAGTGTACAATCACTAATCTGGCCCATCCATTCACTTGACTTCAACACGGGGAATGAACGGGAGTGAAATCACTTTAAACTGACCCAGCCAAACACTTGACTTTAACACGGGGGAGATGGGAATTGGTAGTGTAAATCATAATCTGACCCAGCCATATACTTGCCCTTTAACACGTGGAGATGATGAACTTGTTAGGGAAATCCTTTAAACTACCCAGCCAATCATTTCTTCAACACGTGGAGATGATGAACTTGGGTGTAAATCATAATCTGACCCGTTCACTTGCCTTAACACGTGGAGATGATGAACTTGGCGTTACAATCACTTTAAACTGACCCAGCCTATCCTTGCCCCTTTAAACGTGGGGAAGATGAACTGGGCAGTAAATCATTTAAACGACCAGCCATACACTTGGGCTTCAAACGTGGGAGAAGGGAATTTGGGGTTTTTTACTCTTAATCGTCCCGCCATCCGCCCCCGTGGAGTGATGGGAATGGTCAGTCAATCACTTAATCTGCCGCGTACATGCCTTCAACACGGGAGTGATGAACGGTGGTACTCCTTAAACTGACCACCTATACTCCCTTTAACACGGGAATGAGAAAGGGCAGTGTACAATCATAAACTACCACCATATCACTTGCTACACGTGGGGAAAGATGAACTATACAATCACTAATCTGACCCACCATATCACTTGACTTCAAACGTGGAGATGATGAACTTGGGTGTGTACAATCACAATCACCCAGCCATATCACGGCTTCAACACGTGGAGATGATGAAATTTTGGGAGTGTACAATCACTTAATCTGACCCAGCATACACTTGCCCTTTAACACGTGGAGATGAGAACGGGAGTGTACAAACACTTAATCTGCCCAGCCTATACTTGCCTTCAACACGTGGAGATGATGAACTTGGTCAGTGTACAATCACTTAATCTGACCCCCGCCATTCACTTGCCCTTCAAACGTGGAGATGATGAACTTGCAGTGTACATCACTAATCTGACCCAGCCATATCTTGGGCTTCAACGTGGAGTGATGAACTTGGTGTGTACAATCACTTAATCTGACCCAGCCATATCACTTGCTCAAAAGGGGGGATAACCTTTTGGGAAAATCACTAACGACCCACTTATTCTTTCTTCAACACGTGGAGATGATAACTTGGTCAGGGAAAACACTTAAATTACCCGCTATCACTTGCCTTTAAAAGTGGGGTGATGAACTTGTAGGACAATACTTAATCTGGGCCCACCAATACGCTCAAATGGGGGATGAGAACTGGTGGTACAATCACTTAATCTGACCCAGCCAAACACTTGATTTTAAAATTGGGGATGATGAACTGGGGTACAATCACACCCCAGCCAATCACTTGTTAAAGGAGATGATGAACTTGGCGACAATCACAATCTGACCCAGCCAAAACTTTTTTCAACAGGGGGATGATGAATTTTTCAAAAAATCACAATTACCCAGCCATTTACTGACTTCAAACGTGGGGATGATGAACTTTATAAATCACACGACCCAGCCCTACACTTGCTTTAAACGGGGGAGATGAATTGGCGACAATCACTTAATCTGACCCCGCCATAACTTCCCAAACGTGGAGTATGAACTTTGGCGGTACAATCACTTTTCTGACCCCGCCATAATTGCTTTAAACGGATGAGAACTTGGGGTTACACTTTAATCGACCAGCCAAACTTGTTTTAACACGGGAATATGAACTGGGCGGTACTCACAATTGACCCAGCCAATCACTTGCTTCAAACTGGGGGATGATGAACTTGGCAAAATCACTTAACTGACCCCGCCATACACTTTCCTTTAACACGTGGGGGATGATGAACTTTGGGCATGTACAATCACTTTAAACTGACCAGCCATTCACTTGCCCTTTAAAGGGGGATGATGAATTTTTAGGAAATCACTTAACGACCACCATAAACGGGGTTCAACAGGGGGAAAGATGAATTTTTCAGTGTAAAAACCATCGACCCAGCCATATACTTGTTCAAAAGGGAGGATGAACTTGGCGTACAATCACTTAATCTGACCCCGCCATATCACCGCCTTTAACAGTGGGGGATGAACTTTGGGGGAAAAACACAACGACCCAGCCATATCATTGTTCAACACGGGGGATGAGAACGGCGGGAAATCACAACGACCCAGCCATATCACTTTCCTTCAACACGGGGTGATGAACTTTTTCAGGGACAATCACTAACGACCCAGCCTTCACTTGCCCTTTAACACGTGGAGAATGAACTTGGCCGGGAAATCACTTTAAACTGACCCCACCAATCACGTTCAAACGGGGGATGAGAACTTTTAGTCAACACTTTAAACTGACCCAGCCATATCACTTGCCTACAACACGTGGAGATGATGAACTTGGTCAGTGTACAATCACTTAATCTGACCCAGCCATATCACTTGCCTTCAACACGTGGAGATGATGAACTTGGTCAGTGTACAATCACTTAATCTGACCCAGCCATATCACTTGCCTTCAACACGTGAGATGATGAACTTGTTCAGTGTACAATCACTTAATCTGACCCAGCCATATCACTTGCCTTCAACACGTGGAGATGATGAACTTGGTCAGTGTACAATCACTAAATCTGACCCAGCCATATCACTTGACTTCAATACGTGGAGATGATGAACTTGGTTAGTGTACAATCACTTAATCTGACCCAGCCATATCACTTGACTTTAAAGCAATTTCCCTCAGTTACGTCCGTGATATTAGATATATATATATATACACACACACACATATATATATATATATATATATATATATATATATAGCTTTCTAATCTGCTTGTATCTTCTCATATTAACATAATTTCAATAGAATAAAATAGATGTAAGATTATTATCAAGCAGGACACATATATGTATATATATATTACTTTCTTTTCACAGCTTCAGGAACTGCAGTCGAATGGATTTTTCCTCTTCCATTGCTAGCATTTTTGCTTATGTTATTCTTGTGTGTACCTAGAGATAGAGAGAAGGAGGAAGTTGCTGCTATCGAGGGCACGACATGATACATAGTACACAAACAACAATAGAGTACATGCACGAAATTGTCTACATTGATGAATGATGACATCCCAGCTTTTTATATTAATTAGTTTTGCCTTTAAAGTGTGGACGTCTGCAGCTTGTTTGAATGTATAGATTAATGTTACGTTAACATGAAGTATTTGGCTATATTACCAATATAGTTACATAGCAATTTCTTTACTACACGCAGACTAGCAATACTGTTTATACAATTTATATATGAGTATATATATCACATATGATGTGTGTGTGTGTGTGTGTAGTAGCGCGTGTGTGTGTATGAATATCGTAATAACAAACATAGCTAACACTACTGCACAAGAAATTATATATTATTTTTCACACCATTCACAAATAGAAACTTTCTATTTTTCTTTTAACAATCAATATTGTGTCTTCATTGTCATTTTCTAAGTTCAGACAATTTTTCACTTCTCATTTATTTTGAAACAGAGAATGTAAAGGAATGTCAAGGAGAAATGTCTTCAGATGGTTATACATTGACCGTCCAGTTTGCAGAATGAATACACGTGACTAGAATCGGATCTTTTTTTCAGAAACAATGTTTATTTTTTTCGCCCGAGTGCTGCGGGGCCTAAGGAAGCAACTAATTGCAACACTGCGCCCTTACAAGGCATGTCGTAAGAGACGACTAAGGTAGGGATCTGCCGAGGCTGCCGGGGCCCGCAAGGGAAGCAAATAATTGCAACACTGCGCCCTACAAGGCATGTCGTAAGAGACGACTAAGGTAGGGATCTGCCCGAGTGCTGCCAGGGCCCGCAAGGGAAGCAAATAATTGCAACACTGCGCCCTACAAGGCATGTCGTAAGAGACGACTAAGGTAGGGATCCGCCCGAGTGCTGCCGGGGCCCACATGGGGAGGAAAGAATATGCAGCAATGTCTACCTGCCAGGCATGTCGTAAGATGCGACTAAGGAGGGTTGGTCGTGGGGCTGGCTACCTCACCCTGTAGAAAAAATAAGCCAAAAAACTTCAACAAACATGGATAGTACAACAATATGGAATAACTCAACTCAACCATCCAAACCAGGGGAAGGTCCCCAACAGGGGGCAAATGACGTATCATCGGGACAGCCACAAGGATCTGGGGATGCCGACTAGCCTTCTTTCCTGTCGGAAAATAGCCAGAATTGGTTGCTGGAACGTGAGAACGTTGCTGTAGCAGGAAAAACGGCCCAGCTCGCGACAGAGATGAAAAACTACAAGATAGACATTCTGGGAGTCTCGGAGACAAGATGGAAAGGAATAGACAAAATTAAACTACACACAGGCGAAATAATGCTGTCCTCATGGCAAAAAGAAGAAGAGAGCACACACCATAGTAAAGGAGTTGCCCTCATGCTGTCCAGAGAAGCACAAAAGCATTAATAGAATGGGAAACAATCGGGCCCAGAATAATAACAGCAACATTTAGAGCTAACAAAAAGAAAATGAACTTCAAGGTCATCCAATGCTACGCGCCGACTAACGATCGGGAACAAGTAGCTAAAGAGAGGTTTTATACCAAAGTACACAGTATTATGGACAGGAAGAGAAAAAAGGATATTATAATTTTGATGGGGGACTTAAATGCAAAGATAGGAGACGACAATAGCAGTTTCGAAGAGACCATGAGAAATCATGTGCTGGGTAGAATGAATGAGAATGGGGAAATGTTCGCAAATTGTTGTGCCTCAAACCAGTTAATCATAGGCGGCAGCATATTTCAGCATAAGAGAGTACACAAGGCCACATAACAGCTAACCAGATAGACCACATATGTATTGATAAGAAATTTAGAACATCATTACAAGACGTTAAAATGTGCAGAGGTGCAGATGTGGCATCGGATCACCACCTCCTGTTAAGTAAATCAGCTGAAACTTAAAAGATATTCAACAAACCCAAATTATAGAAAGCAGTTCAAAGTAGAAGAGCTTAGGAACCAGGAAGTAAGAGACAGATTTGCAGTCGCAGTATCAAACAACTACCAAGCATTGGAACAGCTGGTAGACGATATGAATATTGAGGAACATTGGCAACAGATAAAAATATATGGAAGGATACATGCTCAGAGGTTTTGGGAGAAAAGGAGCGGAAAAAAAAAGATTGATAACAACAGATCCCTTAGTCTGATCAAAGAAAGAAAAAGCAGGAAGCGGATCTAAACAGATGCAAAACTAGAGGTGCTAAAGCTAAGCCCACAAGGTATATGGGAAGCCAACAAAAGGTTAAACAAAACATAAGAAGGATAAAATAAAATATATGGAGGAGTTGGATGGAGAAGCAGAAGAAGCAGCAGAAAAGGAAATATGAGGGACCTGTATAACATCACAAGGAAGTTAACAGGAAAATACAAACAATCAAGTGGCCTTATAAAAGACAAGAGAGGCAAAGTAATTAGTAACACTAAAGAACAAATGGAGAGATGGAAAGAACATTTTGAAGAACTGCTTAATATGCAAAACGCAGGTCCCACGGAAATAGAGCCAGCTGAAGAGGAGCTACAAATTAATGAAAGACCAAGTAAAGAAGAAATAATGAAGGCCATAGAAAATTTAAAGGATAGGAAAGCAGCAGGGCCAGACAACATTCCAGCAGAGGCCATTAAGGCAGATAAAGATACCTCAACAGAGCTACTATACAAATTACTAGGAAGATATGGGAGAGAGAAGAGATACCAGTAGAGTGGAAAGAAGGTCACTTGGTAAAACTGCCAAAGAAGGGAGACATGCAAGAATGTACAAACTATAGAGGGATAATACTACTATCAGTGCCAGGCAAAGTATTAAACAGGATTATACTAGATAGACTTAAAGAGGCCATAGATAAACAACTGAGAGAAGAACAAGCAGAGTTCCGTGGGAATAGATCCTGCACAGACCAGATAGCTACACTGCGCATTATAGTGGAGCAAAGCTTGGAGTGGAACTCGCCACTATACATATTTTTTGTGGATTATGAAAAGGCGTTTGATAGTCTGGATAGGGAATCATTGTGGAAACTATTAATACACTATGGAGTTCCACCAAAGATTGCAAACCTAATAAAGAAAACGTATGAAGGAATGACATGCAGAGTCATACACGAGGGCCAACTGACGGAATCCTTTGAGATAAGAACAGGGGTGAGGCAGGGATGCTTGTTATCACCATTCCTGTTCTTGCTGGCCATAGATTGTATCATGAAATCAACAACGGATAACAGAGGGGGAATACAATGGACACTGGTGAAACAACTGGAGGACCTGAATTTTGCAGACGATCTGGCTTTGCTGTCTCACAACCACGCACAGATTAAAGACAAAATGAATACCCTAAATAATAAGTCTCAGCAGCTAGGTTTGAAATTACACAGGGGAAGACCAAGGTCATGAGAATAAATGCTGCAAATGTAAACCAGATTATGCTGGAGGAAACAACACTGCAGGATGTAGAATCATACACATACCTTGGAAGCAACATAGGCACAGAAGGAGGAACAAACAAAGATGTTAAGATAAGAATACAAAAAGCAAGAGGAAACTTTATTGCATTGAGTAAGATATGGAAGGCAAGGAGATCAAAACAAACACAAAATTGAGAATTTTCCAGTCAAATGTGAAGTCAGTGCTGTTATATGGCTCGGAAACATGGAAGACCACAAAGGAAACTATCAGAAAACTGCAGACCTTCGTAAATGGATGCTTACGTAGGATAGAGGGATTGAGATGGTATGATAAGATTACAAACGAGGAACTCAGGGAGAACGAAGCAGATACCAGTGGAGAGAGCTCAGGAAGAGACGCTGGCGATGGATAGGACATACATTGAGAAGACCGACCGGAAGCATGCAAGACAGGCATTGTTTTGGAACCCACAGGGAAAGAGGAGTAGGAGAAGGTCTAGGCAGACCTGGAGAAGAGAGCTGGAGGCGGATATCAAGAGGATAGGCAAAACATGGAAAGAATTGGAAGGGATGGCAAGAGAGAGGAAGAGATGGAAGAAGTTTGTTGAAGACCTGTGCTCAGATGGGAGTTGAAAGGTGATGAAGAAGATGAAGCAGAATCGGATCTTTTTTTCAGAAACAATGTTTATCTTTGGAAACCACCCAGTAACTATGAACTATAGGAAACGTTTGTTAACAGTTTGTCCGTCTGGCATATGAGCTCAAATAAAAAAAAAGAGAAAATGAAATTACGAGGACAAAAAGTACCGAACTCAAAAATAACAATCTTACCCTACAAAACGACTGAACAGAGTTTTCAAGAAAGGCCAATAATATTTACCCACAAATGTGACCTCCTCTGTAGGGACATCCAAACTCATAACAACAATTTACTAAGATAAATCATTAACACATAACTACACATATTATCTAAAACTAAGTATTTAAATAAATAATAGCATCTTCTAACATTTCTTCATACTAAGTCAAAGTTATAATCAGTTATCAGATATATGAGGACTTTCATAATAACACTCCGAACATGTCCATAGGTGCTCCGATCAACGCCTCAGCATATCCAGCAGCGTCCAGCGGCCAAACACGCCAGTTCGATGTTGATTAATCAATTCCTTGCATATTTAGTTTAGGCGTTCTTTTCGGGCTCACCAATATTGAGAACCATCTCTCTCAATCTGGTCAGCGAGTGGGATTCACAGCCCTGAAACGCATCTGTTCGGAAAAAAAAACTATCTCAATGCGTGAAGAATGTCATTTCGAACCCAACCTCAATTGCTAAACTACGTGTGGTTGTTGCGTAGGCCCCACTGGAGTCTCTTATTTTTCTTCCTGAGAGTGCTGGAAAAGCCCACGCACAGAGTTGTTGGCGAATGACTGAACCATCGATGTAGCAACCACATCTGTATCATTGATGTTGTCATTCAAGAGGCCTCAACCTCCGCGTTAAACAGGGATGGATTATTTTGTTCGCCTTTTTTCTTAATAGATGTACTAACTGTGAAATCATTCTGAAATTAAGATGGCACAGCAATCCATTCCTCTCCTTGTTCATTTCCGGATGAATCACATATTTTCTTAAGAGTATCTTCCATATGACTAGGCCATGATCTGTCTCTCTTGGGTCTACACCCTTTCTCTTTAATATGTTCTTCATGGAGAAGATGTGCATTGTTTGCGTTGATTTTTAGATGTGATCGAACTTCAAGTTTCAATTCTGTTATCAATAGTGGGGAGGACAAAAAGGAATGTCCTTGACACTACTGGACTATCTTTGGTGCATCCCAGAATGATTCACATAGCCTCATTCTGAATTCTTTCCAGTCTCACTGTTTGCGTAGGACTAATTGTTGGAGAGCGCATGCATATTCTATACATGACAGAACAATGCCTTAGTACAGGACCACAAGAAAACGTTTTTCAAAGTTAGCAGCCACCAAGATTCTCAGTGAGGATAGCACATTGCAAGCCTTGGCATTAACTTGGTCGATATGGTCAATAAAGCATAGACTGTGATCACATTTTACAACCAAATAACTCATAGATGCTGTTCGAGTGAGTGTATGCCCATCTATCGTGGCATGTGGTGTTTCAGAATTTAGAATGTGATTATTTATGAGAGCCATGATAGCACAGCTTTGGTATGGTTTAACTTGATTTATTTAGAGTACCCAATATATTCTCAATTATAGGGAGTGGATACGGAATGTTCTTAGTGATTTTGTTTAATGCCCTATAGTCAGAACCGTGTGTTCCATCTCTCTTAGTGACGATAACCACAGATGAGGCCTACTCTGACCTTACTCTATTGATTATCCCGACCTTCAACTTGTCTTCTAGGGCTCTTTTCAGTACTTCTCTGCTTTTCAAAGGGCTTCGATATTGTCTCAAATAGACCGGTGATTCCGTGCCAGTGTCTATCTTCATGGTTACCGTTGAGGTGAACTTGAGGAAACACTGGACTGAAACTGCGCATATATATTTCAGAGGGTAGTTTCATTCGGCAGTAGCAACGCAACTGAAATGTTGCAATCGTTAACATCACCGACCCCAGTTTTTTTCCGGGATGTGAGTTGCTTGTGCAGAAAGTACCTTGCCCGATTGTCCCAGGAGTTCAGTTTCGTTAGGCTCCAGAACGCAACGTTAAGATTTGCGCTCGGCCAACTTTACCCAAAATTGTATCTGCGCTTGGCCTCTGATACTAGTTTATTGCAATCTTCTCTTGCGTCGTCATGGCATGTTGCCTCTTTTTCAACAATTCTTGAAGAGCTGGCAGATGTGTGCGTCCATTGTTTCAAGGGGGACGTGCTTCCGAACGACTCCTACCTTGTTAGTTTTACGATTCGTATTTAAGGATTTAGCATTTCTCATCGGCCGGGAGAGACCTGCAGAAATAATCACTATGGGATTCTGCTCGTCTGTGTTCGTCGAGGAAATCCCGTAAAACGCAACTGCGTCTGCACTACTACTTATACTAGAGTAGCTCTCCATCGATCCTTACCCCTTAGCCAGAGAGGATTATCTGTCTGTTTCTAGGGTCACCACGTGGAGGTGGGGTAGGTTCTTGCTTAGTGTCAACTCACTAAACCTGGTGCGACGTTGCCTCTCTGACTCTCGTTTGACCTAATGTTTTAGTCTAATTATTATTATGTAAATGTATTTGATATATTTTTAAAGACCTACTGTTGGATCGTCGAGTGATGTTTTTTCTTTCTTTTTAATCATTAATTTGTCTTTGCGTATGTAATACTATATATATATATATAAATAAAGTATAACGTCGGTTAACAGTCACTCGTTTAACCTTCAGTTTCTGTTATCGATCTTTGTTAAACAAAATGCGTATCAACAAACAAACATGTTTAACATTATCCACTGATTACTTTTACACCTTATTGAATAAAGCTAGGAGTGACTTTCCTGTGTGATGGCGGAAGTGACTAATTGTCGATGGCGGAGGTGTTGCCTGGATCTGGGACGCCACAAACCCATTACTAGCCAGTCTATATTGGTTTACATACTGGTCTCAGTAGTGTAAAGTTACAGAAACTGAGGAGGCAGAAAAAGAAACAATCCAGAGATTTGCAGATCTAATTATGTATTTAGCAATAATTGCTTTTCCTGGTACAGGATTTAGGGAGCGAAACACTGTCAGACAATTAATTTGTATTTGTCAATAGAAGAATTAGAGAGCATAAGGTAAGAACATTTATGGTGACGATACTTTGAGAGGCTAAGCGAATCGATATAATTTGCTATTGAAAAGGAGAGTTTGAACAGTGATTCCAATTGAGCTTAGATCAATCTCCACCCACCTACCACCACCCCAGACTAATAGATCCCATTGAAGTCGACCATTGTCTCGTTAGGAACTGGAGTAGATCACAACCAACGCTATCTGGGTTGTGCGTCTGCAAACTGTGCCTCCCCGTTTTGAAAATAACCGGACGGGCGAGCCAGTCAGCGAACGCGGTTCCCAGTGTCGATAAACCAATTGCGGCATATTTCTAACGGCTGCGCGTGCCTCCTCGCTTTTACGCGAACGAGGCTCCCAGCGAATAAGGGACAAGGTAGCCTCTGCTATTAAGACTCGCTCGCTCGCGGTCTTATTGGTGGTGTGTGTGTGTCCGTATATCGGAGTTTCTCGGTTGCGATGTGATGCAGTCAGTCTAAAATTTTAAACGCTCGACGGTGGTCTCGTTAAAGGCCCGGCTCTCGCAACGAGCTTGTGGGTCCGCAGGTAGTAACATGGTGTCGTTCTTTGCTTGGCGAGGCGCAAGTCTTGCCGGCAAATCTGTGGGAAGCGAGCGCTCGGTCGTTTCGCTTCAATTTCGCATTTTCGCCGGGGACGTCGGATCTGCTTTGACAGAGCGCTGTCTCCCTACCCAAGCATATCGGTCAGTCTCGTCCATGACAGCTATCTGGTTGATCCTGCTAGTAGTCATATGCTTGTCTCAAAGATAAAGCCATGCATGTCTAAGTTCACACTGTCTCACGGTGAAACCGCGAATGGCTCATTAATTCAGTCGAGGTTCAATAGATGACACGATCCAGGTCAAGGCTCATGTTTCACGGCGGAAAATGAGCCAGGGTTGCGAAGGGCGCGTAACCAAGACACCTGCCTCTAAACCACCACGCGGTGACCCTGAAACAGACTTAGGTTCCGCTCTGGTTAATGGGGGCGGGGATCGGGAGACCGTGAAAGCAAAGCAGGGCCAAAATCCTGAAGAATTCACACATCTTCTGGCCGTTTGTCATCCGAAATAGGCACGAAACAGCAGCGTGCAAGTTATCTGGTGATAGTGGCTTGAGACACAACGCAAAAGGAAATCCTGAAAATAACACATTTCCTGATCGAAGTCCGCAAAATATATGTCCATACTCAGAATGAACTGTGAGATAGCAGAGTACGAACGCCTCGCAAACAAAATCGTGGTCACTGCAATGCAGAAGACTGGAAGTCCCTGAAAATACACACATTTCCTGACCAAAGACCGCAAACAAAAGTCTTACGAAAGCGTCCCATGAAACATAGCTCTGTTCTCTCGAGGAACTGCCGCTGCCTTGTGGGTCGCTGGTTGGGTACAACCAAAGGCTAGCGGAGCAAACCGTAAACAAACCTGAACGAGTGACGAACCAATGTGTTCAGTAAAACGACCGGTTCGTTGGGAAGATGGCGCTCATAAGCCCGGGAGGGCAGGTCATCTAAGGTGCAGCCCTGAAAGAAAATGCAACTCACGCTCTTGTGAGTTTGGCTGGGACAGTCGAAGGCAGGAGGCGAACCGTACAAACGCTGGTTGAAAACGGATACACGTCCAAAGATAAGCACTAGAGCTCAAAACGGCACTGAAAGTGTAACGTAGCTACCCATGCTGACGCTGCATGGACTAAATTTTATCATGAATATGTTTATTAATAATGAAATTCGATATGGTGCTACGCCTGAGAAGTCCCGCCGGGCAGGACGAGTGCCGGGCCCTATGCCTCGAAGGGCCCGCTTTAGCACCGACGGTCCCGCCCTCCAACTCGGCACAGCAGCGAACGAGGTAACCGGGTTAAAGTTACTGGTTCGATACGGTCGAGTATTGACCATAAGAAATTAAATATCACCCAATGGAATGCGGAAGGTATCCATCACAAGAAGCAAGCACTCGCACAAGACTTGCAGAAGACGATAAGACGTTGCGTGCATACAAGAAACGCATCTAAATCCCAGACATAAGTTCGAGATTAAAGGTTACCAGACCTTCAGAACAGACCCAGAAGGGCTCACATTTCTCACCCTAGTTAGAAATGGCATTTCAACTAAGCAGATGGAAGGAACAAAGGGGAAAAGCTGGCGCAGTTGAGATCATAGGCGTTCAAATTACGTGCAAAGACACACAAATCCTTCTGTACAATCTTTACTGTCCAAGTTACACGCCGCTATCACTCGAAACAATGAATATCAGTGACACTTCATGTATTGTGGTCGGCGATTTCAACAGCCGCTCGGAGAGATGGGGGTACCCCGAAACAAACAGTAGAGGCGTAGAGGTGGAAGACTGGGAGATCGAGAACAATCTGTTCCTCTTCAACGCTCCAGACGATCCACCAACTTTCTACTCGAGAACGTGGCACACAACGAGTACCCCTGACTTGGCCTTTGCAACAAGCGACATATCCACCAAAGTAGTTCGTACGGTTACCCACCAACTAGGGGATGGTGACCATAGACCAGTCAAACTGCAAGTAGACCTCAATTTCGTACCTGGGCCCAAAATGTGGTTGCCACGGTGGAACTATAAGAGAGCCAATTGGAAACAGTATGGAGCACTGACTGATGCAAATGTTGAACGAATCAACATGCATGAAAAGAAAAAATGCGAATCGTGGCAAGGGAACTGTCAGAAGCAATCCTGAATGCGGCACGGGGAACCATCCCTAGAGACGCACGAAAGGATTACAAGCCATACTGGACAGCAGAGGTTCAGAAGCTTGAAAAGACCTTGAGAAGACAAGGAGTGAGGCAGAACAGGCACAGTCAGTGGAGACAAATACTGTTTACAAGGCGGTAGCAGCAAAATACAGAAGAGAGGTCAAACGAGCGGCGAGACAGAGTTGGGTCAAAACAACCGAATCCCTGAACCTCGATAGGGACGGCCATAAACTGTGGAAGCTGGCCAAAGTGCTGAGCGATGAAAACACCAGCAGACCACCTATAGTCCTCGAACAAGACAAGAAGATGGCTCGGGTAGGGAAAACAAACATCCTGATGCAACAATATGCCGAAGTCAGCAGAGTAAGCATAGCAAAGGAAAGAGTTGATGCCACCAAGAGAAAAGCTCGGCTCTCCCAAAGGGGGCCAAGAAAAGCAGATAGTCACCTAACGGACCCATTCACCAGTAATGTGCTGGGAAAAGGCTTTAAGGGACCTGAAACCCAGAAAGTCGCCCGGAAAAGATGGGATCACCAATGAGATGCTTAAAAACATGGAAACAGAGCAAAGGTCGCTCTACTGTCCGTTCTCAACATGTCGTGGAAAACAGGCATAGTACCTCAAGAATGGAAAGAAGCAATCATGGTACCCATCCTAAAACCAGGCAAAAATAAACTCGACCCAGCGAGTTACAGACCAATAAGCCTCCTAAGCTGCACGGGTGAACAAACGCTTATCCTGGCACTTGGAAAGCAAAGGGCTCCTTATGGCACAACAAGGCGGTTTTCGGAGATACAGATCCACAGAGGATCAAGTAACCTACATTGTCCAGGAAATCGAGGATGGTTTCCAAGAAAAGAAACAGACACTGGCGGTCTTGGTAGATATGGAGAAGGCATTTGACACAGTCTGGAAAGAAGGATTAAGGCTAAAACTGCTCACCCTCGGCGTAAAGGAAAGAATGTACAATTGGCTTGATAGATACCTAGATAACAAAAACAGCAAGAGTTTAGGTTCAGGGTACAAAGTATGAAGACCACACTGGAGCAAGGAGTTCCCAAGGAGGAGGGCTCTCACCCCCTCTATTTCTATTCTTCGTCAACGACATTGCAACATGCCTCCATGAACGAGTACACTCTGCCATGTATGCCGACGACTTGGCAATATGGGCGAGAAAAGAGTCAATGCCCACAGCGGAAAATCGGCTGCAAGCTACGTTAAATAATCTTGAAGTGTGGTCAGCAAAGTGGAATATGAAAATAAATCCTTCAAAGACCACCTACACTGTGTTCTCCCAGAATAACAAGGATTACAAGATAACGCTTAAAGTCAATGGGCTGAACCTTCCATCAAATAAAACCCCAACGTACCTAGGAGTCACACTCGACAGAAAGCTGACTTGGTGCACCCAGATCGAAAATGCTACGGCAAAAGCGAGACATAGGCTAACAATGATGCGTAAACTCGCAGGTTCCACATGGGAAGCAAACACCAGAATTCTCAAGACACTTTACTCTGGTAGAGTGCGACCGGTCCTAGAGTACGGTATGGCAGCGTGGAGCAATGCATCGAACAAGCAATTCGCAAAAGTGAGCAGCAGTCAAAACCGGGCCTTACGCATTATCACTGGAGCCATGAAGTCCACGCCCATCAAGGCGATGGAGACCATCACAGGCATCAAACCAATGACTGACCGAAGGGACAAGAAAGTAGTAGTACTTGCGGAAAAACTCAAACGGCTCAAATCTCATCCAATGCATGAAAGAATGTATGTATCCGGAAAGTGGAGAATACAGAGATCTAACTTCGTTAGAATCTCTAACGAACTGACCACAGACCATCCAGTCCTGTCCAAATGCACAGCCAAACCAATCCCGGCAATTGACAAGTGTCCGCCATGGAAAACAAAAATGCCAGAACTAAGGAAATCAATCCCAGGCATACTGAGCAAAAGGGATCAAACAAACCTCGACATAAAAACTGCAGCAGAAGAACACATAGAATCAGAGTACCCTGAAAATGAGTGGACGCACATCTACACGGACGGATCGGCAAATAACGCAATAAGCGATGGCGGAGGAGGAATAGTGCTAAAATCTCAAAGAAAGTCACGGTCAAGAAAGCGATTGCTACTGGCAAATACTCGAATAACTACCGAGCTGAGGCAGAGGCAATCAAAGAGGCGGCCGAAATGATCTTGAGAGAAAAACACTACACGCAACAAGGTCGTGATATTCACCGATGCTCTATCGGTCATCACGGCACTCAAATGCGTCGGCAAAACTGAGATGAATGAGCTCAAAACGTCCCTCGCTGAACTAACGAGTTCACTCAAACGCACCGTCATCCAGTGGATACCGTCACACTGCAACATTAGGGAAAACGAAGCGGCCGACAAGCTAGCCAAAGAGGGCGGGCGACTACCCCAGACTGATCTCGAGATCAGCTATGAGAAAGTCAAAACAACCATCGGTTCGCACTATCGAAGCAAATGGGCAAAGACCACCCGCAGTACACAGACAGTGACGGATACTATGGTCTCTCTCGCAGTGAACAAGTTGCCATATTTCGCCTCCGTACCGACCACAACAAGCTCCGAGCCCACATGTTCCATCAATTTAAAATTGGTACAGCTAGCCTGTGCCCATGCAATATGGCAGACATGACGACAGAACACGTCTTGCAAGACTGTCAACGTTTAGCAGGTATAAGAAAAGAGTACTGGCCACAACACACAGAGCTTCGTGAAAAGCTGTACGGAGGAACGGAGTCCTAAAAACAACAGTAAAATTCATGATAGAAGTTGGTCCATCAGGCTAGGCCGAAACGAAGGAAAAAAAATCCCATTGAAGTTGAACATTGTCTCGTTAGGAACTGGATTAGATCACAACCAACGCTATAGTTGGATCTGGTTAGAAGAACAGAGGAGCAGCGTGGATCTAGACCGTCAACTCAGTGGCCCTAATGAGTTGTTTTCAATGCAACCAAACGGGACACTTGGCCAGGAAGTATGACAGCAGGTCAAACCACAGCCAACTCTAGATAACTAGGCCAGACAAGCGCTGATTTTCACTGACCTAGATCAGAAAAGAGGGCCGGAAAATATAGATGTTTGATAGAACACTGAAAGCTTTTTTTTGCAATTTTACTCAATTCTGTGAATCTATGGTTTTTTATTGTTGAAAAATATTCATAATATTGCAATTCCTTATTGTTAAATTTAACTTGATGCATAATATAACTTTGATTTAGCATTTGTGTTGATTTTAAAATGAATTCGTCTTTATATACCAATACTGGAATGCGAGGTCACGTGGGTGTAGTCGTGGTCTGATTTCCCATAATTCTTACCTGAGTCTGACGCAGAAATCAACTGTACACTTATGGGCCTTCGGAATCAGATATCTAGAGTTGGCTGAGATTGGAAGGCCCAAAAGTTTATATTTGGCTCTGGTCAAACCGTCCAGGGTTATCCCTAGCTGTGTTATTGGTGCCAGGGGCAAGGTCATCTTGCACAGGATTGTGGGAACACAAAATGCTAAATTGAAGTTATATTATGCAACAAGTCCAGTTGAACAATAGTTAAAAAGTTAAAAATTTACATGACTTTACGAATCAACCCAGCTATGTAACGCTGTTTGTGATTTTTCTAGGCATTATTACGTTCAGTAGTTTGCCATTGCTTAACAATAAGGAATATCAATATTATAAATATGTTTCACCAATAAATAACTATATACTCACATACCTGTGCAAAATTACAAAAAGGCGTGCAGTATTCTATCAAACATATGTAATTTCCTGCCCATTTTTCTGATCTAGGTAAGGGAATCATCATTCATTGTCTGGCCTAATTATCTAGAGGTGGTTGTGGAACAACCTAGCACACAGGGATGGCAGACATAAATACTGTCGAGAAAGCGGGCGTGCTGCCCGATAAAACAGACTGCACGGGCTGGCATGACTATTAGGTCTGAGAGGTGTTGCACAGACAAGTCCCACAGGTATGAGGGAGACCCTAGTTCTTGTTAGGTTAGGATGGGGAAAGTAGAAGATTAGATACAGAAGCAAGTTTGGGCCTGATTAATGAACACACATTTCGGTCGTTTAGAGGTCCATTTAGAATGACGTAAGGATATAATTCATCTCTGGGGAAAGTTTGACAGTCACAAGGTACTCCCAAATTAGAATCAAGTTAGGGAGGAGGACGCTGAGTTATGAATGTTATATTGCACAGAAAATGAATAAAAGGATGATATTCGGAAGAGACAGTTTGTCCAGCACCAAAGCTATGATATATTTTGATTTAAAAACAATTAGATTAACAGTGGAGTACGTTAACGTTGAAGATTATGATCACATTTCTAGCATTATTAGGGTATAATAGGATATTATCATTAAACCATTTAAAAAAGTATCAATAAATTGAAAGTATGTTGTCTGATATGTTCCATGTCATACTATACTGACCTTACCATGCGCAATAGCAAGGAAACCTCATCCTGATTTCTCACTAGTTAGTTTGTTAATTTGTTTATGTCGTGCCAAAGGCAACTACTGCAAACTCCCCATGGTTTTCTCCAGATCTGATCTGATCTGACTCTCGGGTTTGTAGATTTCCGACATCGCTTAGTTGACTATGGAAGTAGAAGACACAATATAGTGTCTGTGTAAATGAGAAACAGTCTATTGTCTATTTCGAGGTGGAAGATGTAGTTGGCAGCCCACTCCTGCCGTTAAGCGTAGGGATGGGAGCTTTAATTTGCCTTCTAGGACTAGATGAGTCGCCCTTGTTTTTCTGTATCCGTATTTATGTAGTGTGGTCTTGATATTGTCTATCCATCTTTTCTTGGTCATCCCTTAGCTCTAGTACGCGATATTTTTATTGTATGATGTTATTGGTGGTTGGATGTATTTTATTCTCATTAAATGTCCAAACCACAGCATTTGTTGTATTTCGATGTATTCGGTGCATGAAGTTATGCCCATTCTGCTTCTGATGTCCTCATTTCATAGTCTGTCTTTCGTAGCTATTTGTGATATTGCTCTGATATTGTCTAGCAGTTGTCCATTGATCCAATAGTTTTCTAATAGAGAAACAGTTCAAGCTTTCAATGAACATGTATACAGTGTTAATATAACGTGTGTTAACATAATTCAATTTAGTTGTTTTTAATGAATGTTTTTAAATATTTTAGTTGTTTTTAATAAATGTGTTACTGTATCTTTTTAATATGTTAGAATTTTGCTTATTTGCATTGCCAATGTGTTATAGTCTGTCCATTAATTCGTGAGCACGTTTGAAATTGATTTTCTCGAAAACTACCTGTTGATATCAGTGATTTTTTGCATGCAGCCTTAGAATATCCATGACGCTAAAATAAAGCTAACCAGTAGTCCATAGATGCTACGGATTTTGCACATCGGCGAATTCCTTTGATCTTTATGACAATTGCAAATACGGGTGCTCAAATTTTAGATTTTACAGTATCCCTAGAATGTGTCCATGTCAATTCTATTCATAGGTGTATCTCCATATTAACTTGATAGGTCAAGTAATTAAGTGTGTTGCCCTTATGTGCAATCGTGAACTTGGATACAATATGCAACAGTTAGTCCTCCCTTCGGTCACCATTAGACCCCAGGTGTCTTAACTTCACCACAAATTGTATGATGGTAGACGCATTTGGATATGGAAATGTATACGTTGCTATTTCTCAGTCTGTAATCAAATATGATTTGTATCATCCCGAATCTGACGATTCCATGAGGTTGATAATTGTTACTGGCTGGACAAATTGTAATCCATCTCGGTGCCAGTACTCATCTTCCTCTCGGAGCACATGTTCAACACACTTCTTCCAGAACTGCATGTCTATCATTGAGAAGGACTCACGTGTCAGAACTTCAACATCATGTACTGAGGCCAAAATGTGGTTACCAGGGTGGAACTACAAAAAGCAATAGGAAACAGTACGGCGCACTGACAGATGCCAATGTTGAACACATCAACATGCAGGAAAAGAAACACATGCGATCCGTGGCAAAGGAAACTCTCACAAGCAATCCTGAAAGCGGCACGGGAAACCATTCCTTGATAAGACCGAATCCCTGAACCTTGATAGGGACAGCCATAAATTGTGGAAGCTAGCAAAAGCGATGAGTGACGAAAACACCTGCCGACCCCTAATAGTCCTTGAACAAGACAAAAGGTGTCTCGGAAAGGAAGTCGTAAACAACTTAATGCAAAAATATGCCAAAGTCAGAAGAGTAAGCAGAGCAAAAGAAAACGTCGATGACACAAAGAGAAAGCTAGAGCCTCCAACGCGAGCCAAGAAAAGCTGATAGTTACCTAAAGGATACATTCACCTGTAATGGGGTTGGAAGAGGCTTTAAAGGGGAACTGAAGCTCGGGCCCCTGAAAGGATGGGAGGGGAAAAAGATTTAAAAAACGGGGTATTTAGAAAAGGCAGCTCACGGGTTCCTAAATATGTCGGGGATGACATATTCGATTTGATTGTTTTTTCTTTTACCTCTTTTTTTTGGTTTTATATTGATGTCTTTTTTCATTAGATCTGAAAAAGTCCATTGATTTTTTTTGTTTTTTTTTCGATTTTCATTAATTCCATATTCAGTATATATAAAAAGGGAATTGCAGAAAAAACTTTTTATTCAAAAACACGAATTACAAATTTCAGATTTACAAATTACAAAAACAATGACAAAATACAGCAACTTTTTGACCAACAAGGCCTTTATCCCAAACAAACGGCAAACAGGGTGACAAATTAAAAAAGGGGAAAAACAAATGGACAAAATAAAAATATCTAAAAAACTGGTAAAAAGGAAAAAAGAAAAAAAGTAACACAAAAAACACATAAAAACTAGAAATGAAAAAAAAGAAACAGAAACATCTAGTAAATATATAACGAAAACATGCAAAATATACCCCTATAGATTAAAAAGCATGGGAAAGAAAGTACTAAGAAACATAAGAAGGTATAACAGGGAAAACTGCAACATATCCCATATAGTTCAAAGCGGGGGAAAGTACTAAAAGCATAAGAATGAAATTTTGAGCCCCCGGTGCGGTCCCAAAAGGAAAACAACGATTCTCCGGGGCGATTCCGGGCTGTCGGTGGGTGCCGACTGGAGCCCTTGGCCCGTTCCTTTTGGGGGGGACCGGGGGTCAAGGGGCAGGCGTTTTCCCCCAAATGGGTTTGGGGGGCGGTCACTGGCCCCGCCCCCTCCCGAAAGCCGCCACAGCCCAACAAAATGGAAAAAAAAATTTGGGAAAAAAAAATTATTTTTTAACCTATTTTTCCCTCCCTTTTTTTTTTGTTAAAAATTTTTTTGAGGCTATTTTTTTAAGGTTAAATTTTTTCAACATTTTCCAAATTTTTTTCTGTTTTTTCTATTTTTTTTTAAATTGTTTAACTTTTTTGTTTTAAAAGGTTTTATTAATTGTTTAATTAATTGGTAAATAAATGATATTTGTAATTTCCTTTTTCCTAATTTAACTTCTTTAAATTTTATTACATGTCCCACCATTACTGTATTGTCATTGCAATCTTCGCCTGACCTTTTTTTGCCTTTGCAATCCATGTTTAAAACCTTATTTTCATGCTTTCCGTATCGGCGTTTTTTAGTCTCCCGGGCATTTTAAAACCCCCCTTTCAATTGTCACCATATAAAAGTTAATATAAAACCCTTATTGTGAAATAAACCCTATGGTTCCCTTTTTTTTGTTCCCCATGCGATTCCCCCGACCAAAAGAATCCCGAGCACCGGAAAGTGAAAATCCGAAAATGACGATTTACCGACGGACATGAATCCCGAGCACCGGGGTATGATATCCGACACGTGACGATCTCAACGACGGTACTGAATCCTGCACAAGGTTTGGGGTATCCGACCAGCAATTTCCCCACGGACCCGTCCCTGCACCGGGTATGGGTATCCCACACAGCAGATCTCCCCACAGTACCTGAATCCCCTATCACCGGGTTTTCATACCCCCCCATGACGATCTCATCAATTTTTGAATCCCCTGCCCGGTTTGGGTATCCGACACCGGGCGGTCTCACCGACTTTTGAATCCCAAGCACCGAATTATGATATCCGACACCGGGCGTCTCCGACGGCCCGGAATCCCGTAACGGGTTATGAATCCGGGCCGCGGATCTCACCGACGGTAAAATGAAACCCCTGGGACCGGGTATGATATCCACACTGGAATCTCACGACCCGTACATGAATCCCTTCACCGGTTTTCCCCCTGGATCTCATCGAGGGTCTGAATCCCGGGGGCACCCAGTTGGGTATCCGACAAGACGATCTCAAACGGGCCCTGAAACCCTGCCCAGTTATGATATCCGACACCAAACGATCTCATCAGGGGAAGAAACCCCCGGGGACCGGGTTTTAAATCCGAAACATGACGATCTCACCGACGGGGCGAACCGCAGCACCCGTTATGATATCCGACACATGACGATCCACCCGGGGGGATCGAATCCCCCGGGACCGGTTGGGATATCCGACACCGGGGGATCTCCCGACGGTTCCGGGAAACCCCTAACACCGGGGGGATATCCACAGAACCCCATCTCATCGGGGGACATAATCCCTTAAGGTTTGATATCCGACACATGACGATCTCAAACGGGACCGGGAAACCCCCAACCCAGTTTGGGTAAACCGACCCAAAAATTTTCCGACATTTCATGAATCCCTAACAAATTTATTATCCGACCAGACGATCTCACCACGGAAATCCCGTATCACCGGTTATGATATCCGACCCGGGCGTCTTTACCGACGGGACACATGAATTCGACCGGTTTTGATATCCGAAAATGACGTCTCTTTCGGTACCCGAAACCCTGCCCGGTTATGATTCCGACACCGGGCGATATCACCGGGGTGGGGAATCCCGTAGCCCAGTTATGATATTAGCACCAGTTATGATATCCGACACAGACGATCTCACCGACTTACATGAATCCCGTAACCCGTTATGATATCCGACACTGACGATCTCCCACGGACATCCATCCCGTATCACGGTTATGATATCCGACCATGACGATCTACCGACAGTACATGAATCCGTAGCACCAGTTATTATATCCGACACGACGATCCACCGACGGTACATGAATCCCGTAGCACCAGTTATGATATCCGACACACACATGACGATCTCACCGGCGGGACATGAATCCCGTAGCACCAGTTTGATATCCGAAAATGACGATCTCACCGACGGTACATGAATCCATGGGACCAGTTATGATATCCGACACATGACGATCTCATCGGGGACATGAATCCAAACACCGGGTTATGATATCCGACACCGACGTCTCACCGACAGTATGAATCCGTAGCACAGTTATGATATCCCACACATAACGATCTACCAGGTACATGCATCCTAGCACCAGTTATGATATCCGACACGGGCGATCTAACCGACGTACATGAATCCCAGCACCGTTTGATATCCGACACTGACGATCTCACGACGTACATGAATCCCTGACCGTTTGATATCCGACACATGCGATCTCAACGACGGTACATCATCCCGTATCACCGGTTATGATATCCGACACGCGATCTCACCGACATCATGAATCCGTAGCACCGGTTATGATATCCGACACATGACGATATCACCGACAGTCATGAATCTGTAGACCAGTTAGATATCCGGGTCCATGACGATTTACCGACAGTACATGAATTTGCAGCACCGTCGATATCCGAAAATGACGATCTCACCGACGGTATAAATCCCGTATCACCGGGTTTTGATATCCGACACATGACGATCTCACCGACGAACACGAATCCCAATAACCGGTTATGATATCCCACACTGACGATCTCACCGACAGTACATGAATCCTGCAGCACCGGGTATGATATCCGACACATGACGATCTCACGACAGTACATGAACTCAGCACCGGTTATGATATCCGAACTGCCGATCTACCGACAGTACATGAATCCCGTAGCACCATTGGGTATCCGACACATGACGATCTCACCGACAGTACATGCATCCCGGACCGGTTAGATATCCGACACATGACGATCTCACCGACGTCATGAATCCTGTAGCAGTTGCAGATATCCGACACATGACGATCTCACCGACGGACATTTATCCCGTATCACCGGTTATGATATCCGACACATGACGATCTCTAGACATAAAGTCCAACAACATTTCAGAATAAATGTTTAAAAATAATCCTGCAAATTCTTTGACCAAATACCATAACAAATGAGGAACTTTTGAAATGAACATAATGTACATCCTTGGAGACTGTCTTTAAAGAGACGAAGATAGAGGTGGTTTGAACATGTATGTCGTATACCAGTGCGGACATTGGCTAGGACAGCTCTCAGATGTACAGCGGATGGGAAAAGAAGGCCTGTACGTCCAATGGAAACATAGAGACTAACGGTGGAGAGAGAGAGTTGAAGGAGTGTGGTCTGCCGTGGGAGACGGTTAGTAGAAAGTCAGCAGAACGGCAACAGTGGAAGTCTCTTGTGAAGTCGTATGTGTCAATCGGAACACGAAGATGATATAGATAGATAGAATATTACGAATAAAAATTGTAATGGAAAGAAAGTTAAAAATATATTGCTATCTAGATGGAAAAGATAAAGCAAATAGTATTTGAAACTTATTATACTGTTTTCTTTAGCTATTTGTTGTAGGTTTGGTGTTTATATCTTGTGTAATTATTTTATTCATTAATCACTTCCTTCCTTCCTTCCTTTCGTTCGCTTGAAATATGTCTATATTTCAATGTTGTCTCTTGTATGAACTTCACTGTCTTTTGTAGCTCACACAGAGGTCCGTGTAGTTTTATGTCGAGTGTTGTTTCGTTAGGCCAGTGAGTTTGCCTCCGTGTATCATATTCAGGGCAGTCTTGAAGTATGTGCTCTGCAGTCTGGTTTGCCTGTCCACATGTACACATGACTGAATTGCCAATCTTTAATTTTGTATACATGTGGCTGCGGAGCCGATTGTGTCCTGTTCTAAGGCGCAGAATAACAACTTGTTCCAATCTGCTCATATTATAGTAATCGTCTTGTGTTGGTATTTGTGGCTTTCTAATTGATTTAATCATCCTTTTCTTTTGGTGGTAGGTAACTGGCACATCCGGCTGCTCTCCTGCAGCACCTTCCTTGCCAATCGGTGTGCTGTTTCATTTCCTGGTATTCCACAGTGAGAGGGTATCCACTGCAAGACGACCCTGCGATGCTTGGACAATTTAGACAGTAGGGTATGTAGATCTGGCAATTTTTTGGACTGAAGTGCTTGGAGTGCTGATTTTGCATCAGTCAAAAATACAACAGGTTGAGGATCGAGTCTGGTATTCAACAGTTTTTCAGTTGCCACCTTGATTGCCTGAATTTCTGCATCATAGTTGTGACAGAATTTCCCGTTGGTACTTTAATCGCATCTCTAGCGTTGTTTGGGTATTCTATGTACACTCCTGCCCCTCCATTCTTCACTGCATTTTCTGCTGACCCATCCGTGTATATCCGGACCCAGAGGTCATGTGGGTATTCTTCATCAAGTAAACTGAGAGTGACTGTCTTGCGTTGTATGCTGTTCTGCTCATCCTTGTCGAATATTCCTTTCACTTCTGTCTGGATACATACTTCTGGTTCAGTCTCCTCTCCCCAAGGGGTTTGCTCTGGCACAGACTTTAGGGAATGCCAACTTTTGGTAGGTCTGAGGTTTGCCTATTCAGTCTTTTGGCCTGGTGAATAAAGCTGCTTCTTTTCAGCCGCCCAATGCTAGATTTTGGAATCTGTTTTCCATTGGGTGGCTTGGCATACTCAGAAACGTTTCTGCCTGCGTCATCACTTTTGTGTCTCTGCGTTCTCTCAGTGCTTGTATTCCCCACTCTTTCCATCTCCACTATTGGTGTTGTTTTCATTGCTCCTGTGATGACACGAAGCGCCGGTTTTGCACCTTATCCAGTTCTCCTAATGTGGTGTTTGATGCTGGACACCATGCAGCTGACCCATATTCCAGGTGTGGTCGTATGCCCTGCTGATAAATATTTTTAAGTATTTTTGACTGGCGCCCCATGTGGTTCCACTTAACTTTCTCAGGATGGCTAACTTCCTCCTGGCCTTTGCTGCTGCTTTGTTGATGTGCTGCTTCCACGTCAGTCTATCATCGAATGTAACTCCGAGATAGGTGGGTTGCTTGTCTTCTCTTAGCAGTTCTCCATTTATTTTAATGGTGCCAGCTTTTGTTTGGGAGAGAGAGTAAAGAGTGTAGTGCTGCACTTATCTGTGTTGATGCTGACACACCATCTGTTGGCCCATGAGGTTAAGGCATCTACAGCTCTTTGTATCAATTTGGTGGCCACTGTTGCATACTCATTTGTGCACCATATTACCAGATCATCAGCGTACATTGCAACTTTTACTCCTTGTGGTAACTCAGCAACCAGGTCGTTGATGAAAATCAAGAAGAGTGTGGGGGACAATACTCCTCCTTGAGGGACGCCATGACGCAGTAGAACTTTTTTTACTCTTGAGTCCATCTAGATGCACTCTGGCTTTTATGTTATGTAAGTATGCTTTTATCCATCTGTACATCCTACCCTTTATTCTACAATTTCTCAGTTTCTTCAGCAGTCCTTCTTTCCAAACCTTGTCAAAGGCTTTCCTTAGGTCTATCCATGTCGCTAGTACCAGTTTCTTATCTTGGAACGCGTCCTCAATCTCCTGAGAAAGGTACGTTGCTTGGTCTTCAGTAGAGTAGCACTGCCTGAAACCTGCCTGCTGTGACACAAGAATGTTTTCGCTTTCAAGATACCACTGCAGTCGGAGATTGATTATACGTTCCATTGTTTTGCAGAGACAACTTGTAAGACTGATCGGTCGGTAGCTGGAGGCAGAAGAACTATATTTTCCAGGTTTCGAGAGCGGTATCATGATTGCTTCTCTCCAGGTCTGTGGAACTTGACCCAAGATCCAACAATTATTGTAAATCTGCAGTAACTTTGTTTTTGCTGAAGTTCCTAAGTTCTTAATCATCTCATTGGACACTTCATCAGCTCCTGGTGATTTTCTCAATTTTAATTTGGATATCGCCAGTTCCAGTTCTTTAAATGTGATTGGGGTCTTCATAACTTCAGGTATGGTTTCATCTTGCTCTATATTTTGCTTTTTCTCACGAATTTATCGCTGTTTCATTGAGCTAATTTCAATATTGCTGTCTTTAGCAAAGGAGTCTGCAAAATGATCAGCTGCCTGTTTTCCTGTGAGGATGTTTCCATCTTTGTTTAATGCAATCTTTGGATTTCTCCTTGTACCTTCATCATTAAGTTGTTTTACTAGCTTCCACAGCTTCCTGGTATCTCTTTCAAAGTTTAAGGACTCTGTTTTTCCTTCCAGCTCCTCCGCCTGGCCTGCAGCTTGGCCATTTGAAATATAGCCTTGGCATGCTGATATTGGTTGTGGTGTTCTTGGCATGGAGTGGTCTCTGCCTGCTTTCGTGAAATTTCTACATTATTGTGCAGTAGTTCCAATTCACTGCTCCAGCAAGGCGTGTAGTGCTTTCGAGCCCCTCTAGGAATTGTTTCGTAGGCAGCCTGTTTTATGCATCGTCTGAACTCATCAACTACCTTGTTGATGTCCTTGTCAGTAGATAGACCTAGTGTCAGTATACTGGTGCGATGCTTATACATTGTCCCAAACTGCCTTCTTGTAATTCCACCTAGATAGAGTGCTGCTCTCCTTGATGAGTTGATTTTCAACAGTGAGAAAGACTGGCCGATGGTCGCTGCCTCCTAGCTGTTTCCCAACAACACGTGTAATGTTCCATTCCAGGTCTGAGGAGTGGGAAAGCCAAGTCTGGTGTAGAGGTGGTGTGCCATGATCTGGAGTAGAAGGTTGGCTGATCTTTGGGCTGATTGACAAGGATTAGTTTGTTGTCATCCTGCCAGTTTTCAAGCTCCTCGCCCCTACTGTCCATGTGGTCATACCCCAGCTCTGTGAGTGACTGTGAAGTCCCGCACACTATGAGTCTTTCCTTTGTTGGAATTGTGACCAGTGCCAGTGGGCGGTCACTTGGACAGTAGTAGTTGATTAAGTGAAACTCTGTACTTTCCGTCCTAAGATGCAGCATCTGATATTCTGCACCCTCCATGTACTCCTCAAACTGCCATGTGGTGATGTTGTTTCTCACAAGTGTCAGTACTCCACCCTTTCTTCTATTTTTTCGGTCTGATCGGTAGCAATGGAAGCCTCTGACTTTGAAGGCTACATCTTCATTCAGGTGGGTCTCTTGCAAACAGCATAGATGTACTTGTTCTTCATTTAGGATGTTTTCAAGTTCTACTTTTGTGCTGTAGCCATCTTTTTGCTGTTCACACCCTCAGCATTCCAGTGCATTATTTTAAGAAATTGGACAGCTGCTCTATTCTCATGCCTCCTGGCTCCACAGGGCAAATGGGGTAACAGGGCCCAACAGGGTAAGTCGTCTGGGTGGAGACTTCCTTTCGGGTTTGGTCTGACCCTTTCATGAAATCAGTTGCCTGATTAACCTAGCACCCTTCACCAGATGTAACAATGGTATCTCTTGCTTCTGTTTCCGTAACGTTATTTTTTTTTAAAGGAATGGGTTGTTAGCCCATTGCTCAACCCCCAACCTGGAGCACCAAAGAGTTGCAAAATTGTCGGTTATAGTGTGTTTTGTTCCAACAGAAGAGGCAGAAGATGAAATCAAAGATACATTGTATTAGCGTTTCCAAGCAATAATAGCAATCATCTTCAAACATGATGTATTGATTATTAGGAAAAAATGAAAATGAATATCGTGCCATATCCCAAATGACGTAGCCATCAACCACAATAAACGAGTCATTGATTTTCTAGGCACCAGATATACGTTCAGTAGTTTGCCATTGCTTTCTGGTGTATTGATGATTATAAGGGAGTTTAAAGCACAGGTAGGCTATGACAACAGATGTAAAGAAAAAGTAATGGGGAACACGGAATAGGCATAAAGTCCAACAACATTTTAGAATAAATGTTTACAAATAATCCTGCAAATTCTTTGACCAAATACCATAACAAATGAGGAACTTTTGAAAGGAACATAATGTACATCCTTGGAGACTGTCATTAAGAGACGAAGATAGAGGTGGTTTGAACATGTATGTCGTATACCAGTGCGGACATTGGCTAGGACAGCTCTCAGATGTACAGCGGATGGGAAAAGAAGGCCTGGACGTCCAATGGAAACATAGAGACTAACGGTGGAGAGAGAGTTGAAGAGTGTGGTCTGCCGTGGGAGACGGTTAGTAGAAAGTCAGCAGAACGGCAACAGTGGAAGTCTCTTGTGGAAGTCGTATGTGTCAATCGGAACACGAAGATGATATAGATAGATAGAATATTACGAATAAAAATTGTAATGGAAAGAAAGTTAAAAATATATTGCTATCTAGATGGAAAAGATAAAGCAAATAGTATTTGAAACTTATTATACTGTTTTCTTTAGCTATTTGTTGTAGGTTTGGTGTTTATATCTTGTGTAATTATTGTATTCATTAATCAATATTTATAATTATTTAGACAATGTGGTGGTTGGATGAACAAAATGCGCTTGCGTGCATGAGTAGTCTGAGTAGTATGTCGTATGTCGGACAACTATTACTTAGGTAACTCATACAATTCAGCATGTTTCGACAGGAATATGAGTGCTTGAAGTGACTTGTTCACAGCATGAATACGTCGGCATTGCAACAAAGTCAAGGCATGTTAGTCGATTCAGGCTGGATTTCAAAACTATAAATATCAGTGGCCTATGTTTTTTTGTGTGTGTGTAATGGGTGGTATGTGTGCGTGTGGTGTGTGTGTGGTGTGTGTGTGGTGTGTGTATGGTGTGTGTGTGGTGTGTGTGTGGTGTGTCTGTGATGTGTGCGTGTGTGTGTGTGAGAGGCGCGCGCGTGTGCGTGTGTGTGCTTTGTCAACAATGATCAGTCCAAAGTGTGTTATGTAATTGTAGTCTTACAAAGTATAAATTAAATCTTTTTGGTGAATATTGTTTCGCATTTTATTAATTCATTGTCTAAATCAAAGAAGAAATGTACAACAGTACTGTAGTGTATATTTGCAATTAAGCTTTATTCAGTCTACTACCAACTTTTTATTACATTTGTGGTTGATTTGCCAAAAAAGTCTTTTCAAATGTTGCAATGAAGCCATCTATGTTACAAGAGCATTTGCCTAAAATGCACGCTGACAACAAAGAAACAGATGTGTCCTATTTTCAAGTACTAGAAAAAAATATTTTTAAATTTTTAACTATAGTAATATATTTTTGCGTCGTCCACTAAACAAGATAATGATGAATTAAAGCTTCTTATAATATTTCATTATTAGTCGCAAAAGCTGGAAAACCAGACACAATTGGTGAGAAATTAAACTTACCGAAGTAAACAAGTAATAATCACTATCGTCAGGTAACATCAGGTAACGTCCTATAATGCAGTGTAAAGAAGAATTGAGGAAATGGCTAAAGACATAGACAAATTATTGCGGAATTATTTGAAGACATGTCCATTTTCTATTCAACTCGATGAGTCAACTCTCCCTAATAAGGACGAACTATTATTGTCATATGTTCGATTTACAAAAGAAGAAATTGTTAAGAATTATTATTTGCTAAAAGTTTAGAAGCGGATACAAAGGGAGAATCAATATTTAATACCATGAAAAAGTTGTTTTCAAGAAAAAGACATTCCTATTCGTAATATTTTGCCCGATGCTACTGAAGGTGCTGCAGCAATGACAAGGGTTTCATAACGCATTTGAAACACGCAGTACCACATGTACTCGATATACATTGTGTTCTTCATCATTAATATTTGGTTGCAAAGAATTTAGTTGAACACATATATGATGTTATTACTGCAGTCAACAAGATTAGAAGCTATTCATTGAATGATCTATTGTTTAGCTAACTTTGTAGTGAAAGCGATGAAGATGTCAATCGTTTGCTGCTTCAAACATATGTTTTTTTGGGCTATTTAAAGGTATTTGTCTGATTTTACAATTTGTAGAATTCAGTAGCAGCTACTAGACTTCCCAGAAAACAAAGTCGGCGGATTGTGGGCAAACCTGATTACATACAAAAATGACATCACTTATTTGACAGACCTCTAAAATATTTTAAGAAGTCAATCTACAATTACAAGGTGATCAATTGAATTCAATTAAAACCAAACTCATTTCTGCCGCTTTTGTGGGTAAGTTTATTCTGTTCAAGTGGAATCTGGGGCCGATAGGAATATAGCTACTTTTCAAATTTATCAGATTTCTCTCTTCTTCTTCTTCAGCGATCTCTGGTGATATACTTAGTTTACTGTGGACTACAAACTGGGCATTCAGCTTCACGTCTCTCTTCTTCTTCTTCAGCGATCTCTGGTGATATACTTAGTTTACTGTGGACTACAAACTGGGCATTCAGCTTCACGTCTCTCTTCTTCTTCTTCAGCGATCTCTGGTGATATACTTAGTTTACTGTGGACTACAAACTGGGCATTCAGCTTCACATCTCTCTTCTTCTTCTTCAGTGATCTCTGGTGATATACTTAGTTTACTGTGGACTACAAACTGGGCATTCAGCTTCACGTCTCTCTTCTTCTTCTTCAGCGATCTCTGGTGATATACTTAGTTTACTGTGGACTACAAACTAGGCATTCAGCTTCACGTCTCTCTTCTTCTTCTTCAGCGATCTCTGGTGATATACTTAGTTTACTGTGGACTACAAACTAGGCATTCAGCTTCACGTCTCTCTTATTTTCCTTCTTCAGCATCTCTGGTGATATACTTAGTTTACTGTGGACTACAAACTGGGCATTCAGCTTCACGTCTCTCTTCTTCTTCTTCAGCGATCTCTGGTGATATACTAGTTTACTGTGACACAAACTAGGCATTCAGCTTCACGTCTCTCTTCTTCTTCTTCAGCGATCTCTGGTGATATACTTAGTTTACTGTGGACTACAAACTAGGCATTCAGCTTCACGTCTCTCTTCTTCAGCGATCTCTGGTGATATACTTAGTTTACTGTGGACTACAAACTAGGCATTCAGCTTCACGTCTCTCTTATTTTTCCTTCTTCAGCGATCTCTGGTGATATACTTAGTTTACTGTGGACTACAAACTGGGCATTCAGCTTCAGTCTCTCTTCTTCTTCTTCAGCGATCTCTGGTGATATACTTAGTTTACTGTGGACCACAAACTAGGCATTCAGCTTCACGTCTCTCTTCTTCTTCTTCAGCGATCTCTGGTGATATACTTAGTTTACTGGGGACTACAAATGGGCATTCAGCTTCACGCCTCTCTTTTTTTTCCTTCTTCAGCGATCTCTGGTGATATACTTAGTTTACTGTGGACTACAAACTGGGCATTCATCTTCACGCCTCTCTTATTTTTCCTTCTTCAGCGATCTCTGGTGATATATTTCAGTTTACTGTGGACTACAAACTGGGCATTCAGCTTCACGCCTCTCTTATTTTTCCTTCTTCAGCGATCTCTGGTGATATACTTAGTTTACTGTGGACTACAAATTGGGCATTCAGCTTCACGCCTCTCTTATTTTTCCTTCTTCAGCGATCTCTGGTGATATATTTGGGTTTTACTGTGGACCACAAATTGGGCATTCAGCTTCACGTCTCTCTTATTTTCCTTCTTCAGCGTCTCTGGTGATATACTAGTTTACTGTGGACCCAAATTGGGCATTCAGCTTCACGTCTCTCTTATTTTTCCTTCTTCAGCGATCTCTGGTGATATACTTAGTTTACTGTGGACCACAAACTGGGCATTCAGCTTCACGTCTCTCTTATTTTCCTTCTTCAGCATCTCTGGTGATATACTTGGTTCTGTGGACCACAAACTAGGCATTCAGCTTCACGTCTCTCTTATTTTTCCTTCTTCAGCGATCTCTGGTGATATACTTAGTTTACTGTGGACCACAAACTGGGCATTAAAGCTTCACGTCTCTCTTATTTTCCTTCTTCAGCGATCTCTGGTGATATACTTAGTTTACTGTGGACCACAAACTAGGCATTCATCTTCACGTCTCTCTTATTTTTCCTTCTTCAGCGATCTCTGGTGATATACTTAGTTTACTGTGGACCACAAATTGGGCATTCAGCTTCACGTCTCTCTTATTTTTCCTTCTTCAGCGATCTCTGGTGATATACTTAGTTTACTGTGGACCACAAACTAGGCATTCAGCTTCACGTCTCTCTTATTTTCCTTTTTCACGATCTCTTGATATACTTAGTTTACTGTGGACCAAAACTGGGCATTCAGCTTCCCATCTCTCTAAATTTTCCTTCTTCAGAGATCTATGGTGATACACTTAGTTTACTGTGGACCGCAATGTGGAAGTCGCTTCTGGTCTATCAGGTTTCCCCAAAACTGATATTGTAGGTAAACTAAGAGTAGCCACATTTTGCTTCTCAACTCACACATTAGATCACAGTATTGTATGACAAGCTCTGGTGTCTGTTCCATCAGTTAACACAGGCAGAGAGCTGCTTGTGTCCCTCAAAGACAGATTACATACTGCCAACACTTGGAGGTACGCCATGCTGATTTCAATGAGCGATTCAAAGGGCATTTAAACATGAATATATATACCAAATTGGGTTATATATCATTTCTCAGATGTAAGTACAGCTGGATCATCACATATAGAAGTGAAACTCATAGAACTCACCAAAAAAATTAAATTCAAAAGTGATTACCAAGAGTTCTGGTTTCAAAAGTGATTACCAAGAGTTCTGGTTTCAAAAGTGATAACGACAAATCATGAAAGGACAAATACATTTCCATAAAAGACATGTTAAGTTTACCGTGCTCATCCATTCTGCAGTCTGCATTGTTCAAAGCACACAGTAATGCTGCAGGACATGCAGTGTTTATGATACAGTTGACATCCCCGTACGCATATTGAATTATCCATTTTTTAATTTTGCATTTCACTTGTTACATTATTTCAGCAAGTCGTTACATGTCCATATGAATAAAAAGTAATTGTCTGTGGAATTGAAAGAAATGTAATTAAAGAAGACGCAAATAACATTATTATGTACCAACAATAGCTACTACTAATTTTACTATTACTAATACTACTGCTACAATAGCAAAAACTATTACGACTACTACTACCACTGTTACTAACACCATCACTACCAAAACTACAACGACCCCAATGCTAAGACAACTAACACTCATTATACTACTACCATTACCTATACTACTAATACTACCACTTATGATACGCCTTGTACCCCACTTCTGCTACTAACTACTACAACTACTACCACTACATAAGCTAGTATTACCAATATCAAAACCACATCTATTGTAACAGAAGGAGATGTCACTGGTGTCCATGATGTGCTCTGTGTATATAATCTCCGTAGAACAAACTGTCGCTAACACACTGATCATTGGCAACCGAAGATAGCTCAAGATGTAATATAAATGCTTAATATAGCATATCAGCAATCATTAGATCGCCAGTTACGATTCGAAGCCTCTTGGACACAAACTTGTATGAATATAGACGACCAACATAAATGATAAAGTCACAGACTGTAGAGGAGGGCTAAAAACATACACTCCGTGACGATTAAACTTCAATGGTTGGTTTCTGGTTACTAAACTGACGTCAGTGCACTCAGGGCAGACCCTTATGTTCTCAGCTTCCCACCCCCCAACATATAACGAAGAATAGCTTACTGATTGTCTGCGAAAAATAGTGAATATAAATCTAACGAATTCAGAAGAAGTGATGAAATCAGAGACATGTCTGGTCAACCACTAGTGACAACTGTTATAAGAAAGAGAAGATGGAGATATGTTGGGCACACCTTGAGGAGAATTAATCAACGATAATCAAAGTCGGCATTGAAGTGGGATGTAAAGGGTTCAAGAAAGAGAGGTCAACCTAAAGAGACCCTGAAACGAACTTTACTGAGAGAGGCAGGTAATATCGGTCTCAGTTCCATGGAGGAGATTGAGTGAGTTGCCAAGGATAGAACGGTATGGAGAAATTACTTGCAGGTCATATGTAACGTATAACGATACTGTAGTCTGTCCATTAATTCGTGAGCAGTTTGAAATTGATTTTCTCGAAAACTACCTGTTGGATCTCAGTGATTTTTTCATGCAGCCTTAGAATATCCATGACGCTAAAATAAAGCTACCCAGTAGTCCATAGATGCTACGGATTTTGCACATCGGCGAATTCCTTTGATCTTTATGACAATTGCAAATACGGGGGCTCAAATTTTAGATTTTACAGTATCCTAGAATTTGTCCATGTCAATTCTATTCATAGGTGTATCTCCATATTAACTGATAGGTCAAGTAATTAAGTGTGTTGCCCTTATGTGCAATCGTGAACTTGGATACAATATGCAACAGTTAGTCCTCCCTTCGGTCACCATTAGACCCCAGGTGTCTTAACTTCACCACAAATTGTATGATGGTAGACGCATTTGGATATGGAAATGTATACGTTGCTATTTCTCAGTCTGTAATCAAAATATGATTGGTATCATCCCGAATCTGACGATTCCATGAGGTTGATAATTGTTACTGGCTGGACAAATTGTAATCCATCTCGGTGCCAGTACTCGTCTTCCTCTCGGCACATATTCAACACACTTCTTCCAGAACTGCATGTCTATCATTGAGAAGGACTCATGTGTCAGAACTTCAACATCACACATTTTAAACGTCCTGTTCTGTTCGGCAACTTGCCCTTTTACTTTAGCCCAGACAAGCTCTATCGGATTGAGCATGATATGGAGGTAGTCGCAAAAGACGTGTGGCCGTATTCCGCAATGATTTTGTCAATATGAAACACCTTTGTCTTATTTGTCATCTCACCAGGTGCAACAACTCGGGTTTCAAATATGCATCATCGAAGCTGACATTTTCCTTAGCAAGCCAAGTCCTAATTTGATCTTGTGTATTTGATGCAGTTGGTACTTTGTCTTCCGCTGATACTGCGTTGTGATAGGATGCATTATCCATTACAAAGCATGATGGTCTGTTTAGAATTGGAAGTACATCTTTCTCCATCCAGTGCCTGAAAATATGTCCATTCATTTCTTTGTGGTAGTCCCTACCGTCGGTACTTTGTTATTGGAAAATAAGTCCAGCGTCATGGACAAGACCTTCTTCACTGCTTCCTGCATGTGTTAGTATAATACCCTGGCCTTTGCTGCTTGGTATTTTTCTTTCTGTTCACCGTCTACTGATTGCCATTCTTTAGCATTGGTGTGGTGGGCATTGACCCAGGATTCGTCCACATATACAATATCATAGCCTTGCTTCCGCCGCTCACGGATCTGCCTCAGGTATTTACTTCGGGCAGCAATTAAATGTGGCTTTTCACAATAATATTCCTGCCGCCTATAGTTTTTCTGAAGGTGAAGCCGCGGCTCTTACAATTTTCTATAGAGTACTTTTAGAAATGTCTATGCTGCAATCTGATTGCAGTTTTAATTTCAGTTTCTTGAGAGTAACAAGTTGATTTGTCGCAAACATTTTCAAGAGCTCCGTCTTATGACATCTATGTCAAAGTCGTCAATTATTCTTTTCCGTCCCTGCTTGACATTAGTGCACTTTGTGTCCTGTTTAATCCATCGGGAAAGGATTCTCTATTCAGACCAGCGCCAGTTGCGCTCGTTTCTCAGGGTTATGAATATCGCAATATAGATGACCTCTCTTAGATTCCATACGGAAGTGTTGGTATAGTAAAACTGTAACCTTCTGCATTGTTATAAATGTGCACTTCAGACTCATTATGAATGTGATATCAATGTCAGTTTTGATAAGCCAACAAATATGATACAATAGCTTCATACAAATAGCGAGATACGCCTATAACTATACAACGGTATCCCAATTATAACGTCATATGCTTTCCGCTTTCAAAGTCGACTGGGTTAGGTGCACGGATTTCGTGAAATTGTTGTATACTCACGATATTTTTATGTTACCATAATGTATTTTTAGAACAACGCGTCTGTGTACCGTAGATCTGTTACTCTTCTTCTTCTTCTTTATCGAATCCTTTATGCCTCACAGCGTCAGGTCAGGAAGAGATTTCTAAAACGGGCCCTAGTATGCGCTTCGTAGATAGTCTCTTTCGTCGCCTCTGTTATCTCTGAGGCCATCTTTTGCGTGGCCGGCCTTTTGCTTTGTACCCATTGTATCGAAGCAGCATTGCTCTTTAGGGTGCACTGTCTGATGGTAATCTGCTTACGTGACCGAACCATTGAATTTGTTGTTTCTTGATGAAGTCTAGTACTGATGTTGTACCCACTTTTTTCCTGATGTCTTCATTTCTCAACCGGTCTCTTCCTGTTACACCCAGCATTCTGCGTAGACACGTCATCTCTGTTGTGACTAGTTTTCTTCTATCGTTTGTTGTCAGCGCCCAGGTTTGGCACTGGTAACATAATGTGGGAGAAAGATTGTGTTGAACATTGCTCTTTTTGTGTTCATGGTGACGTGTTTGCATCTTAAAATTAGCGCCATTTGCCCTATCATTTGATTTGCTTTGTTGCATCTGTGTTGAATTTCATTAGTTATTCTTCCATTTGCTGAAAAATTCTCCCCAAGTATGTGAAATCTTTTGCTTGATTTAGTAGATGATTATCGATGTAGATGTTGGTAGTGTTTTCCTCTCTGGCGAATGTCATTACTTCTGTTTTGTGGATGTTAATTCTCATGTTGTATTCGTTACATGCTAACTGGCGTCTGTTGATTTGTTGCTGTAGCTGTTCTTCTGTTGTTGAAATGATTGCCTGATCTGTTACTATTGTGTACAATCCGGTGGTTGATTTTAATATAACCTGAAGAAGAAATATTTCAAACTACATCAACTTTTCTTGGCAAAAAAATATTTCTCTAGCGTCATGGATATTCTAAGGCTGCTTGCAAAAATCACTGAGATCCAACAGGTAGTTTTCAGAAAATCAATTTCAAACGTGCTCACGAATTAATGGACATACTATAGAGGAATTATTATTATTATATTTGTGCATACTGATATTCCCGTGGCTTGCTAATGAAACAAACTCCTGACTCTGTCCCACAGGCATCCACTCCTGTGTGTACAACAAATAATGCCAAACTGCTTAAATCAGTGGATCGATTAAACATCTATCTTTGTCTTCATCCAACAGGCCGCCGCGAAGAGACTAAATAACATTAAACTTATCCTTCTTCAAGTCCCCAACAATCGAAGTAGTTGATGCCAGTTTGCCCAAAGCAGAAGACTAGTTTCAAGTACGTTTGTGGAGGTTAGAAGCTTCTATAGACGACATCCAGGGTCAAAGGCGCAAGGAAGCTGAGCAAGGATTAGAGAGAATCTAACCACCTGCCCTCACCTCCACGTGGTGACCCTTGTAACAGATGGTAGATCCGTTCTGACCAAGAGGGCAGGTGCTGTGGGAGAACTACTCTGCGGCAAGTAGAGATGCAAAGGTAGTCATGTTGATGGGATTACCCGCAACATAGACGAGCGAACTCCCAGAGTGACTATTAATGCTCGCCTCTCTCGGTCGAAGGGAAAGCTTGCACGACACAGTGGAACCTCGCGGGGCGAAATCGGAGTCCATGAATTCTCTCTCTTGTTGCATGTTTGTTGAGCCGATGAGAATGTCGGGCGATGAGTTGGACCGCGCGTTGGTCCACATGGATCAAAAGTTCGAATCAAAACCATTGAAGGGAGGTTTACCCTCGTGTGGCGAAATTCGAAGCCCCTCATTCTCTCTCTTGTTGCGTATTTCTTGAGCCGATGAGAATGCCGGGTGATGAGTTGAGTTGCACGTGGGCAACATGGGGTGAACTCGATTTTGCCCACTCGAAGTCGGACAGCCCAGTAGGAATTGACGGAAATGGTGAGTTAGGCATCAAGGCAGAGCGAGCGCAGTTACGGACGTTCAAGAGTGGTGACACGTGTGGGGAAAAATGTGAGCATGGAAAAAGACAAGGTGATAGGGCATCAGGGCATTTCTAGCACACACGCTGACAAAGTCATATTGGGCCTCATCGACGGGCAGGCCGGCACGGCAAGAGGGTGTGCTTCCCACCCACACGAGTAGAACAAGTGGAAAGCCCAGCAGAGGCAATACCAGGGCAAGCGCGACAGCGGTAAAAGAGGCAGCAGCAAGCGCGGCGGGATAAGGCGCGGCAGCAGAAAGCGCGACAGCGGTAAGCAGGGTGTGCGTCCCACCCAAATGTACAGAACAACTGGAAAGCCAGTAAAGGCACAGCCAGTGCGCGTTTTCGCTCGCAGGGAGCTACTGCTGCCTTGTAGTTGATTGGGGACAATCACAGACTAGCGGGGCAAACCGTACACAAACCTAAACGGGCGACAAACCAAGGTGTTCATTAAAATGACTGGATTTGTTGGGTAGATGGTGATCAAAAGCCCGGGTGGGCAGGCCGTCTAAGGGTCGCTGCCCTGAAAGAAAATAGCAACACACTGCCTTGTGGGTTTTGGCTGGGGACAGTCAAAGTCTAGCGGAAGAAGCGAATCCGCACACAATAGCTGGCTGAAATCGAACACCCCACCGAAGGATAAGCAACTGTGCTCAAATAGGTGCTGAAGGTTGGTGCACATACATTACGTCCTGATGTTTGGCTGTTTATATATCACAAAAAGAATGATAAAAACAAGCCTAGAACGATCGAAGAAGAAGAAGCGACATCCCTAATACGAGACCTCAATAATTAAACAAAGACAACAACAATATGATATTTATGCATATATTATTGACAGAACATCCTAGAATTTCACAAACATACCTTTCTTGTCTTATTGTATGATTTAAACATGTCAGTTGCAGTGCGCAGTATTTGTTTACACTTATGTGACGTTTATTCACACTGTCATGGAAATGAATAAACACAAAATTTGCAATTTTTCGTTGAATTGTATTATAATTATTTTTCTCCATTATAAGTTTGCGGCAACGCTACTGAGAGAAAAGGTGGCATATATGTAAATCATGTTTATCTAAACTCCACCCTGTCTTGTATTTAATGACGCCCACTTAACTCGACTATCGTCCAAGCTAAAGTAGAAATATGGTGTCATTGATCTGACACTTATAAACTTGACCGATTCTGATTTTGATCGATGCAATATTCTTGATACTCAGGAAAGGGAACATCTCACCTTCGTTGTCCTTCTTGACAATGTTAAAACCTTGCAGAGTAGAAGGTCCAAACCTGTTATTCAGTGCATAGAATGTCATAGTGATCACAACAGGGAATTATATACATTGTGACAGAATGTCAAAACGAAGACTGCTAAGATCCCTTTCCTGCAACCACTGTTGTGAAATGTAAAGGTTGAAAGGATATGGTTGCCAAATGAGGTGACAATACAGTCATCATAGGAGCTTTAAAGATATTACAAGAAAATGTGATGTGATTGAAATATCTCTTATCCGATCTGGATTTCAAATAATTGTCTATTAACGAAAGAATAATTGATGAGAGAATTGCATAACCTAGCTATGTCGTATTTCAGTTTCAGTTTCAGTTTAGAATATCTTCATTACACTCCGGTCATGTCCAAAGGTGCTCCTATCTCCTTCGCAATATCTCCAACAGCGTCCAGCGACTGAACGTACCAGTTCGATTTTGATTAATGAGCCTACTCATGTACCTGCTATGCTGTTCTGTTCTTGTTAATTCAATCTTCATACCCAGCTCCTTCAATCTAGTAGTTGACGTTGATTGGTTTCAATAAAAAACATCTTTGCGGCCACACTCTATGAGGGCGTTCAAAATATCAGCTCTATCCATTGCTGGTACTCTGATATGATGGCAGAGCCAGACTCACTCAAAATGCATGCATGAGTGTATTTTTGTGACTCCAGCTAACGTAAAATATTAGTCACCGCCAGTAGTTCCATTGTCATGTTGCTTGTTGTCATACGAAATGCTCCACAGACCTCATGGACCATTCTGCCACATGAGCTTGCAGAGAAGGCCAATGCGGACTTTTCGTGACGAGCTCCCGATGTGGTTATGCGCCACTGTAACTAGCAGCTTCAATGCAGAATAAATAAATAGGATACCAATCAGTCGTCTCCATTGTTTACGTCATTCGTCAGGAGCCTTATTGACAACATATGCAGAATAGAGGCATGGGTTCATTCAGCGTGTTGATGATCAGATAGACAATTCTGATATGGACAACAACTATGCCATTGTAAATGTTATTCGCTATATTACTATTGGTTATTGTTTTACTAACACTTCAAAATGTCTTTTAATTCTGATCCTCTCTTTGCTAGAATATAATGGTTATTCTGTTCTTAGTGAACTGCTTCTTTGATGGAGATGACCGGTTGCACTAAGTTTAGGAATATGGACAATATGGATATTACACTTATATGACCGGGATTAAAACAGGGTTCCCAAGTATCAGCAGTGATGTTCAATATCTACACAGCAACTATCGCCAACATACATCTAATTGGGTTTGTTCGGACATTGACATGTGCAGATGTTGCATTTTAATATATATCTCTATATATAAAAATCATTGTTTGTGTGTTTGTTTGTTACATATAGACTCGGAAACTACTTAACAGATTTAGCTGACATTTACAGGATATGTTTGTTTTGATGTCGGGATGCTACCTGTCATAGTTTGAAATAGGTAGCGTTGCAGCTTTTGAAAAATTAAAAAAATAACACGCTCATTTCATCGAGTTTCTAACCAAATTGCCATTAACGTTTCCGGAAGTCTACGGTGTACGTATTAATATATACACATCAGATTTAGCTGAAATTTACAGGATATGTTTGTTTATGTTTGTTTTGATGTCAGGATGATACCTTTCATTGTTTGAAATAGGTAGCGCTGACAATTTTAGAGAAAAATCTAAACCAAAATCGAAAAACACGCAAATTCCATCGAGAGTGTCTTCCAGAAGTCTACGGTATGCGTATGGTATATACACAAGATTCGATGACGTATGATTCAAGTCAATTTTTCAAACAAGCTGAATTTAAAATACGCACTCCAGGTTTGTTTCGACTCATTTCTAATCATGATTATATATACTGCAAATCATATTTAAGTTATCGCCAACTATTCCATCAATGTTTGTTAGCTATGTTGGCAAAAATTGTTCTATATTCGATTAAACCAAACAAAACTACGATCAGAGGAATACGTTCATTTGAGGAAGCTATTGGCATTGCTATAGATGGCAAGGCAAACAACTATGGCAAGATGTTTATTTTGCCATCAACGTTTACCTGAGGTACACGTTATATGCATGAATATTACCCAATATTAGATTACATGACAGAAACGGGGTGACCATATATTATTTTGTAAATCAATCCATACCATTGACCGCTATAGCGGCGTGCAATTCTAAATTAGTACAACCATTTCGCAATAGGTGGCGCGCGAGTAGTTTCGACAAATGATTCATACAGTTTACCTGATTTTTCAAAACATTTTACGCCCAGTGGCTATGCATTTCCTAATAGAATTTAATAAAATGCTAATTTATTTTATTTATTCCAGCGAAACATCAACAGTGATATTTAATTCCGTGTGTGAAGACGAACAAGCTGAAATTATTTCCACACGCTCTTCACCAATTTTCCACACATTTGCAATTATGCCTTCCAAACGAAAAGATATTAGCCCATCTACACCTAGAGCACAAAAGAGAAAGGCATTACTAGCTTCAGAAACAGATGCACAAGGGAAGCAAGACTGGAAACTGTTCGAGTACGTACTGCTGAAGCACGTTCGTCTGAAACAGACGAGCAACGTCAAGCAAGACTAGGAACCAATCGAGTACGCACTGCTCAAGTCCGTTCAACTGAAACAATCGAGCTACGGGAAGCAAGACTGCAAACCGTTCGGATGCGCACTACTCTATCCAGACGAACACTGCACGCTGATTTAAATCTAGGTGCATTCCATTACAATACTAATTATGATTACAGTCTTCATTCAAATGTGGTTATTGGAAAAATGGATAGATTATGCGTGTATTGCAGTACCGTCAAATTTAAGAATCAAACACCAGAAATGTGCTGCGCGGGTGGAACAGTGAAATTGCCAGTATTACATTCACCACCCGAACTATTATCAACGTTGGTATAGTCTGTCCATTAATTCGTGTGCACGTTTGAAATTGATTTTCTCGAAAACTACCTATTGGATCTCAGTGATTTTTTCATGCAGCCTTAGAATATCCATGACGCTAAAATAAAGCTAACCAGTAGTCCATAGATGCTACGAATTTTGCACATCGGCGAATTCCTTTGATCTTTTATGACAATTGCAAATACGGGGGCTCAAAGTTTAGATTTTACAGTAATCCCTAGAATTTGTCCATGTCAATTCTATTCATATGTGTATCTCCATATTAACTTGATAGGTCAAGTAATTAAGTGTGTTGCCTTTATGTGCAATCGTGAACTTGGATACAATATGCAACAGTTAGTCCTCCTCTTCGGTCACCATTAGACCCCAGGGTGTCTTAACTTCACCACAAATTGTATGATGGTAGACGCATTTGGATATGGACATGTATACGTTGCTATTTCTCAGTCTGTAATCAAAATATGATTTGTATCATCCCGAATCTGACGATTCCATGAGGTTGATAATTGTTACCTGCTGGACAAATTGTAATCCATCTCGGTGCCAGTACTCGTCTTACTCTCGGAGCACATGTTCAACACACTTCTTCCAGAACTGCATGTCTATCATTGAGAGGCACTCACGTGTCAGAACTTCAACATCACACATTTTAAACGTCCTGTTCTGTTCGGCAACTTGCCCTTTACTTTAGCCCAGACACGCTCTATCGGATTGAGGTGAGCATGATATGGAGGTAGTCGCAAAGACGTGTGGCCGTATTCCGCAATGATTTTGTCAATATGAAACACCTTTGTCTTATTTGTCATCCTCACCAGGTGCAACAACTCGGGTTTCAAATATGTATCATCGAAGCTGATATTTTCCTTAGCAAGCAGAGTCCTAATTTGATCTTTTGTATTTGATGCAGTTGGTACTTTGTCTTCCGCTGATTCTGCGTTGTGATAGGATGCATTATCCATTACCAAGCATGATGGTCTGTTTATAATTGGAAGTAGATCTTTCTCCATCCAGTGCCTGAAAATATGTCCATTCATTTCTGTGTGGTAGTCCCTACCGTCGGTACTTTTGATTGGAAAATAAGTCCATCGTCATGGACAAGACCTCCTTCACTGCTTCCTGCATGTGTTAGTATAATACGCTTGGCCTTTGCTGCTTGGTATTTTTCTTTTCTGTTCACCGTCTACTGATTGCCATTCTTTAGCATTGGTGTGGTGAGCATTGACCCAGGATTCGTCCAAATATACAATATCATAGCCTTGCCTCCGCCGCTCACGGATCTGCCTCAGGTATTTACTCCGGGCAGCAATTAAATGTGGCTTTTCACAAATAATATTCCTGCCTCCTATAGTTTTTCTGAAGGTGAAGCCGGCGGCTCTTACAATTTTCCATAGAGTACTTTTAGAAATGTCTATGCTGCAATCTGATTGCAGTTTTAATTTCAGTTTCCTGAGAGTAACAAGTTGATTTGTCGCAAACATTTTCAAGAGCTCCGTCTTATGACATCTATGTCAAAGTCGTCAATTGTTCTTTTCCTTCCTTGCTTGACATTAGTGCACTTTGTGTCCTATTTAATCCATCGGGAAAAGGATTCTCTATAGATACCAAGCGCCAGTTGTGTTCGTTTCTCAGGGTTATGAATATCGCAATATAGATTACCTCTCTTAGATTCCCTACGGAAGTGTTGGTATAGTAAAACTGTAACCTTCTGCATTGTTATAAATGTGCACTTCAGACTCTTTATGAATGTGATATCATTGTCAGTTTTGATAAGCCAACAAATATGATACAATAGCTTCATACAAATAGCGAGATACACCTATAACTATACAACGGTATCCCAATTATAACATCATATGCTTTCCGCTTTCAAAGTCGACTGGGTTAGGTGCACAGGAATTCCCGTGAAATTGTTGTTTACTCACGATATTTCAATGTTACCATAATGTATTTTAGAACAACGCGTCTGCGTACCGTAGATCTGTTACTATTGTGTACAATCCGGTGAGGTTGATTTTAATATAACCTGAAGAAGAAATATTTCAAACTACATCAAATTTTCTTGGAAAAAAATATTTCTCTAGCGTCATGGATATTCTAAGGCTTCTTGCAAAAAATCACTGAGATCCAACAGGTAGTTTTCGAGAAAATCAATTTCAAACGTGCTCACAAATTAATGGACAGACTATAGCTGGACAATTATCATCGGATCGTCATGATATTACCGCGAGTGTATTCAAACACAAATTGAAATATTTAATGGATTTCATTGTCAAGGATCGTGTTTTTGGAGAAACACGTTGTTGGATGTATTCCATCGAATGGCAAAAAAAGAGGATTGTCACAAGCACACATTTTGATTTGGTTGATCGAAAAAGTAACACCAGATCAAATTGATCAAGTCATCTCAGCAGAAATATCAGATGTCGACATTGATCCAGACTTATTTGAAGTCGTCACCAAAACCATGATTCATGGTCCATATGGCTTACTCAACAATAATTCACCATGCATGTCTGATGGAAAATGCACGAAACGATACCCAAAAGACTTACATGCCGATACTATCACTGGCAATGGCGGATATCCTCTCTATCGTCGACGATCAAATGAAGATGGCGGAAAATCCATCACTGTAAAAGTGCAAACAATGACGTTCAAGTCGATAATCGTTGGGTTGTACCGTATTCACCGTTACTCTCGAAGACGTACAAAGTCACATAAATGTCAAAGTATTGCAATTCGGTGAAATCGATCAAGTACATTTGCAAATATGACAACAAAGGAAGCGATATGGCAGTTTATGGAGTGGCAAATATAACTGCATCCATCGATGAAATCGAGCATTATCAACTGGGACGCTACATTAGTACCAATGAAGCAGTATGGTGCATTTTATCATTTCCAATCCATGAACAACATCCAACAGTTGTTCATTTGGCAGTGCACCTTGAAAATGGACAGCTCGTGTACTTCACAACAGAAAATGCACATGCACGAGCATTGTCACCATCGCCAACAACGTTAACTGCATTTTCTCATTGTGTAGAGATGATATATTGCAAAGACGCTCTTTACTCTGAACTGCCAACATACTACATGGAATGCAGCAGCGAAAAGTTTCAACGTCGCAAACAAGGTAAAGCAGTTGAAGGACATTCCATTTTATATTCGACCGACGCGTTAGGCCGTTTGTACACTGTTCATCCAAACAATGCAGAATGCTTTTACTTGTGATTACTGTTAACCAACAAACGTAGAAAAACATCCTTCCAAGAATTGAGAACAGTTAACGGTCAAGTATGTGCTACTTATCGTAAAGCTTGCCAAGAATTAAATCTTCTTGAAAACGATGCACATTGGAACACTTCACTCGCTGATGCATCCAATACTGCACGACAACAGCAAATACGCAAATTATTTGCAGTAATATTAACATCAAGATTACCACCCAATCCAAGAACTTTGGGAAAATACAAAGACTACATGGTGAAGACATCCTACATCGCTTGCGTACGACGTATCAAAATCCTGACATTCAATTCACACCAAACGTATATAATGAGGCATTGGTTTCGATTGAGGACATATGTTTGGCAATCACTAATAAAGCACTGGTGCAATTAGGAATGGCTGCGCCAGAACGATCTACAAACAAACTTTTCGATTGTGAGTTGGAACGAGAAACACACTTTGATATCAACGAATTGAGTACATTTGTTCAAACGAATCTTCCAAATTGATTCCAGAACAATGCATAACATATGATAGAATTATGCATGCAATTACAAGCCGAAACGGTGTATTGTATTTCATAGATGCTCCCGGTGGCACACTCAAAACTTTTCTCATTTCACTTATTTTGGCAACCAGACGATCACGAAATATATTGCACTGGCAATCGCATCTTCTGGAATTGCGGCAACTCTTTAAGATGGTGGCCGAACAGCGCATTCAGCGCTGAAATTGTCGTTGAATATGCAAATCACTGAGACACCAACATGCAATATCAAAAAATTATGCATAGGTAAAGTACTCCAATTTTGTCAACTCTTATATGGGATGAATGTACTATGGCGCACAAAAAGCATTAGAAGCGCTTCATCGTACACTAAAAGATTTGAGAGTAAATGACCAGCTCTTCGGTGGCGCACTCATTTTATTGTCTGTCGATTTCCGGCAAACTCTACCAGTTATACCAAGATCAACACCCGCTGATGAACTTAATGCATGCCTGAAATCATCAGTTTTATGACGACACATACAGAAATTGACTTTGTAGACCAATATGCGTATACAACTACAACATGATACAACCGCTGAACATTTCACAAAACAATTGTTTGGGTATTGGGAAAGGGAAAATGTCAATCGATTCTTCACACGATGTATCACATTGTCAACAACTTCTGTAACATCAAAGCGACCACAGACGAATTGATTCATAAAGTGTTCCCAAATATTGCACATAATTACAAAATCATCAGTGGCTCAGTGCACGTGCAATATTAGCAGCAAAACAAGGATTTATATGCCATGAATTTGAGCATTCAAAACAAAATACCAGGTGAAGTGACAACGTATAAGTTCATCGATACTGTAATGAATCAAGACGAAGTTGTCAATTATCCAAATGAATTCTTGAATTCACTTGATTTGCCAGGCATTCCACCACACGTTTTAACATTGAACATTGGCGTGCCTATCATTCTTCTCAAACATCAATCCACCACAACTGTGCAACGGTACCAGGCTTTTAGTGAAAAATATGATGAACAATATCATCGAAGATACAATTTTTAATGGAAAATTTAAAGGAGAAGATATACTAATGTCATGCATCCCAATGATTCCAACAGACATGCCATTCGAATTCAAACGCTTGCAGTTTCCGCTGCGACTCGCCTTTGCAATGACCATCAACAAATCACAAGGACAATCGCTACAAGTGTATGGACTACATTTGGAAAATCCATGCTTTTCACATGGACAGCTAGCTATATGTAGGGCTGTTCACGCATTGGAAAACCTTCTGATTTATTCGTGTACGCACCAGACGGAAAAACATAAAATATTGTATATCAAAGAGCACCTCAATAACCATAATTAAAATGCATTGGGAAATTGTAAGTTTCTTTCCCAAGAAAATCAACATAAAGACAATGATCCAAAATTGTCTTTATTGTTATAGCGAGTTTCTTTAAAATTCAATTTCTGTTGGAGGGGTAGCAACCCCGCAGGATACAGCTAATATATATATATAAACTGAATCATATTGACAAAAACTGGTCGACGACATTCAAGCAACACTTTTTACCATCAGGCTTTGGTGTAAGGACTCTCGGTTTCAGGTCCATCCCGAGACGACTACTAATGTGTGGTGCTCTTTCAATAATTCCCAAAACATAGATCACCTATCCGGAGTCATAGACAGGATATTTAACATCGTGACATTCGTGTTGTCTTGGAATAATTGTTGATCGTAGTCTATCTTTCAATTTAAATATTTACTTAATCCTCTCCGCACCTCGGAAGCATAGGGCCTCAAAAATTTATCTCAGTCTAGAGTCATTCTTCCAGTCTTGGCTGTATTCTTAAAGGGTCTCTAGGATAGTCGGCACTCTTCAGTTTCACAAGACGGCTTCTTCTTCAGGTCTCTTTAGGGCGTCCTCGTTTTTTTTACTTGCGAGTTCCCCCCGTGGTCTGGTGACCTCAGTGTGTTTGGGTTTATCGCAGTTCAGGTTTATTTATTTCAAAACCATTTTTCCCTATCACAACACGTCCATTCAGCTAAAGTGTTTATATCGGTCTCTCTAAGTCCCTATCGTTGCTACGCCGTCACTGCACGTTTGTTTTATTACGTCAGGTCTCGTCCAGTATTGCCACTCTTGCTTATGTTGAACACATGCAGATTTAGTGTTATCCTGTCAACTGGTGATCTATATAAACTACCTAAAGCTAACTGTCTGGTCAGCCGCTGCCACCTTGGGGCTGAGGACTGGCATGTGCCTATGCCTTCACAGATATATATATATATATATATATATATATATATATATATATAAGATATATAGATATAGACAGACAGACAGACAGACCGACATACAGACAGACAGACAGATATAGATATAGATATAGATACATGTATACATTTTTCTATTTTCTGAAATTTGTTAATTTAACAGGTCTAGGATTGATTTTAAACAGGAAAAATCTAATTATATTTTGTGTATCAATGATGATTACTGGATGCATTATATTGTTGGCTCAAGAAAGAAAATCCCCATCATCTAGTCATCTCATGGAGACATATGCAGTTTAAAATGAACATACTATGATATGACTGTAAACTATTAATGAAACAGCAACCACATGTTGATATATTATGTATGTATGTTTTTGGTTTCTATGCTGGTTTCAATATCAGTGTAATAGAATGCAATGTGAGAATACAACTGAGACTACACGACTATATAACGTTGCTTTATAAAAACATATTCCAGCATATTAGAAAAACGTGTATGAGAAAATAGGCAATCACAAGAAAACACCTAGACACAAAGTATATAAAGCTTGTGTTCTCAGCACTCTGCTGTATGCTAGTGAGATATGGACCACATATTCTAGACATGAACATCGCCTCAACACCTTCCACATGCGATGTCTCAGTCGCATATGTAGCATCCGATGACAAGACCACAGATGTCCTGGACAATGATGGCATTACAAGCATGTACAGCTTGCTGAGTCAGCGACGTCTGAGATGGCTGGGACAGCAAACTGTGGACACAAAGCTAATAAACACGTGTTTGTGTATTTTTCCTAAAAGTGTGTTTTATTATATTTATTAGCTGGTGGATTAGCTACTATTAATCTGAGACATGAGCTTCAACCCAAAACTTGTGTTTCTTAATGGCTATATCAGGACGTATTGTCCTTAATTAGAACTACGTGACCATGTTGGATGGCTTTCTGAGAAGTTTATGTTAATTTGTATGTAGTATTGAGAAGGTTGTTGATTTGTATGTAGTTCTGATGCCTAGTTATTGGACAGTGTTTAGTAAACTGACGTCATTGCACTACGGGCAGATCCATATGTCATCAGCTTCCTCAACAGACATCGAAGAGGCTGCATACTGATTATTATCGAGGCTTTTTTCGCACATGCTCCTCACTCTGTCCTCAGGCATCCAGTTCCTAATTGTACAACGGAACTCAAACTGCTTATATCGCTGGATCGATTCAACATGTATGATAGTGTCTTCATCCAACAGGCAGTCACGAAGAGTCGAAGAACATCCCGATCAATATATAACTGCCCAACAATCGATGATGTTGATGCGATACTGTCAGTTTATTCATTGTCGCAAACACCCGTATGTCCCGGACAGTAGATCCACGTGCGCCTCTTGGGGTTAGAAACTTATATAGGCTGCATCCACTCATTATGAAACATGCCCGTTTGGACCTTGTGAAGCATAGACTTGGAGTCATATCCAACTACGACCCCAGTAAATGGAATCCCAGAAAGCCAATGAATGGTAGCAGAAACGGCCTCAACCTCCATCCTCATACTAGAAGTAGTTGTCATGTATACTCCACGTCGCACTGCAAAACCTATTATGCGCATTAGCCTAAAAATTCAGCCTGACACCTCACCACATGCATCGACCATCGGTATATATAACACCATTAGCATCCATTGCGTTATCTTCTATCAGATGCTTAACTGGGGTTGTAGCCCCATGTTCCCCCAAACCTTTTATCTTCTATCAGATGCCCCGGTTCCTCCATGTTGTCCCCCACATTCTCGAAAAGAGTAAGTAATTTTAGCGTTTTTGGTCATGCTATCTATTGAGATTGTTCTGCCACTTCCGGTGGGGGTCCATCGTGGCCCTCTTCCAATTGTTCTCTCAACCGAACCATCCACGACATACGCTTCCCCGCAAAAAATAAAACATATCTTTGTCAGATTAGCCTCCCCAGCGACGCCACCCAATGTCCCCTCCACATCTGTTTAATCTTCCGAGATACTCATTAGTCACTAAAAAACATGCATGGATAAGTATGTGATTCCACCCAAACCATCCCCCTAGAAACCCGCCGATTTCCATAGTGAGACTGCTCGTGTCACGACAAACCACCACTGTTTTCCCCACAACACCCAGGAGCAGAAAAAGCCAACGATCTCCCACATGTCAAATCATCGACCATCTGTTTAGCTGGATAAATACAAAAAATAAGTGCCCTTTTAAAAAGATAAAAAAACAAACTAATTACAAACTAAAAACAAATGAAGAGAGGGAAAATAACATTTTGAAGAACTGTTGATATCCCAAAACAGCCCCCACCGGAAAAGAGCCAGCTAAAAAGGGATACAAATTAACTGAAAAAAGACAAAGTAAAGAAGAAAAATGAAGGTCATAAAACACTTAAAGGAAAAAAAACAGCGGGGCCCGACAACATCCCAGAGGCCATCAAAGGAGAAAAATATCTAAAAGGTTCAACAAATTCTAGGTAATTAGGGGGAATGAAAAAATACCAAAAGGGAAAAGAAGGTTATTTGGTCAAACTCCAAAAAAAGGGGAAGTTTTTGTTTTCATTTACAAACTATAAAGGAAATCTATTATCAGTAAAGGAAAAAATATAAACAGATTTACTGATAGACTTATGGGGATGTATAAACAACTGAGCGAAGAACGGGCGCCTTTCGCAAAATAGACATGCACAGAAAAGATACCCCACTGTCATTATAGTAAAAAACAAACTTAAGTGGAATTTACCACTATAAAAGGTTTTGGATATAAAAAATTTTTGATAGTCTAGATCAGTGTTTCCCAATTTTTTTTGTGCCATCCCCCAAAGTCTTTAAAAAATTTGGGTATGCCCCCATAAAAAATATAAACAATTTTAATTTTCAAAATTGAAGTTTCCTGAAGAAACTTAAATGTTTGGTTTTTGGAAGAAATCACTAAAAATTGTCAGGAAACACGGAAAAAAAAGTAAGAAAATTTTTAAAACATGTAAGGGAGAACTGAACTTCAGAACTAATTTTATTGACGTTTTTCTATACTATTTTAATTATTAGTAATTATTTCATTTGTGAGACCCTTCCCTTGATCATGCTGCAGATTTTATGTTAGGTTCAAATTTTATTACTTCGTCTAAGTTTTCCCCGTTGTGTTTTTCCAGCTGATTTTTTTTTTCTAATTTGTTTTTAAAATCAAACTTTATGGCAAAAATCCCCCCCATTTAAATTATGAAGATGGAAACGGTAACACTAGTTTTCTTGACATTTGGTTAAATTTTGGAATTTGATTTATGTTTCCTCACAAAGCCATGCCATCGCTTTTTATATTAAATAAAATTCTTACGGACTTATATTTTGCATTTTGATTTTTGATACTGCAATATCGATAAATTCACAACATTGGCTGCAATATTCAAAAAAAAATCAATTTTTTTCAAATCTAAAAATCTTTTTTAAATCAGTAAATAAAATTTTTCAGGTGATCGACAATAACAAGTATAAGTATCAGCCCCTTCCCATTTCTAGAGCCAATGAAACTTTTCAAAATTTTTTTTTATAAGTATATTTCGACATAATTAAAAAGGGTAAAAAAACCAAATATCTTCATTTTTGAATCGACAAGAGTCATGCCCAAAAAAATTGCCCCGACAAAAAAAATCTCAAACCAAAAATTACCATCAATAATAAAGACATTAGAACGTCACATATTTTGAATATTTGCCTTTTTATTACCAACAATGGAGATTGGAAAGAAGTTAAAAGACTAGATTTTTTTTCCGGGGTGGTCAGCATAAATTTTTGCCCGACACAAGCAAATAAAAAAAAGTAAGACTTCTGAGAACTTTTCCCCCTGGGGAACATATGGATGCGACGGGACCCTAACACAAACGTTATAAAAAAGTTCTTGAACATCCTGGACAGAGAATATAAGAAAAAAAGCAAAGAAACAAGACCTGCTTCAAGGAATATTTATAAAAAAACATGCCCGGGAAAGATAAAAATTTTTTGGCCCACTTTAAAACAACAGGGGTTTGGAGAAAGGTAATGGAAAGCAGGGTTTCCCGGGAAAAACGGGCGGGGACACCAAGACGAAAGTGGCGCAGGAGTAAAAAGAAAACAAACCCGACTTAAAAAGGCATAAAACTTGGAGACAGAGAACTTTCAAGGGGCCGGGCAAATGCGACGTTCTCGGGGTTTTTTCTTTTGGGGCGTAACATATTTCGAAAAAAATAGTGATGGTCCTTTTCACATTACACCACCCTACTTTTTTTAAATGGAAGATAGATAACCCTTTCCCAAAAAAGCGCCAATTAAATTTTTTAACCCCACTAGGGGGTTTGCATGTAATCTTAGCCGAAGGCGATTGCACGTTGTGCCATTTATGGCCCAAGTATCACCCTCCGATGTATGCATGTTTTTTATTCTGGGTATTTCCCTTGGCTCATCAGTCCCCTTTTCTTATGACATGCATTGTGGGTGGCGGGTATTTGTATTTTCCGGGCCCCCCCAAAACCCCCCGGGAAAGATAGAGAATGATACAACCCAAATATTATTTTTTCTTATAAATGACGTATTAGGAATCCGTATCTTTACATGCAATTATCATTAGTTTTTAAATTACCTTCGATATTCACGATCTTCATTCCATAAACAGTAAATGATATTACCATAAATAAATCTACTTCATTACTATCACGAGTTATAATTTGATCTAGAAGTACTAAAGATTGCACTCTAAAATAATTTTTGTCTTCATAAAAGGTTAAATGTAGGACATTCCCCTTTTTTTTAAAAAAAGACTTTTTTTACAACAATAATGCAATCTTTTTTTTACAAATCTTTTTTAAAAGCGGGAAAAAAGGCCTGATATAAGTATTTTGATTTTCTGAAGATTTTAAACTTCAGAATTCACAAATTCGTTTATGTAAAATCCAAAGTCGATATATCAGTTTTGAAATCATAAAGTTAAAACTCTGAACGGCCCATTGCCACCTGAAAAATAAAATGCCACATGGGGGCGTGGGCCCCCAGTTAAAAACGGGGTCTAGATCTAGGTTCTCAAGGGGGGGTCCCCCACCGGCGCTGAAATTGCGTGGCACGGGTTGGAAAGTAAATTTTTGGCTGCGGAGGACCATCCCCGCCCCCCCTAAGCTAAAAAAATTTAAAGCCCGCAAGCCCTCCCCCGCACAACGATTAATAGAGCAATAGACATAATATATGCATATTTTACCAGGTTATATGGAATAAAAGAAGAAACCCGAATATGATGTCGAGTATATGAAATATGTTTTAGCTAATCACCCCAAAAAACAAGACATTATAAATGTGTCTGAATTTTCCAAAAGATTTTTTAAAAAGTTTGAAACCATCGCATAAAAAGGACATGGGGAAAAAATCATCCTGGAAAAAGATAAAAATATATTTATGTTCAATTGAGATCAACATTCGGGGTTCCAACTTTGGCTTGTATGGTTTCAGGGGGCGAAACAAAAAAATGATGGGTTATCTCTTCATGAACATTTACTATTTTTTGCTAAATCTAAAAAACCGCACACTATTGGAAAAGAGTTGATATACCCAGGGGTGAGTGAGGTTCCGTTCTGCTGCATACCCCGCGGTCTGAAATTGTTTTTACAGTCTCATTGAAAAAAAAACACAGTGTGAAGATGAATCGTTGAAATTATTTTTTCGATACTTTTAAACTTTTTTTTATAACTTGATCGTTTTTTTTTCCCAAAAAATGAGTCTTTACCGGGCCCTTTCCCTTCATAAAGATGAAACATTTTAAGTACTATTATTTGCAAAAACATTAGAAAGGGACAATAAAAAAAAATTTATATTTGACGTATTGGATAACTTTTTTGCAAACAAATTCCCCTAAAAAATATCTTGTTGGCCGAGGGTGCCTGGCAAGGGTTTGGGACGTTTACCCCCGATTAATATTTGCTTCCCAAATGTTGCGTGCGCCATAAATAGCGGAAAGGGAAAATCTTGCAGATCAAAATAAACCAGACTCAGGAATTCAACATAACCCGCGGGAATTGTACATTTAAAAAAAAAAAACCTACGTGAAAATATGCATTGCAGGGTTTCGGAATCACACCAAACCCAAACCATACATATTTTTTTCCGGGATATTTTACAGTTCCAAACGGAGGATGGGGAGGGGAAGGGGGGGGTTTCCCAAGCTGAGCAAAAAATACACAATGAAACAGATGAAGCCAGCACAAATGGGAAGCAAAAAGTAGTTTGGCATTTTTGTAGAGATCAACAGATTCAAACTAACAGACCCCTTATGCGGGAAAACCATGACACTGCCCAAAAAAAAATTCCTACTAGGGGGAGTTTTAACACACTTGGGGGGGGATCCAAGACACCAATGAAAAAGGGAGGAAAGGGTTGAACGGTGGGAAAAGTAAAAACCAGCAGCTCAGGAATGGAACAATGACCCACCAACCTTCTCTCCAGTGCACAAAAATATAATACGACCTCCTCTTTGCCATCGTGACATACCCCCTTAAATCAACCTTCATGGAACAGCTGGAGCAGTGCCCACAAACCTGTCAAGACTCTAAAGTTGTACCCAAGCCCATAAAAATGCCCCGGGGAAACCCAAAAAAAGAGTTGAATGGGCACAATTTGGACTCAGGACATCTAGGCCCAATAAATTAACCCCAAAAAAGATAAGGAACGACATCCTAAAAATATCCATTTTGAGGGCAGCAAGAATCAATTCCTAGACGTCAAAAAGAGACTACTCTTATTGGTCGAAGGGTCAAAAAAAAGAAGAGAAATAGTCAGGCCAGAGAAAGATTGAAACTGGGGCATGACAGCACATGCACTCGGCAGCCTGGGTTTAAAATGTAGGAAGCAGTAAAAGAAACCCGAAAGGAGAGATGAAAGACAAGACGTCTCACATGGACAGAGGTGAGATGAAGTAGCACTCCGGGGTCTTAATTTTAAAAAAAGTCCAGGAAAGGATGGCTCACAAATGGATGCTCATTAATCTAGGGAAAAAGTCAAAAAAGTGCCTAAAAATTTTGTGCGAGCTGGGAAAAACCGAAAAACCCGTGAATGGGAAAAAAGTATCCGTGCCTAAGCTAACAAAAGGAAAGACAGATTGATCCAGGAATCGTACCCAATTAGTCCAGGTGGTTGGAAAAGTATGGATAGGGTTTCAGGGACTCTTTGGCAACTGGAGCAAAACAAAAATACTTACAACAGAGTGGATTCAGTCAGCATGGATCCAGAAAACCAAATAACACATTGCACGGTGTCGAAAGGGGGCAGAAAAAAAACTAATGGTAGGGTTTGAATAGGGATTTCCCGGGTCAAAAGGAAAATAAAAAAAACTCTAAACCCCGGTCAAAAAGGGGATTTATATCTGGATATGTTATCTGAAATAGAACACCCAAGTTAAAAAAGGAAAACGTGCAGGAAAGGGTCATCGAACAATTATTTCCCTGGGGCTTCTCACGCTCTTTTGTTTTTATAAATAAGTATGGAAGACATCCAACAAAGTCGGTGCAATCTTGTGATGGTCTGGCACTTGAACACGAGAAAATCAATGCAGGGCACCTCAAGGTGCAAAATGCAATTTAAAAGCTAGAAAATGCCCGGTCGACTGCCCTTTTTTAAATGAAAATTATTCGTTTGCCTATCCAATAAAAACAAATGCAAACGCAAATTCAATGAAACCCACTCCAAAGACGAATGTCCAACAAAATGGGGAAACATGATGGAAAGCCGGCAAACGTGGAAAAACATATAAATCTGGGAAAAAAAAAAGAAAATCTGGGGTCGTGAACAAATTGGAACCAACAGGGTGCGTTTGTAGCATCCAGAAAAAGGGTTAACTCTGGGAGAGTTTGCCGTACGTTGATGGATAGGTCGGGCTAACTTAAAACAGACTTCAAAAAAAAAGCAAAGTGTTAAATCAGACCTCCGGATCATTGACCGTAAGTCTACCCCTTAGAAGTACTGAAAACGGATATGACAACCCTTGGAAGACAGCGGATCATGAAAGTTCTTCAACGGGATAAAAATCAAGGAGTTAACCATCCAAGCACCCCCCAAAAAAACACTCGGGAAAGGGCGTTTAAAATGAGAGCTTTTATAAAATCAAAAACTTGCCCCCCAGACTAATATTGACACTGGCTCAACCAAACAAAAACCAGTCATCCTCCTCCCTGGTCCAGGCTTCCAGACGTGCCCCCAAATACCAAAAAGGGATACAACATTGAAAAAAATACATGAAAAACTGGGGTTTTGTCTGCTATCTCCGGGGAAACTGAAAAGGAACACATAACTAAGTGATTTCAGGTCAACCCTTTTAACAGTTGGCCCATGATTCCGAGGTCAGTTCCCGTGGGTCCCTCACTGCAAGCTCAATGTGGGTGAAGTGTGACAGATCAAAAAGGGCAGGGGTTTAAGATGACAACCTGGTCAGCTGGAAAAGCAAAAATAAAACACACAACAAAAAGGAAAAAAAAAAACACAAAACGCAACAACTGATGGGTATTACGAAATGCCTAGAAGGACCATATCATACTTCGCCCCCGGGGGGACAACAAATGGAACAGAACTATATTTAAGATAGGCGCAAACGACCCATCCCCCTGTGATTTGACGAATTGACGACAGGAAAGTCCCACAGAACTGCCCCCCGTATGCAGACCTGAGAAGAAAAGGTGGCCCTTCACCATAGTTCAAGAAAACTTATGATGGATGCCTTAATTAGAAAATCAAAAAACCCAGTCTAGTGGACACAAGGAACGGGGAAAAAGTAAATGACAAATAACAGAAATATTTCTGGAGGGAGTTGAAGAATTTAAAAAAAGAAGAGTTGAAAAAAAATTGTAATGGATATCAAGAATTGTGTCTATAAAAATTAAATTCAATATTTTCAACTCTAAACCAGTAAGAAGTTGTTTTTTTATTCCCCTTACCATATTTTAAAGAGGGGTTTTTCATGGTCGGTTTTACAAAAAAAGAAAAAAATTGTCAATAGGTAATGCGAAAATTTACAAATTTTGATGACAAAAAAGTCCCAAAAAGTCAAAAAAAGTTTCTACATCTGTTGCTCCAATAAATACATTATAACATAAATTGTATCAACGATCGAGGGAAAATAGTAATATTGTGATTATTATCAAAAAAAAAACTGAAAAATATGTCCTTGTTTTTCAATGTATATATTTAAAAATAGTTTACCCAACGGGGGGGTAGACATTATTCACTGAAAAAAAGGGCGCTCATTCAATAAAGGTTGGAAACCCAAAGGTCTGAAGAGAGTCTTTTGAAAAAATTTAAAAACTATGAATTCCACCCAAAATTGAAATCTAAAAAGGGAAAGGGAGAAGAAGCAAATGCTGAGTCTCAAGCCAATTGGGAATCCTTTGAATAAACGGGGGTGCAACAGGGATGCCTGTTATCCCCTTCCCCTTTTTGATGGTCGAGATTTGATCAAAATCCAACAACAGATAACAGATCGGGAAATAATGGGCAATTGGAACAACTAGAGTACCTGGATTTCGCAACGATCTTGCATTGCTGTCCCCAATCACACACATATTTAAAATTTCAATGAATACTCCCAAAAAATAAGTCCACAACTGGTTAAAAATACATGGTGGAAAGACCAGGTCATGATAATAAATGGGGTGTAAATTTCGGAGAAACAGCTATACACGATTTGAATCTACACATCCTTGGTAGCAACATGACACGAAAAGGAGGAACAAACAAAGATGTAAGATAAAAATACAAAAAAACAAGGGGGCCTTTTGCATTGAGTAGGGTATGGAATAAAAAGAGATCAAAACAAACACAAATAATGATCGCTCAATCAAATGTAATTCAGTCTGCCTTTACTCTAAAATGGAAAGGAACACATGAAACCATCAAAAACCAGACCTTCATAGATGGATGTTTGGGAAAAATAAAGGGCTGGGATGGGAAAGTAAAATTCAAATGAAGAACTCAGAAAAGCAAAGCAGATCCAGTGGGAAATGCTCAGGAAGAGACGTGTGATGGATGGACAAATTGAAGACCGACAAGCATTCAAGACAGGCACGTTTTGGGCCCCAAAGGAAAAAGGTGTAGGAAGGACTGACAGACCCGGGAGAGAGCAGGAATATTAAAAAATAAATAAAAATGGAAAGAAATTAATGGATCCCAAAAAGGAAAGTTGGAAGAAGTTTGTTGAAGGGATGTGCTTTGGGTTGAAAGGTGGGAAAAAACCTCATTTTCCTGGGCCCCCCGAAACACTGGACTGGGCCCCAAAAATGTAAGTTCTTTCATTAATCCTTCGCGCCTTTGATTTTTTCGCTCCCAAAATCACCCGACCTGGTTTTTCCGGGGGTGTTTTGGGGGTACAAAAGTCCCTCCGTTATTTTAGAAGGGTTTCTTTAGGCGCTTGATTAATTTTGCAATTTAGTAAAGATCTAATCTGTGGGGAAATTCATCCGGATCGTTCGGGAAAAACGTCCCATAATTTTCCCAAAATTCACTGTCAGTGACTAGAGATGGTCGGTGCAACTCAAAAAAAATCCCCCAGACAAATTGTTCTCCCAAAGTGTCATTTAATACCAATGATTTGTGCAGTTTTTCAGGGTAGCTTAAATTATACGTTCACATATCTCTCCACCAGTACATTTTTTTAATTGCTTTCCCAATTTCTACGTATTTTTACCCGCTCCCAACATCCCTGTGAGACTATTCAACCTGATCTGTTAAAATTGGATAATAATTTCACAGTTTGTTGTAATCATTTACAGACACTAAACATTGATAATTTGAGGGTGATGAGATTACTATTTGAGTGGAATAACCACGACGATTATTCTCTAGACATCCTGGGATTATACAACATTTTTTTATAACAGTGTTATCGATATGGGAAGACTCGTCAAAACATTTGCAATGGTGAAACCACCATACAAAATTGATTTTTAAAAATACAAAAACAATAACACTAACCCTTTACCAAAAAGGGCTCAACCAAGCAAATGATACAAAAACGGGGAAAATTTCAGATCTTAAACACAAGATGTAGAATCAAAGAATAAAACTTTATATTACCTTTTAATGTTTATTTATTGGGTGACAAAATTCCCGTATACAATTTTTTTTTAAAATATATATTTTTGTTGGTAGTGTTTTTTATGATTTGGTTAAAAACTTATTGGGTTTATTCTACATTTTTGGGGTGTGAGAATAAATTTTACTTTTTGACTTTGCCATAAAGACATTTTGATCAAAAAAAATTTCTTTTATTGCTATTGTTTTTTTTGTAAAAATTTCAAATTTTTTTATGTTTTTTCCAGACTTTGTGAAACTTAGGCCCGAAGGGCTGTACTAAACCCTTCCCCTTTTTACAGGCTAAAAAAAATCTCTTGAACTATCCTACAGCCATATTTATATTTGATTGAAATATTTTTTAAATGAAAAAATATGATAAAACCCTTATCATGTTTTAAAAATACAATTCACAATCATTATGATACAAAATTTGATAACGGAACAGCCAAAAAGAAGTATATTATTTTATAACTAATAAGAATGGGAAACAGTAGAACTCACGTTCAGGTAAAACGATATTCTATCGGCTTCTGTTTAAATTTAGGGGATCATATCTACATCATGTTTCATCGTAGGAAAAGTATGCAATCTTAGTTAGTAAAAAAAAATTTTAACCAAAAAGATTCTTCTCTTCTTCTAAAAAGATCTTTGGTCATATTTTTTACTTGGATCACAAAATGGGCAGTCAGCTTCCCGGTCTGTCATTTGCCCCAAAATGTTTTTAGGTCGTGGGGGGTGTTTGCTTCTCCTACCCAGAGAGAAAAAATTTTCAGGATATTCTTGTGATTGCCTGCTACACAGGGGAGAGAGTTGGGATTTATTCCAGTCTATATAGTGTTTGTTTATTCTGTGTGTCCTGTGGTGTCGAAAATAATGACCTGGTCTGTTCTTTAGGGTTTTTAGGGGGGGCTTTTAAATAATTATCCGTGTTTGTCTTCCAGTGGGCGGCGTTTTCTCAGTATGAGGGGTTTTTACCTCTTGAAAAAAGGGATGGGTTTATAAATGTTTCTTTGGGCCTCCCCCCTTGCTGCATCGTCACTCTCATTGCCTGCAAACAATGAGATGAAATCCACTGCAAGTGAATTTCGCCCTTTTTTGGCTGATCTTTAATCTCATGGCCAATGGGGGAATAAAAAAGTTCTTGGGATTTCAAAAACCTCGACCTAATACCAATTCCCTTATACGATTATCCCTTTTTAAATCATTTTAAAAACCCTTTATAAAAAAACCATTTCACTGAAATCGACAACGAGTATATTTGTTTTAAAAAAATATATGTTATCTAGTCGTTGAACCGACATCGGAAACCCACAAAGAGACACTCAGATTCACATTTCTCTCAAAGTGTAAACATAATAGCCGTCCATCGCAAGCGATGATGTCAACAATCTCAGACGTGTACTGTTGCACCTCTCTGGTGTGTGCGGAGGTGACTGTAGAGTCAATCCTAGAACAGAATCCCCGACCACAGGTGGGGCATACATGATCAGGTTAGACATGTGCGTGTTGTGTGCTCTGTCTTTTCGCGCTGCTCGTTTTCTCTGTGACTCAGCAATACGATGATTCTCAGCTATTCAGGTTCCTCTTTTGTTGTTACAGCGCCACATTTGGCGATCTTGAGCAAGGATTCCCAGCACGTATTGTCTATATCGAAGCATTTCAGAGACACTTTAAGAGTGTCTTTAAAGCGTTTTTCTGTCCACCAGCTAAACGTCTGCCCCTTCAAGCTCGCCATACATAAACTGTTTTGGGATGCGTTTATCAGGCATTCGAGCAACGTGACCGACCCATCTCAGTTGGGCCTTCTGCAACAGGGTGTTGACGCTTGGGATCTTTGCTCTTGTGAGGACTTCGCTGTCTGGAATTTTGTCCTGCCAGTTTATTTTTAGTATTCTGCGTATACAGCTTGTGTGGAAATGGTTTAATTTTCTTCCGTGTCTGCTATACACTGTCCATGTCTCGCTTGCGTACAGCAGCGTGGTTAGTACTATGGCCTGGTAAACTTTCAGCTTTGTGACTATGCTTATCCCTTCCGTTCCCACACAGTGACACGTAACCTTCCGAACGCAGCACTGGCTTTGGATATCCTATTGTGGACCTCATAATCTATGTTTGCCGATCTGGATAAGAGGCTGCCAAGATAAGCAAAGTTGTCCGTTGACTGGAGACGCTGGTGTTTAATGTTGATGACTGGATCGTAATACTGTTCTCTAGAGGCGGGCTGGAACATGACCTCTGTTTTTTGGTGTTAATGGTGAGGCCAAACCTATCACAGGCGATTGAGAACTTGTCCATGTAAGTCTGCATTTCTTCCTCAGAGTTGGTAGCGAAGGCACAGTCATCAGCAAACAACAGGTTTGAGATAGTTGATTCTTTTACCTTGGTGGAAGATTTTAACCTCCGAAGATTGAATAGGTTACCGTCTGTCCTGTATCTAATCTTTACCCCATGTTCGTCGCCTTCCCAAAAGACATCCGTGAACATGGCAGCAAACATCATGCTGAAGAGTGTTGGGGCCAGTACACCTCCCTGTTTGACGCCGTTGGTGACATGGTATGCTTCCGACAGCTCCTTCGTCAAGTACACGTGCCATCATGCCCTCGTGAAACTGTTGAACGATCTTGATGAATTTCCCTGGGCATCCACATTTTCCATGATCTTCCATAGACCCTCCCTGTTAACCGTGTCGAAAGCCTTTGTCAGATCGACAAAGACCATATAGAGGTTACGGTGCTGCTCTTTGCATTTCTCCTGTAGTTGGCGAGCAGCAAATATCATGTCTGCTGTTCCACGACCTGCTCTGAAGCCACATTGGGTCTCAGGGGTAAGTCCTGTTCCAGGTGATCGATTAATCGATTGAGGAGGACTCTGGCCAGTATTTTGCCAGCGATTGACAGAGGAGATCCCCTGTGGTTATCGCAGGCCTGGCCGTTTCCTTTCCGCTTGTACAGGTGGACAATAGTGGCATCCTTTAATTCTGTGGCACACGTTCGTTGCACCAAATGGATGTAAATAACTCTGTCAATTTTAGCATCAACGTGGGCCCTCCTTCTTTGTAGACTTCGGTTGGTATTGAGTCCGCACCCGGTGCCTTCCCGCTGGACATCTGGCTTGTTGCCTTCTTGACCTCTGCTAAGGTAGGTGAAATATCAAGCTTGGCATTGATTGGGACATGGGGCATGCGCTCTATGGCTTCATAACATATAGTGGATGGATGGTTGAGGACAGAACGGAAGTGTTCTGCCCAGCGATTTAGTATCTGAGGCTTGTCAATTAGTAGCCTTGCTCCATCTGCATCGAGTATGGGAGTGGGGTGAGATTGTTGAGGTCCGTAAACAGTTTTAGGGCATCGTAGAAGAGTTTGAAATCATGTATGTCTGCATATATCTGGATTTCATCAGATTTTTTGCTTAGCCATGCGTCTTGTAATTTTCTGATTCTCTCTTGAGCCCTTCTACGAGCATCTAGGAAAGCTGTTTTTTGGGATGATGATGATGGGTCATTTTGATAGGCTCTGTATGTCTCATGTTTCGTGAGAAGAATAGACTTGATTTCTTCGTCATTTTCGTCAAACCAGTCGTGGCTCTTGCGTACAGAGTGTCCTATGAGCTCAGAGGTAGATAGGTACACGGTGTCTCTGAGGGCAGTCCAGTCATCGTCCACGCTGGTTTTGCCAAAGTGGAGGTCCTTCAATTTGTCGTCCAGGTCTCTTATTAAACTTTCGGTGACAGCGGATCTTTTCAATTTGGAGACTGCCAGCTTTTTGTTGGTTTGCGACCCTGGTGACGTTTTCTAGGCTTGATGCGGAGGTTGAGCTTTGACACGATCAATCTATGATCGGTCCAACATTCTGCTCCGCACAAGCCTTTGCGACTCTGACGTCACGTCTGTCATTTTCCTTACGATGACGTAGTCAATGAGGTGCCATTGTTTGGAACGGGGATGCATCCATGACGTTTTGTTTCGGGTTGGTAAACGAAACAAGGAGTTTGTAATTGTTAGGTCGTGGGCAGCACATAGTCTGAGTAATAGAAGCCCATTACTATTGCACTTGCCCACGCCGTGTACTCCTAGTACTCCATCCCAGACCCGATGGTCTGTCCCTACTCTGGCATTGAAGTCCCGAGTATGATGAGCTTCTCAGACCTTGGGACCGCTGAGATGGCTGAGTCAAGGTCTTCGTAGAAACCATCCTTGATTTCGCTTGGATTTGTCATTGTCGGGGCGTAGACGCTGAGTAAAGTGGCACTCTTTTTTCTCTAGTGAGATCTGAAGAGTCATCACTCTGTCACTGACACCTTTGGGAGTCTGGTGAGGCCACTGCACAAGATGAGATTTGACAGCAAACCCTACACCAGATTCCCGACGTTCTGTATTGGCTCTCCCACTCCAAAAGAAAGTGTAACCTCCGCCCACCTCTGACAGCTGACCCTCGTCAGGAAGTCTGGTCTCACTCAAGGCAGCTATGTCGATATCGTAGCTGCCAGTTCTCTAGCCACGAGTGCAGTCCGTCTCTCAGGTCTTTCAGCTTTGTTGTTATCTAATAGTGTTCGCACGTTCCCGCGCCTATGGTGGAGCTTTAGCTTGTTCTTCATGTTGTGTGATTTGTGTTGTATGTAGTTGTCTGAAACTGTAGCTTGCGCTGTATTTGGATTATAGTGAGGAAAAGTTGCGCTATTCGTCAACCTCTCTCTCTCGTCCAGGACTATCTGTATCCAGGGGCAAGACAAGTCAAGACGATTGGAGATAGTGACAGATGCAGTGGATGACCAGGGCTTTCTAAAGTGCCTCGCCGTGCTCTATGCGGTCCACACCGCTCTGCGGTGATCCGCCTTTCTAACCGTTGAGCCAACTAGTGACCTCATCCGCGAAGTCAGCCGGATCCAGTCTTTGCATGCACAGGCAGACAGTGCCTAGATTACCGATGCTGCTAGACCCATCGTTTTCCCTCACCTGGTTTGACCACCGAATAGGCTATGTAACCGTTGTAGTCGTTGTGCATGTTACAGCTAAACTACAGGCAAGAGTTGTGTGTTGTAGTCACGTTACAACTATTGTTCCGGCCGCCCTGCTGTGTGTAAGTTTACATTTCCAGAAGCGGCGCGATGGCGGTAGGATAGACCTGTCTGGCAGTGTGTCTGTCCGAAAAATTATTGGACAATTCTCTTGTCCCAAGGTGTGCTGGTATTTTTCATCAGCACATAACATGAACCCTTGCAGACAACACACTGACGCTTTTAACAGGTTCCGTAAACATATTATTCAATAGGACACACACTTGTACCGACCGGTAACTAAATTTGACAAAGAGAAAAATGCCATTATAAAATAGCACGTCTGGAACTATACTATATCTATATGACATATGTATGCCGTTAATTAAATGCATGACATTATCCAGTCTTATATAATGTATATCATTGTTTATATTGACAACATCATGTTTTAGTAATATTATACAAGATCATGTTAACAGTTGTGTTATCTGTCAGAGTGCCCTTATGGATTATTTGGAGAAAACTGTGACAAGTCTTGCTCAGATTTCTGTTACAGAAAATTATGTAATATATCTACAGGAGAATTTTTGGCATGCATGGGAAACCGTAGTGGATCTCAGTGTCAAGGTTGAGTAATATTATTGAGATTGATCAAGTTCTTATTGTGTTGAAATTATTCATCATTGTGTCCATTGTCGTAATGTGGTTTCCATGACATAATTTTGACTGCATACGAGACATTAAATAATAAATTATGCTACGAACTATCAAAGCAACATCACGGTTTACAAATTTTAAAAAAGTATATCACTTCAATTTATATAGTTTTAAAACTAAATTTAGATCTTTCAATTCCAATGTTTTTAAATTATAATTTTTTAAACCCTAACAAAAACCCCCTGATGGGGGAAACCATAAAGATAAAAGATGATTCGATGGACACTTTTCCCCTTTACTGGAAAATATTATTATAGATGAAGATAATTTCAAGTTGATAAAAGGGGTACTAAAAAAATACAGTACTTTTTAGAACAGTTCAAAATAAAACAAAAGTTACAATTACAAAAAAAAATAATGAAAAATAACTGAGAATTAGTTAAAATATTCAAATGAAATATATAGAAATGTTGAATGTGAAACCTGGGTAAAAGACTAAGGTATATTAGTACCTTAGTCAAACGTAAAAAGGGTTACTGGTGTTGATTAAAAATAAAGCAATTTGATCTTTTGTAGACTTTGTATGATTTTCAATAGACGAGGTGATGTCTTTGTGTAGAAAAAGGGTGTCTGTGTTTTGAGGGATGTCTGTGTGTAGACAACGTACTGTCGTTGTTTTATTTGTGTATACAAGGGATGTCTTTGTGTAGACAACGTGCTGTCTTTGGATGTATTTGCGTAGACGAAGTGATTTTTTGGGTTAAGACGTGCTGTCTTTGTGATGTAATTGCGTGGACGAAGTGATGTCTTTGTGTATACGACGCGATGTATTTGTGTATAGGGGTGATATTTTTGTGTAGACGGGGTGTTGCCCTTGTGATGTTTTTGTGTAGACTTGTGATGTCTTTGTTTGACGAGTTGTTGACTTGTGCATAGAAAAGGCGCCGCCCCTCTTTCACGGGTAGGTTCGCCCCCTTGTGGAGTCATAGGGTTTTTTTCCCCTGAGACCCCTGATCCAGTGGGGGGAGACATTTCCCTAGTCATTTTAAACGGACGAAAACCCGTGGGCCCGTGTTCAATTTGAGCAATAACAATTCCCCTTGCCGTTAAAAATTAGAAGACGGGAAAAAGCCGATGTCCATGCAAAATTCATTAAAAATATTAAAAAAAAATTATTTCAAAAATCTTAAATTTAAAAAAATTACTTGTAGACCCTCGCCGATGCTACATGTTGGGCCGCAGCTGAGATCTTTTTTTGTAAGAAATGGGATGGGAGCAAAAAGGTTACTCACCGGGGTGCAATGACGATGGACTATCAACCAACTGTGGCAGACTTGTTTTCCCTTGCAGCACGCTAGACTTTTTTTTGCAAGGAATGTTTGCTTAATATCTTGATTTTATCAGATTGTTACTTTTTACTCAGAAATTTCGGTTTCCCATTTTCCAAGATATTTCATGTATGTTTTTATGTTTTAATATTATATTGTCAAAAAACTGAATGTTTATCAACATTCGGCGTGTCTCTTCATATTTAAACACTGTCATATCTCGATTGTGTTTCTAGTTTAAAATTTATATTATTGATATATATATATATATATATATATATATATATATATATATATATATCATGTGTTCATTTGAGATTCCTTTTATAGTTGGTCCTTGTGTGGGGATTCCATTTACGAGAACCAACTCACAGACTTTAGACATTCTACCCGGGCCGTGGGTATATTTTTCAATAGGATGCAAGTCTTGAAATGCCGCCCAAATGTTTTTTTTAACCCAATTGTGATTAAATTTCGCTGCGTATGCCCTCCGTTGCGGTGCCTCCTGATATGGCCGTCTCTGTATCATACCCGGCACAGCCCCTGGTCTACACGCATTCTTTCAAGTGTTAAATGTTTTCCCGAAAGATATTTGAATTGTAGTATGATACCTTTTGTTTATCAATTTGTGCAGAGCTAATCAAGGAGAAAAGTTGAAGTGACCCATGTCCAAAACGTATGAGTAACCGTGATAGACGATGAATGAGTGATTTACTAAAAATAATTTTTTCTACACTGCGATATGTGCTTCCCTTTTCAAAAATAGTTCTCCTCTCAACCCCTTTTAGTTCATGCCAATTTTTTTAGCAGATCATGGGGGCGCCATGGACATTATTATTTGTCTGCAGTCTCATCTATATTCTGTTATATTGGTTCAAATATCAATTCTTTGAGCAGATCATGGGGTTCATGGACATTTTATTTGTCTGCATTATCATATTATGTTATAGTGTGGTTCAAATATCAATTTTTGAGCAGATCAAATTTTCCATGGGCATTATTATTTGTCTGCAGTCTCATCTAATTGTGTTATATTGGTTCAAATATCAATTCTTTGAGCAATATGGGGGCCCATGGGCATTATTATTTGTCTGCAGTTTATCTATATTGTGATAGTGTGGTTCAAATATCAATTCTTTTAGCAGATCAGTGGGGGCGCCATGGGCATTATTATTTTTCGCAGTCTCATCTATATTGTGTTATAGTGTGGTTCAAATATCAATTCTTTGAGCGGATCAGTGGGGTCGCCATGGACAAATTTTTTGTCTGCAGTCTCATCTATATTTGTTATAGTGTGGTTCAAATATAAATTTTTTGAGCAGTCAGTGGGGTCCCATGGGATTTTTTTTGTCTAGTCTCATCTTAAATTTTTTATAGTGTGGTTCAAATACAATTCTTTGAGGGGTCAGTGGGGGTATAAATTTTTATTTGCCGCAGTCCATCTTTTTCTGTTTTAAATGTGGGTTAAATATCAATTTTTTGAGCAGTCATGGGGTCGCCATGGGCATTATTATTTGTCTGCAGTCTCATCTATATTTGGGTTTTAAATGGTTAAATATCATGACCCTGTTTGAATAGCTATAAGTCCGAAGACATAACACCGTCAAAAAGGTGATATGTTGTTTGCGCTCATTAATGTCATGACATTATAAGGAAATTATGTACAAAAAAAATAAAATAACTGAAACATTTCAAACCTTGAAGTATTTGTTTCTTTGTACCTTTTAAAAAAAAAAAGCAACCACGTATTTTTTTGTTTTCCCGTTATTTGGGATTAAAAAAATATTTACCATTGAATGGACAAGCACGTTTGATTTTCGAAGGTCATTTAATAGTCCTCATTTCTCTATCATTATCATTGACACCTTTTTTTTCCGGGAGGAAAATTTCTTTGGACAATGTTCTGGGTGAATCACAAAGTTAATTGTGGCTATAATGGCCATTCTGGGTGGCACTTCTTGTGAAAATTTGCAGGTAAAAATGGAGACTGGGGCGTGCTGGGGTTTCTCTTCCCCTTTTGTTTTCCCCCAGCCATCTCAGACGTAGTGACTCAGCAAGATGTCCATTCTTGGGAAAGCCAGCACTATCCATGACTTTATAATGGGGATGTTGTCTTGCCATCGGGTTTATTTTTTTGCATGAGAAGCGGGGTGGGTTTTTGACGATGTTCTTGTCAGCATATATGGGCCCCTCCCCACCGTCGCAGAGTGCTGGCACGGGGCCTTTTATACTTGTGTCTTGGTGTTTTTATGAGTGTTTTTTTCCCATACCCGCTGTGCTAATTTAAAAAATCAAAGGGGTCCCCTTTCCCAATGCGGCTAATTGCATCATCAGTGAGAGGTTGTGCTGATGACAATGCAAAAGTTTTTAAATGTGTTGATTATTTCAAACTTGACTACCAATTTTGATAGGTGGGGGCCCGCTAATATCCTGGGAAAATAATATTTGTTTTTTTCAGGCTGATGGTCAGGCCCAATTTTTGACAGGGTACTTTCCATAAAAGGGGTTGTCCCCTTCCTCTGTATGTGATGTTAATTCTGCATCATCCAAACATAAGTCCCCGATGGGGACTCTTTAGCTTTGGTTTTGCTTTAAGTCTGTCATGTTGAATAATTTTCCCTCTGATGTGTATGGAGAAATATACCTTCTTCGGCGGATTCGCCCCGGGGATGGAGGCAGACAAATTCCCCAAATTTGTGTGGGGCAAGAAAACCTGTACCCCCTGTTGATAGGAAAAACACTGGGGGATCCCCTCAAACATCACTGTACCCATCCTGTTGTATCGAAAGATGTTATGATTTTTTCGAGGTAGGGGGGGAATTTTTCCAAAGCTTGAAGACCAACCCAAATCACTAGGTCAAAAAGTCTTTGTTAGATCTATCAATGCAATTACAGTGGATTCTTTTTTCCGACATTTCCTGCAGTTTTGGAGAATAAATTATGGTCCGGGGTGACTCAGGGTAATACTCGGTTTTCTATCTTGTTAGCCCCTATTTATACAACGCGTGGAAGCCTTATGAGACTGACAGATACCACTGTTTTATAGTCCTCACTATCTCTTTTTTTTTTCAAGGTGATGATGTTTCTCTCATGTTCTGAAGCATTTTCCTCCTAATGGCACAATAATTATGAGACTTGGGAGAGTTTAGTTGCAATTTGAATATTGGGGATCCCGCCCTTTTCCCGGTTGTTTTCCATTTCCCAGGGGTAATTTGCAAATTGAGTTCTCCCCAAATGACATCGGGCAAATTTAAGTGTAGTTAAATTTTTGGGGTGAAAAATTTTAGATAATTTCAAAAAATCTTTCTTTTTGAATCGAAGAATTTCCCCTTTTTTTTTTGTTTTGAGGCAGTTTTTTTTAAAAATGGGAAAAAATGTTTTCCTAATCCCCCCATGAACCCCCCTTTTATTTTTCCCAGATAAAGGAGAGGGGATTTTTCAAACCCGGAGTCTTTTTTCGCCGCTTTTTTTGGGCAAGTTCTGCAGACAAGAAAGAAGTGACGACACGGGGATTTTTTTATGTTCGGGGGGGGAGTTTCTTTTCTTCATGACATGTTAAATTTATATGTTTGAGAAAAAAAGGGTTTCCTAAGGGGTTTTGGTCAATTTTTTGGGTTGGGTTTGGGGAATTTGTTTCAGCATTTTTTTGGGTGTGCTTTGGAGAATGTTCATAAAATTGCGAAATGATTGTACATTTCGGGTTTGTAGATTTTCGTTTAAGGGGGGCATTTTTTTTCCTTTTGAATGGTGTATTTTTTTATTTAACCTAACTTTGCAAAAATCAGTAAGTATCAGCGTCACAGTCAGAACTAAAGTGGGGCTAAACACATTGATTTAAGTTGATAGGATAATTATTGTTGATGATCATGTGATCTTTGGGTGTTTTTTTCCCGACACCTTTGTAGCAGGGCTTGATTAAAGAAAGTGTTTGTGATGCAGAGGTTGTGTAGTTCATTTTCCAGACCCGTTGTCCATTTTTTTTATTTTTCCAGCACCAGTTTTCCAAGCCCCGTTCCCAAAGGGTGATCGGTTCAACTCTGTGTTGAAGTACCCCAATGAATAGGTTTTCGTTTTGGGGACCATGATTTTGATTGTATCTCCACATAAAATTTTATTAACGTCTGGCTTTGAGTGTAGTTTTTTGGTATATAACTGAAGAGATGGACCTACCCTTTTTTTCTGGGGGAGTTTATGGAGAATTGTGGAATTTTTTTTATGCAAATTGAAGCAGATTTGATTAAAGTCCCTACAGTCTTGGGTTGCGGGGTTTTTCCTTTCCAATAGAACGGGAGCTTTTTCTCAGCGATCCAACAGCAAGTCGGGTTTCCGTAGGTGGGGTGTCCAGTCCAAGTCAATTGAGCTCATTGTTTTCGCAGTTTTTTTTGTGTTTATCTGGGTCTTCTGACGGACAGGAAAATTGCTTACGTTTCAGCTTTAAACGAAGGGGGGAAACCTTCTGATTGTTTTTTTGTTTGGTGCGGTATTACAGTACACTTGTCAGGCAAACTTACCGAAGCACCATAAACTTGGGAAAGTGGGGGGAAATTTCAGTAATTGCGGGGAATCCCGAGCCAAACACCCAGTGAAGAGGTGAACGTGGGGGAAACACCCTTTTTTCTGGGAATGCCGGTTGAGGCGCGGGGGCCAATGGGCGCGATGATCTTTCCCTATCGAAGACAACCCTCGGCCGGACCGCCAAGAGCGACCCAAACGATTTGTCTTTCCCTGGATTTGGGAATGGTCAATGAAAGGGCCTCCGGGGCGCTTGATTTTATGAGAAAAAAGGTTGCCCAAAGTCAACTCAATAGAATCCAAAGTGCCATGGTTGGACATTTGGTAGAGGGTTGGGGCACATGAGTGTTTCAAGAGGCCCACCCCAATTTTCTGGGGTTCCCCCATAGCATGTGCCCTCCCGAGGCCTCCAAAAAGTTTAGCATTTTCCCATATCTGGAAGTTTTATCTTGGGAAACAGGAAACCACCAAAAAGGGGGGGGGGACAGATCCCCCGTTTTTTTGTGGGTTTATAGGGCAAAATAAAAAGAAATTTTAATGTGGAACTTTGTTTTGCTTTTCTCTCTTGTTAGCCTATTAAGTCTTTCTAAGGGGGAGACCCACCCAGGGTTTTACAAAAAAGGATATTTTCAAATTATAAAAAAAAATTTACTTTTTAAAGTTTATCAGTTTTCTAGTTTGATATTATTTTTAAAAATTTTGTGTTTTTTTTAAATTTATAAGTTATTGGTGTTTAAAGAAAAGGTGTGTTCCCAAAAAAGATGATTTTTTTCCCAAAATACCCTTTTTACCCACAAATTATTACCAAATAATTATTACCCCGGAAAACTTGACAAGATGTCCCTTTTAATCCTGAATAATTCCCCTTTAATAAGACGGCAGGGAAATTTAAACCCAAACCCAAGATAATTGTGTTTGAAACTGAAAGTTAATTTGTTGAATTACGTGATTATATTTGAAATATTTGTGATAGTTATGTCTTCCAACAAAAATTCAATAAACGCTTATTAAAGAAGCTGTAATTATGGAAATCAACATACATCTGAATCAAATCAGTGCCTAGCAATTATGGATAAATGTTACGACGTCCATTTCTGAGTCAGAAATTGTTCATAGTTCGACAACATTGATGCAGACTGAATGTTTTGATATTGAAATGCAACAAAATGCCACCCGCTTTTCACAATCAGAGCAGAAACTTTGGACATTAGCAACCTAACACATGATTCTGATGTGATATGTTAGCCATGTTCTGAACAGATGATTGTAAACAATCACCACATCCCAGTGATAAGGAAGTTAGAAGGAATAGCTTGCTTGAGGGCACAGAGTTGTTGACATAGGTCTTCTTAATCAGAACATTGCTCAAAATTGTAGTGCATTTTGTCAAAGTGCTGTAGATTTAAATTGAAGTAAAGAAGAAAGGACTTGGCAGTGACTTTCTATTTAAATTTAAAAAATAAACTGCAATGAACAAAACCTTTTCCCCTAAGTAGTCAGCTCTTGTAGGAAATGCAAAGATAAATTTTTATCAATAGACGAACAGCTTTGCAATGCGCTGTATTGTAGTCACACCGACTTGCAAACTTTATGTAGGGTAATGGATTTACCACCCCAGTAGGACACAGAAAGCAAAGATATTATATTGAAAGGATTGAGAATGCCTACTAGAGCACAAATATTAGTATGAGAAATGCTTCTGTTCAAGAGTTTAAAGGCAGAAGGGGGAAACATGTCCGCAACATCGATGTATGTGTGATGGACCTGGAGACTAGAGTATACATTAATGTTGGTTCCACAACTGTTATTGGTCTGCAAACGGGAAGGTACTGATACTCAACAAAGAGTAAAATTTGCAAATCTTGTCAGTACTGAAAGAAACAAGACCAAAACACAGACGGATATTCAACCTGGACATTTTATGAAAAAATTTTTGTGCTGAAAAGACATTCTCGAAATTAAAAATCCCAAATACAGATGAAAGTTGCTTTTTTGAAGCAAGAAGAGCTAGGAGACGAAGGCGCCTTGTCGTGAATGAAGAACAGACAGAAAAAAGAGGATCAGCCATATCTTCCTGGGGGATATTGAGCTCTCATCAGGTAGTGATTTAACATTTTTTAAACAAAAACTTTCCCCGAAAATCGGGATGCCCTATCGTTCGGTGATATTTGCCAATTTAAAGCTAGATTTATCCAATTGAAATACATAAGCTAATACTATCCTTTATAGCGTAACCACTTTTTCTAAGTAATAAACAGAGATTTGCTTTCAAATTTGGGGTGTTTATTTAGAGGACATATTTAGGTAAATTTACAAACGTTTATGTTAATTTTTTAGTAAAGCACCAAACATTAATTTTTAAAATACAAACAGTGACGATAACAGCAACGTTCACCAACAATTTATAAAAAGAAAAAGAGTGAAATTAAAATGAAAAAAATGAACCAATACAACGTATCTGAAAATCTGAATATATTTTTTTATATTTTTGGAGGTTCACTATAATTATAGGTAGGAAGCTCATATGCTGGTTTGGTATTCTTAGAAATTATGTTAGTGAAATCTCCGCAGATGGTGTTTTTTTAAATTTTTTTCAACTTCATGAAAATATTTTTAAAAATAAAAATTTAAATGTGAAAACTAAACTGTGTTTATCACCAAGAAATTATTTATACAACATGTACCAAATCTATGACAACATGTTTGTTAGTTTTTCTGTGAATTTTAAAGCGGAAACCTCAGTTCTGGGTCTCCCCCTTAAAAGGGACTCTGCGTCCTTTGGGCAAATGGCTTTCCACACAACTCTGTCATCACTAGTTTCCTAATGTGCTGGACCTAAAAACAAGATTTCATTGGGATTTGCAGACATTTCTATATCTGAGCAGTGGTCTGCCCTGGCCCCCTTTTCCCCTCCAAAGTTCACAAACAACATTTGTTTTATATGCGACAAGTTTCAATTTTTCCCACATGCCTAAACAATCTTAACGTTCCTGCTGAGCATGACCTGATGGGACGAAGGTTGAGCGTACTAGAGTTGGTTATCTTGTTGTACCACCTGATGTTCATAATCTTCACAAATTAGTGGAAATTGTGTACTGGTGTTAGATGGCTCCCAGGCAGCTCGTCATTAAGGCCAGTGGGACCCAGCCCACCAAATATTTTATAACGTGTATTATTAATTTTAGAAATGATTTGTTCATAATTATTACTTTCAATGTGATACTGATTAGCCTTGAACGGTGATAAGTAACGCTAAAACATAACACAGTCTGAAATCTGAAGTTCAGCATCCTTTCTCCCTAATAAGTATACGTCCCTGATCATTAAGTGAGTAAGATCTGCCCCCCCCCGGGAAAACCAAACCTGAGTAAGGGTTACTTATTATATTATAAATTATTTTTTAAAAATATTACTGTTAACTTGAAACTGACTTGCTTTGAAAGTTGTATATATCACACTAAAATATATATATTATATCATAATAATATAACAAGCATAATAATATATAAATATCATTTTAAAAATATTAAATACAATCTGAATACAGTCACGCAGTCACTATTATTCAGCAGTTCATTTTAAAAATATGCCTATCTACGTTGTAAATTCGACCTTTGACCTTTGACGTCTATTTGCAATGATAATTGTCACAAAAGTACGTCATTTTCAGCAGTGATTGCCGTGAGAGATATTTTTTGGGACATATGAAGAGACGTGGATGGGGAGAGGGAGGGGGCGGGAGAGGACCGTCGTGGAAGGAGGCATGCCGGCATGAGAAGAGAGGACCATGGAAGGTGGATTCGGATGTAACTGATTGTTTGAACCTGATTGCTGCAGAGACAGGACATCTGGTCTATGGGGAGATAAAAAAGTTATGTCAGAAAGCAATTTGATGATGCTGATGAATAGTCGACTTATTTAATCAAGCTGTTGCAGAACAGAAGCATTTATTATTTTCTCGTTTGGGAAAAACTTCCGGGAATGAAAATACCCCCCCGCACAGCGTGTTCGTAGCTCGTTGGACGACGGTTGACATGCTCCCTGTGATTGCGGGTTCTATTTCGCGGACGTGCAAAAAGGCAGAGGTTCTCAAGTTTCCCACGGTGCTCGTGGCACCGAACGTAAGGGCTATGATGTCCATGGCACCGAGCCGAAGAGCTGAAAGCTCAGTGCTTCTGGATCAGGTAAACAAAAGTATAGACAAATAATAGTTTATAGTCCAAAACCAAAATTTTTTCCGAAAATTGTGTCGGCCCTACCAAAAAAAAAAATGACACAGCCGCCAATTATATTTTCTTTATAAATGTTGTATTTCATACCTAGAATGTAATGCGACGTTCTATGGACTACATTGTGAGTTATTTTGCTCTACCAACTGCTTGAATGAGACATGCAATCCTTTTTCTGGACACTGTTCCGATTGTAAAAAAAGGCTTCAAAGGAACATTTTGTTTTAATGGTAAGAATATTAATTGAAGTTGTATATCACTGTTTCTGAGATTATCACGACACATATTTTCATAAATAAGAAACACTGCATATGCCAGAGCTTTTTGTAAATCGTTGTATACGATGTTCATCTATTTTCTATTTTGTTCGTATATTTCTTACTTTTTTTGCGCTCCCCAATATCACCCCTCAGTTTCCTCCTAGAGGTTAGTTGTTACGCAACAGTATTTGCCTGGTTGCCCCACAGAGGTTAGACCCGAAGCCATTTTTGGTTTGCCGGCGAACCATATCCAATAGATAGGTCCACGCTAGGCCTTCGATACGGAGTTTACTGCAATCTTACATTGTGACGTCATGATGCGTTAAAACTTTTTCAGAGACATTTCCACAGAGCTGGCAATTGTGGTGCGACCGTTGACTCGTTACATATTGTTCTCATGGATGATTGCCCCACAGCTGGCAATTTTAGTGACCTTTACTCGGGGGGAGGCCATTCGTTCAGACGACTCGACTCTTACGATACTATTATTTACGTTTCTGCAACTATTTTGGGAAACATTTCATCGGGCATGGGCCCAAGAGATGCGTGTTTTGCATTTAGAGTTGTGGACCTGTATTACGTTCCCGTTGCTTCCAAATACTATCACTACATGTAGCGATTCCTCGATCCCTACCCGCTTAGCCAGACAGTATCAAATATATGTTTCCAGGGTCACCACTTGGATATGGTGTATGGTCTTGATCAGTACCAGACCTCTGATCCTGGAAAGAGTTGTCATTTGCTCAACTGTGACTTTTTGCTTGTTACTGATTTGTACTCAGTTATCTACCAGCAAAACGTACCTATTTTTAACGGAAAGTGCATTTACGTGCTCAGTTTGAACGTATAACATGTTATATTGTCCATCCCCAATAGATCAAGACTTTCAATCTCACATACATAATCACAATATTTATGCGACTGCAGTAAAACTATTTGATTGGAAAAAACACATATAAACAAAGTACTGTAGTTTTACAAATTACAAAAACAATGACAAAATACAACAACATTTTGACCAACAAGGATATATCAACAAACGATAAACAGGAGTGACGAATAAAAAAAAAATATGCAATTACATACATACGTTTCTAATAGAAATATGGAATAAAACGAATAACGAAATAAATTAAAAAAACCATAAAAACGGGAAATATAAAAAATGAAAACAATAAAATAAATAATTATATAACTTGAAATATGCAACAATGCAATAAGTACAAGGCATAAAAAGAGAAAGTACTAAGAAACATAGGAATGTAATACGTTGAGCCCACGTGGTTGCAAGATACCAAACAACGAAATCAAACGTTTATCCAGAGCAAATCGACTGCGATCATCCGAGAACATGATCGGATGGCTGGACCGGGACATGGGAGCTCTAAATGGCAGTATCATTGAAATGGTGGCTAGAGAGGTCACATAGCATTGGGATATGTCGCACAAGGTTGAACGAATCGTTCACTGAGCCTCTTCCCCGTCTACGATATATGTCTTATTCACCGCTTGGATAATGGAATAGATAAGATTACGGGACTCGATGGAAACCATCTTCAATTAAAAAGTGGCTAAAGTAAAGATACGTACACGTCTGTATCACAGAAGCACACGTGTTGCAATGCCAACGGTCAAAATGACTTTGTATTTTGGATTTCAGGCAACTGTGTACCAACACATCCGTAAGACTTCTGTCCCATCTGTAAGCCACACAAGGATAGTTGGGGAAGACTGAACGGGTCTCAGGATCTGACTTAAGGAAGAAGATGACGCAATAAAACATTTTTCAGCAGTGAACTATGGGGATGGAATGTTAAGATAAGTTTTACTTTGTCAGAGTTAGTAGTCCATGCCGACTGCAAGGGCCTGCTGGCAGTGATTTTTTTGAACTCGATGCATAGCAGATAAAGCATTCTCAAGGTAAAGGCGCCTGTGGAAGAAGTCAAGCATCTCGCGAGCTCTATCAGAAAATCTTCGTCCTCGCCATAAAGGCGACGAAAGCACAAGAGCTCGAGAATGGAAAAAGAGTCATGACAAGCCTGGGAATGTGAAAAAGTGTAAAGGAGATAACTATGTGCATCAGTAGGCTGAATATCTGATGTAGTGATAGTTTATTGATATGGTGAAGTAATGTGGGAAATTGACAAAGAAGTGAGATGTGAGAAGTAAAACGAATAGGTTGAAAACATTAATGAAATTTATGAAGCATGACAAATCGGCTTCGGACTTATCAGTAATGACAATACAGTCATCAATGTATATGCGATAGACAGACGGAAGGGGCCATCACGTGTATTGCATACAACGTGTTCAAGAAAATCCATGAACATACAAGCAAAACTAGGTCCATTATAGTGCCCATATATTTTACCTATCACTATCACTACATCATAGTGATAGTGGATATTATTTCCATAAACATTAGATTCCACTACATTATAGTCATAGTTTAGGTATCATTATTTTTCCCATTGTTTTTGTAATATATAGATAAAAAATTGTCCCATAATCTTATCTGCCATTATTTGTGGGGTTTAACAAGGCTTATATGGCGAGACAGGCAAGAGGCTCAGTGACCGATTCGCCCAACATTTTCGCGACATACGCCAATGCTTTTGACCCCTGAAGCACCATTTTAATGATACTGGCCATTTAGAAGCTCACGATGTCCAGGTCACAGCCATTCGATCATGTTCCTAGGATGATCGCAATCGATTTGCTCTGAATAAACTGTTGATTTCGTTGTTTGGTACCTAGCGACCACGTGGACTCAACGTATTACATTCCTATGTTTTTTAGTACTTTCTTTTCATGCCTTGTAAACTATATGTGCATATGTTGATATATTCAAGTTATATATTTACTTTATTTTATTTTCCTTCTTTTCTATTTCAGTTTTTAGGTGTGTTTTTGTGTTGCATTTTTTCGTTATTGTTTTATTACGGATTTTCATTAGAAAGTTTGTATTTAGTCGTCCATATGTTTTGTAATTTAAATACGTCACCATGTTGTTCGTTTGCTGATATAGGCCTTGTTGTCAAAAACGTTGCGGTATTTGTCATTGTTTTTTGTAATTTGAAAAACCCACAGTACTGTGATTACGTGTTTTCTAATCTCATACACCGAGATTAGCTATCGTTAGAAAATGTCCATAGCGATTCACAAGTTCAAGAACAATAATTTGGAAACATGAGTCTAGTATCATACCTGAACACAACAGACAACCAGACACAAGATGTCTTGTGTTATGTTTTTATAAATTATTCTGTTTCACCTGCCCCACATACTGTAGGTACTATGAACGGGGACGCACTGTATTAGTTCTCGGCAAAAAAAATATATTTTACAAAGAGGATTTAACTTGGTCGATAAGAACGAAATCAACACACAACAATGGGAGTGGAACAATTAAAAAATGAACACTCAGATGGAAAATATAATAATTGTTTTGAAAATGTTGATACGGGGGTTAGCATAAAAGTATATGACAGTCATTTAAACCCACTTCTTCAGAAGGCGATGTTTGGGTAAGTCGGCACCATCCTAGTCTAGCCGGTTACTATATAGGCAAACCTTCAATGTTAAAATCATAGATCATATATCAACTGATCATATTTCCTTAGTGATTTTGAAGTTTAGTGGATTTCAATAATAATTTTCAAACATTTCATATATACAGTAACGTTCTTCTATAAGGAGAAATAGCAAACAGTAATTTTAAACCAGATTGAGAGAGATGGGTGTAAATATTGGTGCAGCCTGAAAAGAACGACATACTAAATATGCAAAAAGATTGATTAATCAACATCGAACTGGCGTATTGGGCCGCTGAACGCTGCGGGATGCCGAGGCGGAGATCGGAGCGCCTATGGACATGTCTAGAGTGATATAATCATAGTCCTCATATAACTGATAACGAATAACTGATAACAGACAGTAATATAGTTATGATCAAAATGCAATAATCTTGAAACGGAGACCAGACATATTATTAATATTAAATCATGAGACCGAATGAAATAAACTACGAAAAGTGGATCTTCTACTAAAGCGGTTATATAAAAATAATTAAAAAAATAGAGAAAATTATCATGTATATGTCATCTTTAAATGTCTTGTATTAGTTTTTGCTCTGCAGCGATTTAATACAAATATTTGTTTTTTTGTTCTCAGTTGTAGAAAACCAGTCGCGTGGATTGCACCACTCTCATTTCTTCCCTTTTTATTTCTACTGTTCATTTTCATGCCTGAATCTGAAACGGTCGATGATGATGACGATGATTCTTCACTGAGCGAATCAGATTCTTATTAGATATGGGGGATATACAAATGAAATGTAAAATTATGTCTATGACTGAGTAAATGTTAATATGATGTTTAAAATGTACATTTGTTGAGAGCTTTAACTCATAGGTTACATATCACGATCAGTAGGGGATACGGGACACAGTGGTCATTTGGCATTAATAAATTCAGTTCTTAGGTTCTTAAGGTGTATTTCAGTGGAGTGTACAGAGTATCCTATTATGTGCATAGACAATGTTTGAACAGACAATAGAAGTGAAGTATGTCGATTTTTTACAATCAGACAGTCTATACTTTGTCATCAATAAACCATAACATTAAAACATATATTACATAAACATATGTAATTAAATATATGTAATAACACGTATTTTAAAATCATATATTTGTCCCAGACCCCCAGATTATAACATAACTTAGTTCTCGACTATATCATAAACGATGACAAATCGTATTTTTAAAAGTTGGTTCTATATTGGTAGTATATCATTATTCAGTAGCTTTCACATTCATGTTATGTAATTAAATTATATGTTTTCCCATACCAATACGTCAAGGTGCCGTTCCTGTCTCCATGTGATGCATCCAATGTAACTTCATATCACATCTTACACCCAACTCGTTGGGCGGCATCTTTTTACATTGACTATTCTTCTACTAGAGTTTGTGAACATTTATTCAACTAAAGTATTTCACTTATTTTATTCTTGTCTTGTTCAATATCTAACACAATCTTCCCTTTTGCGAGAATTGTATTATCGTTTTCCGTTTGTCTTTGTATTTGACATTTTAATAGTTTATTTTTGGAAACATTTGTTCTAAAATACCCTGCTGTTCTAGAAGACTTTGCTAAGTGTTCATGTATAACAATTATATGTTACATTAACTGGGTATAAACGATTTACTAATAAATTAAAACTCTTGTACCCTATGTCTATCCAGTAATGTTCATCTCTTTCTCATGATGTCTAAGAGTGATGTAATATTTTAATGTTTTCTTTTAAATTTTTTTTGCTAGATGTATCAAAAATTTTATGTCTACGTTATAGCTACAAATTTGTACAAAGGTGTTAATATATCAAAGTCTAAAGTTAACTTTTATATATTACTTTTCTTTCGTATTGACACAATGCTTGTAACAATGACGAACTTCACTATGGCCAATCAGTTTTGACATCAAGACAGGCTATTGTTCGGTTTATGGTGTCCTATGTCTTTGTCATCCATTGGTATTTGTTCCGTTGACATGTTGGTGAAATCAGTTCCTTTGACGTTTGTTGGATTAATTATTTCAGCATTTGCCACTGTTCTACTATTATTTCTATTTTATTTTCTATATCGTTATAACTGTTGTTTAATGCGTTCATTAAGTGAGTCGTTCAGTTATTCGCTAGAATTGGTATGGTTGAATGAGATTTCATGTTTCTGGTCCCATCGTTAACTTCTTTAAGTGTATTATTTATGCCCCTCACCATTACTGTATTGTCACTGTAGCAATCTTTGCCTGACCTTGTTGCCACATATTGCAGTCCATTTTAAAATCAATATGTGTCATGCATTCCGTATCGGTCTTGTTTATTCCTTGTCATTGAAATCCACTTTTACAATTGTCACCATATATATTGATTAATAGAACCAACATCATTGCGAGTAACCATATGTGTTCCTTTCTATTTGTTACTCATGACGATCTCACCGACGGTACATGAATCCCGTAGCCCCGGGATATGATATCCGACACATGACGATCTCACCGACGTTTTATGAACCCCGTAGCACCGGTTATGGTATCCGACACATGACGATCTCACCGACGATACATGAATCCCGTAGCACCGGTTATGATATCCGAACATGACGATCTCCCCGACGTACATGAATCCGTAGCACCGGATATGATATCCGACACATGACAATCTCACCGACGGTACATGAATCCCGTAGCACCGGTTATGCTATCCGACACATGACGATCTTACCGACGGTACATGAATCCCGTAGCACCGGTTATGATATTCAATGTCAGTTAGAAGATGGTGAATTTATGTTTGTAGAATTTAATATATAAATATATATATATCTACTATATGATCAGTTATGTTATGTTATGCGATCTACGTCATACCCAATTGCATTCCCAGCTTCCCCTCTGTCCTCCGCTTCAACAGTCATCCCAAATTCCATTTGCTCACCGTACCCATGAGAAGTTGATTACTATATCTTCTCTCTACCACGAAGACGACATTGTTGGCACGTTCAAACTTAGCGCCTAATTCCCCGAACTCGTTCCAGTATCTGAGACTTACCCATGTCACATAATTGAGAGCGTCCCATTGATGATATCATCTCTGTCCATACTTCTGCCCGTTTGAGTCAGGAATTGTTTGAGGAAAGTCAAAGCTCGTTACCTCATCCAGCATGTCCAGGTGTGTACAGCCAAGCCATTTTCTTGAGATGTGATCTCCGAATACTATCCACCCTTTCCCACACGCATACTTCCAGATTCAATCATTTGAAGCATATGCATCGAGTCAGATATGATAATCATGTGGGGTTACCTGTTGCTCAGCCCCCCCGACAGAGCCCTGGAGGCAGCAGTGATCTCCATAATCTTGCTCGATGTCGTTGTCTCGAAAGCACCGCAGTCCTCATGAAGGGAGCGACCGTTTCGCTGGAGCTGAATATGCCCACCGATCTGGTTCCGTGTCTAACAGAGCCATTGGCGTAGATAATGATATCACCTGGATGGGAGTGCTGATCCAAGAGCAAGAATCGCAGCATTGACGACCATGGGGCAATTTTCTATAACGTCTCCCAAGTGTACGGACAACCTGGTGTAAGAGTCATATCCTCGATATAGGCATCCATTTATCTCTAAGTCTCATCTCATCTAGAGTACAGACCTGTTTAATAACATCATCTACCTCGGCAATCCATGATTGGCATCTCTTCAATCGCCTACCCTTGTTTTCATTTATGAATTTATGCAGAGTATGATTTATGTCAGCAGAAACTCTCAGATAAGCTTTTACCTGTGCGACTGTGTGTCTAATGGCCATCGTTGGCAATCCAAGGACATATCGCTCCGCACATGAAGTGTCGTGGGGCAACAAAGTATAAGCATCATTGCTTTATTTTGGACCCTGTCTAACTTATCCAGCGATGTTCTACTTACTGTCAGAAGACGAAGACCATAGTCCACCACGCTCAGCACTAGTCCCTGATAAAGAAGAAGCAGCAAACGTTATTCAATATCCGCCTCCGCCTTAACTTTGTGGGCGGTTAACCCTTTCTTGCCTTTAGGATTACGTTCTCAAATTCTCTTAAATAACAGGCTTTCGTCAACTGTTATACCAAGATATTTTAGTGTTTCGCTTCTATCTATGTCTTTGTTACACATTCTGACAACTGGGGTAGGTTTCTTTACTTTGAGTGTTCAGACAGAACCATGTCAGAGAAGCCTTTTTTGGGTTCACATTCGCTTTGAATTCTTTACCAGTCACCAATTCGTTTCAGTTCACATTGTAATGCAGATGAAATCTCATTTCTGTCCTTGCCCATACGATACACCAGAATATCATCGGCGTGACATTTTTCTGCAATTCCGAACCTTTGTGTGTTGGTAACCCCGACGGTGTATACATTGAACAGGACTGGCGAGAGTGGTGATCCCTGAGGAAGACTCATTAGGACATGTTGTGGTTGTGATGCCCATGAACCACAACCCAATGATAACATTCGTTTAAAATATGCAGCAGCAATTCACCTGACCAAGCCTGACTCCATATGCATATCCATTAATACCTGTATAAGTAAGTTGTAACAGACATTATTATATGAGTCCTGTAAATCAATGACAGCTGCTGCTGTTTCCATCCCCATCTGAAACCTCTCATACGCATCATATGCAAAAAACCCCTGTATTGCACCAGGTGTCCTTTCCTGGACGATAGCCGCCAGAGTGGAGGGAACAGAGCATTTGTCTCCATTATATTTGAAACTCTACGAGCTATGAATTTTTCAAGCAGTTAGCCGACAGTTTTTTTGCGAAGTAATAATTATATACCCATTTGTGAGGTCTTTTCCCGGCTTAGGAAGGGTGTCAGAAGTTTGAGCCAATCATTAGGGAAAAGTGCCTTTATGGATACTCTTATTGAAAGGTATGCATAATGCAGCAATATCTTTGTTCTCCAGACATTGTATGTGACTGTACCGAACACCATCAGGACCAGGCACTGTATCAGAACATGTCTTTAGTATTGATTTGATATTATCGACAGAAATGTATTCTATATCGTCGTTTATGACAGTTTGCATCTCATGCGAATGGTGTACGATATGCCGAAACCTTTACGTTCATTTTGTCTTTCTTTACTGTCTGGATAATAAAGTTTTAAAAACACCTCACCCCTTCCTCATCTCCTCAAAATTACCCATGTCCAGTCAGATTAGGCATTGAAAAAGATCTCCCAAAACCATTCATGCTGTGGTGTAATCTCCGAATTTTGAGGTAGTTTTGTTTCAATTCAACGCAGAATTTATCCCATATAATGTGATGCTTCTCTTGAAATGTATAGCCCTACTGTTCTTTCTTTCTGTCAGGGCCCCTTTTACGTTCCGTTTAGAGATGTTGTGATTTTCTGGTTTTTTCCCATTCTCTGGTGGCCATCCTTTTTTCAGCCCATGTCACCGCAATCTCAGGTGTCCACCATGATGGTTGCTGGAAAGTTATCAGTTATATGAGGACATCATCAAACACTCCGGACATGTCCATAGGTGCTCCGATCTCCGTCTCAGCAAATTCAGCAGCGTCCAGCAACCCAACACGCCAGTTCGATGTTGATTAATCAATCTCTTTGCATATTTAGTATGTGTTCTTCGGGGTGCACCAATATTGACACCCATCTCTTTTAGCCTGATCAGCTATGGGATTCACAGCCCTGAAACTCCTCTGTTCGGGAAAGACTCTCTCAATGCGTGAAGAATGTCATTTCGATACATGGCAGCTCCTCTGTTATTGAGCAAGCTAGCCAATCTATCAGCGCGTTCATTACCCCTAACTCTTGCGTGCCCAGAGACAAAATAAAGTGATTTCTCTGATCAGTGTCTGTACCAGTACCTCCACCCAGTTGCGTCTCACCATTCCTTATTCTACTTTATGAATCATGCTCATGGAGTCACTGAGTAAGAAAACACGAGAGTAGTTGTGAGATACCAACCAGTTCACCGCCTCTGTAACCGCCCCGAACCTCCATTTGTCAAACTACTTTTTGGTTGTTCGTAGTCCCCACTTGCCTCTTTATTATTTTCCTCCGAGCGTGCTGAAAAAGCCCACGCACAGCGTTGTTGGCGAATGACTGAAACATCGGGTAAAATAAGCAAATCTGTATCATGATGATGTCATTCAAGAAGGGCCTCCCCCCTCCGTTTTAATAGATGTAACAACGGTGTTCTTGTTTTAATTGATGAACAATGTGCCTTTATTCGCAGCTGACTGACGACATTAGGTTAGTAGTGTCTGTCATACTGGAAAGTTGAGGGGCGATTCTGTAATCTCATCCTAGCTGATTTGTGTTACTAGTATTGCACAAGGTAGATGACCACTGCCATGGTGTCCGAGAACATCTCAGCTACCATGCATTCCAAATCTGAAAACCAGAGCGAAATTAAGTACACTATCTGTGTCACCTTGTCTGTCTGGTAGACGTGCGGGTATGACATCATTCAAACATACTAAGTCCGTTTCAGTTAATACCTTCTCCGTACTCACCCCGCTCATTAATACATTGCCCACAGCTTTACCCTGACGTTGAAGTCACCGCACATAATGACACTTGATGGAGCATGAAGACATATATCTTGTAATATCTTCCACCTGTTTTTGTTCATTTTGTGATTGCAGGATATATATTAACAAGTGTGAACTTTTTTGGTGTATGTTACTGCCTGGGGATGCAGAGTCCGAGTCCCAAGCAGAAGTGCCCATCTCCAAGTCCTGGAGATCTTTCCCCAACCAGGACTGTTAAACCAAGTGAGTGCCATTGCGGAAAGCGTTGAAACCGCATGTCACTCTATTCGCCTGGTGAGAGAGTCTTTGGAGCGCGATTATGTCTGCTTCATAAAGTTTCTCCCAAAACAGGACCTCGTTGACGGGTACTCCTGCAGTTCCAGATCGAAACGGAATGTTTTTCCCGAGCCCCTTGTTTTGGTACTTTTCCCGACACCAGAACGTCTCTACCTCTTTCGTCTTCCATGTTGTCTTCTTTTTTCCTTTTTTCTTTGGGGGTTCTGCTGCATCGGTTCTACACAGGTTCACTTATTGTAATTTCCCGGGGAGGAAGGATTAGTTTTGTTTGGTTACTGATGATTAGTTAATAAGATGATGAGTGGTAATACAGGTCACCCCAGGTGCCCTCACATGGGGAAGAGGTCAGGGCATGATGCCCTCAACCAGATCGCCCCATTGACAGCCGACTGCCTCCTAACGACGTGCCTCTGCGCACATGCGCCCTCTTTGGCAGGATGATACACCTTGATCTTGAGGGTTTGTAAGTTGTACTTCTGTCTAATTGTAAGTTGCGTTACGTTCTGCCCTCTAATTGTAGTTGCGTACGTTCTCACATCTAGTTGTAAGTTGCGTTCGTCCCGCACATCTAATGAATTGCGTTACTTCTGCACATCTAGTTGTATGTTGCGGGGTTACGTTCAGCACATTTAGTGTAAGTTGCGTACTTCTACATCTAGTTGTGAGGTGTTACGTTCTGCACAACTAGTTGTGAGTTGTATTTACCTACAATGCGCAATTGGTCCGGTCGCCATGTTGCGTCACTGTAACTGACAGTTACATTTATCGAAGATGCGATCCTTATAAACCATTGCCGGTGGCTGGACCTGTCGCAGTTTCTTCTATTTCCAAAGATAGGTTAAACCGGGTACTAATCCATCCTATTCAGACTAGAATAAAACAAATTCCAATCACAAGAAATATGAATGACCCCGATTGTAGCCGCAGAAAATATACATCCATATGATCAGTTATATTTGTGTACAAAGTATATATATATATATGACTTTTTCGTCTTTATAGACAGTCAATTGACACGTTTTTTACTGCGGCAACGTCTGAGTCTTCGCTTTTCTTCTTTTATGTTCAGCTCATACATGTCCTTTTCAAAAGACTCTGCGCTCTTTCGCAATTTGACTTACCACACAACTCTGTCATCAGCTAGTTTTTCTAATGTGCTGGGACCTATAGAAATGTTTTTCATTGAGGCTTTGCAGACATCTTTATTTCTGAGCAGTGTTCTGCCCTGGTGCATCTTCTCCCCCAAAGTTCACAGAACATTTGTTTTTGGGATACGACAGTTTCCATTCCTCTCACATGCTTCAACCATCTTAGTGCTGAGCATACCCATGATGGAAGGCATATTTGCAGTTGCAGTACTTCAGAGTTGGTTATCTTGTCATCCACCTGATGTTTATTATGTATCGGAGGCACGAAGGTGAAATATGTTGTCACCCTCGTCTCCTGAGTAGGGTGTCCATGTTCTGCGCCATATAGCAAATAACTCATAACACAGGTTCGATATATTTGAATCTTTGTCTGCAATGTCATTGTGAGTTGTCCACGCTCGTTTTGATAGTTTGTCGAATGGGGTCAACTCCCTTTACGAGCGTTGATTTCTTCATCAAGAGAAACGCTGGCAATGACCATGGACCTAAGATAGCAGAATTTTTGAACTGGTGTTAGATGGTTGACATTTAAATTGATATTTTTTTTTGTTACCTCCTGACATAAAACAACTGTGTTGAAGTTACTTTTAGTCAGAGAAAAAAGATCGCATGCCTTTGACAAATTATTGATTAGGATTTCATTGTAGTCTCACTGTGGCGACTACTCGAGAATCGTCACGAAAAGGAAGTCCTTGATAATTTCCGTCGTTTTATCTAAGAGAGCCAAGTTAAAGAGTGAACCATCAGATCTAGTGCGGATGAAAACATCACCATCAGCGTCCCCCAAGACGTGGTTCAAAAGGACTGAGAAGAAGATACCAAAGAGATGGGGGAGACACAGCTCTGTTGACTACTCTTAACCTCAAACTATCAGATGTGCTGCCATCGAACTGTATGCTGGCTTTCATGCCGTCATGGAAGGGGAAAAATCAATGGACTACTTTGGGGGGCAGCCAATATGCTTCAATATTTTAAAATTCTTGACCTGCTGACTGTGGAAATGGAGTCAGATCCACAAAACTACATAAGGTTTATTCTGCTCTCTGCACTTCTCTTGTAGCTGTCGAAGGGTAAATATCATGTCAGTGGTTGACCGTCCAGCTCTGAATCCACATTGAGACTCCGGGAGAACACGCTCCGCCAGTTTATGTAGTCGTTTTGAAAGGATTATTCAAAAGCTATGCCAGCGACACTTAAAAGGGGGATGCCTCTGAGTTGTTACAATCCCCTATCCTGTGTTTTTATAGAGTGTCACTATCTTTGCAACTCTCATGTACTGAGGACATTTTCCCTCCAGCACTGATTAAAGGGGATTGTAGACGTGGGAGGTGGACATCCTATTATATTTGAGATTTCTGCAAAGGGAAATTTTTTCTAGTCCTGATGCCTTGCCATTTGAAAGTGTGTGGATTGCTTCGGAAATATATATATATATATATATGTATATATATATATAATAAATTATATATATATATATATATATATATATATATATATATATATATATATATATATATATTATATTTATATGCTGCTTGCCAATAACTTGTATAGAAAATAGTTTTTTTCAGAAATGCTGTCATGGGAGCCACGTTCCGGGAAAGGGCAAGCTACTGGATGATGATGATGATATGATTAGTTAAATTTGTGTTACCAAAGTAAATATATATATTGGTTATGGTTACTAAACTGACATCATTGCACTCCGGGCAAAACCATGGTGCTCAATCTCCCCAACATATATCGAAGACTATGCATCTGATGTTTCCTGTGGCTCGTTGATTAAACACACCCCTCACTCTGCCTCTCAGGGATCCAGTTCGACGAAAAACGGATAACTCCAAACCGTCTGCACAATGGGGGTATATCTAGTGCATCCCAGGACTATACGCATACCTTCATTCTGAACCAGTTCGGTCGTTCACATTGTGATCTTGATATCGTAAGAACTCGAGTCCGTAATCTACTACCGACATAACCAGTCGATCGAACAAAATGGTAGTAGTCTCTGTTCAATGTTGCGGCCACCATAACTTTAAGAGCCGAAGACCACGCTTGCACCGTTGTATCGTCTGTTCAATATGGTGTTTGAAGATAGACTACGATCAAAGGTTATCCCAAGATAGCGCAGCTGTCTTCGCTCGATGGTAGTTCATCAAAGCTTTCACGGGTAGGTCAGCCTTGACTATGTGATTATTCAACGAGCACCACAACATACACGCTTTTTTAAGTATATAAATATATATACTATAGGATATTCTAAATTAGTGTGTACCAAAAGTATATATATATATATATATACTTTATAACTTTGTCATTTGCTGATGACATTCTAGTGTATAGACATGGTAAAGACAGGGATGCGATTGCTGGTGAGATACAGAAAGAACTTGACCGCATCACAAACTGTTGTGATGTCTCTGGTGCACTAGTTAACCCACAAAGCGACAGAAATGGTTCTCACTCAATAATTACGCTGTTAACGCATGTGCGCTATTGTAGAACTTTTGCGTGTTGTTTGTCCCGGAACTAAAACGATGAAATTTTGGGGTGCAATGACCGCAGCCTGTGTTTCAGAGAACATGTTGATTGAGTATGTCATTGTCAAACCAAGTAAAGGTTTAGCAGCAATGAGAGTTATGGCGGCTGCTAATTTCGCGCAACGGCTGCTTATCATCCTGTATCATACGCTGGTTCTCTCCACCATTGAATATGCAATGGACATCCTCACTGCTAGTAAAACGAAAATTGAAAGATTGGAAAGAATACAAAATGAGGCTATGCGTATCATTCTCGGTTGTACACGGGATACACCTGCGTGGCGATGAGGTTTCTCCTGGATTTCCGACCGTGAGTATAAACTCAAGATAGCTAGAGCACGTGCGTACCCCAAAATAAGTACTAAAAGGATCTTTTTAAAATACGATACGGGAACACTTTGACTTTATTAAATTGAATCATTAACTTTGACAAAAATTGCAAGAGAGGAATCCCGTGTGCTGAATGCAGAAAACTCTATCATTGATGAAACTGCAACGAAGGTGCCGTTGTGATTTACACGGGTGAATCGGCAGTTCGTCACGAAAGGTCTGATGGGCCTTCTCTGCAAGCTCGGGGCAGAATGGTTCAGGAGGCCAATGGTGCATTTGGTAAAACAACAATCAGCATGACAATGAAGGTATTGGCGGTGATTAATGCTTTACGCTGGCTGAGTACGAAACTACACTCATGAGTGCATTTTGAGTGATTTATTGAGTATGATCGGCGGGGGAGGCTAGTTCGGTGCGCAGGAAATGAACTGAATCACTACAAGCGTCAATAATTTGCAGAATCATACTTATCTTCGTTCCGGGGTACATGGGTGTCGTTGGCAATGAGAGAGCAGACAGGCTGGCTGGCTCTGTCACCATATCAGAGGGTCAGACAATGGATAGAGCTGATATTTTGAACGCCCTCATAGAGTGTGGCCGAAAGAAGATCTTCATCTAAACCAATCAGTCAACTACTAGATTGAAGGAGCTGTGTTTGAAGATTGAGTAGCACGAAAGAACAGCATACCAGGTACGTGAGTAGGCTCATCAATCAAAATCGAACTGATACAGTCAGTCGCTGGACGCTTGGAGATATTGCAAGGGGATCGACACCGATGGAAAGTCCGAGTGCAATGAAGATATTTCAAACTGAAACTGATATATACTATATGATCAGTTAAATTAGGGGTGTACTAAAAGTTACAGTTGTTACAATCTACAGATCTGTGCAATCAACATTCCCCAGTGATATACTGAACACTGAAGTCCTACAGCGTTAAGTAGTTAAGACGTTTGTATGTCTTAATGAAGGTTGTGGCTTCAAATCAAGACAAAGTCACATGGACATTTTTATTGATGAAAACCATAGATGTGTTGCTGAAGTTTCCAAGTTGGTGCTTCCTGCATCATTTCCACAGAAAACTATCATTTTGCCACAAGGATGGGACCATATAGTGAAACTCGGTACACTTAAGTCAACCCTGCGCCTTTAGAAACGTTAGACTGTAAAATTTGTATTCGAATGTACGCCTGTATTGCTCTGTGTGTAGTTAAAACACGCGTTAAAGGATGATGCCGACGCCACAACATATTTTCTTGGGGTATTTCAATAACCGACTTATGTCCAAAAATGTGTACAATAATTTGTGATAGCGGTTGTAGAGGTATAGCTTTTTGAAGTGTGACACATATTTATAAACGTTCTATAGTAACAACACGTGCTCACAAACAATTCAAACAATCACTAAGTGATGCTGGTTGGTTATTGGTTATTGGTTACTGAACTGACGTTGTATCATTTCTAGCAGGCATATAGGCGCTCAGTCTCCCCAAACATATGTCAAAGGTAATTCAAACTGACGTTTCCCGCAGTCAGCTGATTCAACAAACTCACCTCTCTGCCCCACACATGGTTGCCAAATGTAAATCGGCTTTTAATGCTAGATTTTAGAACAAAATGCTCGAAATATGTTGTTAATACTTGAATAAATGCCAGAAAATAGTTTATTACCAACTGTGTTGTATAATTACATTTCGAATAGTATTTCATCGTAATTGAGAATCAGAATGTACATCTTCTGGGGCCTTTGAGCAATCAGACTGCACATTTTCTGAAGTTTTGTTTTGTAATATGAGTCAATTGTTCCAACTTTGCTGGTGACATCTTTAAGTCCTCCAAAGTTTTTCCAGCATGTGTTATGCCTCTTTAAACCATATTTTACTGCAAGAATTGGTCAAAGCATGGGCAGCTGCATTTTGTTTTTCACGATATTCATGCTGCTGAATAACAGTTCCACTTCAGCATTAGAATTTGACAAAATTAATAAACTTATGGCACAAATTGCCACTTCTTTGAAGGGGTTACCTCCCGAAGAATCTGTACTGGTTGCACAAGAATTTAAGTTCTCAATGGTTCCTTATTAATACTCTGGTAATGATTGGACATGTGCGGAGTTCATGGATTTCACTGCTCGGTCGGAGGAATGTTGAAAGGAAGACAGCGGTGATTTTACCGTGACTACGAGCAGTCTCACTATGGATAATATGTCAGTAACTAAGGTGATGGTCTGGCTGGAATCATATACATTTATCCATGCATGTTTTCTCAGCGATTCAATGAGTATGCTCAGGAAGACTGGAACATGATGGGCTTCGAGACAATGGATGGAGTCACTGGTGAGGTCTAATCTGAGAAATTAATGTTTATGTTTGTGCTAGGCATGCAGGGTGTACGGGGACATGAACATGCCGATAGACTTGCAGGTATGGCTGCTGTGCAAAGTTGGCACGCAATGGACCAGGCTGATATTCTACATTCCCTAAGGGAGAGAGGTCGTCTACATGATTGTAGCGATAGTGGTGAATCTACAACACTAACCAGACTGCTAGAATTCCAAGTCACTTGTGGTGTAGCTAGACAAGAACAATTTCTGTAGCCAAAGAAGAATAGTAAACTAACAAAGAACACGGGTCGTAGTCGCCGTACGCTAAGAGACATACTGATTACGAGATCGGATCACTTATGAACTAACTGGTTCGACGTGCAATGATGATGATCCGACGACTAAACTAAACTAATTGCTCTGGTAAAGTTGACTGTAAGAAATTTGTCTCAGTGAACTCGTAGAAAACCATTTATACGTCTCATTTACCTAAAGCTTTAAGTTTATTGGCAATGATGCAGCACACGTATGGGACACTGCTAATTGTATGGAATGACATATACATTTAAATAATATTAATCCAGGAATTCCTTCCTTCAACTTCTTGAAAACACCATGACACTTGCTTTGTCAGTGACAATTGCCAGACCACGATGACCTAGGCCAGAAGGAGAAAATTGCGATGGTTAGGACATACCCTACTGAAGACACAGTCGAGTGTCACCAGACCAGCACGTGAGTGGAACTCGCAAGTAGAAAAAAACGAGGACGCCCTAAAGAGACCTGAAGAAGAAGCCGTCTTGTGAAACTGAAGAGTGCTCGACTATCCTAGGAGACCCCATAAAGAATACAGCCAAAGACTGAAAAGAATGACTCTAGACTGAGATGAATTTTGAGGCCCATATGTCACGAGGTGCGGAGAGATTAGAAATATTTAAGAAAATTTGAAAGATAGACTACGATCAACAATTATTCCAAGACAACACGAATGTCACGATGTTAAATATCCTGTCTATGACTCCGGATAGGTGATCTATGTTTTGGGAATTATTGAAAGAGCACCACACATTAGTAGTCGTCTCGGGATGGACCTGAAACCGAGAGTCCTTACACCAAAGCCTGATGGTAAAAAGTGTTGCTTGAATGTCGTCGACCAGTTCTTGTCAATATGATTCAGTTTTATATATATATATTAGCTGTATCCTGCGTGGGTTGCTACGCCTCCAACAGAAATTGAATTTTAAAGAAACTCGTTATAAAATAAAGACAATTTTGGATCATTGTCTTTATGTTGATTTTCTTGGGAAAGAAACTTACAATTTCCCAATGCATTTTAATTATGGTTATTGAGGTGCTCTTTGATATACAATATTTTATGTTTTTCCGTCTGGTGCGTACACGAATAAATCAGAAGGTTTTCCAATGCGTGAACAGACCACATATAGCTATCCATGTGAAAAGCATGGATTTTCCAAATGTAGTCCACACACTTGTAGCGATTGTCCTTGTGATTTGTTGATGGTCATTGCAAAGGCGAGTCGCAGCGGAAACTGCAAGCGTTTGAATTCGAATGGCATGTCTGTTGGAATCATTGGGATGCATGACATTAGTATATCTTCTCCTTTAAATTTTCCATTAAAAATTGTATCTTCGATGATATTGTTCATCATATTTTTCACTAAAAGCCTGGTACCTGTGCACAGTTGTGGTGGATTGATGTTTCGGAGAAGAATGATAGGCACGCCAATGTTCAATGTTAAAACGTGTGGTGGCATGCCTGGCAAATCCAGTGAATTCAAGAATTCAGTTGGATAATTGACAACTTCGTCTTGATTCATTACAGTATCGATGAACTTATACGTTGTCACTTCACCTGGTATTTTGTTTTGAATGCTCAAATTCATGGCATATAAATCCTTGTGTTTTGCTGCTAATATTGCACGTGCACTGAGCCACTGATGATTTTTGTAATTATGTGCAATATTTGGGAACACTTTATGAATCAATTCGTCTGTGGTCGCTTTGATGTTACAGAAGTTTGTTGACAATGGATACATCGTGGAAGAATCGATTGACATTTTCCCTTTCCCAATATCCAACAATTGTTTTGTGAAATGTTCAGCGGTTGTATCATGTTGTAGTTGTATACGCATATTGGTCTACAAAGTCAATTTCTGTATGTGTCGTCATAAAACTGATGATTTCAGGCATGCATTAAGTTCATCAGCGGGTGTTGATCTTGGTATAACTGGTAGAGTTTGCCGGAAATCGACAGACAATAAAATGAGTGCGCCACCGAAGAGCTGGTCATTTCTCTCAAATCTTTAGTGTACGATGAAGCGCTTCTAATGCTTTTTTTGTGCGCCATAGTACATTCATCCCATATAATGAGTTGACAAAATTGGAGTACTTTACCCTATGCATAATTTTTTTGATATTGCATGTTGGTGTCTCAGTGATTTGCATATTCAACGACAATTTCAGCGCTGAATGCGCTGTTCGGCCACCATCTAAAAGAGTTGCCGCAATTCCAGAAGATGCGATTGCCAGTGCAATATATTTTCGTGATCGTCTGGTTGCCAAAATAAGTGAAATGAGAAAAGTTTTGAGTGTGCCACCGGGAGCATCTATGAAATACAATACACCGTTTCGGCTTGTAATTGCATGCATAATTCTATCATATGTTATGCATTGTTCTGGAATCAATTTTGGAAGATTCGTTTGAACAAATGTACTCAATTCGTTGATATCAAAGTGTGTTTCTCGTTCCAACTCACAATCGAAAAGTTTGTTTGTAGATCGTTCTGGCGCAGCCATTCCCAATTGCACCAGTGCTTTATTAGTGATTGCCAAACATATGTCCTCAATCGAAACCAATGCCTCATTATATACGTTTGGTGTGAATTGAATGTCAGGATTTTGATACGTCGTACGCAAGCGATGTAGGATGTCTTCACTCATGTAGTCTTTGTATTTTTCCCAAAGTTCTTTTGGATTGGATGGTAATCTTGATGTTAATATTACTGCAAATAATTTGCGTATTTGCTGTTGTCGTGCAGTATTGGATGCATCAGCGAGTGAAGTGTCCCAATGCATCGTTTCAAGAAGATTTAATTTCTGGCAGCTTCACGATAAGTAGCACATACTTGACCGTTAACTGTTCTCAATTCTGAAGGATGTTTTTCACGTTTGTTGGTTAACAGTAATCACAAGTAAAGCATTCTGCATTGTTTGGATGAACAGTGTACAAACGGTCTAACGCGTTGGTCGAATATAAATTGGAATGTCCTTCAACTGCTTTACCTTGTTTGCGACGTTGAAACTTTTTCGCTGCTGCATTCCATGTGTAGTATGTTGGCAGTTCAGAGTAAAGTAGCGTCTTTGCAAATATATCATCTCTACACAATAAGAAAAATGCAGTTAACGTTGTTGGCGATGGTGACAATGCTCGTGCATGTGCATTTTCTGTTGTGAAGTACAAGCGCTGTCCATTTTCAAGGTGCACTGCCAAATGAACAACTGTTGGATGTTGTTCATGGATTGGAAATGATAAAATGCACCATACTGCTTCATTGGTACTAATGTAGCGTCCCAGTTGATAATGCTCGATTTCATCGATGGATGCAGTTATATTTGCCATCCCAAACTGCCATATCGCTTCCTTTGTTGTCATATTTGCAAATGTACTTGATCGATTTCACCGAATTGCAATACTCGACATTTATGTGTACTTGTACGTCTGAGAGTAACGGTGAATACGGTACAACCCAACGATTATCGACTTGAACGTCATTGTTTGCACTTTTACAGTGATGGATTTTCCGCCATCTTCATTTGATCGTCGACGATAGAGAGGATATCCGCCATTGCCAGTGATAGTATCGGCATGTAAGTCTTTTGGGTATCGTTTCGTGCATTTTCCATCAGACATGCATGGTGAATTATTGTTGAGTAAGCCATATGGACCATGAATCATGTTTTTGGTGACGACTTCAAATAAGTCTGGATCAATGTCGACATCTGATATTTCTGCTGAGATGACTTGATCAATTTGATCTGGTGTTACTTTTTCGATCAACCAAATCAAAATGTGTGCTTGTGACAATCCTCTTTTTTTGCCATTCGATGGAATACATCCAACAACGTGTTTCTCCAAAAACACGATCCTTGACAATGAAATCCATTAAATATTTCAATTTGTGTTTGAATACACTCGCGGTAATATCATGACGATCCGATGATAATTGTCCAGCTATAGTCTGTCCATTAATTTGTGAGCACGTTTGAAATTGATTTTCTCGAAAACTACCTGTTTGATCTCAGTGATTTTTTGCAAGAAGCCTTAGAATATCCATGACGCTAGAGAAATATTTTTTTTTCTAAGAAAATTTGATGTAGTTTGAAATATTTCTTCTTCAGGTTATATTAAAATCAACCTCACCGGATTGTACACAATAGTAACAGATCTACGGTACGCAGACGCGTTGTTCTAAAAATACATTATGGTAACATTGAAATATCGTGAGTAAATAACAATTTCACGGGAATTCCTGCACCTAACCCAGTCGACTTTGAAAGCGGAAAGCATATGATGTTATAATTGGGATACCGTTGTATAGTTATAGGTGTATCTTGCTATTTGTATGAAGCTATTGTATCATATTTGTTGGCTTATCAAAACTGACAATGATATCACATTCATAAAGAGTCTGAAGTGCACATTTATAACAATGCAGAAGGTTACAGTTTTACTATACCAACACTTCCGTAGGGAATCTAAGAGAGGTCATCTATATTGCGATATTCATAACCCTGAGAAACGAACACAACTGGCGCTTGGTATCTATAGAGAATCCTTTTCCCGATGGATTAAATAGACACAAAGTGCACTAATGTCAAGCAGAAGGAAAAGAACAATTGACGACTTTGACATAGATGTCATAAGACGGAGCTCTTGAAAATGTTTGCGACAAATCAACTTGTTACTCTCAGGAAACTGAAATTAAACTGCAATCAGATTGCAGCATAGACATTTCTAAAAGTACTCTATGGAAAATTGTAAGAGCCGCCGGCTTCACCTTCAGAAAAACTATAGGAGGCAGGAATATTATTTGTGAAAAGCCACATTTAATTGCTGCCCGGAGTAAATACCTGAGGCAGATCCGTGAGCGGCGGAGGCAAGGATATGATATTGTATATTTGGACGAATCCTGGGTCAATGCTCACCACACCAATGCTAAAGAATGGCAATCAGTAGACGGTGAACAGAAAAGAAAAATACCAAGCAGCAAAGGCCAGCGTATTATACTAACACATGCAGGAAGCAGTGAAGGAGGTCTTGTCCATGACGATGGACTTATTTTCCAATCAAAAGTACCGACGGTAGGGACTACCACACAGAAATGAATGGACATATTTTCAGGCACGGATGGAGAAAGATCTACTTCCAATTATAAACAGACCATCATGCTTGGTAATGGATAATGCATCCTATCACAACGCAGAATCAGCGGAAGACAAAGTACCAACTGCATCAAATACAAAAGATCAAATTAGGACTCTGCTTGCTAAGGAAAATATCAGCTTCGATGATACATATTTGAAACCCGAGTTGTTGCACCTGGTGAGGATGACAAATAAGACAAAGGTGTTTCATATTGACAAAATCATTGCGGAATACGGCCACAAGTCTTTGCGACTACCTCCATATCATGCTCACCTCAATCCGATAGAGCGTGTCTGGGCTAAAGTAAAAGGGCAAGTTGCCGAACAGAACAGGACGTTTAAAATGTGTGATGTTGAAGTTCTGACACGTGAGTGCCTCTAATGATAGACATGCAGTTCTGGAAGAAGTGTGTTGAACAGTGTCCGAGAGTAAGACGAGTACTGGCACCGAGATGGATTACAATTTGTCCAGCAGGTAACAATTATCAACCTCATGGAATCGTGAGATTCGGATGATACAAATCATATTTTGATTACAGACTGAGAAATAGCAACGTATACATGTCCATATCCAAATGCGTCTACCATCATACAATTTGTGGTGAAGTTAAGACACCCTGGGGTCTAATGGACCGAAGGGGAGGACTAACTGTTGCATATTGTATCAAGTTCACGATTGCACATAAAGGGCAACACACTTAATTACTTGACCTATCAAGTTAATATGGAGATACACATATGAATAGAATTGACATGGACAAATTCTGGGATTACTGTAAAATCTAAAATTTGAGCCCTGTATTTGCAATTGTCATAAAAGATCAAAGGAATTCGCTGATGTGCAAATTCGTAGCATCTATGGACTACTGGTTAGCTTTATTTTAGCGTCATGGATATTCTAAGGCTGCATGAAAAAAATCACTGAGATCCAATAGGTAGTTTTCGAGAAAATCAATTTCAAACGTGCACACGAATTAATGGACAGACTATACCAACGTTGATAATAGTTCGGGTGGTGAATGTAATACTGGCAATTTCACTGTTCCACCCGCGCAGCACATTTCTGGTGTTTGATTCTTAAATTTGACGGTACTGCAATACACGCATAATCTATCCATTTTTCCAATAACCACATTTGAATGAAGACTGTAATCATAATTAGTATTGTAATGGAATGCAACTAGATTTAAATCAGCGTGCAGTGTTCGTCTGGATAGAGTAGTGCGCATCCGAACGGTTTGCAGTCTTGCTTCCCGTAGCTCGATTGTTTCAGTTGAATGGACTTGAGCAGTGCGTACTCGATTGGTTCCTAGTCTTGCTTGACGTTGCTCGTCTGTTTCAGACGAACGTGCTTCAGCAGTACGTACCGAACAGTTTCCAGTCTTGCTTCCTTGTGCATCTGTTTCTGAAGCTAGTAATGCCTTTCTTTGTGCTCTAGTGTAGATGGGCTAATATCTTTTCGTTTGGAAGGCATAATTGCAAATGTGTGGAAAATTGGTGAAGAGCTGTGAAATAATTTCAGCTTGTTCGTCTTACACACGGAATTAAATATCACTGTTGATGTTTCGCTGGAATAAATAAAATAAATTAGCATTTTATTAAATTCTATTAGGAAATGCATAGCCACTGGGCGTAAAATGTTTTGAAAAATCAGGTAAACTGTATGAATCATTTGTCGAAACTACTCGCGCGCCACCTATTGCGAAATGGTTGTACTAATTTAGAATTGCACGCCGCTATAGCGGTCAATGGTATGGATTGATTTACAAAATAATAAATGGTCACCCTGTTTCTGTCATGTAATCTAATATTGGGTAATATTCATGCATATAACGTGTACCTCAGGTAAACGTTGATGGCAAAATAAACATCTTGCCATAGTTGTTTGCCTTGCCATCTATAGCAATGCCAATAGCTTCCCTCAAATGAACGTATTCCTCTGATCGTAGTTTTGTTTGGTTTAATCGAATATAGAGCAATTTTGCCAACATAGCTAACAAACATTGATGGAATAGTTGGCGATAACTTAAATATGATTTGCAGTATATATAATCATGATTAGAAATGAGTCGAAACAAACCTGGAGTGCGTATTTTAAATTCAGCTTGTTTGAAAAATTGACTTGAATCATACGTCATCGAATCTGTGTATATACCATACGCATACGTAGACTTCTGAAGACACTCGATGGAATTTGTGTTTTTCGATTTTGGTTTAGATTTTTTCTAAAATTTCAGCGCTACCTATTTCAAACAATGAAAGGTATCATCCGACATCAAAACAAACATAAACAAACATATCCTGTAAATTTCAGCTAAATCTGATGTGTATATATTAATACGTACACCGTAGACTTCCGGAAACGTTAATGGCAATTTGGTTAGAAACTCGATGAAATGAGCGTGTTATTTTTTAATTTTTCAAAGTTGCAACGCTACCTATTTCAAACTATGACAGGTAGCATCCCGACATCAAACAAACATATCCTGTAAATGTCAGCTAAATCTGTTCAGTAGTTTCCGAGTCTATATGTAACAAACAAACACACAAACAATGATTTTTATATATAGAGATATATATTAAAATGCAACATCTGCACATGTCAATGTCCGAACAAACCCAATTAGATGTATGTTACGATAGTTGCTGTGTAGATATTGAACATCACTGCTGATACTTGGGAACCCTGTGGTAATCCCGGTCATATAAGTGTAATATCCATATTGTCCATATTCCTAAACTTAGTGCAACCGGTCATCTCCATCAAAGAAGCAGTTCACTAAGAACAGAATAACCATTATATTCTAGCAAAGAGAGGATCAGAATTAAAAAGACATTTTATGAAGTGTTAGTAACAAATAAAACCAATAGTAATATAGCGAATAACATTTACAATGGCATAGTTGTTGTCCATATCAGAATTGTCTATCTGATCATCAACACGCTGAATGAACCCATGCCTCTATTCTGCATATGTTGTCAATAAGGCTCCTGACGAATGACGTAAACAATGGAGACGACTGATTGGTATCCTATTTATTTATTCTGCATTGAAGCTGCTAGTTACAGTGGCGCATAACCACATCGGGAGCTCGTCACGAAAAGTCCGCATTGGCCTTCTCTGCAAGCTCATGTGGCAGAATGGTCCATGAGGTCTGTGGAGCATTTCGTATGACAACAAGCAACATGACAATGGAACTACTGGCGGTGACTAATATTTTACGTTAGCTGAGTCACAAAATACACTCATGCATGCATTTTGAGTGAGTCTGGCTCTGCCATCATATCAGAGTACCAGCAATGGATAGAGCTGATATTTTGAACGCCCTCATAGAGTGTGGCCGCAAAGATGTTTTTTATTGAAACCAATCAACGTCAACTACTAGATTGAAGGAGCTGGGTATGAAGATTGAATTAACAAGAACAGAACAGCATAGCAGGTACATGAGTAGGCTCATTAATCAAAATCGAACTGGTACGTTCAGTCGCTGGACGCTGTTGAGATATTGCGAAGGAGATAGGAGCACCTTGGACATGACGGAGTGTAATGAAGATATTCTAAACTGAAACTGAAACTGAAATACGACATAGCTAGGTTATGCAATTCTCTCATCAATTATTCTTTTCTGTTAATAGACAATTATTTGAAATCCAGATCGGATAAGAGATATTTCAATCACATCACACATTTTCTTTGTAATATCTTTAAAGCTCCTATGATGACTGTATTGTCACCTCATTTGGCAACCATATCCTTTCAACCTTTACATTTCACAACAGTGGTTGCAGGAAAGGGATCTTAGCAGTCTTCGTTTTGACATTCTGTCACAATATATATAATTCCCTGTTGTGATCACTATGACATTCTATGCACTGAATAACAGGTTTGGACCTTCTACTCTGCAAGGTTTTAACATTGTCAAGAAGGACAACGAAGGTGAGATGTTCCCTTTCCTGAGTATCAAGAATATTGCATCGATCAAAATCAGAATCGGTCAAGTTTATAAGTGTCAGATCAATGACACCATATTTCTACTTTAGCTTGGACGATAGTCGAGTTAAGTGGGCGTCATTAAATACAAGACAGGGTGGAGTTTAGATAAACATGATTTACATATATGCCACCTTTCTCTCAGTAGCGTGCCGCAAACTTATAATGGAAAAAAAATAATTATAATACAATTCAACGAAAAATTGCAAATTTTGTGTTTATTCATTTCCATGACAGTGTGAATAAACGTCACATAAGTGTAAACAAATACTGCGCACTGCAACTGACATGTTTAAATCATACAATAAGACAAGAAAGGTATGTTTGTGAAATTCTAGGATGTTCTGTCAATAATATATGCATAAATATCATATTGTTGTTGTCTTTGTTTAATTATTGAGGTCTCGGTATTAGGGATGTCGTCTCTTCTTCTTCGATCGTTCTAGGCTTGTTTTTATCATTCTTTTTGTGATATATAAACAGCCAAACATCAGGACGTAATGTATGTGCACCAACCTTCAGCACCTATTTGAGCACAGTTGCTTATCCTTCGGTGGGGTGTCTGATTTCAGCCAGCATTGTGTGCGGATTCGCTTCTTCCGCTAGACTTTGACGTCCCAGCCAAACCCACAAGGCAGTGTGTTGTTATTTTCTTTCAGGGCAGCGACCCTCAGACGGCCTGCCCACCGGCTTTGATCACCATCTACCCAACAAATCCAGTCATTTTAATGAACACCTTGGTTTGTCGCCCGTTTAGGTTTGTGTACGGTTTGCCCGCTAGTCTGTGATTGTCCCAATCAACCAGGCAGCAGTAGCCCCTGCGAGCGAAACGCGCACTGGCTGTGCCTTTACTGCTTTCCAGTTGTTCTACATTTGGGTGGACGCTACACCCTGCTTACCGCTGTCGCGCTTTCGTCTCCGCGCCTTATCCTCGCCGCGCTTGCTGCGCCTCTTTACCGCTGTCGCGCTTGCCCTGGTATTGCCTCTGCTCACTTGTTCTACTCGTGTGGGTGGGAAGCACACCCTCTGCGTGCCGGTCTGCCCGTCGATGAGGCCCAATATGACTTTGTCAGCGTGTGTGCTAGAAATGCCTGATGCCCTATCACCTTGTCTTTTCCATGCCTCATTTTTCCCACACGTGTCACCACTCTTGAACGTCCGTAACTGCGCTCGCTCTGCCTTGATGCCTAACTCACCATTTCCATCAATTCCTACTGGGCTGTCCGACTCGAGTGGGCAAAATCGAGTTCACCCATGTTGCCCACGTGCAACTCAACTCATCACCCGGCATTCTCATCGGCTCAAGAAATACGCAAAGAGAAGAATGAGTGGCTTCGAATTTCGCCACACGAGGGTAAACCTCCCTTCAATGGTTTTGATTCGAACTTTTGATCCATGTGGACCAACGCGCGGTCCAACTCATCGCCCGACATTCTCATCGGCTCAACAAACATGCAACAAGAGAGAGAATTCATGGACTCGATTTCGCCCCGCGAGGTTCCACATGTGTCGTGCAAGCTTTCCCTTCGACCGAGAGAGGCGAGCATTAATAGTCACTCTGGGAGTTCGCTGTCATGTTGCGGGCATATCCCATCAAGCATGACTACCTTTGCATCTCTACTTGCCGCAGAGTAGTTCTCCCACAGCACCTGCCCTCTTGGTCAGAACGGATCTACCATCTGTTACAAGGGTCACCACGTGGAGGGTGAGGGCAGGTGGTTAGATTCTCTCTAATCCTGCTCGCTGCTCCTTGCGCCTTTGACCCTGGATGTCGTCTATAGAAGCCTAACTCCACAAACGTACTTGAAACTAGTCTTCTGCTTTGGGAAACTGGCATCAACTACTTGATTGTTGGGGACTTGAAGAAGGATAAGTTTAATGTTGATTTAGTCTCTCGCGGCTGTTGATGAAGACAAAGATAGATGTTTAATCGATCCACTGATTTAGAGTGTTGGCATTATTTGTTGTACACACAGGAGTGGATGCCTGTGGGACAGAGTCAGAGTTTGTTCATTAGCAAGCCACGGGAATATCAGTATGCACAAATATAATAATACACTCCTCTATAGTATGTCCATTAATTCGTGAGCACGTTTGAAATGATTTTCTCGAAACTACCTGTTGATCTCAGTGATTTTTTGCAAGCGCCTTAGAATATCCATGACGCTAGAGAATATTTTTTGCCAAGAAAAGTTGATGAGTTTGAAATATTTCTTCTTCAGGTTATATTAAAATCAACCACCGGATTGTACAACACAGTACAGATCAGCAATCATTTCAACAACAGAAGAACAGCTACAGCAACAAATCAACAGACGCCAGTTAGCATGTAACGAATACAACATGAGAATTAACATCCACAAAACAGAAGTAATGACATTCGCCAGAGAGGAAAACACTACCAACATCTACATCGATAATCATCTACTAAATCAAGCAAAGATTTCACATACCTGGGGAGCATTTTTTCAGCAAATGGAAGAATAACTAATGAAATTCAACACAGATGCAACAAAGCAAATCAAATGATAGGGCAAATGGCGCCAATTTTAAGATGCAAACACGTCACCATGAACACAAAAAGAGCAATGTTCAACACAATCTTTCTCCCACATTATGTTACCAGTGCCAAACCTGGACGCTGACAACAAACGATAGAAGAAAACTAGTCACAACAGAGATGACGTGTCTACGCAGAATGCTGGGTGTAACAGGAAGAGACCGGTTGAGAAATGAAGACATCAGGAAAAAGTGGGTACAACATCAGTACTAGACTTCATCAAGAAACAACAAATTCAATGGTTCGGTCACGTAAGCAGATTACCATCAGACAGTGCACCTTAAAGAGCAATGCTGCTTCGATACAATGGGTACAAAGCAAAAGGCCGGCCACGCAAAAGATGGACCTCAGAGATAACAGAGGCGACGAAAGAGGCTATCTACGAAGCGCATACTAGGGCCTGTTTTAGAAATCTCTTCCTGACCTGACGCTGTGAGGCATAAAGGATTCGATAAAGAAGAAGAAGAAGAGTAACAGATCTACGGTACACAGACGCGTTGTTCTAAAATACATTATGGTAACATTAAAATATCGTGAGTATACAACAATTTCACGAAATCCCGTGCACCTAACCCAGTCGACTTTGAAAGCGGAAAGCATATGACGTTATAATTGGGATACCGTTGTATAGTTATAGGCGTATCTCGCTATTTGTATGAAGCTATTGTATCATATTTGTTGGCTTATCAAAACTGACATTGATATCACATTCATAATGAGTCTGAAGTGCACATTTATAACAATGCAGAAGGTTACAGTTTTACTATACCAACACTTCCGTATGGAATCTAAGAGAGGTCATCTATATTGCGATATTCATAACCCTGAGAAACGAGCGCAACTGGCGCTTGGTCTGAATAGAGAATCCTTTTCCGATGGATTAAACAGGACACAAAGTGCACTAATGTCAAGCAGGGACGGAAAAGAATAATTGACGACTTTGACATAGATGTCATAAGACGGAGCTCTTGAAAATGTTTGCGACAAATCAACTTGTTACTCCAGGAAACTGAAATTAAAACTGCAATCAGAGTGCAGCATAGACATTTCTAAAAGTACTCTATGGAAAATTGTAAGAGCGCCGGCTTCACCTTCAGAAAAACTATAGGCGGCAGGAATATTATTTGTGAAAAGCCACATTTAATTGCTGCCCGAAGTAAATACCTGAGGCAGATCCGTGAGCGGCGGAAGCAAGGCTATGATATTGTATATGTGGACGAATCCTGGGTCAATGCCCACCACACCAATGCTAAAGAATGGCAATCAGTAGACGGTGAACAGAAAAGAAAATACCAAGCAGCAAAGGCCAGCGTATTATACTAACACATGCAGGAAGCAGTGAAGAAGGTCTTGTCCATGACGCTGGACTTATTTTCCAATAACAAAGTACCGACGGTAGGGACTACCACACAGAAATGAATGGACATATTTTCAGGCACTGGATGGAGAAAGATGTACTTCCAATTCTAAACAGACCATCATGCTTGGTAATGGATAATGCATCCTATCACAACGCAGTATCAGCGGAAGACAAAGTACCAACTGCATCAAATACACAAGATCAAATTAGGACTTGGCTTGCTAAGGAAAATGTCAGCTTCGATGATGCATATTTGAAACCCGAGTTGTTGCACCTGGTGAGGATGACAAATAAGACAAAGGTGTTTCATATTGACAAAATCATTGCGGAATACGGCCACACGTCTTTGCGACTACCTCCATATCATGCTCAATCCGATAGAGCTTGTCTGGGCTAAAGTAAAAGGCAAGTTGCCGAACAGAACAGGACGTTTAAAATGTGTGATGTTGAAGTTCTGACACATGAGTCCTTCTCAATGATAGACATGCAGTTCTGGAAGAAGTGTGTTGAACATGTGCTCGAGAGGAAGACGAGTACTGGCACCGAGATGGATTACAATTTGTCCAGCCAGTAATAATTATCAACCTCATGGAATCGTCAGATTCGGGATGATACCAATCATATTTTGATTACAGACTGAGAAATAGCAACGTATACATTTCATATCCAAATGCGTCTACCATCATACAATTTGTGGTGAAGTTAAGACACCCTGGGGTCTAATGGTGACCGAAGAGGAGGACTAACTGTTGCATATTGTATCCAAGTTCACGATTGCACAAAGGGCAAACACTTAATTACTTGACCTATCAAGTTAATATGGAGATACACCTATGAATAGAATTGACATGGACAAATTCTAGGGATACTGTAAAATCTAAAATTTGAACCCCCGTATTTGCAATTGTCATAAAAGATCAAAGGAATTCGCTGATGTGCAAAATCGTAGCATCTATGGACTACTGGTTAGCTTTATTTTAGCGTCATGGATATTCTAAGGCTGCTTGAAAAATCACTGAGATCCAACAGGTAGTTTTCGAGAAAATCAATTTCAAACGTGCTCACGAATTAATGGACAGACTACAGTATCGTTATACGTTACATATGACCTGCAAGTAATTTCTCCATACCGTTCTATCCTTGGCAACTCACTCAATCTCCTCCATGGAACTGAGACCGATATTACCTGCCTCTCTCAGTAAAGTTCGTTTCAGGGTCTCTTTAGGTTGACCTCTCTTTCTTGAACCCTTTACATCCCACTTCAATGCCGACTTTGATATTCGTTGATTAATTCTCCTCAAGGTGTGCCCAACATATCTCCATCTTCTCTTTCTTATAACAGTTGTCACTAGTGGTTGACCAGACATGTCTCTGATTTCATCACTTCTTCTGAATTCGTTAGATTTTATATTCACTATTTTTCGCAGACAATCAGTAAGCATATTCTTCGTTATATGTTGGGGTGGGAAGCTGAGAACATAAGGGTCTGCCCTGAGTGCACTGACGTCAGTTTAGTAACCAGAAACCAACCATTGAAGTTTAATCGTCACGGAGTGTATGTTTTTAGCCCTCCTCTACAGTCTGTGACTTTATCATTTATGTTGGTCGTCTATATTCATACAAGTTTGTGTCCAAGAGGCTTCGAATCGTAACTGGCGATCTAATGATTGCTGATATGCTATATTAAGCATTTATATTACATCTTGAGCTATCTTCGGTTGCCAATGATCAGTGTGTTAGCGACAGTTTGTTCTACGGAGATTATATACACAGAGCACATCATGGACACCAGTGACATCTCCTTCTGTTACAATAGATGTGGTTTTGATATTGGTAATACTAGCTTATGTAGTGGTAGTAGTTGTAGTAGTTAGTAGCAGAAGTGGGGGTGACAAGGCGTATCATAAGTGGTAGTATTAGTAGTATAGGTAATGGTAGTAGTATAATGAGTGTTAGTTGTCTTAGCATTGGGGTCGTTGTAGTTTTGGTAGTGATGGTGTTAGTAACAGTGGTAGTAGTAGTCGTAATAGTTTTTGCTATTGTAGCAGTAGTATTAGTAATAGTAAAATTAGTAGTAGCTATTGTTGGTACATAATAATGTTATTTGCGTCTTCTTTAATTACATTTCTTTCAATTCCACAGACAATTACTTTTTATTCATATGGACATGTAACGACTTGCTGAAATAATGTAACAAGTGAAATGCAAAATTAAAAATGTGATAATTCAATATGCGTACGGGGATGTCAACTGTATCATAAACACTGCATGTCCTGCAGCATTACTGTGTGCTTTGAACAATGCAGACTGCAGAATGGATGAGCACGGTAAACTTAACATGTCTTTTATGGAAATGTATTTGTCCTTTCATGATTTGTCGTTATCACTTTTGAAACCAGAACTCTTGGTAATCACTTTTGAAACCAGAACTCTTGGTAATCACTTTTGAATTTAATTTTTTTGGTTGAGTTCTATGAGTTTCACTTCTATATGTGATGATCCAGCTGTACTTACATCTGAGAAATGATATATAACCCAATTTGGTATATATATTCATGTTTAAAATGTCCTTGAATCGCTCATTGAAATCAGCATGGCGTACCTCCAAGTGTTGGCAGTATGTAAGTAAATCTGTCTTTTTGAGGGACACAAGCAGCTCTCTGCCTGTGTTAACTGATGGAACAGACACCAGAGCTTGTCATACAATACTGTGATCTAATGTGTGAGTTGAGAAGCAAAATGTGGCTACTCTTAGTTTACCTACAATATCAGTTTTGGGGAAACCTGATAGACCAGAAGCTGACTTCCCACATTGCGGTCCACAGTAAACTAAGTGTATCACCATAGATCTCTGAAGAAGGAAAATTTAGAGAGATGGGAAGCTGAATGCCCAGTTTGTGGTCCACAGTAAACTAAGTATATCACCAGAGATCGCTGAAGAAGGAAAAATAAGAGAGACGTGAAGCTGAATGCCTAGTTTGTGGTCCACAGTAAACTAAGTATATCACCAGAGATCGCTGAAGAAGGAAAAATAAGAGAGACGTGAAGCTGAATGCCCAATTTGTGGTCCACAGTAAACTAAGTATATCACCAGAGATCGCTGAAGAAGGAAAAATAAGAGAGACGTGAAGATGAATGCCTAGTTTGTGGTCCACAGTAAACTAAGTATATCACCAGAGATCGCTGAAGAAGGAAAAATAAGAGAGACGTGAAGCTGAATGCCTAGTTTGTGGTCCACAGTAAACTAAGTATATCACCAGAGATCGCTGAAGAAGGAAAAATAAGAGAGACGTGAAGCTGAATGCCCAGTTTGTGGTCCACAGTAAACTAAGTATATCACCAGAGATCGCTGAAGAAGGAAAAATAAGAGAGACGTGAAGCTGAATGCCTAGTTTGTGGTCCACAGTAAACTAAGTATATCACCAGAGATCGCTGAAGAAGGAAAAATAAGAGAGACGTGAAGCTGAATGCCCAATTTGTGGTCCACAGTAAACTAAGTATATCACCAGAGATCGCTGAAGAAGGAAAAATAAGAGAGACGTGAAGCTGAATGCCCAATTTGTGGTCCACAGTAAACTAAGTATATCACCAGAGATCGCTGAAGAAGGAAAAATAAGAGAGGCGTGAAGCTGAATGCCCAGTTTGTAGTCCACAGTAAACTAAGCTATATCACCAGAGATCGCTGAAGAAGGAAAATAAGAGAGGGAAGCTGAATGCCAGTTTGTAGTCCACAGTAAACTAAGTATATCACCAGAGATCGCTGAAGAAGGAAAAATAAGAGAGGCGTGAAGATGAATGCCCAGTTTGTAGTCCACAGTAAACTAAGTATATCACCAGAGATCCTAAGAAGGAAAAATAAGAGAGGCGTGAAGCTGAATGCCCAATTTGTAGTCCACAGTAAACTAAGTATATCACCAGAGATCGCTGAAGAAGAAGAAGAGAGACGTGAAGCTGAATGCCTAGTTTGTGGTCCACAGTAACCAAGTATATCACCAGAGATCGCTGAAGAAGAAGAAGAGAGACGTGAAGCTGAATGCCCAGTTTGTAGTCCACAGTAAACTAAGTATATCACCAGAGATCGCTGAAGAAGGAAAAATAAGAGAGACGTGAAGCTGAATGCCTAGTTTGTAGTCCACAGTAAACTAAGTATATCACCAGAGATCGCTGAAGAAGAAGAAGAGAGACGTGAAGCTGAATGCCTAGTTTGTAGTCCACAGTAAACGAAGTATATCACCAGAGATCGCTGAAGAAGAAGAAGAGAGACGTGAAGCTGAATGCCTAGTTTGTAGTCCACAGTAAACTAAGTATATCACCAGAGATCGCTGAAGAAGAAGAAGAGAGACGTGAAGCTGAATGCCCAGTTTGTAGTCCACAGTAAACTGAAGCATATCACCAGAGATCGCTGAAGAAGGAAAAATAAGAGAGACGTGAAGCTGAATGCCTAGTTTGTAGTCCACAGTAAACTAAGTATATCACCAGAGATCGCTGAAGAAGAAGAAGAGAGACGTGAAGCTGAATGCCTAGTTTGTAGTCCACAGTAAACTAAGTATATCACCAGAGATCGCTGAAGAAGAAGAAGAGAGACGTAAGCTGAATGCCAGTTTGTAGTCCACAGTAAACTAAGTATATCACCAGAGATCACTGAAGAAGAAGAAGAGAGATGTGAAGCTGAATGCCCAGTTTGTAGTCCACAGTAAACTAAGTATATCACCAGAGATCGCTGAAGAAGAAGAAGAGAGACGTGAAGCTGAATGCCCAGTTTGTAGTCCACAGTAAACTAAGTATATCACCAGAGATCGCTGAAGAAGAAGAAGAGAGACGTGAAGCTGAATGCCCAGTTTGTAGTCCACAGTAACAAGTATATCACCAGAGATCGCTGAAGAAGAAGAAGAGAGACACTGCTGATAAATTTGAAAAGTAGCTATATTCCTATCGGCCTAGATTCCACTTGAACAGAATAAACTTACCCACAAAAGCGGCAGAAATGAGTTTGGTTTTAATTGAATTCAATTGATCACCTTGTAATTGTAGATTGACTTCTTAAAATATTTTAGAGGTCTGTCAAATAAGTGATGTCATTTTTGTATGTAATCAGGTTTGCCCACAATCCGCCGACTTTGTTTTCTGGGAAGTCTAGTAGCCGCCTACTGAATTCTACAAATTGTAAAATCAGACAAATACCTTTAAATAGCCCAAAAAACATATGTTTGAAGCAGCAAACGATTGACATCTTCATCGCTTTCACTACAAAGAAGCTAAACAATAGGTCATTCAATGAATAGCTTCTAATCTTGTTGACTGCAGTAATAACATCATAGGCGTTCACCTAAATTCTTCGCAACCAAATATTAATGATGAAGAACACAGTGTGTATCGAGTACATGTGGTACTGCGTGTTTCAAATGCGTTATGAAACCCTTGTCATTGCTGCAGCACCTTCAGTAGCATCGGGCAAAATATTACGAATAGGAATGTCTTTTTCTTGAAAACAACTTTTTCATGGTATTAAATATTGATTCTCCCTTTGTATCCGCTTCTAAACTTTTAGCAAATAATAATTCTAACAATTTCTTTTGTAAATCGAACATATGACAATAATAGTTCGTCCTTATTAGGGAGAGTTGACTCATCGAGTTGAATAGAAAATGGACATGTCTTCAAATAATTCCGCAATAATTTGTCTATGTCTTTAGCCATTTCCTCAATTCTTCTTTACACTGCATTATAGGACGTTACCTGATGTTACCTGACGATAGTGATTATTACTTGTTTACTTCGGTAAGTTTAATTTCTCACCAATTGTGTCTGGTTTTCCAGCTTTTGCGACTAATAATGAAATATTATAAGAAGCTTTAATTCATCATTATCTTGTTTCGTGGACGACGCAAAAATATATTACTATAGTTAAAAATTTAAAAATATTTTTTTCTAGTACTTGAAAATAGGACACATCTGTTTCTTTGTTGTCAGCGTGCATTTTAGGCAAATGCTCTTGTAACATAGATGGCTTCATTGCAACATTTGAAAAGACTTTTTTGGCAAATCAACCACAAATGTAATAAAAAGTTGGTAGTAGACTGAATAAAGCTTAATTGCAAATATACACTACAGTACTGTTGTACATTTCTTCTTTGATTTAGACAATGAATTAATAAAATGCGAAACAATATTCACCAAAAGATTTAATTTATACTTTGTAAGACTACAATTAATAACACACTTTGGACTGATCATTGTGACAAAGCACACATACGCACACAGCGCGCCTTCACACACACAACAGCACACATCACAGACACACCACACACACACCACACACACACACACACACACACACACACCACACACACACACCACACACACATATCCACCATTACAACACACAAAAACATAGGCCACTGATATTTATAGTTTTGAAATCCAGCCTGAATCGACTAACATGCCTTGACTTTGTTGCAATGCCGACGTATTCATGCTGTGAACAAGTCACTTCAAGCACTCATATTCCTGTCGAAACATGCTGAATTGTATGAGTTACCTAAGTAATAGTTGTCCGACATACGACATACTACTCAGACTACTCATGCACGCAAGCGCATTTTGTTCATCCAACCACCACATTGTCTAAATAATTATAAATATTGATTAATGAATACAATAATTACACAAGATATAAACACCAAACCTACAACAAATAGCTAAAGAAAACAGTATAATAAGTTTCAAATACTATTTGCTTTATCTTTTCCATCTAGATAGCAATATATTTTTAACTTTCTTTCCATTACAATTTTTATTCGTAATATTCTATCTATCTATATCATCTTCGTGTTCCGATTGACACATACGACTTCCACAAGAGACTCACTGTTGCTGTTCTGCTGACTTTCTACTAACCGTCTCCCACGGCAGACCACACTCATTCAACTCTCTCTCTCCACCGTTAGTCTCTATGTTTCCATTGGACGTCCAGGCCTTCTTTTCCCATCCGCTGTACATCTGAGAGCTGTCCTAGCCAATGTCCGCACTGGTATACGACATACATGTTCAAACCACCTCTATCTTCGTCTCTTAATGACAGTCTCCAAGGATGTACATTATGTTCATTTCAAAAGTTCCTCATTTGTTATGGTATTTGGTCAAAGAATTTGCAGGATTATTTTTAAACATTTATTCTGAAATGTTGTTGGACTTTATGTCTATTCGTGTTTCCCATTATTATTTCTTTACATCTGTTGTCATAGCCTACCTGTGCTTTAAACTCCCTTATAATCATCAATACACCAGAAAGTAATGGCAAACTACTGAACGTATATGTGGTGCCTATAAAATCAATGACTCGTTTATTGTAGTTGATGGCTACAGTCATTTGGGATATGGCACGATATTCATTTTCATTTTTTCCTAATAATCAATACATCATGTTTGAAGATGATTGCTATTATTGCTTGGAAACTCTAATACAATGTATCTTTGATTTCATCTTCTGCCTCTTCTGTTGGAACAAAACACACTATAACCGACAATTTGCAACTCTTGGTGCTCCAGGTGGGGAGTTGAGCAATGGGCTAACAACCCATTCCTTTAAAAAAAAATAACGTTACGGAAACAGAAGCAAGAGATACCATTGTTACATCTGGTGAAGGGTGCTAGGTTAATCAGGCAACTGATTTCATGAAAGGTCAGACCAAACCCGAAAGAAGTCTCCACCCAGACGACTTACTCCTGTTGGGCCCCTGTTACCCCATTTGCCCTGTGGAGCCAGGAGGCATGAGAATAGAACAGCTGGCCAATTTCTAAAATAATGCACTGGAATGCTGAGGGTGTGAACAGCAAAAAAGATGGCTACAGCACAAAAGTAGAACTTGAAAACATCCTAAATGAAGAACAAGTACATCTATGCTGTTTGCAGAGACCCACTGAATGAAGATGTAGCCTTCAAAGTCAGAGGCAATGATGACGGTCATATCAATCAATCAATCAATCAAGCCATAGAAGCATCAGGGGTATGTACTTCGTTAGCTAATACTAACTATCAACTTTGATCGCAGAGTTTTTTGATGTGTTCAGTAACTAAATACAAACAACCAATTTATTCTATATTGTTGACATTCATTTATACCAATATTGTTTTTCTATATGTGTCTTAAAAAATTGTTCTGACCATCATTTGCCACATTGTCCTCAAACACTTACTCGGGAAGATAGAAACCCGGTCCTTGGTACGGTATTGCAGCGTGGAGTAGTGCCCCAAAAAACAATTTGCCAAAGTGTGAATCCCAAAATCGGCATTATAAAGACCCATGAAATCACGCCCATCAAGGGGGGAAAACAAAAAGGGACCCAAAATGCGATTAAAGGGGACAGAAAAGTTTGGTATTAGGGAAAAACAGGTTCGATTCCCCCCCTTTGTACGAAAGAGTGGGGATTCAAAAGGGGGTAGGATACAGAGGACCAGCTTCGCCAAAACGCAAGCACGAATGTAGACCATCCGGTCGTAGAAAACTTAAAAGCCAAAAAACCCCGGCAACCGAAAAATCCCGGCCGGGGAAAAAAAACAAAATGCAACAAGGGGAAAACCCCCAATTCCCGAAGCATTGGGAAAAAACAAAAAAAAACACATATCGACAGAATCCCAAAAATAGGGGATCCCGTGTACACTGAGAGTCGGAAAAAACGCAATCAAATGGCGGAGGAGGAATAGGCTCAAACCTAAAAAGGACGGTCAGAAAAGCGATTGCCAAAGCACAGACCAAATAACTACCGGGCAGGCAGAGGCAATACGAACAACGGTCGAAATGATCCTAGAGAAAGGGGCACCCCCCAACATAGTCGTGATTTTCGCCGCTGTCTATCGGTCATCACGGCACAAAAAAGTGTCCCAAACCGAGCAAAGAGCTGAAAGCGACCCGATGCACTGGGCACTCATTTAAAACGCACCGTCATTCAGGGGATCCATCAAACTGTAACAAAGCGGAAATGAATGAAAACTCAAAAAGGGGGGCGACTACCTAAAACTGAACCGAGATCAGTTCACGGCAACCCAACACCGCTCTTTTAGTAATTTCTCCTTTTTTCAGCGCAGTCCGCGACAACACAAGTCAGCCATTGTGTTTTTCGATCGACGATGAAACAGGGGTTAAACAATTGCTTCATATAAAATATTTTCATTCATATAAAAACCGATTGTTCAGTGTAACTGTAACATTTTGATCGGGAAAATTCTATGATTATATTTTAAAGAAAGCTTTTTTGAAAAAATTTTTTTTCGATGGTCACTACCATTTTTTGGAACCTTGAAAATTTCGCGGTTTACCCATAAACATCTTTCGTAAACGATTTTTTTCACTCATAAATTTTCATTACTGAAACATTTTTCTCTTCAAAAGGGCCTTTTTGTTTGACCGGGTCAATAACCTCCAGACTTACCATTTATTTGGCAAGCCGGTTTGCTTTTGACGTCCATAACCCGCTGCAGTTTGCGATTTTCCCGGAATTTTTTTTCGTCTTTTTACTTGTGTCAACGATATCCACAATCTAAATACAAATTTTTAATTTTTTTTTTATATTTCAAACATTATTTATGCCTTTCAGTTGACTTTGACAGTATCAACGGTAATATTAAAAACCCCCCCAAGACTCTGTCAAAGTGAACCTTTCGGTCGCGAAGACGAAAATGATTCCCCGATCTTTTCGTAATATTCAGATTTCTTGAGAAGTCTCATATTTTTTTGATTTCAAATTAAAAACAGTAAATCATTTCGATTTTTTTAATTGTTTTTCTTAATTAAGGCATTTCATTTTTTAAAAGTTGTCCCATTTAAATTACTCATTGTTAGCTGAAAGAAGCTTTGTGAAAAAATATGTTAGGAATTTCAAAAACTTTTGAAGATCATTACATTTTTTTTTTTTTATGTAAACTTCTTCTGTGACTTTCAATTTGTTAGTTTAATAAATGGATCATTTATATTTACTCAACATATATAAATGATTTACCAAAAAATACCCAAGGGGCATGTGAGATGTATACATAAGTAAATTTAAAAACCACACTATTAAAAGATCAAACAGAAACATATTGCAGATAAATCAAGAAATTTTGAATAAAAAAATTAACATCTGATCTAAAATAATTTCCAATATCTTTTATTATTTTCTAAATTGTTTTGGTTGTTGGAACATATAATGAGCACTAGATCAAGTTTCAATAAATAATATTCATTATGATCTCCCCACAATGACTTCAACCTTAAAAACATTAAATATATTTATTACTTTATTTAAAAAAAATGGGGATAGAGGTTTTGGAAAAATTTACTCAGAAAGTGTTAAAATTGACCATCATTGCAAGACTAAGGTCAATGCAGGGAAATTAGAAAGGAATTTTTCAATGAAATTTTGATCTAGTAGTCAATACATTTTTAAAAATCAAAAAAAGTTTTTTATAATAATGAAAAACACTGGGAAATCATTTACCTGTACTTCAACTATATAGAAATTGGTTTTACAAAAATCTATTTGCTGTATCATTGTGTTTACTGTACCTTTGATTAATCAATTTTACTCAAAACTCAGGTCCTACCCCAAAAATTTCAATGACATAAAATGTGCTTGTTCAATGTATGTTCATATAGAAGACATGATGCAGTATTTCATCACTAATTATCACATTTAGTTAAACCACTAACAAATTAAAATCAAGAAAAGTTTACATAAAAAAAAAATGTGATGATCTTAATGTTCAAAAATTCTACTAGACTATATTTTGTCACAAAACTTCATTTCACTAAAATGAGTGCAATTTAAATGGCACAACTTTTCATGAAATGCCTATAATTAAAAAAAACAATTAAAAAGGGTACTGAAATGACCTGTTTTTTAATTTTAAATCACAATCAAAATATGGATTCTAGTAAAATTAATGGAAAAAATAAAAATCGGGTTCATTATTGTCTATGCACAATGTTCCTTTGGACAGCTAGATCTGGGGTGGGGTATTTAATATTACCGTTGATACTGATACAAAAATCAACTGAAAAACATAAAAAATGTTTGAAATATAAAAGAAAATTAAAATTTTTATTTAGATTCGATATCGTTGACACAAGTAAAATGACGAAAAAAATTCCCAGAAAATGTGAGCGGTTGTTATGGGCGTAAAAAAACCCCTTTACGATAAATGGTAAATCTGGTGGTTATTTACGCCTGCAAAATAAAGTTGCCCTTTGAAAAGAAAAAGTTTTTTGTAATGAAAATTTTTGAGTAAAAAAAAGTTAATAATGCAGTTTCAGTAAATACGATGTTTATGGGGAGTACCCGGAAAATTTTTAAGGTTCCAAAATAATGGTAGTGACCATCGAAAAAAATTTTGTTAAAAAAAACTTCTACTTAAATATAATCAAAATTTTCCCGATCTTAGAATATGTTACAGTTACACGTAGAACAATCGGTTTTACTTTTGAATAACATATTTCATATGTGGGAATTGTTTACGCTGTTTCTGATTGATGAAAAACCAATGGGTGACTTGTGTTAAATTTTTTACCTCACGGACTGCGCTGAAAAAAATAGTCAAAATTTTAAAAAAGCGGTACTAATGCAAATATGACGCCGTGAGTTAAGGAAGCCAGAACAACCATCGGCTGGCACTATAGAGACAAATGGACAAAGACCATCCTCAGTACAACCACAGCGACGGTACTACTTTTTTCTCGTAGTGAACAAGTTACAATCCCACTTCCGGGAAAGCTCCCGCCCATATAAAAAACAATTTTTAATCGGGACAACTCCCCATGCCCCTGTAAAAAAGGGGGACATGACGCCAGATCATTTCTCAAATATATAAACGATAGCAGGTATGAAAAAACTGACCCCAAACACAGACTTTCGGAAACTGTTTGGGGAAGGTCCCCTTAAAGAGGAAATTCATGATAAAAATTGGTTCATCAGTTTTGGCCGGGATCGCGCGGGGGGGGGGAGAGAGAGAGAGAGAGAGAAAGAGAGAAAACAGATCTGGGAATATTCAATAACCAGAAAAAGGGTCGTTGCAAGTATCGGGGAATTTTTTATTTTCCCGCAGATAGATCTTGCATTCTTAAAACTTTTTAAAAACTAGCATATATATCAATTTGCCGTATCTCGCGAACTTTCAAAACCATGAGATAGAAAGTTTCAAAACTCGCATTTCAAAACCATGACAAAGATAAGTTGCAAGTATTCCCCCGAATTTTTAACCATGAGATAGATGTTGCCAGTATCCGCGAACTTTCAATAACCATGAGATAGATAAGGCAGTATCTGGAAATTTTAAAACCAGCAGAAAGATCAGTCCCGGGATTCGCAAACTTTTAATAACAAGCAGATAGTAGAAAGTATTTGCGAAATTCAATAATCATCAGATGATGGTTGAAGTAACTCGTGCTTTTAAAAAAGAGATATATGTTAAGTATCTCGCGAACTTTCAATAACCAGCAATAGATAATTAAAGTATCTCGTGAATTTTTTAATAAAATCTTTATTGAGAGCATCGTATCGAGCAGAAACGACGATACCGAGATGTAAATTTAACCAAAAAAAAAAGTATTGACGGAAAGAATCTCGTTAAAAAAACGTCTTTCTCAAAAATCATCATAAATTATTTGATATATGTAGAATATATGTTTACGTTCCCGTCGTATCGGTGGTTCCCTTTATATGAAACAATTTTTTTTTAACAATTTTCATCAAGCAAATATTTTTTTAAAAAGAAGGGTTTAAACCCGAAGGTTGATTTCATTGCCGGGTTTTTCCCCATTGATTGGTCCCTCACAGCGAAATGGCACATCCCCAGAAAGGGCACATAGCAGCCCGTGCTCTGGCAACAGTCCTGGGGTATCTCGAAAAACTGCACTCGTGAAAAGAACGGCGCAGTCTGGTTCGGACCCACGACCTCCGCTCCAAGGCAAAGGGCTTAACCACTCACCATAGGGGCCCCAAAAAATAACAACAACAAAAAAAAAAATGATGCTTTGTGAGATTTATTAAACCCTGCACCGCCCTGAAAACATTCAAATATACAAAATGCTCAAAATCAATAACATTCGATTTCGACGCGGGAGAAAAACCACGGTTGTTCATATTCTTCATGTCTACACCGAAAGACTTTATCACAATTCCTGCTGACATTCAACACCAAAATGTGAACCATGTGTAAATAATTGATGAGAACACTCATTGTGAACGGATTGTGACACATTTAATATAACAGTATGAAATCAATTGTTGCGCAGTTGAAGATGGATATGGGGATATTCTTGGTCTCTTCGCGACTGTCTCTTGGATGGGACACTTCATCAGTGTTGAATCCAATCGCGATTTAGGCAGTTTGGAGTTACCTGTTGTACAAGTCAAACTTGATGCCTTGGGGAGAGTGAGAGTTGTGTTTAATCAGCAAGCTACGGAACCATCAGTATGCATACTCTTCGATATCTGTTGGAGGAGACTGAGCACCTATGGTCTACCCGTAGTGCAATGACGTCATTTAGTAACCAATAACCAATAGCAAAGTATAGAAAAGATCGTGTCACATTTCCTGCTGAGCGATGTCAACACCAAAATGTGAACAATGTGTGAAGAATTGATGCGAACAATCATTGTGAACGGACTGTGACACATTTGAATATACGTATATCAACCCAAATCAAATATATTACATCTATATTAGTGTCACCAAAAGAACAAACAGTCATACATACAATCTTTCAACCAAACTACATGCATGTAGATAATTTATGAGATCAAAGTTTGAGTTATTGAACATAAACTGTACAGTGCATGTAGTAAGTCAATGTCATAATTAGAGTTTTCCAACTTCAGAAATAGTTAAAGACAAAATGTACAGTCAATACTATCAGAATGTAGATCGGGGAATGCCCAGTTTTGTTGAATGTTTCAAAAGTTCAAACTTTGTATGGTCAAATATCAAACCATTGTTTTCGTTGTTGAGTATAAAATATGTCAACATTTAATTTAGTGAACTTTAATATGTTTTCTTCAAATTAAATTTTTTTATATTATCATATCATCTTAGAATGTGATGGCCCTATTATAGTCTCGATGTGATTTGACATGTTCTGTAGGATGCAAAGATCGGTTATGCATTCAACTTACGGGAAAGTGTCATGACTGTGCATCAGGTTACGAAGGTGTTGAATGTGTTCAGCGTAAGTTACTTTATTCAATGTGTAGATTTCAATACAAATATATAAAGATGTATGAATATAAAAACTTGTATATCACTTTATTTACTTATGTTTGTGTTCTGTTCTGTGTTATACCCATTTCTCTTACACTTCACATGCATTTCCAACACGATACACTCAACGCTCTACTTCTTCACAAAATGCACTACGCAACCAATGACCGTCTATCTATCTGATATAAAATACAATATGATTCTCGATTTATTCAACTCTTCATTTCAAATCTACATCAGTCAAACACACATATCCCAATCAAATAATTGTCATGAGAATACAACAGACAACACAATAGTATAACAATTTTCTTCTATCGACTATCACGAATACTTCTAAATAATCTCACAAATATTGACTACGTTACATTATATATATATATATATATATATATATATATATATATATATATATATTATATTTCTCCAATGCTATACTGCTGCTAATTTATTAACACAACTGTTTTACTCTCTTGAAGCTTGAATATTATTTATAAATTGGTCAACAAAATAAACTTGATTCTTCTCATCAACTATTACTAATCGAAGATGACATGAAACAATCTGACTGACTCTTCGTCCGGACATAAACCATCTTATAGTTCGTTTCAAAACTCGTGATAACACTAAGGTTTAATATTTACGAAATCGACCTGATGGATAAAATATTTTTTGCATGCAGTCTTATAAACCTCCGACCTTAGGGAATTGATGTTTAACTAATTGGTAGGTAGCTTAGTTGATACAAACACGTTTTTTGTTATATAACTTTGCATAAGCACAACAACATGATAACCAAAGTTTAGAGTTTACATGAATACACAAAATTGTGGCGAATGTTTGCAAACGCGTATCCCTATTACATATTATAAAAAGAAAGGTGACATTGTGAACAAACGCTACTTTCCACTTCTATAAATGAAAGTAAATGGTGTGTACATACGCCAATGGCAGTAGTTAGGATACATTGTGAACTGATGAATTCCCCGGGGTTCCTGATATTGACTTGCACTGAATTGCATTTGGGAAAACGGACATGTAGTTATAGACAAACTTGACAATCGTACTGTAAAACGTCTACAATATGCTAAATCAACATCGCTATTATTTTTGTAATAACATAATGAAAATCTTACAGAACTAAAGGTTTGGATGGGCAAAAATACTTTTAAAGGTCGTCACTGTTACTTATATAAAAATGTAAAAATCAAGAATTTATGTCAAGTGGATGATTTTGTATCGGTCAGTAAAGAATATCACGGTTTTTTGGAACGCACTTTTATAGTTATGGTTGTTTTTATAAGTGACTGTTTATTCTTGAGGATATATTCTGATTAAGAAACTGAAGATTGACTCCCTCTGATCTCAACGAACATATTCTTTTTATTTCTGCCCGTACATGGGCTGCAGGCAAATATTGCTCTAGAAGACGTGCCCAAAAGATAAACTTCGCTTGTAGCAGCTTAAGCGCAGCGATTTTATCCAAAAAATAAAATTTTTTCTCCGGGGGAGCAGTTTGAAAGCAAGTTTGTTAGGTGTAAATTTTTGGGAACGGAAAAAAGAGACCTGATCGTTTCAAAAACAATTAAAAACTACTGAACTTGAGGTGGTGTCTAGAAATTGACGAATCGTTTACTGACAAATTCCCTGTAAATGAGATGTCAGATTTCCTTCATTCTGATTCTAAAATTATAAATTCACTGTATTTATTTTCTAGTTATTCAGGTTATGCGAAGCTCGACAAATACACTTTCTCATCCATCTATGTATATTGCAAAACTCTTACTCGTTCTAGTCTAGTAATCTTTTCTTAATTTCCTTATACTAGGGATCTCTATCTCTATTCCCTCTCTCTCTCTTACTGTCTCTCTTTTTTTCTCTCCCCTTTTCTCTCTCCTCTCAAGCCCCCGTTATGTGTGAGACTAATGTTCTTTTTTCTAGTCTACAATATATAAAATGAGACAATATACCATATATTTACTCTACTTAGTCTGTCCTCTTTCTTGAAAATCTTTAAAAAACACGGCATGAAACATACCCAAAACGGGATGTTCCCATAAAAAGAACAACTTTTTGTCTTGAACTTCCAAACCCTAACCATTTCTTCACTATCCCCAATTTTCCTCGGGTAATTTTTTTGCAGTTTTCCCCTAGTCGTTACGACATTTTGATACAACAGTTTTTTAAATATTTCCTAAAACGGAAAACTCTGTTTCAAACAACCAGCTTCAATTTGGGAACGGTGACAAGATTTTGGAACATTTCAAACCAGTTTCTATACCCTTGCGAGGTTTTGTGCCGGATCTCCATCTCCAGATGTCGACCAAAAGACAATGAAACACGTAACAATGATATTATATTCAATTATAACATAGCATATCCCATTGGCAGCTGGATTACTGCCTAATCCAAGGTAGCTCTCTTTAACCCCTCCTGTTTTCCAGTCTACCGTGCAGAATATGTGCCCAGGGCCCAAAATGTAGGTGATCACGGTCTCCCCAGTTCCTGAACCTGAACCCAACCTTGTCACTTTTTTTATTACAGAACCCATTTTGTGCATGTCATATTGTAACTTCTCATTTAAATAATTAATGAAATCAAATTTTATGCTCGTATTTTCGGGATATACTTATTTTTTTTTTTTTTCACAGCTTCGGAACGGGAGTCGAAGGGATATTTCCTCTTCCATTGTTGGCTTTTTTGCTGATTTATTCATGTTTTACCTAGAAAGGGGATGAAGTTTCGTCTATGGGGAAATAAATGATACAAGTACACCAAGAACAATGCGATATGTACAAACTAGTATACACATTGATGAATAAGATACCCCAACTGTTGATATTATATATTATTTAGACATACATATACTTGAAATAATTATGTATCAATAAAATAGTCAATGTTGCCCATGTACTTTACAATATTAATTCTAGAACCTGTTTTAATAACATTATATTTACACAACTTTTTGTTTTTTCCCCTTTTTTGGTTTTACCATACATTTATTATTATGAATCGTTTTGTTTTCATTATATCTTTATTAGTATGTTCCTATATTTAAACCCATTCGTTTGCAGATCCTGACAAATTTTATACCTATAATTATTCACAAATATACTAACTCTAGTTCTAACCAACAAGCCGTTCCTCAAATAAGAACAATATGAGTCGATATAAATCTCAACTTTATTAAATACTTTTCTCTACACTAAAAATAAATTCATACGTAGCTATACCAAACCCCTGAAATAAAAGAATGAAAAAAAAGTACATCTTTTAAAAAGTTTATTTCAAAAACCCTAATTAACATCAAGCGATTCTTTTGATCCAGTCTCTACTGCTCTTGTTTCGTCACTCTCATTTTTGTTATTCAAATAGCTTTCCCTGTCTAGAAATCCTCTAAAATTACTATCAATGAATGGATGATTTGCCTATTCGAAACTGGTCTCTGCCAGCACGTGACTACAAACCTGAAAATACTAGCAGTGGAATGAATGATTATCGTAAATGGTCTCTGTTAAGCACGTTGACGAGACAACGCTGGAAAATACTAGCAGTGGAATGAATGATTATCGTAACTGTTTTTCCCTCAGCACGTGACGCGAGACAACACTAAAAAATACGCGTAAATAATGATTTCTGACTAGTCTCTGCTCACCCTGACTGCGAGACAACGCGGGAAAAATACTAGCAGTGGAATGAAATTATCTGACTAGTCTCTCCTTCGCACGTGACGCGAGAAAACGCTGAAAATACTATCAGAGGTTGAATGATTATCAAATGGTCTCTACTCAGCTTCTTTTTATCAGCTTTTCAGACAGGTTTTTATCACCTTTTTCCCCAAACTTAAATTGAACAATGGCAGCCAGTTTATCCGGTGTCTAAGGAATTAACTCCCCTTTTTTTTCTCGCAAATTTCTAGTCACGTAATAATATTTTCCCCTTGAAACAAAGGGGCCGTAATTTGGGATTATATTATGCCGCCTCTGCTCCTTTTCATCTTCCCCCTCTGCTACCCTATTACAAATGTGACATGTTGCAATGCTGTTATCTATAAATTTAAAGAGATAGAGTTAAATGAAATTAACAATTTGATGATTGGAAGATGATTTTTTGTAATTATGATGAATATTTTTTTTGTGAGTAACCAATGCCCAGTTTTCCCATAGTTCAAAGAAAACGATACTCAGACTTCTTTGACAGAAGAAATCAATATAAAGTAATATTTCTGATGAGCTCGGTAAATTAAAAACGAAAAACATTTAACAACGTTTGATAGCAGTTTTATATTAGTAAAAAATATATCATGTTATGGAAATTAAAAAAAAAACAATCCTCTCGTTGTTGTTCCATGCGTTATTACAATTTGCCCCCCCTCTTATCTCCTCTATTTATCTTCATTGTGATGTATCACACTGATATTAAGACATATTGTGTCCCTCATATTATTACTTTTATATTTCTCTGTATCATCATATTTATTCTATATTATCTTCTGCTTTGGCCCCATATCGAATTTTCAAATTTTTGTGATTTATGTTCAATAAGTTACTATGAGGTTGTACATTCTGCCAGTTTGCATTACAAGTACAATCACATTCGATATCTGCGATCGTTTGTATAGTATCTTGACTGTCTCTTTAAATAAGAACTATGTCTTTAAAAAAACATTACATTCATTCACATAATAATGGCAATAAAAACTTTACGACATATCATTAATTAATGTTATTGTAATCAACACTAGATACCTTTTATCTCTATATTTCTCTTTCTCTCTCTCCCTCTTCCTATATCTATCTATATGTCCGTTTTCCCGGCTATGTCTGGTCTGTCTTGTCTATCTACTCTGTTTGTCTTGTCTGCCTTGTCAAATGTCTGACTTGTTTTTTTTCTGTGATGTCTGCCCTGTTTTCCCGTGCATTCTTCATCTATTCTGTCCTATCTGTCTGTATGTCCTCTCTGTTCGTTTGCCCCTCTCTGTCTAACTTTCCCAAGGTATTTCTGTGTTTTCTGTTTGACTTTTCTTTGTCTGACGTATTCGTTTTTGTCTTTTTTCTTTCTTTTTCATTCTCTTCTTTTTTCTCGTTGTCTGTTTTCTTTGTCTGCCTTTTTCTTATAAATTTTTCTCTATCTGATTTTCTCCCTCCCCTCTGTTTTTCTTCTATCTTTTTTTTGTCTATCTTTTTCTATACGTCTGGTTTCTCTTTCTGTCTTTTTTTCCTTGTCTGATTTCGCTCCTTCTTTTTTCCTTTCTTTCTTTTTTTGATGTATGTCTTTTTTCTTATGTTAGGGAATACTTTCATCCTTGCATACCATTTCAGTAAACAACAAGATTCTCTCTCTCTCTCTCCTCTCTCTCTCTCGTCCCCACCTAGAATGATGAACCATTTTTTTTTTCAAATTATTATTCTTCTGTTCTTCCGACATTTCCCGGAAGCTGTTTTTTCCAGGACAGGTTTCTTTTCTTGGCCAGCTATCTTTACAATCTTAGTATGTGCTCTGCCGTCATTCCGGGTTTTCGCAGGGCACAGGCTAGTTGTGCAAATTTTTAAATTTTAAAAAATGGGGCGTGGGGCTTGTTAGGGGCCGGTACGCAGGCGGAATACAGCAACTTGTTCGTTACGAGACAGACCATAGTTTTGTCGCTGTTTTTACGTGGGTGTTCCAGAACATTTGTCTTTATACTGCCAGCCGAGGGTTCCCCTACCCCCTCATAAATGTTCCGAGATCAGTCTGCTGTCCCCCACTATTTTTTGCAACTTGTCAGCTTGTTTATGTTCCCATTGCAGTGTGATGGTATCCACGAATGACGGTGCGTTTAAATGAGTGATGAGGACGCTTTCAGCTCATTTAGCTCTGTGTTGTTTCCCGTTTGAGTGCCGTAAACCGATAGAGCATAGGTGAATATCACGACCTTGTTACGAGAGGTGCTTCTTCTCTCGGATCTTTTTGGCTGTTCTTATTACCTCTGCCTCTGCCCGGTGTTTTGCGACTCACCTTTTGCTCCTTTTCTGCCATCATTTTCTTTGTGTTTTTAAAGCACTTTTCCCTACTTTCCCCGCGTATTGCGTTCCTTGCAGATACTGGATAAGTGTATCCACTCTTTTCAGGATATGGTCTTTTGTATTTTTTGTGGCCGATCTTCTTTCGAAGTTTTCCCGCCCTTTCTTTAGTATCCTGGGTTGTTTTCCCTAATTCCCGGCATTTGTTTTTCCCCGGTGGGGCACTTATCAGTTGCCGGATTGTTTTGACTTCATTTGCTAGTACCGGATGGTCTGCTGTCAATGCCTTGGTTTTTTTTTAAAACTGGTTCTCTTTATCCTCCCCTTCCGATTGCGTTCATTTTTAAGTTCATAGGGTGGGAATGAAGCATTTTAAGTTTTCCCCCAATATAAAATATTTTCGTCCTTCGGTCTGCCATTTTTGAGGCCTGTGATTTTTTCCTTTTCCTTGATGGACGTGGATTTTGGCCCCTATGATGATGCGTATTGCTTTTTTGACTATTACTCGTCGATTGCTTGTTGGATGCCTCCCATGCGAATGGGGTGCTCCGGACCGACCCACTTTTCCCGGGTGAATGATTTGAGTATTCTGGTTTTTGCTTCCCCCAGAGCCTGGGGTTTTCCCATCATGGTGAACCTTTTCTCATTTTTGCAGTACATTCTCAATTTTGGGGGCCCAACTCAGTTTTGGTCAGGTGACTCTTGGAGTTGGGGTCCTGCTTTCTAAAAGGGTTTGTCTGTTGACTTAAGCTTAAATTTGTAATTCCGGGTTTTTTTGTGAACACATGTAGGTAGTTTGGCTTTAAATGTTCATGTTCATTTCTTGACCAGTTTTCCAGTTTATTTTGGATCTTCAGTCGATTTGTTGCTATGGTCATTGACTCTTCTCTTGCACATATTGCCAGGTCGTCGGAATACATTAGTGTACTCGTTTGGTAGGCATGTTGTTATGATATTGACAAAGATTAGAAAGAGTTAATAAACACTCTTTCCCTTTTGGGGAATCCTTGCTCTATGTGGCCTTCGTGCTTGTGTACCATTGAACTTGAACCCTTGCTGTTCTGTTATCAAAGTATCTGCGCCATTTGTACATTCTTCCTTTATACCGGGTAATCAGATTCATTTTATCCATCTTTCCAGACTGTGTCAAACGTCTTCTACATATCTACCAAAACTGCCAGTGCCCTTTTTCCTGGAAATATCCTCGATTTCATGGACGATATAGGTTCCTGATCTTCGGTTTCGACTTGAAAGCCTCCATGTTGTTCAATAAAAGGCTCTTTACTCCCCAAAGTGACATTTGTTCCCCATCGTTCCATAGTGTGCCTGTGCACAAGGGCTTATTGGTCTGTAACTCGTCAGGCCAATTTTCTTTTTCTTGGTTTAGGATGCGTACAATGACCCTTCTTCCATTCTCGGGGGACTATACCCCCCCCGACTTTTTTGGAGGTCAGTAGAGCTGTCTTTGCTCTAGTCCCCAAGTTTTTACCATCTCATTAGTATCTCATCCTTTGCCGGCGATTTTCTGAGCTTGGCTCTTTATTCCTACTGCAACTCATTTCTGGTGAATGTACCCTTTAAAGGGAATCGGTTTTTCTTGTTGCCTTGAGGAGGGGGTGCAATGGTGGGAGGGCTCCCCTTTTTTCTTTGTTTCATTGTTTTTTGTTTTGTTATATTTACTCTGCTGACTTCTGAATTTTTTTGCATTAGTATGTTTGCCCTTCCTTCCCCGAGCACATCTTTTTTTTTGTTCTAGGATTTTGGTGGGGCTGGTTTTTTCATCACTCAGCGCTTTGCCATTTTGCACAGTTTGTATCTCATAAAAGGTTCCAGCTCTGTTTTGCTGCGTCTTTGACTTCACGCTTTGTTTTTGCCGATGCCACCTTGTAAGCAGTATTGGATGTTACTGTCTTTGCCTCTTCTGCCTCTCTCCTTGCCAACTCAAGGTCTTTTCAACTTGTGAACCTTTGTTCAATATGGCATGTAATCATTTAATCCTTGAAAGACATCTCAGTAAATCATTCAATATTCATGCTATTTAAACCAATTGGCTCAAAAACAATGTCCCTGAAGAGGTTTAGGTTGCATAAATACTTTTTCCCTTTTTGTCGGGGCAAGTAGGTATACAGCAAGATGCCCGTCCGATAGACTTATTAGATGGTTGCTGTAAAAAAAAGGGATCAATGGATCCGACCGATGAATAAAAGGAGAGGACGTCAAAATTTGTCTAGTAATGATGATGAATATAGCCATCGACCCCCAATAATATCAATTCAAATTTGGTGTGTAAAGATAAGAATTATAATGACGTAAAATGTAATAGTAAACCAACAAAGCCCTTATCAAGAGAATAAGAATCAGGCAGTCAAGGTTTTCTGGTATGTAATGCGAAGCAAAGGGGTTTTTTTTGGCGACGAATACAATTCGGGAAGGATCGATCGTGGAAGACAGAGGAAAAATGTTCGTTGGTCTAACATCATTGTTAAAAAAAAAATCGACTTCAAAACTAAACATGTACCAAGGAGGTGAGATAGCGGTTGTGGAGAGCATGATGGCCTACGCCGACAGGCTGGACATTGATTGATTAAACCAACATACACCTTGTCGTTGTTACCACACATGAGACATCCCGATGAAGGATTGGATGACTTGTGGCTGGTTTGATCAAAGTGCGTGATGGTATCCATGACTGAACTGAAAACTTTTCCCCACGCGCATACCACATTCACGCGGTGGGGTGGGTGTCGACATTGGTACAGTCATAAAAAACACATCAAAAGCGAATTGAAGTTAGATAAAACAGGTTTGGGTAAGAATGATAATTTGAGGCAGGAAGGATATTAAGTGAGTTGTTCAGGATAGAGCGGTCGGAAAAATTGTTTACAGGCAATATGAAACTTGACGACAACATCGTCATACTAACAAACTGGAAGTTAAACATTTTACATTTGGGTGTAAAATGTCAAATAACAAAAACACGATGAATGAAATAAACTCTCGTTTTCTAAAAGATAATGCATTCACGTTTAAAAATTATCTGGCAATTGGGGTAAAAAGGCGCATGGGGAAAACCCCGCGCCAGGATTATAGCTGACACTAATAAAAGATCTTCCCCACCTCCTCTGGGAGCTGAAACAGACATTGGTTCCGGTCTGGCTAAGAGGGCAGGGATCGAGGAAGAGCTACAAGTAGTGGTAGTAGTGCAAGCTGGAAAAGCCAGGTCCAAATATCTGAACAAAATCCCGAAATCCAGGGCCGATGAACGAGAATAAATTCCCCGAATTTTGCAGAAAAAGTGAAAACAGTATTTACCAGTCGCGGAACAATACTAACTCCTTGGACAAATGCACCCCAAAAATTTCATCTGGGGCAGAGATAAGTACGAAAATAAACATAAGGATGGGGGTGCATCCGGAGCAGGCTTTGGGCCCAAAAGGGGGCGAAAATCTGCCCCCAGTTGCTCGTGTCTAAATTTCGGCCCTGTTGTGAGCACGTGGGGGCCTGAAAAACACGGTGAGAAAGGCCCAAAGGGCGCCCCATGCAAACGATAAAAGGTGAACCTAAAGGCGGGGCATTCAGGCATGGTGATGGGGGAAAAGGGAAGCGGCCAAACGCGACAAAAACCCCAGCGAGGCCACCCAAAACTAAAAAGTCTCAGCAAGTGTTCAAAAAAATACGATAACGCAGCATCGTGACGATACATAAAAAGTCGCGCCAAACTCCTACATGAAGACAAACGCAGAGAAACCTATTTGGTAAATTTCCCCGGCGCAAATCCTGGTGGCGTTTATTGCTTGTTTAAAAAACTGGCCTCCTGGGAAAACCGGTCGGGGTACTTTGCAATAAAAACAAAAACCCCCGGAAGAACTGAGGTGGTGAAGTCAAAATATATGTGCTCAGTCCCGACCAGTTTTTCCCCGGGTAAGGGATAATGCGGGGAAAAAATCTTGCAAATTGGCAAATAAGACCCCGTCCCAAAGTTGAGAATACCCTACCGGGAACAAACTCACCAGATAAAACTTTGGCCGATAATGCAAAGGTTTTTGGTACAAACCCAAACATTATCTAAGGGCAATCTTTTGGGACGCTGATCATCCTACACAGATCCCACACCATGGCTCAGATCACGAAGGCTAAGCCCCCCAAACGTATGATGTTTGTTTGACAAAGAAATGCGTCCCCAATCCGGAATGCCCCTAATCCGGGTATCTCAATAGTCAGAAAGGGCATTTGGACTCTTTGGAAAAACCCAAAAACCCAATATACGGCGCAAAATGATCGTAAAAGGCATTGAATCAGAAAGGATACAGTTCCTTGATTAGCACAAAAGGGTTGAGATCGATCGAGTTTTTAAAGGGGGACCTCATCCGTCAGCGCTTTTAAAGTAATGTTTTTGGTTATACCCAATCCCAAATTTGCAGTACAAAAAGATCTTTAAATTTTTGTTGTCTTAAAATGGTACGGAAGGAACTCACAAAAGGCGAAAAGGATATTAAATCCCGTTCCACCCTCACTAATCTAACTATGTCAAAAAGAGTTACAACAACACCAGGTCTCCTGTAATCCCCCTTAAAGGATCTAACATCGTACCTCTGAAATCGGCAATGATTCCTTTGGTTGTGGGATGCCTGAAAAAGGGTAATATAGGTCCACGAAAAAATCAGTCAAAAACGCAATACCAGGCGTCATGACTTTCCGCCTGAATTAACCAGGGCTCGAGAAAAAGATATCTGGCAATATAAAGACCTTTGTTATGTAACATTAAATTGTTTAGGTCCTGCGTGATTACTGTACTGCCCTACGGTTGAAAAGTTAGACATCAACAAACAAAATTGAAAAGAAACTTCAGCATTGAGAATAAATGTTTCCTTATAATTATAAATGTAGAATGGGTGATTTATTTGAAAAAAAAGTGAAAAATATAACATAGCAAAAACCCGTACCAAATATTATCAGAGAAGGACAGACTTGACTTTTTGAATTAAATATCATTATCTTAGTTTTTTTCCCTGATCATTCTTGAACCCATAGTTCTTCAGAAGGGAAATGCTGATCTTGTCTTTGTATTCAAACCCCTAACGTCTTCATCTTGCCACCTTTAATGTGCCCCCTTCCCAGATATGTAAATGTATCAACCTTTTTAGTGGTGATCCCCCCAGTAAAAATTGGGTTTTGAAAGCATTTAATCTCATGATCTTTTTTTTTCCCTGAATAGTCAGGCCTAGTTGCTGTAGGGCTGTTGCTACTGGATCAAAATACTAATTTATTATTTCGTAAGCAATGTATGTGTACTTGAACTGACAGTTTCAAATGATGCAAAAAATTTTGAAACCAAAATACGTTCTTAGAATTAGATGGAAAAATACAAAAAAATTTACAGGACTTTAAAATTGAAAGGGAATTTCCAGATGTGTCTATGATATGTTTACTCAACCATGCAATCTTTCCTGCATTTGTTTTTCTAGTTTTAGTTTTTTCGTTATGGTCTAAAAATTGTTTTCTTGTTTTGTTTACTAAACCATCGTCGTATCCTCTGGACTGACCCATGGTGCTCAGTCTTCCCCACAAGTGTCAAGGGTATGCATGCTGATTAAAAACCCCTCCCCCGTTGCCCCTAAACATATAGTTCTGCTTATACAACGCAATTTCCCAAAATGTTTATTCACTGGATATATTCTAATTGTTGGGGTCTTCATTAAATAGACGATCCAAAGAAACACAATATCACCTCTGTGCATCTTCAATCTTAACGTTGATGTGATTAGTGCAAGCTTTCTGTTCTTTCTTTGTTCTTGACAATAAAAATTTTTCGTATAGGGATGGCTAATTTCGTCCCCCGTATGCATAAAGTTGCAAAAAAGACGTTGAATTAACTTTATTGTCCCTTTTTACATATCGCTAGACCCCCTCCCAGAAATTGACGCAAGCTACATAGGGTTTAAATTTTTAGGACTGCATCAGACATATATGAAAAAGCTGAAGACAATAAAGGGAAATTGAAACCGTCTTGCGTTGTGTCTGGTTGGGAATCTTTTAATATTTTTATAGTCAGGGCTGCTTTGATCAGATTCCTTTGATGGATAAGCTTTGGGCGTTGGAATAGGCCCCACTAAAAGTAATAACCTTTATTGTAGTCTTCCAAATATCTTGTTGAACAAAAATACAGTTTTGCCAACGCATTCAAAATATGTGCTGTTACATTAAATAGAATTATTGTTCTGTTTCATCAATTTTTATGTCCGATAGATTCTACTTGGGATCCTCCTTGTCAAGATCCATGCGTAAAAATCTTGCTGCACCCCCAGCGTCCCAAATCTGCCACACGTTTCAAAAATCTATTTACCTTTGATCATAGACATCCCAGCACAATAGTAAAATTTTTTTAATAATCAGGCATTGATTGTGTAGAGCATTGGGTTTTGGAAGATTATGGGGGAAATGGGATTCCCAAACATTTTCAGATCATAAGATAACATATGATCAAATGGCGGCTGTAAGAGCATGAGATACATCAGCCTGGTTTGACATAGGGGAGGGGGTCGGACAAAGGGTGAATTATGCTCTTGTCTTTTAACACATATGGAAAATATCATGAGGGTTTCAGAAGATGCAGAAAAAAAAATTGATCCATGTCGGAAAAAAACGAACTCGATACGAAGCGATATAGTGTTACTTCAACATCACAAAAAAGGGGTTAAAAATTTAAAAGGGGATGATAAAAAATGAAAAACGAATATATATTCAATGTGGGAAAAAAAAACAACAAATAATGACAACAGATAAAACAAAAGGAAAAAGATATTTTTATCAATGGAGATCAAGTATTTTAAAATTGAACAGTTTTGAATATTTTGGTTCACTTTAAAAACAGATGGAAGGGATGAAGGAAAATTTAAAAAAAGCAAACAAAACTTTAAAAAAATTAAACAACTCGAAACAGTATGGAACAACGGGCATAAAAAACAAAAATCAAATACTAAAAAGCATGCCCATTCCCGTGACAACGATGTGGGGGGAAACCCTGGACATTTATAAAGCAGTGAAAGAACAAAATGTGCTTTCGAATATAAGTGTTACAGAAGAGTCCTTTATATATCTTGGCAGATAATAGAACAAAAAGATCTATCAGAAAGAACTAAAAACAAAGAAAACTTTGTGCTATAAATAAAATAGAGATAATTGAGATGTTTTGGGAAAAAAAAAAACTAAGGGGTGGAAGACCATCATGGAAGGAGGTATACCGGCACACAGAAGAAGGAAGCCCCCGGGAAAATGGTTCATGGGATAACTGATGGTTTGGACATGACGGGGTGCAGGGGCAGGACATCGGGCCCATGTGAAGATAAATTCGTTGACTGTTTGGGTGGACGTTCTTCGGACAAGCTTTTGATAAGGGGAAAAAGCATGAGAGGGGGATGACCCAAACAGTCTAATAATTCGGCCACCAAATGGCTCATCCGAAAAATTTGAAAAAAGGATGCCAATAAATGGGGCATGTTAAAATTTGAAGGGATAAATTTCTTATGGAGGGGGCAAAAAGAGAGTCTCTGTGGGGTCTCTGGGCTAATGGTTAATCCTTTTCCTTGTGAGTCGAGGTCGTGGATTCGAGTCGGCCGCCCATTCTGTTCAAAAGTGCAGTTTTTTTAGAACACTAGGATTGTTGCTGGAGATACGGGTTTGAGCTTTGATCAATACCCCAGCAGGTTCGTGCCGTTCTACTGAGAGGAACATTGGGGTAAAACCTTGTTCAATGAATTGTCGTTCGGCGAAACCTTTTTTATAAAAGTGGGGCAACATTAAGGCAACTCAAATGTATCATCGATAACATATAATGTATGTACGGTAAAAGGGGTAGTTCTGGGGGTAATGTCGCACCAGCTTTGTGAGGGTAATATTCAAGATCTCCCACCACCGTGGGGACCCCGAAAACAAACAGTGGATCCTGTCTGGCTAAGCGGCTGGATGAGGGGGAAACAAAGGTAAAAGCGCAAAAACGGAAATGTAATGCATGTCCAAAAAAAATGAACAAAATGCCCAACCCTTGCCGAAGTCGAATTGTCAAAAAAATATTTAAACGTAAAAAAACCGCTACGAGTCTTCTTAGTGAATGCCAACTCCTTGGAAAAAATGGTCGCACCAACATTGCTGCTGTGGGGGGAATCGATAAAAAAATGCGAACGAATCAACAGTTTTTGCTAGTGTATCTTTTTGTGCATACTCCCTATCAAAGTTGAGCGCAGATACATTTCTGGGTCGTTGGCAAAAACGCAAACCTAAAATTGGTCTTATTGTTAAAAACTGTTCCTGGGACAATCTGGCAAGGGACTTTGGGTTGACAACTAACACCCGGAATAACTGGGGTGGGGGTTTTTTTTGGGGGGCAAAATTTCAGTTCTTCTTTCCGTTTAAATGACCCCTAGAAAATATGTGCGAGCCCCCCCCATGTTTCCGGCGCAAGGGAAAATTCAAAGTAGACATTGCAAATTACCCAAGGGCCAACGGACCCCGGGAAAAACTGGGAAAAACTCATTTAGGATATGACTTCTGTGGTTAAAATTGCATACAATAGAGGTTGACCGGACAAACCCCAAAAATTGGTGAAGGGGATACTTTTCGGGTCTATCTCCCTTTTTTGCAAGATGCGTCCAAGTTGCAAAAAAACCACCCCACGTTCTACGGAAAACTACCCGTAAAAAATGTTGGCTAAATCGGATGTGCTGGCCCCGTCAAAAAGGGGCCGGCGCAACATATAATCGCTCTTGGCTCAGATCACTACGAACCAAAAAAGTGGTTTAATAAATGGGCGAAGGAGCGGTCGCGAAGCAAAAAAATTAACGTAAGTGGTGATATTGTTTTCCGAATTTTAAACCAATTGGGTGAATACACAGGCCTGGGTTTCCCGCTAACAGATGTTGTGGGGTTTTTTGAAAGCGGTCCCTACAGGATCTACCCACATTATAGAATGCAGTGTCAGATCGGTTCTTCCATCGATGGTTTCTGGGAATACGTTCAATGGGGAATGGTCCTCCCGCCCCTCATGTTTCTTTATGTCCAAAAAATCTCAATTTTCTCTTTTTGTATTTTTAGCATCAGCCAGTTTTCTTTGATTTTTTAGTTAAATATGGATGATCTATTTGTTCTTTCTGTCCCAAAATATACGGAGGATTCTTCTGTAACACTAATATTAAAGCATATATATATGTTCTTCCCCTTTTTATTAAATTCCCTCTTTAACCCCTATGTTTCCACTGGGAATATCATGCTCTTAGTTTTTGATCGTTTCCCATCAGTTCCTCCCATACTATTTTTGATTTTTAAAGTTTTTTAAATCTATTTTTTTTTTTTCTTTCTTTTTATACATAACATATTTGTATTTGCGTTTTATAGAAAGATAAAAGGGTCTATAAAAACAAATTTATGTTTTTCAAACAAAACTATTATTTGTCAATATGTCGTTGTTTTGTGGATACATGAATTAATCCTCCGGGTAGTTCAAACAGTTTATTTAAAATATTATGAATGCAACGTATAACACATTGAGATTGAATATGATGTCTATAATTATTAAAACATTTTATGTTACTATTTATGTCAGAAAATATAATATTTATTCTGTTTTCCCACAGTTTCTCAAGTTCCAGATGTAAATTTTGGGAAAACAACTTGTACGTTACCAATGTTGGTTTCTTGTGTCGTGCAGGTTCTTCTGTTTTTTCAACCAAACAAGTTGTTGGTCAAAGTAAAGTTAATTTTGATTTTTAAATATATTTATAAACATATAAATTTTTATTTTCTTTTGCTGTTTTCTTTATAAAATTCAAGCTAATCAATTTTGTCGTTGAAACTTGGGCACAATATGTTTTCAAATTGTATTTTTTAAATTCCCAAAAATTAAAAAAAATATTATGACAATAATTCGACATTAAAGTAAATGCTGGTATTGTAAATTATAAGATATATGTGCTGAAAATTCAAGTCAAAAAGGCATAAGTATTTCTATAATTAACCTAATATTAATGAAAAACAAAATAGTGGTGAAAGTCAAACATGAAAAAAACAATCAGACCGAAATCCATGAACAACACACATTTTCCCGGCCAAGCGCTAAAATATGCCCAAACTCAAAAGAAGCATGAAACAATAGAGTTCAAGCGTCCCGAACAAAAAAGTGGTAAAATTTCAAAAACGGGAAAAACAATGCGCATGGGCACATCAGAAATCCTGAACACACATTTCCCGGCCAAAGTCCCATAAAAATGCTCCCCCAAAACCGAATCGAAGTGAAACTCGGGGCCATTTCCACATGAATATCTTGGTCGTATCAGGGTTTCCCCCGATGGGAAAAAAATTCATGCGAAGGATGAGATGGCGTTCTGGCCAAAAATCGTAGTCATGAGCGAAAAATGGGCGCGTGCCCTGGTACTCCCAATGCACGGGAAATGTTACATCAATTTACGGTGACACAAGGGGAAAATTTCGAAAAACTCCATATTGTGGCCGAAAGCGGATTAAGACAATGGGAAAGTTGGCTGAGCGTTAAATCTCAAAACCGTTCTGCGCCTGCGAAACTGCCCTCACTGAGAAAGTCGGGCTACGATTGTTCACCATCATCCCGGAAATAAAAGGGCGGGCAGTGCAAAATCCAAGTTGCGCTGATAGCGCCGGATGGGGAAAAGACCCATACATTACGATGTGGGGGGCCCCGCCCGTGTTTTCCCCGGGTCAACAAACGGGGAGCCAAGCAAATTGTCTGTCCAGACGTCCCCTAAAGCTCGGACTCTGTTCTCTTCAAAAGGGACCACTGCGGCATTGTAGTTTTGGTTGGGGGCAACACGTCTGCTGATAAACCGTACACAAAATAGACGGGGGCAAACCAAGCACTTAAAAAACTGGTACAGTTGGGCAAATGACCCCATCGCCCAGGGGCGTCGTCTACGGGGCGCTTTCCTGAAAAAAAATACTACCCGTCTTGTGGGGTTTTGTCTGGGGAAAAGTCAAAGGCTAACAGAGAGCGAACCCAGTAAACTTTGGTTTAAAACGGACCGCCGAAATACGCAACCCCGCTCCAATTTACTGGTTGAGACATATATTCATGCTAAAACTGATGGACAAATTGTATCATTTTGTTTTAAAAAAGAAACTCGATTAAAAGCTACGCCTGTGGAGATCCGTCGGCAGGACAGTGCCCCCCCATGCCTCGAATGGGCCGTTTTTTGCTCCGACGGTCCCCCCCCCTCCAACTCGGGAAAACAGTGGGCGGTGCGGGGAAAAAACTACTTTTCAATCGATAAGTACTGGCCAGCAAGTTAAACATCGTGCAAGGGAAAGGCGGGGATTCATCACAAAAAACAAGCATCCCAAAAAGACTTGAGGCGAAATTGATGTTGCGTGCTACGAGATCCATCAAATGCCCAAAATGTTCGGGATCAGAAGTTAAAAACCTTAACTAACCGAGAAGGGCACGGGTGGGGTCCCCCAGTACGAAACGATATCACAACAAAAACAAGTGGATGTAACCACAGAAAGTGCCCGGGGAGCGAGATCATAGGCGTCCTAATTACATGTGACGAAAAGCAGATTCTTTGAAAAATTATACTGCCCGGAATCTCTGTCACTCGATGCAAAGATTATCAATGATACAGCATGCATGGGGGTCGGCGATTTCAACAGCCACTAATAAAAATGGGGCTATCCAAAAAAAACAGAAGAGGCGTAGAAGTGGAAGACTGGGAGAAAAAACCCTGTTCCCATAATCCCCAGACACCCGCCAACCTTCCTAAAAGGTGACATACGACTCCCCCCATTTGGCATTCGAAAAAAACCTTCCACAAAAAATTTACGTACGGTCACAAAAAACCCGGAGATGTGCCATAAGCCCGTCAACCTGCAAGTAGACCTACAATTTGTATCTGAGCCCAAAAAGTGTTGTCACTCTGGAACTACAAAAAAATCAATTATAAGCAGTATGGGGCACTGACGATGCCAATGTTGGCCATCAACATGCGAAAAAAAAACATGGGTTGGTGGATGGGAAATATCACAAGCATTCCCGAAAACGGCATGAAAACCATTCCCAGAGACGCATGGGAAATATTACAACCCCTACTGGACAGCGAGGGTTTAGAAGCTTGAAAATGACAATGTTGGGGGAAAATGAGGCAGAACAGGCACATTTAACGCCAACTGCTTACAAGGCGACAGGGCTAAGTACAAACGTGAGATCAAACGATCAGCACGACAGAGATGGGTTAACGACCGAAAACCTGGTTATGGGGAACCATACATTGTAGAAGTTAGCAAAGCGCTGGTGGAAAAAAACCAGTCGACTCCCAATGTCCCCAACAGGACAATAATATTTCCCCGGGAAGGAAGCCGCAAAAATTCTAATGCCAAAAAAATGCCGGAGTCAACAGGATGCATAACAAAAAAAAAAAAGTCATGCCCAAAAAGAAAAACGGGGGCCTCCCAAAGGGAACCAAAAAATGATAGTCACAAAAGGATCATTCACCGTAATTAGGTGGAAGAGGGGCGAAGCTCAGAAATCATCGGAAAAGGGTGGGATCACAAATGAGATGAAAAACTTCTTTTAGGCAAAACCAGCCCTACGGCCCTAAATATGATTGTGGAAAGGGATGTACCAGAGAATGGAAAGGGAACGATCATGGTACCCATCCAAAACAGGCAAAAAAAAACTCGACTGGGCGTATTACAGACCAATAAGCCCCCTAAGCTGCACAGGCAAACTCTGGAACCCTGGTGAAAAAATATATCTTTACTTGGAAAACAAAGGGCTTCTCGGGAAAACCCGGGGGGCTTTAAGCACCGATCTACAGAAAAAACAAAAACCCATATCCCCGGAAATCTAGGATTTTTCCCAAAAAAACATGCACTGACAGTTTTGTTAGAATGGGGAAAGGGGTTTGACAAGGGGTCTGGGAAAAAGGGGTAAAATGAAACTTTCACCCTCCGTGTAAAGGAAGAATGTAAAAATGGCTTGAAAATACCTAGAGATCAGAAAAGCAGAAAGCCACATTAGGTAAGGCCCCCAAAAAAAAAGGGGCTTCCACCGACTCTTTTCTAATCTTTGTCAATGACATAGCTACATCCTCAAAAAGACATCTCCATGGCGACGACCTGGCAATATGGGCGAGGGGGAAAGTCAATGCCCATAGCAACAAATCGACTCAAGTTGTTACTTAAACTGGAAGTCTTAAAAAAAGGGGAAAATACATAAACCTTTAAAAAAAATTTAAACTGTGTTCTCCCAGAACAACCATGATCACAAAATTCTTAAAATCAATTTCTCATGATCTGTCGAAAGCAAGACCTAACGTACCTTGGGGTCACCTGACCAAAACTGACTTGGGCCCCCAAATTTAAAATGCACCCAAAAAAAGGGGACCGGCTCACGATAATGCAGAAACTCACAGCTCAACTGGAAGCAAACACCAGGTCCTCAAAACACTCTACTCTGGAAAAGTGCAATCGGGCCCGGGTACGGCATTGCAGCGTGGGTAGTGTATCCCAAAAAGCAATTCCAAAAGTGAGCAATAGTCAGAACCGTGTTGCGCATTATCAGGGGGAAAGAAATCATATCAAGACGATGGAAAAATCGCGGCTTCAAACCAATTACAGATCGAAAAGGGCAGAAAAGTCTTGGTGTTAGCGGAAAAACTCAAACGTCTCAATTCCACCTATATACGAAAAAATGAACCGGTTCGGAAGGGCAGGACACAGAGGATACTTAAAAATGCTAAAAAATGACCGCATACCATACGGTTCTAGCAAACTGAAAGTGCCCCGGGGGAAACCCAAAAATTCCCGGGAAATAAAGGGGAAAAAATCCAGAAAACTAAAATAAGGGCAGCAAGACAACTTGAAAAAAAGCGGCCACTGAAAATACAATTTAACCGAATACCCCTTAAAAAAAAGTGGATAAAGGGACATGACATGTCAAAGGAACGCAATCAGTGATGGTGGAGGAGGTGGCAAATTCCCAAAAAAGGGAGGTCAAAAAGCGTTTTCACGGAAATACTCAAATACCTACCGGGCAGAGGCAATAAAAACGCGGCCGAAATGATCTGAAGAGGGACCCCAACAAGTCGTGATATTCACCGATGCTCATCGGTCATCACACTCAAAAATTTGGACAACAGAGTTAAATGACGGGACCCCCGACGTGTTGTGCCCCACTCAAACGCACCTTATTTATGGATCCCATCACACTGTAACATAAGTGGGAAAAGAAACCCGACAAACTAGCAAAAGAAGACGGCGACTACCTCAGACGGATCTCGAGTCAGTTATGAGGAAACCCCGAATAACCATCCGATACTATGAGACACATGGACAAAAATCCCCCAAAACAAAAAGGCGGGTCATGGTCTGTCTCGGTAACAATTGCCATACTTCACCTCTGTCCGGCCACAACAAGCTCCGCGTCCTCATGTTTCAAAATTTAAACTGCCAACTAGCCTGTGCCCCTCAAAAAAGGGGGACATGACGACAGAGCATTTCTAAAAATTGTCAACTATAGCAGACATAAGAAAATAAACCTGGACTCAAAAAAAGAGCAGCTTAAAAGTTGTACAGAGCAACGGAGTCCCCTTAAAGACGGGAAATTCATGATAAAAGTTGGTTCATCAGTCTAGGCCGGGGTCCCAAAAGAAGAAAATAACCAACCACCAATACCAACTATAATAAAAAAATTGGTATAAATGTCCTCGGCGTTCCAGAGGATTATGTTGAATCTCCTGAGCCTGGTGGACTTTGATCTTCAAGATTTTCCTGCAGCTCATTTGCACGGCGCACGGCGGCTACATTTGGGACAGTTTTTTTCAAATATGAATTCAACTGGCTATATCGTCCAAGCATTGCCAGAGCACCATCGGCAGCAGACACGATATTATTCAGCGGATTTATTTTTCTTAAAAATGGTATTCCATTACGTCAAATTTAGATTTTTCTTTATTGTTCGTTTCTAATGTTTTTGCAAATAACAGTATTTGACAAATGTTTTCATCTCTTATGAAGCGAACGTGCGCCAGAGATAAAGACTCATTTGTTGGTAAAAAAAAGACGCATCAAGTTATAAAAAGAGCTTCAAAAGTAGTCGTCAAAACATCATTTCGACGATTCATCTCTATACTGTGTTATTTCTCAATGAGACTTAAAAATAATTTCAGACCGCTGCGTATGCAGTCAGAACCGCAGAACCTCACTAACCACTGGAAGTATCAACTCTTTGCCAATAGTGGGCGGTTTTTCAGATTTAGCAATAAGTAGGAAATGTTGCATGAAGAGGTAACCTATCATTTTCTTGTTTTGCTGCCGCTGAAACCATACCAGCCAAAGTTGGACATCTCGAATGTTGACCTCTAATCTTGAACATAAGATACATTTTCATCTTTACTGCCAGGATGCATTTTGCTCACATGTCCTTCTAATCGCGATGGTTTCATAGCTTTATGTGAAAACATCTTGTGGAAAATTCAGACACATTGATAATGTATTGTTTGTGGGCGATTGAATAAAACCTATTTCAAATACTCGACATCATACCGTCTGGATTTCTTTTTTGATTCCGATATAACCTGGTACAATAGGCATATATTCTGTCTATTGCACTATTAATCGTTGTGCGTGGGCAGGACTCGTGTGACTTTACATTTTAAGCTATTGGGGGCGGCGGATGGTCCTTCCACCCCCAAAATATACTTTTCAACCCAGTGCCACCTTGCAACTTTTCAGCGCCCACCGGTGGGCGGTACCGCCCCGTTGGAACCTATGCTCTAGAATATCACGACTCGATTATGTTCTCCAAGTATTCTACTCGCAAATATGATTGGACTCCTAAACCTGGTGCCTCTAACGCTCATGATCTCTACATCAAGAATACTTCATATGACATTGGACTTCTCCACCCCACGCGCCTAGGGCGTTCTAACATGTCACCGTCCGAGTTTCGTGCTCTATCACACATCCGTCGACGTGATGACATTGTTATCAAAACTGCTGATAAAGGTGGTGCCATAGTTGTATGGAGCAAAGACCTATACCTTCAGGAAGGCCACAACCAACTACTATCTGTTTCATGGTGTAATTGTTGCTAACACGTATGAAGCCCCCCTCCCCATCCTCCGTTTTGGCTTATCTGTATAACTGTTAACCTCGAACAGAAAATCTGTGTGTGGGATTCGATATGTGATTCCTGAATACACGCAAGGCCTATTTTTCACTTCTAGAGCCTGCTTTTTTTGGTATAAATGTCCTCGGCGTTACTGCGGATTATGTTGAATCTTCTGAGCCTGGTGGACTTTGATCTTCAAGATTTTCCTGCCGCTCATTTGCACGGCGCACGGCGACTACATTTGGGACAGTTTTTGTCAAATATGAATTCAACTGGCTATATCGTCCAACCATTGCCAGAGCACCATCGGCAGCAGACACGATATTATTCAGACAATATTATAAAGACAAAATCCCGACATCTTCAGTACAAAAGATGCTATAAAACTTTGGCTCAGAAAGGAGAACATTCTATTTAACGAGCGGTTTATGAAGCCTGAATTAATATCTATTGTTAAAAAATCACAAAAGACCAGGATATTCCAAACAGACAAGTTGATTCAACAGCATGGTCATGTGTGTTTGAGACTGTCACCTTATCATTCACGCTTAAACCAAATTGAACTCTTTTGAGTCAAAGTTAAAGGACATATAGCAGCAGTAAATAAAAATTTCAAGACATGCAATATGAAAGAACTAACATCTGCCGCAATGTCGAAGATAGACAGAGATTGTTGGTGTAAATGCGAAGATCATGTTTTAAAGAAGGAAAATGACTACTGGGACAAAGATGGATTGTCGTTCGTGCATCCGAGAATAGGAATCAATATGTTAGGCTCATCAAAGTGAGTAAACATCTTATATTATTTATATAATATTCGTTATCTGGCAATCCAAAATTCAAATTGTATAACTCCTATGTCAAGGAGTTATGTGAATTCCTTAATTTACGGTAGATTGTTTTCTTTCAGCAGAAAATAATTACTATGTAAGAACAGATCAAAGGAATTCGCCGTTACAAGAAAAGTACACTACGTGCAACATTGAATTTTATTAATTCGTTATGACATCGGAAACACAACACCACAAGCAAAACATCACGTTCATCCATGAAAAAAATATGGAAATATTTTAGGTCAATCGTCTGACCGTCCTTTTTGAAATGCACTATAGTAACTAACATCTTGCTTGAAATTATCATGGGAATAATCCACAATATATTGGAAGAGGAGATCAACATTGTGCAGGTTGGTTTCAGAAGAGGAGATCAACATTGTGTAGGCTGGTTTCAGAAGAGGAGATCAACATTGTGTAGGCTGGTTTCAGAAGAAGAGATCAACATTGTGTAGGCTGGTTTCAGAAGAAGAGATCAACATTGTGTAGGCTGGTTTCAGAAGAAGAGATCAACATTGTGCAGGCTGGTTTCAGAAGAGGAGATCAACATTGTGCAGGTTGGTTTCAGAAGAGGAGATCAACATTGTGCAGGCTGGTTTCAGAAGAAGAGATCAACATTGTGCAGGTTGGTTTCAGAAAAAGAGATCAACATTGTGTAGGCTGGTTTCAGAAGAGGAGATCAACATTGTGTAGGCTGGTTTCAGAAGAAGAGATCAACATTGTGTAGGCTGGTTTCAGAAGAGGAGATCAACATTGTGTAGGCTGGTTTCAGAAGAAGAGATCAACATTGTGTAGGCTGGTTTCAGAAGAAGAGATCAACATTGTGCAGGCTGGTTTCAGAAGAGGAGATCAACATTGTGCAGGCTGGTTTCAGAAGATGAGATCAACATTGTGTAGGCTGGTTTCAGAAGAGGAGATCAACATTGTGTAGGCTGGTTTCAGAAGAAGAGATCAACATTGTGTAGGCTGGTTTCAGAAGAAGAAATCAACATTGTGTAGGCTGGTTTCAGAAGAAGAGATCAACATTGTGTAGGCTGGTTTCAGAAGAAGAGATCAACATTGTGTAGGCTGGTTTCAGAAGAGGAGATCAACATTTTGCAGGCTGGTTTCAGAAGAGGAGATCAACATTGTGCAGGCTGGTTTCAGAAGATGAGATCAACATTGTGTAGGCTGGTTTCAGAAGAGGAGATCAACATTGTGTAGGCTGGTTTCAGAAGAAGAGATCAACATTGTGTAGGCTGGTTTCAGAAGAAGAAATCAACATTGTGTAGGCTGGTTTCAGAAGAGGAGATCAACATTGTGCAGACTGGTTTCAGAAGAGGAGATCAACATTGTGCAGGCTGGTTTCAGAAGAGGAGATCAACATTGTGTAGGCTGGTTTCAGAAGAAGAGATCAACATTGTGTAGGTTGGTTTCAGAAGAAGAGATCAACATTGTGTAGGCTGGTTTCAGAAGAAGAGATCAACATTGTGCAGGCTGGTTTCAGAAGAAGAGATCAACATTGTGCAGGCTGGTTTCAGAAGAAGAGATCAACATTGTGTAGGCTGGTTTCAGAAGAAGAGATCAACATTGTGTAGGCTGGTTTCAGAAGAAGAAATCAACATTGTGTAGGCTGGTTTCAGAAGAGGAGATCAACATTGTGCAGACTGGTTTCAGAAGAGGAGATCAACATTGTGCAGACTGGTTTCAGAAGAGGCAGATGAACTAAGGAACATATATTAAATATGAGAATCATCATTGAAAAATGTAGTGAGTATAACATATACATTTTTGCTTGCTTTGTTTACTATTCAAAGGTCTTTGATTGTGTAATACACCACAAGTTATACAACATAATGTCAGAGATGGTGTTCTCACCTCATATAGCGCATATTGTAAAAAATGTTATATATAAATACCAACAAGCAGCTGTGAGAATAGAAGATGGAACGTCAGAGCGGTTTGACATAGGTCAAAGAGTTAGACATGGTTTTGTCATCGTACTTATTCAACATGTATGTTGAAAACATCATGAGGAATTTCAAAAAATCTGCAGAGATGGAGAAATACGACGATCTGGTGATCAGAGGTCGCGACCTACCTGAATTAAGATATGCTAACGATACAGTGCTATTATCTACATCACAAGTTAGTATAGAGAACTTGATTCGGTCACTTAAAACGACTAGCGAAAACTTTATCTCAATACAATGAAAACGAAGCTATTTACAACTGATAAAACGTAATTGATTAATAAAATATGAGTCAACGGCCACAACATAGAAAGAGTCGACAACTTTGAATACATTGAAGCATTGCTGACAAATGGCGGGAATGCTATATATAAAATTAAAATAAAGCTGGGCATTGCTTTGCAAAAACTAAAAGAACAAACTAACCAATGGAAGGAAACTGACATAAGAACAACAATCACGTGTTTGAGAGACTGCGTTTTTCCCTTAACAACATATGGTTGTGAAACATGGGACATTGACAACGCGGCAGAGAAGATCATTAATGAATTTGAATGCAAATGCAACAGAAGAGTAATTAGAACATCATGGAGAGAGAAAAGAACAAACACTTCTGTTCTGCAACAGCTTGTTATTAAAGAGAGTTGGCTATTACAAAGCATAAAAACAAGGCAAATTAAATATTTCAGCCACATCCTACGACATAAGTGCCTGTAGAAATTAATTTTCAAAGGAATGGTGTCTGGAAGAAGAACAAGAGGAAGACCTAGAAGGCGATGCATGCAGGATGTCAAAGCCGATCTGAGAATGACTGCTGCTGATGTTGTCCAACTTGCACGGAATAGATAGTTGTTCGGACTGCTGTCATGTGAGACAAATTCCGAAAGAGACAAGCTACTGGACGATGATGATATCGCTTTAAAAAATTAAAAAACTGGGATATTTTAAAAAGGCACATTGATTCAACAGCATGGTCATATGTGTGTGTGACTGCCACCTATCTTGCATACTTAAACCCAAATGAACTCGTTTGGACCAAAGTTAAAGGTCAGTTAGTAGCTGAAAATAAAACTTTCAAACTATGCAATATTGGTTATTTGTTACTAAACTGACGTCATTGCACACCGGGCTAACCCATATCTGCTCAGTCTCTCCAACATATATCGAAGAGTGTGCACATTGATGGTTCCCGTGGCTCTCTGATTAAACACACCCCTCACTCTGCCCCTCATGCATCCAGTTTTACTTGTACAATGGATAGCTCCAGACGGCTTAAATCGCTGGCTTGATTCAACATATATTTTACTCTCTTCATCCAACAGATACGAAGAGAATGAAGAACATCTCCATTATGCAACTTCAACTCCCCAACAACGACGCTAAGGATGCAAGACCGGTCCGTTCTCTCATTGCTCCAAGAACCCGCATGCCCAGTACAGTAGATCCACGTAAGCCCCTGAAGGTTAGAAACTTCTATAGACGACATCCACTCATAACGAAACCTGTCATTTTAGATCTTGAGAAGCATCGACTGAGGGTCATATACAACAATAGCCCCATTAAATGGAGTCCCAGAGAGCTAATGGAGGGCAGCAGTATTGGCCTCAACCTCCATCCTCATTAGTGGACATAGTTGTCATGTATGATCCACTTTATGAAATATGAAAGAACTAACATATGCTGCCCTGTCGAAGATAGACAGAGCTTATTGGTGTAAATGTGAAAACCATGTCTTTCGTTTTTATTTTATTTCTTCTTTTCTCATTCCTGTTTTATCTCACATATTTCTAGAACGGGCTTTTATGTGCGCTACATAAATAGTGTATTTTAGTCGACTTTGTTATCTGTGAGATTCATCTTATTCATGGCTGACCTTTTGCTTTGTATCCATTGTATGGGAGAAACATAACTCTTTGGGGTGCACTGTCTGTTGGTAATCTGCTTATGTGGCCGAACCATTTAATTTATTGTTTCTTGATGAAGCTCAATACTGATGTTGTACCCACTTTTTTCCTGATGTCTTTTTTAATTACTCCCAGCATTCTTCGTAGACACATCATCTCTATCGTGACTAGTTTTCTTCCATTATTTGATATCAGCGTCCAGGTTTGATACTGATAGCATAATGTGGGGGGAAAGATTGTGTTGAAATTTACTCTTTTTGTGTTCATAGTGACATGTTTGCATTTTAAAGATGGCGCTATTTGTCCTATTATTTTATTTGCTTTGTTGCATCTGTGTTGGATTTCATTAGTTATTCTTCTGTTTGCTGACATAATGAGTATCCTAGATAGCTGAAGTCTTTTACTTGCTTAATGGGCATAATATCCATTTGTTGTCCCTCCAAAATTATAATTGTAAATACGCCTATGCCGAAAATATGTTAATTCCTTAATTTACGGTACATCCTTTTACACTAACAAAAAACTATAATTTGTTCCAAAATTTGTGATCAAACTAAAGTTTAATTTGTACGAAATCTACCTGATGGATAAAAGTTTTTTCTTTGCATGCAGAACTATATACCTCACATCCTTACGAATTCATGTTTAACTACTTGATAGGTAGCTTAATTGATGCAAAAAACGGTTATTGTTATATAACTTTGCATAAGCACAACAAAATGACAACCAAAGTTTAGAATTTATATTATTACACCAAATAGTGGCGAATGTTTGAAAAGGCGTATCCATATTACATATTATAAAAAGCAATGTGACATATTGAACAAAAGATACCTTCCACTTCTATAAATGAAAGTAAATGTTGCGTAAATACCCCAATGGCAGTCGTTAGGGTATATTGTGATCTGATTAATTCCACGGAATTTCCGATTTTGACTTGCACTGAATTGCATGTGGAACACGGAATATTTAGTTATAGTCAAACTTGACAAATGTACTGTAAAACTTCGACACGTATACCTAATTAACATCGCTGTAATTTTATTAATATCATATATTAAAAATTATACAGAACTAAAGGTTTGGGTGGAAAAAAGTACATTTGGAAGGTAGTCACTGTTACCTATATAAAAATGTAAAAATCAAGAATTTATGTCAAGTGGATGATTTTATATCGGTCGGTTAAGATGATCACGAATTTCTTAGCAAACTATAGGTTTGAAAAGAGCAAAGCAATTCGCCGTTGCAAGAAAGGTGCACTACCTGCAACATTGAATTTTATTAAATCGTTATAACATCGGAAATACAACAGCACATGCACAACATCATGCTCATGAATACAAGGAATATGGAGATATTTGAGGTTAATCGGTGACCGATTTCTATGAAACGCACTATAGTAACATTTTAGAAAAAATGCAAGTATACTTTTTACAAACAAATAATGATACAGATCATAAGATTGTGTAAATGTAATACTTTCAAACTACACTAGAAGCAACAAACATACTTGTTACAGATTTATGCAATTTTCTCAATATACATTTTTCTTCTCGTAAACGTACCTATAGCTCTCTGCTAACTTCTCCTCTCAAGGAAAACAATATATTACAGCTACCTGGAGAGTTCAAATCTAGAAATAGTGGTGTTAAAACGTTTACGCGCCCGCCTGCCCAGCATGTTCGTATCGCGTTGGACTGCGGGTGTCTAGCCCTCTGTGTATGCGGGTTAAATTCCGCGGGCTGGCAGAAAAGCCACACGTTCCCCAGATTCACAGTGTTCATGGCACCGAACCGAAGGTTTACGATGTCCATGGCACCAAGCCGAAGAGCTGAAAGCTCAAGTGCTTCTGGTCACGAAAAAAAACCAACTTCCACACCGATGACGAGAGCGTTATCTGGTCTATAGTCTGCTAACAGTCTATCTTGGATGGTAGTCTATTCTTGATGAAATGTTGAAACTCCTACTCCCCTAAGACGAGAGAATTATCTCGTCTATAATCAGGTAACAATATATCTCGAATGCTAGTCCATATTCGATATCAAGGATATTAGGAAATCTTGTTTGATGTGATGCAGTATGTCTTCTGTCCAACTGTTCACTCCTTTTGTAGTTGTCCTTGTATACACATTTAGTTGCTTTTACGGTATTACAACATTCTAGGCACACATGAAGAGAACACTTTATCCATTTATTTCAGCAAAAAACAGTAACCTAGGACAATGAAAAGTAAATCTCTTTGATTTGGTACATGGGCCGTAAGGACTATGTGTCCCGGACTTCACAACATAGACCCGTCATAAACAAAGGACATCAGAAAACAGCTGAGACAGACTGATAGTCAATTTGTTGAATTGCTACATCTTCCTAAATATGAAAGCTACCCTCTTACAAAATTTTAAGTACGTAGGATATCCATATATCTTGGATTAAAGTCAATTTACACATACACATTAACATTTCAATTCAGTATACAAGTATATATATATATGTGGATGTATTTATTTGCAGTGATTTGTTCAGTAAAACTCAAACGTAAAAGTTGGAATATACACAAAAACAATTGCTACCATATCTTACTTATATGTTGCAATGTCACAAAACCATATCTATTGTGAGTACTATAGTCCGTTCAACTTGTCATGCCCACAGATAACAATGTGTATCTTTGTAAACATTTGATGAAATAACTTGACAACTTGCTTTTGAACTACACATGTTCCCGACGCTACAAAATATGTTGTTGCCATTCAAACATTTATACCATCAAGAAGTTCCTTCTTTGTGCTATATATTTAACGCGTCCATTGGCATGGTTGAAGAAAACTCATGTTTACAGCCATTTAATACATTAACAAAAACAGCAACATTCATGACGAAATCCATAGTCTTTTTGAACGATTCTTGCATTTTCCAAGCACTAAATAGAATTGGGCTTGAACATGGTAATTAAATGACGTCATAAGTGCGACACATACTTTTAGTTAAAGGCGTATATCGAAATTAGTGTGAAGCTATTGGGTCATATTGTTGACTTCTCAATACAGACATTGATATAACATTTCTGAGTTTCAATGTTGCAATGCAAAAAGTGTCAGTAATAATATATGCGCATTTCCACAAAGAGGCACATATCTCTCTTTATCTCAGTCGTACTATTTCGGCCATTTTGATCATTCTTATTCTTATATAGAGAGAACCACTCAGATGTTCTATTGTCATGTTTGATGACGATTTCTGCTACTCTTATTTCTGGATATTTACGAGATTGTGGTTGTTGACTGGATAAATAAGATGGCAATTCAGGAAACAGAGATGGATAAGCAGTTTTTTTCAAACCAGGATGCTTCCAAGGAAGTTCATGTTTAATTCCACATTTATCTATAAATGTGTTAGACAATATAATGTCACATGGATGAAAATGTTTACGACACACAACACTTGATTTAGCTGGTGACCAGTCTTTTCGTGGAATGCACTTCTTCCATATGTCTTTCCTATCAGAATTTGATGGTAATTTAAAAACACTCACATATTCGTTAGTCGAGTCGTAGTTCGATTTACATCCAGGAACACAACACTTTTTGCCCATTTTAAGATGAAAACAACAAGCACAAATTTAATTTAACACTCTGCAATATCAGTAATACTAATATTTGTTGTTGATAAATATCCAAGGACTCAAAATCAAGTAAAATAACAAGACACGCTGACGTTCTATCGTTTACCGACGCACACAAAATGTCAGATCACTTTACAGAAGAGGTAATTCAAGCCCGTAGGTCTTAAGACTAGAGCCCGGCTGTGGCTCAACTCGGGCCCCCACCTCATCACTCCGAGTTTCGCCCTATGCGGGCCCACATGCAACTCATCTCGGGCCCAAGTTGTTCTCCACGTGGGCCCACGTCTCTTTTCTGGATACACCCTTCATCCCTTTATGGTTATTCCATCAGCTTTTCCCATCGGCCGGAAGAGACGTGCATTAATAGTCACTCTGAGATTCCGCTCGTATCTTTGTTAGGGGCGGATCTCATCATATGTGACTACGTCTGCATCCCTACCCACGCCAGAATAAATGTCTCTCGATCCCGACCCGCTTAGCTAGACAAGAAACAATTTCTGTTACCAGGGTCACCTCGTAGAGTTTGGTAGGATCTTGATTAGTGCTAGCTCTCAAATCCTGGTGCGGCGTTGTCCCAATGCGCCTTTGACCCCAGGCACATATGGATCATCTGTACCACAGTATACAAGAACCATAGTAAAGAGATATTTTATTGTAGTGATACCCTCTACAACATATGTTAACACACGCACAATGTACCGAAGAAGTAGCGATGTAAAAGAACATCTCCAAGTAGCTCCGCCATTGCCATTCCCAAGCCTGGACGCGAAATGGGATGGCATTATAACATTAACTTTAACGCAAATTATTTAAAAAAAACAATAATACAACTATGTCTATATTTCCTATTTTTTTCATGACTCTATTGCAAGTATTGGTCCCCATGTATAAGCTGGGATGATAAGCCTTTGAACGAGACTTGACATCAAATATCATAGTGGTGCATTTACTATAAAAACTAAAATGCTGTATCAGACTCGCCAAATATGCCGCCAACATCGAAGGAAACCGTTATATTACAAAATCTAGGTTTCCTATAGCAATTTCTTCCATCAGACATTTGCGTCGGTATAATCCTAAGATATGGTGCAACGTTTCGCTACTGTAGAGCATATGGTTTTGCTACAATTCGCATTGGACTGTGGGCATGGTTTGTTGAACGGACTATAGACACATATACAATCAATAAAATAATTCCATTGTTATAATGTGAGCTAAATTATCAAAATACCTGAACTAAAATACGATGACGATACAGTGTTACTGTCAACATCACAAAAAGGGATTGACAAATTATTAGGAGATGTGAAAGATAAAAGAGAAAAATAAAATCTTTATCTCAATGTAGCAAAACCCAAAATAATGACAACAGATAAAACGAACATGACAAATTATATTTTTATCAATGGAGAGAAAGTAGAAAATGTGAACAGTTTTGAATATCTTGGTTCACTGCTAACGACAGATGGAAATGGGATGAAGGAAATTAAAAGAAGTACAAGCATGGCTTTTAAAAAATTAAACAACTCAAAACAGTAAGGAACGGAACTGATCAGAAAACAAAGATCATAATACTAAGAGCATGCATATTCCCTGTAGCTACCTATGAGTGTGAAGCATGGGCATTTAATAAAGCAGTGGAAAAACATATATGTTCTTCTGAATATAAGTGTTAGAGAAGAGTCATACGTATATCTTGGACAGAGAAGAGAACAAATAGATCTATCCAAAAAGAACTCACAATCAAAGAAACTGGCTGATGCTACAAATCAGAAATATAAAATTGAAATATTTTTGACATATAAAAAGACATGAAGGGCTGGAGAAGACCATCATGGAAGGAGGCATACCAGCAAAGAGAAGAAGAGGAAGACCACGGAGAAGATGGATTCAGTATGTAACTGGTGGTTTGAACATGACGGCTGCAGAGGCCAGACATCTGGCCTATGAGAGAAAATTTCAAGGACTGCTGGTGTAGCAAAGTTCTGCTCAGGACAAGCTATTTGATTATGATGAAATTATCGAAAACGGTGTAAAGACCGACATTTTTCACTTTCCATCGATATACTATGTTGGATATAGTTAAATCAGGTATGCAGCCTTTAATTTCTATTTTTTCCTGGCAATCATGTTTCACTTGGTTGTCCTGGGAAACGCTAGGGTTGGAAAAACATGTAACTAATAAGATATATACAAATACTGACTTAAATTGCACGAAGATCCAACGTGTCCTGGGGCACAATTTAAACATTCGCCAGAAACATAGTCGCAGACTCCATACCGACAGTTCCTACAAGTAGATAAACAGGTCGTGCCATAGAAGCCAGGCCTACATCCTGCAGAACACCTGTCAGTGATAGAATGACACCTTGAAGTGATGCTGCATGAACAATTTTGATCACATACAAGTCCGTAAGTGGTTGCTATGCAATCTGGTAATGGTAGAGAAAGCAAATCATATATGAGCTTCATGTTATCATGGTAAATTGTATATATATAAAACCAATACTAAGTATATACATTTAAGAATGATATATGTTCTACATACTGTAATCTAACATCATCATTATCAAAGGTGCGTATCCTTTATATGACGTTCCTCTCCTTGCATCACATCTGAAATTCACTCTGTGTCTAGCCAGTTCGCCGATGCATTTGCATTTGCAATAAAGATCGTCATTTTGAATTTCAGACACATTTATTTAGATGCCCCAGACAACAATACTTAGCAAAAAAATGACGCCATGTAATTCATGTAATTCAGATATCGTTTCTGTTTCACATGATAGTCAGGGAATACAAAGGTTTCAGAAAGGACAAAGTCATAGCATGATACATGGGAAACAAGCGATTTTGTACAAGCGTTAGTGCAAGTATCATATAAATTCAATTAAAATAAATATTTTAAATTGTTTTTTGTGTTGATTAAATAATGTCTGGAGACTCCAAGTTTTGCATAAATAATATATATATATATATATATATATATATATATATATATATATATATATATATATATATATGTATATATATATAATATATATATGCATGTATTCCAAAGAGAGAGCTGGATATTTCAGAACGTAACGGACATTACTGACAAAGAGAAGGAGATGAAAACCACGCAGAAGATGGATCAAGATGTATCTGATGATTTGAATATGAGGTGTTATAGAGGCGAGACCTGGTCTATGAGATGGAGGAATTCTGGAGGACTGTTGGAGAGGCAACGGTCTGCTCAGGACAAGCTAGTTGATGTTGATAAACGTCTATCAGGTCGAGATAGCCTCAATTGGTTATCATTAAACGACATGTAAAGTAAAGGCGATATGCGTGATGTCAGCTGCATCAAACGACATGTAAAGTAAAGGTGATATGCGTGATGTCAGCTGCATCAAACGACATGTAAAGTAAAGGTGATATGCGTGATGTCATCTGCAGCAAACGGCATGTGAAGTAAAGGTGATATGCGTGATGTCATCTGCAGCAAACGGCATGTGAAGTAAAGGTGATATGCGTGATGTCAGCTGCAGCAAACGACATGTGAAGTAAAGGTGATATGTGTGATGTCAGCTGCAGCAAACGACATGTGAAGTAAAGGTGATATGCGTGATGTCAGCTGCAGCAAACGACATGTGAAGTAAAGGTGATATGCGTGATGTCAGCTGCAGCAAACGACATGTAAAGTAAAGGTGATATGCGTGATGTCAGCTGCAGCAAACGACATGTGAAGTAAAGGTGATATGCGTGATGTCAGCTGCATCAAACGGCATGTGAAGTAAAGGTGATATGCGTGATGTCATCTGCAGCAAACGACATGTGAAGTAAAGGTGATATGCGTGATGTCAGCTGCAGCAAACGGCATGTGAAGTAAAGGTGATATGTGTGATGTCAGCTGCAGCAAACGGCATGTGATGTAAAGGTGATATGCGTGATGTCAGCTGCAGCAAACGGCATGCAAAGTAAAGGTGATATGCGTGATATCAGCTGCAGCAAACGGCATGTAAAGTAAAGGTGATATGCGTGATGTCATCTGCAGCAAACGACATGTGAAGTAAAGGTGATATGCGTGATGTCATCTGCATCAAACGACATGTGAAGTAAAGGTGATATGCGTGATGTCATCTGCATCAAACGACACGTGTCATCGTATGTCAGTTAACATTCTTTACTTTAGTATTACTTCTATGGTTAGGGAAACTATTTATAGATTGTGTTCATGTATGTCAACAACCGGTTAGTTTCTAAGCTGAAATATGTATGCATCATCATTGTTTCCCTATGGGTATCAAGCGACATACATTTTTGCGTCATATAGTTTGTTCTGTGCTGAATCAAACCTTTTGTTATTGCTGTAATCGTCTAATCTGTAGTGGCAATCCTTATCACTACTCACTGTTGATCACCATAATTGCATGTCTTTGGTCGCATATAATGTTGCCGTGGGTCACACGTTAGCCAACCGCTAATAATTGGTTGTGCCTATGTTGCATGACGTTAGTTCATGCTTGCAGGTGTCAATGTTGCATAACAAGTTCCGGAAGGGACAAGCTACTTGATGATGATGATATAGTGTGTAAAATCGCATACTTTTTGTTCCTTAAGCCCACCCGGTTCTGCACCAATGGGATGATACATTACCTGCCAGCGCAAATGCCAATTATTTATCTATTATATATATATATATATATATATATATATATATATATATATATATATATCAATAATAATGAATTGATTGTAATTGTATGTATGTCTGTTGACATTAACTGGAGATATTTAAACATGCTACTGACTTGAAATTTGGCAAGAGGGTAGCGTTCATAGATGAGAGGATATACAATAATGATAAAATCGTACTATTGCTTCTATATCTAAATTCCAACCTAACAAAATGGTCATGAACAGTTAAAAACCGAAAAGGTCTATCCAGGTTTCCAGATGCCTGTCACATATTACAGCGATGATGAAGTCACATATTACGTTAATATTTGATGTTATTTATTGGTTTTTCAACATGTATGCTAATGGCCGATTTCGTTTGTGTTCAATTCATGTGAAAGCCAGTACTTTTTAAACATTTTTATTTTTATTAACAAATCTGGTCACTATTCCATCACTTTATAATGTGAATAAATTCAATTTGACAATTTATATTTGTCAATTTTCCTTAGAATTCTATTGTATAAGGTTTCTCTGGCAATCGGAATGAGTGACATTTTAATGTAATATGGTCAACCCATAATGTTTTCCCACCAAGCCTGGAAGAAAACATATTATTATTAGTGGAAAGCATACGATTTTGATGGGACGGGCATCTTTCTTTATATGCTCAGTATCGCACTGTTTGATTGCGATACTGGCATCGATTGGGTTGAAAATAGTCAACTAGAAGATTTGGATTTTGCAGATGATATTGCCATGTTAAGTAGAAACAACCAAGATATGCAAAGAAAAACAGACAACTTGTCATCTATAGCATAAAAAGTTGGACTGCAGATAAGCTATGAAAACATAAATATAATGAAGACACATATGGCAAGTAATGTAGATATAACACTGGAATCTAAAATGATAAAATAACAGAGCAGTTCACCTATTTAGGAAGCAATTTTGATTGCACAGGAAATGAACAGGAAAAAGAAATTATGAAACGAATTGGCAAAGCAACATCAGCTTTTAAAAGTCTAAATAAAATACGGAACTGCAAGTTATATATGAGGAAGTCAATAGTAAGCACAAATGGCTGTAGAAAAATAACTAAACATGATATCAACTTGAAACCAGTTTAATTTCATACATACATTGTTCCTTTATTTCTCAACATAATTTCCACCAACATTTGATGCATTATCCCATCGTTTTATCAATCCTCCCAAACCGGCTGCATAGAACTGCGGGCTCTGTTTTCTAAACCACGTTTTCACTTCACATTCAACTTCGGCGTCATTCACGAAATGTCTCCCGCCAAGGTGGGTTTCAGTGGACCAAAAAGGTGGAAATCGTTAGGGGCTAAGTCGAGACTGTAAGGTTGATGTTCCAGAACTTTCCACCGTAGTTGGTTAATTTTCTCCTGAGTTAATCGAGCCGTATGTGGTCTGGCATTGTCATGAAGAAGCAACACTCCTGTAGTCAGCAGTCCTGGGAATTTTTTTCGAATTGCATAATGAAGCATCGATATAACTTCACAGTATGATTCAGAATTCACATTGTCACCTCTCTTCTTGAAATTGGTTAAAAGCACTCCTTGACAATCCCAGAACACCGTCAGCATGACTTTCCCTGCTGATGGCGTAACCTGAATTTTTTACACAAGGCGAAGCAAGATGTTTCCACTGTATTGAAGCACGCTTTGATTCGGGCTGGTAGTGATGCACCCATGATTCATCCCCAGTAACAATCATGTTCAGCATGTCTTCTCCTTCATCTTCGTATCAACAGAGATGACGCAAGGACAAGCCAAATCGGTTCATTTTGTGTTCAACCTTCAATTGTTTGGGTACCCACATTGAGCACACTTTCTTCAATTGTGCTCAATGTGGGTACCAAAAATTGAAGGAGGAGCACAAAATGAACCGATTTGGCCTGTCCATGCGTCATCTCTGTCGATACGAAGATGAAGGAGAAGACATGCTGAACAGATAGTTACTGGGGATGAATCATGGTGCATCACTACCAGCCCGAATCAAAGCGTGCTTCAATACAGTGGAAACATCTTTCTTGTCTTGCGTCAAAATTCAAGGTTACGCCATCGCAGGGAAAGTCATGCTGACGGTGTCGGATTGTCAAGGAGTGCTTAACCAATTTCAGAAGAGAGTGACAATGTAATTCTGAATCATACTGTAGTTCTATCGATGCTTCATGATGCAATCGAAAAATTCCCAGGACTGCTGACTACAGGAGTGTTGCTCTTCATGACAATGCCAGACCACATACGGCTCGATTAACTCAGGAGAAAATTAACCAACTACGGTTGAAAGTTCTGGAACATCAACCTTACAGTCCCGACTTAGCCTAACATTTCCACCTTTTGTCCACTGAAACCAAATTGGCGGGAGACATTTCGCGAATGACGCTCGAAGTTGAATGTGAAGTAAAACGTGGTTTAAAAACAGAGCCTCAGTTCTATGCAGCCGGTTGGAGATTGATAAACGATGGATAAGTGCATCAATGTTGGTGGAAATTATGTTGAGAAATAAGGAACAATGTATGTATAAAATAAACTGGTTTCAAGTTGTTATCATGTTTAGTTATTTTACAGCCATTTGTGGCTTACTTATTGACTTCCCCTCGTAGTATTAAAACTAAATTACGAATTGTCAATTCAAATGTTGTATCAATCCTAACATATGCTAGCGAGAGTTGGAAAATGACTAAAGATATAGAAAGCAAGTTGAATGCATTTGAAAATAGATGTCTGCGAAAAATAATGAATATAAAATGGAATGAATTCAGAAGAAGCGATGAAATCAGAGATATGGCTGGTCAACAACTAGTGACAACTGTTATAAGAAAGAGAAGATGGACATATGTTGGGAACACCTTGAAGAGAAATGATCAACGAATATCGAAGCAGGCATTGAAGCGGGATGCAAAGGATTCAAGAAAGAGAGGTCGACCTATGGAGACCCTGAAACGAACTTTGCTGAAAGAGGAAGGAAATATCGGTCTCAGTTCCATGGAGGAGATTGAGCGAGTTGTCCAGGATAGAGCGGTATGGAGAAATTACTTGCAGGCCCTATGTAACGTATAACGATACGAGATGAATTATTATTATTATTATTATCGTACTGTTTGGGACTTCCAACTTTCGGAAATTATACAATTTCGTAGATCTATCGAAACTAATCAAATTAGAGATATGTGATTGGAGAATGATAAGAAAAGAAAAGTGAAGACCAGAAACATGGATACAAATTAGTTATTCGGCTTGACTGCAAGCGTCGACGGAGTGTAAAGGCGATTGAAGAGGAAACCAAAGAGGAACGACTTGGAAGATCATCGGAAAAAGACTACATTCCAGGGCGAATAACGGGTTTCACTGCTAGTATATATAATACATATATATGTTTCTTGTAAAGCAAATCACTCAGAAATGCAAGACTAATGAAGGTCAATTGATTTTTTGCAAGTAATCGTCATAACGCCAAGTGTAGACTCTTAAGTGTTCATTCTTCACAAACAGATGTCTAGGTCGTACGTATATTGATGTATCCCTATGATGGAAAGAACGCACATCTCACTCTATCCTTCAGGCTTTCACTTCTTCTTGTATAATGTGTTCTTTCAATCTACCTAAACCGCTGTACAGTTTCCCTTACAAGTATGTGTTTGTCCAATATGACATCTACGAGAAACCGATGGACGTAATATCTATATATAATCTTCTCGATGATGATTGATGATGTTGATACAAGCTTGTCCGATATCTCATTGCCGCAACACTAGCATATCTAGAACATTAGATTCATGTACGCATCTGGATTCTAGAAATCAAGATATAAAACATCTAATTATATCGCTACATGCCATTTTAAACCTTCAGAAGCAAGGTTTGAAGATCAATAATAGATCGTCTTCAGTAAACTCCAGACTACCAGATAACCACTGGAGGGAAGCAGTAAAGACATAAACCTTCATTCTAACAAAGAAGTAATTTATAAGCGTGATTTATTCCGTTCTTTATCGACTATACTGAGCGTGTTGGAATAGGAAAATGCATCTCTGTCATCTCACGACGATCTACATATCAATCTGTATATACAATAAATTGCTAATCACATACACTGTCTGTTATTAACTGCATAATTGCGAGTTCTTGCTTGATGTTGCCAATATATATAGTTTAACTTTCAAGAGTAATATTATTATGGAAGTTTGCTATTAATCCATGTGAGACAATCCATTCATTTCTATTCCAGTAGTGCATCGATTGTTGTTGTCAAGCCAATTGTTCTGTCACCTAATGGCATTATCAACATGTCACTTGTGATCCTCATTCTATTATTTTCATTAATACTATTGTGTAGAGGGTGTCTGTCATCCTTATTAACCCACAGATTGTCAAGCATATATTCTCATCTTCACAATGGCAGTTTCTCTATTGCAACTGATCACTACAAGCGTGATTATTTTCTGAACATGTTCCCTTACTTTCCGGAAGAGTCGCAACTGTGATCGCATGTACATTTGCTCTATCATCTTTGAACTTCAACGTGATGTGGGTGTCTCTAACGTATAGATATATAAATACATGACTTATGATATAAAACATGGAGTCAAACCGAGCCATGAGAGCAAACAACCATACACTTAGATAGAGTGACATATTTATATATGTATTTTGCGATAACTCTAATGACCTTCGCAACGTAATCCAGTATAACTGTCTTTACATGTGCAGTATCCAGTTGTTGTGTTACATATATCAGAGCAACCCACAGAACAATTCAAGCAGGGATATTTTTCTCCGTAAGTGCCATTGGCGCATTCTGTAATAAAGAAGACATTTGTTACGTGACATCAACAAAATACATAGACAATAAATAACAACATGTAAAGACAAATACACAATTTCATAGTACAGTTTCAGAAATACAATGTATCATTTATGTTAACATCGCAAGGGATACATATGTTTATCTGTCAGCATCGCAGGAAAATAACTAAAGATACAACACATTAATTTGAATGAATGCAAAATTACACGTATGTGAAAGATAATGAGCATACAACGAATTCTGGATAGCTGATAAAATCAGAGACATGCCTTGTCCACCACTTGTAAAACCTGCTTTACGAAAGAGAAATGTCTAGTCAATCACTTGTAACAACTGCTATAAGAAAGAGACATCCCTGGGTCAACCACTTGTAACAACTCCTATAAGAAAGAGACATGCCTGGGTCAACCACTTGTAACAACTGCTATAAGAAAGAGACATACCTAGGTCAACCACTTGTAACAACTGCTATAAGAAATAGACATGTCTGTGTCAACCACTTGTAAAAATTGCTATTAGAAAGAGACATGCCTGGGTCAACCACTTGTAACAACTGCTATAAGAAAGAGACATGCCTGGGTCAACCACTTGTAACAACTGATATTAGAAAGAGACATACCTGGGTCAACCACTTGTAACAACTGCTATTAGAAAGAGACATGCCTGGGTCAACCACTTGTAACAACTGTTATTAGAAAGGGACATGTCTGGTCCACCACTTGTAACAACTGCTATAAGAAATAGACATGTCTGTGTCAACCACTTGTAACAACTGCTATTAGAAAGGGACATGTCTGGTCCACCCCTTGTAACATGTAACAACTGCTATAAGAAAGAGACATGTCTGGGTCAACCACTTGTAACAACTGCTAAAAGAAAGAGACATGCCTGGGTCAACCACTTGTAACAACTGCTATAAGAAAGAGACATGCCTGAGTCCACCACTTGTAACAACTGCTAAAAGAAAGAGACATGCCTGGGTCAACCACTTGTAACAACTGCTATTAGAAAGAGACATGCCTGTTGTCAAGCACTTGTAACAGCTGCGCGTGAACATTGACCTGATAGTATGACTGAACATGTCAATTATTTATTTTGAATTGTTAACAAACTTAAGAACAACACTTGGTAAAGACAGTACATCAAGTAAATAGTCGCGATACTCTACACATTTCTGCTTGAACACGCTGTTACAATGTTATCCTTTGAAAATTATGCCTTCTAAATGTTGTTTCTATGACACACACACACACGTAACAGGGTACATGTTTAATAAAGTAATTATGTTAGGGACAGGTCGTGTAAACGGACTATTTTAAAAATAGAATCATTAAAAACACTCACTGTCAGAATTACGTTTTTCACAACTGTAAGGAACCTGGTTTTCTCACACGGGTAGTTGTTCACGATTACTGCGCGGCAGAAAGTTAAAACCAAAAACTTGAGTATATTTTGCAGACACTCTCACCAAGACACAAGCTGACCAGACTTCTCTCGGGAAGGAAACTATGAAGCGTTGCAATATTAAAGAGCAGGAAACACGCGAACCGAGAGATATATTAGATGAAATACTGCAGAGATATCAAGTTCATGACGAGAGAGTACAAATATAGAGGAAAGGAAAACAAGCAGTGATCCTACAAAGATACTGATCTGCTACTTCTCCAAACATAAAGATATTAGTGATTTATTAGAAGAAGCATGTAGTAATTTAGAAATTGTTAGAGAATTAATATTATCATCTGAAGATACTAATACACACATACATGAAAAACAACTAACATTTATCTTAGAGCAGGTACAACTTGTCAATAAGGACAAATACAGAAGACGCTACAGTAGTTGTACATTATGCTTTTCCTATATGGTTTTCTTGCAATCTCCTGCATGCTATAGATTTATCAGAAAATCTCTCTTATTATGTCTCCCACATCCATCCACATTAAGAAATTTAACTTCTCCTTATTCATTGTCTAATGATGATGGCAGCATTTCTACATACATGAAATTTAAAGAGTGCAGACTTTCTGAGTTGGAAAAGATTGTGGCAGTACAAATGGATGAAATTCATATCAAATCAGCTGTAACATACTCAGGTGATAGGTTACTTGGTAGGGCTGAAAACTCTATGCAATCAGCAACAACAGTACAGGCTTTTCTCATTTCCTCAGTGTTTGGAAGTTATCGAGAAGTTGTCGAGCTGTCGCCTAAGTACAGGATGACATCAGAGGATCTTGGCACAAAATTGCTTCAGATCATCAACAGTGTACAAAAGTGCGGTTTCACAGTTCTGGCAGTACTTGCAGACAACAACTCAGTAACGTAAAGTTTATAATAATCTTCAAAAACAACAGTACATATATAGAAAATCACTGAATTGCTGGTAAAAATATTTTTATTGTATGACTCAGTGCATCTGTTGAAATGTCTGTGGAGAAATTGGCTGAACCAGAAAGATGCAGAGCAGACATTATCATATCCAGCCACAACCGAGTTACTTCTGAATAAAACATCAATCTCAAATTGTACTAATTCTAGCCAAATAGCAAGTGCTTCTTTTTCACATTTGAAAAACTGTATCAAAATGAGTGTCTGAGTATTGTGAAGTTGGCACCAACTTTAACTAGTAAGCCCTTTGCCCCTCAAGTATAGAGAGGCAGAAAGTTTCACTAGCTCTTGCAATTTTCAGTGAGTACAATATTGCAGCTTTGGTTCCTGGAAGTCAGAAACAGCAGATTTCATTGAGGTCATTTGGAGATGGTGGCACATTATGAATGTTAAGAGTAAATTCACAGGAAGGAATAGCCGTAATAATTTTGCTAATCCACTGACTTCAATTAACAGCGAATTGATTCTTTATTTGAAAAATGTTGTTGTGTGTTTGACTGAATGGGGCAAGTTGCCTACTTCCAATGGGAAACTAACCAGAGAGACATATTCTGCTTTACTGCATTCTGTAACTGTTATGATTGAACTGGCTGAGTATTCCTTTTCTACTTTGAATGTAGAATTCATACTTTTGGGAAAATTACAAACTGATAACTTAGAAGCTCGCTTTGGTGAATATCGTCAATTGTCTGGTTCTAATTATCTAGTATCAGTGAAACAAATATTGGAAACATAAAAGAAATTGAAGATTTACTCCCTATTGTGTCTCACATCATCTGTCTATGGTAATTTTCAATTCGTAACTTTGTTGAAGCTATGAGTCATGAGGGTGATGAATGTGATAGTGTTTTTGAAGATGGTATCCAGTCTGATGTAGACAAAGTGTTTTTCCACATTGATCCTAATGATTGTGAGTTGCTTTGTGTAGAAGGTACAGATGAATCATTAGTATATATTGCTGGATATGTCTCCAGTAAGATCAGTAGGAAAACTCAGTGCATTTCATGTAAGGCCTTTCTACAAATGAGAAAACAATGACAATTGATGTTCAGCCAGAGATTGCTACTGACTACATTCAATTACTGGATAGAGGAGGCTAAAATACCCATCTGAACTGATTACACTGTTGACATTTGTGTCATATGCTGCTATGCAGAGGCTCATATCACCATAATTAGAAGCAAAATTTCTGGCTTGTAAACAGCATAAGAAGCTCCTTGTCCATATTGTTACATGTAGTATTGTGAAACATTGTGCTGATGAATTTAGTGGTATGTGTGCTAATGGATGTCCAAAGGCAAGCATTATTTCAAAAGCATTATCCCCACTGTCTAATGTATTCTTAAACAATTACAGAAAAATGCATAATGATAAAACAGTCAGTTCTTCTAACAAGAGAAAATTGGCAAATTGTCACATTAAGTTTCATCAATTAACACTTTGCAACAACCTTCAGTTTACACATCAAATATCTCAAGGCAAACTATATGAAACAATGTGTATAAGCTAATTTGTAATGTTTGCATGACAGGCGTTTTTTCAGTTCATCTGATATAATTTGCTGTATGTGCTTCAAATGTACATAAAATGTATAAACTTGGAAAGTTACTTCCAACTTCACTAGCAAGTAATTGTTTATAGTCAATTGTTTACAATATTTATCATTACATATCAATGATCTGAGTAAGATGTACATTTATAAAAGAACAACAAAGTGTGCTACAGTTAAAGCAACTTTTGTGTATGTTAGAAATGCATATTGTACCTTATTATACAACTATGTATTACATTTTAATGCAACTGTTGTTCTGCAATACTTTGTTAATCATTTTGAGCTTCTAGATTGAATTTTATAAAACTGTATTAAATATGAATAAAACCAAATATGAATAAAACCATGATCATTTGATTAAAATAAAATTCATTTTATGACCATATCTCAAGTTTGTTATTATCTATAATCCATTTACGATGTTTGTAAATAAGGTTGTCAAATGTATGTCTGTACAGTGATGGATTTCGTAAAGAGATCTTAAGAATATAGTCAGCCCCTTTTCTTATCTAGGTCAGGGAATACCTGGCGAGGTGTCTGGTCTGGGCTGTAGCCTGGCTGTGGTCAGCACTGGATTAGTAAACAAGTAATTTAATACTAATATTGGTCAAGGACGCCAAGTGCAAAATACGAGTCGTGGGTTGAACCACAGCCTGGTTCTGCACAGGCCAGACAACTGGCCGGGTATTCCTGACCTAGATAAGAAAAGGATCTGGAAAATCAGATGTTTGATAGAACACTGCACGCTTTTTTGCAATTTTACTCAATTCATGTCAGTCAATTGACATTCATGTCCCACATAAGATGACAGTATTATCGCTGCCCACCTTGACATTCATGTCCCATTCATGAATCAGCATGTCATGTTTGTTGCTTTGTCAATAATTGCCTGCAGTTGCGAATATAAACAGTCTTTCTCCTCCTCTTCTGCGATGTTCGTCTGGGCATAACACATAATGATGTAGGTCTTCTGGAACCTAGAATAAAACCTGGCACTGATAATGTATCAATACACTGGTTTCCATTTCATCAGACTAATGGCCGCTTTGTTGGATAGCAGCATGATCACACCAGCTTCATTGGTATCATCTTTGTTTTCTATTCCCGAATAGATCAACGTTTCTACCGTCAGGAGTCTTTGTTTTATAAAATGCATGACATCTTGTTTCACATAGATAGTCAAAGAAATATGAGCTTGTAGTTGTAGTTTCTTTCTCCACATGTGCACATCACCCAGTCTCTTGCAGCAGTCTCACATTTCTCATACCTCCAAGTATGGGCCTCTTCTGCGAAATCAACTTGCCAGTCTCTAATTTTGTTGTCTGCGGCCAAAAAGGGCCGTCAGTACACCAGCTTCATGCAGGTTTGGCTGCTACACGACACGACATCTTTCTCCGACATCAAGCAATAGTCCCTCCGAGACTCCAGTTATTAGTTTTGAACTATTTGTTTTTGCTTTCTGTAATTACGTTCTCCTTTAAATGGACAGATAGTTATCCAATCGCACAACTTCCAATTTAGAAGACCAGGAGGCCACATTTAGTCTGACCTCTCTCTCTCCTTTGACCTTGTCAAGATTGGGTAACCCTGTCGGTATAGATCTCTGGGTCATTGAGGTAAGCAACATATTTCGGAGATATCAGGTATGTAAAAGTCGAAGTAAATGAAAAATAAATCATTTGTCACTAATTTTGCAATATAAAAATGTATCTGTCGCATAATGAAATAAAAATTCATTTAATTTCTATTTCATTATACGACATATACTCTTTTTATTTGCAAAATTAGTGACAAAATTAATTTAATTTTTCACCTATCTTCGATTTTTACATACGTGATACGGAAACATATCGTATTGATTACAACATTTCCGTACACATGGATTTCTCACGTCATTCTCATATTATTTTGTTTATGTCTACAGTTAGACCCATGTCGTCGAAACCAAAGAAAAAATCCCGACAATATAATGTTGAATATTTGAAATATGGTTTTATTCAATCATCAACCAACAAGACATTATCAATGTGCCTGATTTGCAACAAGCTGTTTTCAAATGAAGCTATGAAACCTTCGCGATTAGAAGAACATTTTAGCAAAATACATCCTGACAGAAAGGATCACAAGAACACACAGTAAGTGTAACTTCAGAAGTAGAACCAAGCATAACACTATCAGAGATCGAAATGCTGTAAATATCGCCCCACCTAATAAAACACCAGGCCCAGACAATATCCGGCCGACCTAATCAAAGCAACTAAAGAGGTAGGAATCAGATGGCTCCATAGACTATTCAACCACGTCTGGATCACAGAAGAAACACAAGAAGATTGGAGGAATGATACAATTGTTCCCATCTGGAAGAAGAAAGGTAGCAATAGGGACTGTACAAAGTACAGAGGCATAGCGCTACTGAGCCACACTGGGAAAATATTCTGGAAAATACTTGAGAAAAGGCTCCGCCACATCATCGAGCCACAGCTTAATGACTCCCAAATGAGATTCAGGAAGAACAAAAGCTGTACAGACGCAATATTCGCCCTCAGGCAGTTAGTAGAAAGGACTATCGAATCCGACAAACATCTACACGTTGCATTTGTAGATCAGGAAAAAGCGTTCGACCGCGTAGATAGGCACAAGTTGTGGAAAATACTAACAACCTATGGGGTTAATGACCACCTAACCAACCTTTGCAAGAGCATTTATACTGACAGCCAATGTACGATTAGAACAAATACAGGATTATCAGAAAAGTTTCAGTAGGGTCAGGAGTAAGACAAGGTTGCGTACTATCTCCGCTGCTATTCATCACGTATATTGACCACATCTGTGAAATAGCTAACACCAGCGAAGGAAACAACCTCGGAGAACTCTTAAATGAATTTCTTTTGCAGACGATCAGGCAATCATATCAACAACAGAAGAACAGCTACAACAACACATCAACAGACTCCAGTTAGCATGTAACGAATACTTCTTCTTCTTCTTCTTCAGCGATCTCTGGTCATGCGCTTAATTTACTGTGGACCACAAACTGGGCAGACAGCTTCAGGTCTGTCAGGTTTCCCAAAACTTAGTTTTCAGGTCGACTGGGTGTGGCCACATGTTGCTTCTCAGCTCACACAGAAGAGGACAGTCTTGCAGGATATGCTCTGGTGTCTGTTCTGCCTGCTGACACTGGCAGAGAGCTGTTTGACTTATTCCTAGTCTGTATAAGTGTTTGTTGAGTCTGCAGTGTCGCGTAGTCGAAATATAATGACCTGGTCTGTTCTGCTTAGGTCTTTGAGGAGTCTTTCTCATAATCATATCCAGTGTTTGTCTTCCAGTCTACTGCAGATTTCTCTGTATGAGGGTTTTGACCTCTTGAAAAGACAAGGTTGGTAAATTTGCTCTTTGGCACTGCCATCCTTAGCTAAGACATCAGAACAACGAATACAACATGAGAATAAACATCGACAAAACAGAAGTAATGACATTCACCAGAGAGGAAAGCTCTACCAATATCTCCATCGATAATCACCTACTAAATCAAGTAAAAGATTTCACATACCTGGGGAGCATTTTTCAGCAAATGGAAGAATAACTAATGAAATTCAACACAGATGCAACAAAGCAAATCAAATGATAGCAAATGGCGCCAATTTTAAGATGCAAACACGTCACCATGAACACAAAAGAGCAATGTTCAACACAATCTTTCTCCCCACATTATGTTACCAGTGCCAAACCTGGACGCTGACAACAAACGATAGAATAAAACTAGTCACAACAGAGATGAAGTGTCTACGCAGAATGCTGGGTGTAACAAGAAGAGACCGGTTGAGAAATGAAGACATCAGGAAAAAGTGGGTACAACATCAGTACTAAACTTCATCAAGAAACAACAAATTAAATGGTTCGGCCAGTAAGCAGATTATCATCAGACAGTGCACCCCAAAGAGCAATGCTGCTCCGATACAATGGGTACAAAAGCAAAATACCGGCCACGCAAAAGATAGACCTCAGAGATAACAGAGGCGACGAAAGAGACTATCTACAAAGCGCATACTAGGCCCGTTTTAGAAATCTCTTCCTGACCTGACGCTGTGAGGCATACAGGATTCGAGAAAGAAAGACAGAAAAGATCAAAATGGGTTTACTTTCAAATGCTCAGAGATCAACGTTTGAGACGTCCAAATTTGGATGGTATGCTTTCAGGAAGCATCAAAACAAGAAAACGATGGTTTAGTTTCCTCAGACAACATTTCCTTACTCATTGCTAAATCAGAAAAGCGCACACTATTGGCGAAGAATTGCTACTGCCAGCTGTGAGTGCGCTTCATCGTACTGTGTTGCATAAGCCATCGTCTGATTTTATTAACACAAATATCCGATTGAGTAATAATACTGTGCAGAGACGAATCAACGAAATGTCTGAGGATGTGGAGAGTTTTCTGATATTTTGAAGACTAGCAAGTTTTCTTTGATGAATCAACTTTACCAAACAACGAGTCTCTACTTCTGGCGTACGTTTGCTTCATAAAAGATGCAAATATTTGTCAGGAACTATTATTCGGAAGAACATTAGAAACTGACACTAAACGAAAATCTATATTTGACGTGTTGGAACATTATTTTAAAGAAAAAGGAATTCCTCTGACTAATATCTTATTTGTTGCTACCGATGGCGCCCCAGCAATGGTTGGACGCTACCGTTGGTTGATTTCATTTTGAAAAAGCGATACCAAATCTAATCGCCGTGCATTGTGAGATTCACCAACAACATTTGGTTGCAAAAATCTCAGTAGTCACCTACATCATTCAGCTACAGTATGTAATTACAGCAGTTAACATGATCAGAAGTAATGCACTTGCTGATAGATTATATAGAAAGCTTTGTTATGAAAACAATGAAGACTTCAATCGTTTATTATTGCACACAGAAGTACGTTGGCTGTCAAAAGGTACCTGTCTAAAACGATTTTTCGAACTCTTTAACTCAGTTACAACCTTTTTGAAAAACAAAGATGATTCTTTACGAAAGAATATATTGAAATTTAAGAGCGATATTGCTTATTTGACAGACTTATATAACAAATTTAATGAAACGAATCATCAACTGCAAGGAAATGAGTTGAATTTGATCAAAGCAAAGGTAATTATTTCTGCGTTTGTGTCAAAGCTTGCTTTGTACAAACAAAATTTGGGTCGAAGACAATTTTATCAGTTTCCAAATATTTCTTCAATGGAAACAACTAATGACGACATTCTTGTTTATAGACAGCATTTGACGACGTTTCGGCCAGCACTTACGTGATATACGTAAATACTGTGTGACTTCTGTAGCCACTCAGTTCAATGGAACTAATCATTTTGGAGCTCACGATATTCAGATCACAGTCCTCCGATCGTGTTCATCTGATAATCGTATTTGATTTGTTCTAATAAATCGCTGTATATATTTACATGGTACTTTGCGACTGCATTGTCTCAACGCGCAACATTTATATTCTTCTAACTATTATCTCTTCTCATGCTCCATAGTATATGTGTATATGTTAAATGTATATATAATATGTATTTATTTCATTATTATTGTTTTCTTCTTTCGTCCATTCCTAGCTTTTCGCATTTATTTCGTTTTTAGTCACATATTTTTTATTTAGTTTGTCGTTATAGATTCATGGTCTAATTGTATTGTCTGCGGTTTAAGAAGTGAATTGTATTCCTTCTGGTGTATCATTTGCTTGATAACGGCATTGTCGTGTGAAGGTCGTTTTCTATTGTTAATGTTTGTGTACTTTGTAAAACTACAACAGTTTATTTTGACATGTTTCGTCAAAGTGTTGAGTAGAGAAGATGATCATTATAATAAGGTGACATAAGATGAGGTTGATTACAAACATATATTTACCGTCTCTGTTAAATATGTTGATCAGATAAATTCTTACTGGTACACGAAACTTGAGATACCACTCTGCGCCGTTCTCTTCAGTGTAAGTATGTGTGCAATGTCCATGGTAAAGATCTCCGTCTTCCACTCCATCAACAGCATTATCTGATCCGCACACTTCTAGATTTGCATTCATATCGCTGCTTTGACTTGTGTTTTGTGCGAGGGCCACATTTAAACCTGTTTATTAGAAATATTCTAAAACATATTGTGCTATTGCGTATTTTATTAACATGTCTAGATCGCAGTAATAAACTCTAACCTGATTTTACACAAGCTCACTGCTATTTTTAAATCAAGCATATCATTTCTTTGCTTTAAGCAATGCCATTATTGAAAGACGCATAATTATATATATATATGTAAATGTATATGTTGCATGTTTTTAATAGAAGCTATCGTTTATTTTAAAATAATTTCAGCTTGTTAACCAGTTTTGTATAATACATTCTAGATCTGAACAATGTGAGCTTGTCAACCAGTTTTGTATGATATAATCTAGATCTGAACAATCTGAGCTTGTCAACCAGTTTTGTATGATATAATCTAGATCTGAACAATCTGAGCTTGTCAACCAGTTTTGTATGACACATTCTTGATCTGAACAATATGAGCTTGTCAACCAGTTTTGTATGATATATTCTTGATCTGAACAATTTGAGAATGCAGAGAAACAAAAACTATCTAGTATCAACATATACTTTATTCACCTCTACAAGCTGACATAACATAGACGTCGTTTTATTGAGATAACATAACATAGACGTCGTTTTATTGAGATAACATAACATAGACGTCGTTTTATTGAGATAACATGACATAGACGTCGTTTTATTGAGATAACATAACATAGACGTCGTTTTATTGAGATAACATAACATATACATCGTTTTATTGAGATAACATGACATAGACGTCGTTTTATTGAGATAACATAACATAGACGTCGTTTTATTGAGATAACCTGACATAGACATCGTTTTATTGAGATAACATGACATAGACGTCGTTTTATTGAGATAACATAACATAGACGTCGTTTTATTGAGATAACATAACATAGACATCGTTTTATTGAGATAACATGACATAGACGTCGTTTTATTGAGATAACATGACATAGACATCGTTTTATTGAGATAACATAACATAGACATCGTTTTATTGAGATAACATGACATAGACATCGTTTTATTGAGATAACATAACATAGACATCGTTTTATTGAGATAACATAACATAGACATCGTTTTATTGAGATAACATAACATAGACATCGTTTTATTGAGATAACATGACATAGACGCGTTTATTGAGATAACATAACATAGACGTCTTTATTGAGATAACATGACATAGACGTCGTTTTATTCAGATAACATGACATAGACGTCGTTTTATTTAGATAACCTAACATAGACGTCGTTTTATTGAGATAACATGACATAGACATCGTTTTATTGAGATAACATAACATGACATAGAGAGTGAAGGATGGAGAGAAGCAGAAGAGTATATGACGAAAAGAAAGAAAGAGAGAGAGAGAGAGAGAGAGAGAAGGGATGGAAAGAAGCAGAAAGGTATGATGGAAGAAAGAAGAAAGAGAGAGAGAGAGAAGGATGGAAAGAAGCAGAAGAGTATATGACGGAAAAGAAAGAGAGAGAGAGAGAGAGAGAGAGAAGGATGGAAAGAAGCAGAAGAGTATATGATGGGAAAGAAAGAGAGAGAGAGAGAGACAGAGAGAGACTGAAGAATGGAGAAAAGCAGAAGAAAATAAACGAACAAAAACAACCAGAAATGTAATTCAGAAATGTTATCATGAACAGAAAAATTAAACTTATCTAACAATCCCATTTATATCCGGTGTTTTACAAACTGGCATGTGTAATATGTTCACAAGATTAATCAGGTTAACCTTAGCCCAGTTATCCCATGAATCTGAGAGGGTAGTAATCCAGTGGATACCCTCACACTGAAAGATCAATTGGAATGAAGATTCTGACAAGCTGGCTAAAGAGGGAGCAGAAATGACCCAAGATGACAACCTGGTTAGCTATGAAAAAGCACAAACCATCGCCAAAGGGCACTACAAAGCAAAATGGGATAAATAACACCCAAAACACAACAAGAATGATGGATATTACCAACTGTCCAGAAGGGACCAGACAGTTATACTTCGCCTCGGGACGGCTCACAACAGAATGAGACACCACCTGAACACTAAATTCAAGATAGGCACCAACGACCTGTGCACCTGTGGCTTGGCAAGTATGACAACAGAACATGTCCTACAGAACTGTCCCAGTAGCAGACCTGAGAAGAAAGAGGGGCCCACTAACACCAGCGTCCAGACAAACTGTATGGCGTGGCTGATAATCTGAGGCAGACGGCGGCCTTTATTAGTTAGTTAGTTTATTCCTTTCGAGCCAAAGGCGGCACATAGGCAGAGGTTTTAGATCTCCATGTGATACGGTTCTTTGCTAGCAGTTGAGATCTTGTATGGTTTTACATCCCAATAGTTTACTTTCTTGTTGGATGGTTCTTCGAAGAGTGGTTTTTGGTCTTCCACGTTTTCTTTTCCCAACTGGTGACCACGTAAGGACTTGTCGATTTAGTCTCTTTCGTCTGATCTAAGAACATGACCTAAATATTTCCACCTCGTTTCCTTATAATATTTGATATGGGTTGTTGGTGTGTTCTATCTCTCACTGTGTTGTTAGAAACGAAATCACTCCATTTTACTTTTAATAATTTTTGTAGACATTTATTCTCAAAGCTGTCCAGTTTCTTATCAATTTCTTTGTTGATTTCCAACTTTCACAACGTATGAGTCAGTACAGGAATCACACATGACCTAAATAATTTAACTGTTGTCCATATACTAAGGTCTTAAGATTGCCAGATATTCGTTAATTTAGTGAAGGTACTAGCTGCTATAGCAATACGAGAGTTTATTTCTTTCATCGTGTCTCCGTTGTTTGACACTTTACTACCCAAATATGTAAAATGTTCAACTTTCTCCAGTGTGTGGCCATTTATTACGATGTTGTCTGTCGAGTTCGTGAGGTCCATAATTTTGGTCTTGGCAGAATTGATCTGGAGACCAACCTGTTCTGCAAGTGTGCAAAGATTGCTCGTTAGTTTGTGGGTTGCTTGTGTGGTTGAATTCAAGGCTTGTGTGGCCTTTATTAGAGCATCTGAAATCCCAATCTAGTGAGAACCAGAAGAGGAAGAAGATATACGCATATAAGCTAAAGTGAAAACCAGCTGTTTGTTTTCATTGCAATTATTTCCTTGCAAATGTCATAACGATTAATAGATCACATATAAAATATCACATTTCTACGTTAAAGGGTTCCGGACTGACATAATTTCAAACATAGGCATGAGTTTTGAAACGCACTATAGTTGCATGTATCATTTATACACAATCACAGAGACATCACTAGACCGTGTGACTAAGGATACACACTTGACTGGTACGACCATGCGCTGAATTGTAGACTTGTCTACACATATATTTCTTCTCCAAGCCTCGTTTCTGATTGTGTAAACTTGTTTGGTGTAGCGTGCCACTTAACTACATCGTGACTCGGAAAAGTATTCATTACCAAAGCTTCAGTTATATGTGATTGACGGTGCTCAGCGCTGATGTGCATCCTGACCCCAAAAGAAACGCAGGCATGTTGTCATTGTGTTCATAAAATTAAACTAGAATCTGAAATATTACTATGTTTTTTTTTTTTACATATGCATATATATATATATCTAGAGAGAGAGAGAGAGAGAGAGAGAGAGAAAGAAAAGCAGATTGAGAAATAAAAGAAGACATTAACATGCAACGGAAGGGGGAAAGGGGATGTGTGGTAAGTATAAATATATATATATATATATATATATATATATATATATATATATATATATATATATATTATATATATATATATATATATATATATATACAAAAAGACTGCCAAAGAGAGAGAGAAATGGAGATACGTATATGAATAATGATAAATAAGTCATATAGAAAAAAAACTTCAACATATTAGAGCAGCTAGTCAAACGTTTAGTCAACATGTTTTGCTTGTATACATATTGTATGGTAGAATATTGACCTGTACATCGTAGTCCAGGTAACCTTCTTGCATTTACAGTGTCCAGTTGTTTTGTTACATACTTCACTGCAACCGCAGAACAATTCACGCAGGGCCATCTGTCTCGAAAGTGCCTGTCTTACATTCTGCATGGAGGAAAATGATAATAGGCAGATGATAAAGGTACTATTCTACCAACACTCTTTTTCCCAGTGCCAAACTTGGTCTCTGACAGTAAAACACCCACAAAGCTCACCAAGTGTTAAATGAAATACTTGAGAAGGCGGTGGGCACCACGAACAAATAAACCAGAAGCAGAGTGGGCAAACTCGATCACTGAACACATTAAAAAATAACATGGTTTATTGGTTATTGGCTACTAAACTGACGTCATTGCACTCCGGCAGACCCATAGGTGCTCAGTCTCCCCCAACAGATATCGAAGAGTACATTTAATGAGAATGGAATACAACTAACCACCAAGAGCAGCATACAATAAAAAGAGATCAGGTACTAGAGCCAAGAGAAGACCAAGATTAATATGGATAGACAATATCAAGACCACAATACATAAGATGGATTTAACAAACAAAAGCGTGTCCTCTGGCAAATAAAAGCTCCACCTCTTATGTTTAACAGCAAGATTGAACATCCAATACCATCATTTACCTGGAAATGGCAATAGACAATAGAAAATATGGTTCACGTGACTTGGATTTAGAAACGATACGATCAGCATCAACGTAGACTGATGACAATAAACGTGTTTGCTTTACTAACACGCTTCACATTCAATTGTTTGCAACCTTAACGACTCTCAAGTTGTCTCAGCTTACATAGGGTATCAGAGAAACACTGAGTAGAAAACGACAGACGTGATGTTGCCAACATCATAAACACTGCGTGCCGTACGTTAGAGGAAAATAGGGACAACAATATAGTATACATTAATATACCTCATTATATGAAATCATGATTTCATCATCAAGGAGCATAGGATAGGACGTTTCTCTCTGTGCAGCACATCTGAAATTCACTCCGTCTCTAGCTAGTTCACCCACTTCGTCGATGGTCATATTCATGGTTTCTTTAAAATATTGTAGCCATCGTCTTCTTGATCTGCCTCTGCGTCCTGGGCCCCTACCTCTAATATTGTTATTTACAGGCCATTGTGACGCTTAATGTGACTAAAATATATAATTTGTCTGTATAGTATGTTGTTTATCAGTCAATTCTTTTTAACATTTAGTTGTTTCAGGACATCATTGTTCTATCTTTTTTCTGTCCATGCTATTCGTAGGATCTTTCCGTAGCAGTTAGTTTCAAAGTACTGGCTTTTGGTTTTAGTTTTTGTGTAATGGTCCATGATTCGAACCATAAGTAGTCACAGGAAGAATACTGTTCTAAATATTTTAATTTTATATTTTGTGTTTATATTTTATATTTAATATATTGAGAGGCTCAGTGATCGATTTGCCCAACACTTGCGCGACATACGCCAATGCTCTGTGACTCATGTAGTCACCCATTTCAATGATACTGGCCATTTAGGAGCTCACGATGTCCAGGTCACAGCCATCCGATCGTGTTCCTCCGATTATCGCAGTCGATTTGCTCTAGAGAATCAGTTGATGTCTTTGTATGGTCCCTTTGCGACCACAAAGACTCAACGTATTACCATTCTATGCTTATTAGTACTTTCTCTTCCATGCCTTGTAATCTATATGGGTATATGTTGCATGTATTCAAGTTATATATTTACTAGGTTTTCATTGTTTTCTTGTTCTATTTCTAGTTTTTATGTGTTTTTTTTTTGTTACATTTATTTCGTTATTTGTTTTTACTAACAGTTTTCGTTTTTTTTTCCCAGATTTTCATTAGAAACGTTTGTTTTTGGTCGTCCATTTGTTTTTAAAAATTTGTCACGCCTGTTGTTCGTTTGCTTGATAAAGGCCTTGATTGGTCGAAACGTTGCTGTTTTTTGTCTTTGTTTTTGTAATTTGTAAAACTACAGTACTTTGTGATTACGTGTTTTGCCAATAAAATAGTTTTACTGCAGTCTCATCTATTTTGTGAGTATTTTGAGATTTCTTTGGACAGTCACCGATAATGTTAATTATTGGCCCCATGTATTCTTAGTTCTCTACACATTGGAGGTCATTATTTATTTGGATGTTAGGTGAGCCTTTTGCTTTGTCAATTGACATTATTTGTGTGTGTGTGTGTGTGTGTATTCAAATATAAATGTTGGTCTTCACTATGTTTCTTGGTCGTGATGATTAGTTTCTTTAAACCCTCTTTGCTGTGGATAATAATACTGTATCGTCTGCGTATCTAAGCTCTTGTATGGATTTGCCGCCTATATTGAAAGGGTCGTAATTCACATAGTTAGTATCATCTTTAACATTGCCCATGATGTTCTCCCGCTATATGTTGAATAAGTATGGGTATACAATACATCCCTGTCTTACCTCTTTTAAATCTCGAACGATTCAGCTCTTTCCCTCTTTGTTAATATTTGCCTGTTGTTCGTGGTATACATATTCTTTGAGTTATATATGTGTGTTGGAAAATGCATGTTTTTCATGATGTCCCACATTCTCTGATGTTGTATATGGTCGAAAGCCGTGCTATAGTCTATGAAACAAGCATGCTGGTCTGTGTTGTATTCTCTGCATTTCTCGATAATAAGTCTCATGCTACAAATATGGTCTTTAGTGTCTAAAACCTTTGCTAAAACCTGGTTGTGTTTCGTGTATTTCATCTTCTAATGTTTGTTCCATCCTCTTCATTATGATTTTTAGTAGGATTTGCTGGCGTGACTTATAAGGGCAATAGTTCTGTAGTTGGTGCATAGTTTCAGGTTTCCTTCTTGGATTAAGTATAAATACTGATCTTTTCCATTCCTTTAGCCAGGAGCAGCTATTCCATATCATTGTGCACAATCTATGATATACCCGAACACTGGACTCCCGGCAGCTTGAATCAATTCCGATGGTGTATCGTCGTACCCTGGTGACTTCCCTCTCTTCAGACTTGTGATGGTCAGGCGCACTTCGTCCAACATGGACTCTCGTTCTGTCTCTTCGCTTTTTGTTATTATTATATGATGATTTTTAGATGTGTCTTCATACGTGTTTTTGCAGTACTCACGCCATCTTTCTAGTACATCTTTTGTTTATGTTAATGTTTTACCATTGTTATCATTTATGTTAATATTTTATCATTGTTATCATTTATGACTTGTATTGATGGGCTTAAGTCACTAGTGATTATATTAATTTCTTTGTACTTCTCTCTTTCCTTGTTTTCTTAATTCATCAATTTTATTGCATGAGTGAATATGTGTTGTTTCTTGTCTTTTTCGAATTTCTTTCTTGATTTCTCTTGCGCAGTTTTTATAGTCAGTGCCGTTTCGTTTTTACCCCGTTTGTTTTAGCTTTCTTCTTTCTTCAATTAACTTCAGTGTTTTTCAGTTATCAGACCTATTTCTTGTGTACTTTTCTGGGTATGTTGTTTTGTGCGGTGGAGATTAAAATAGCTCTTGCCTTGTTTGAGTTCGTCAGGTGTCATGTCATCTTGAGCTGCCATAAGTATGTCAAATTTGTTTTGTATTTCTATGTTGTATTCTATTGAAAGGGCATTTGTATCAAAACGTATGGGGCTAGCTCTTTTATTTGTTGTCTTCAATCTTAATTAAGCTCTGCCACCAGCAGTTCATGGTCGAGTCACAGTCTGCTCCGGTAGGTTTTTACTGATAGAATACCTCTTATTTATCTTCTTTGATACAAGATGTACTCGATTTGGTTTCTGGTTTTGGGAATTTGAGATCCGGGGGTATAGTCTTCTTGGATGTTGCCTGTTGGGGTGTTTGTAATGGAAAGATTATTTTCAGGCAAAATTAAATTAGTGTTGCACCTCTTTCGTTTCGTTGTCCTATACTGAAAGGCCCTTTTATCTGTTTCTCCTCTTCAGCTGTTTCCTTTCCTGCTTTTGCATTGAAATCGTCCATTACTATCAGTATCTCTCTTTTACCAACTTTGTCTATTTCTTCATGTAAATTGTTGTAGAATTCATCGATCTCCTCATCAGGAGCTGTTGTTGTTTTTGGATATGCTTGATTATTGTGATGTTTCTGTCTGGTGACTTTCATTTAATTTAATTAACAAACTGTACTTTCCCGTTATAGTTAAACAACCAAATTAAAATAATATGTTTGAAAAAAAAGAAAAAGTGGACAAATATTTTTTTCCCTACGTTTTGATAGGCAAATCCATTTTACCCGGGAGTTTTAATTGATATTCCATGATCCCAATGTAGGCAACTCGTCTTGCACCGCTTACTGCAGCGCATGATCAGTGACCTGGGATGACTGAACATGTCAATGATTTATTTTGAATTGTTAACCAACTTAAGAACAAAACTTGGAAAAGACAGTACATCAATAAATAGTCGGATCTCTACATATTTCTGCTGGAATACGCTGTAACAATATCTATTGTCTATTCCCAGGTGGAAGATGTTGTTGGCTGTCCACTATTGCCGTTAAGCGTAGGGATGGGAGCTTTAATTTGCGTTCTGGGGCTGATGAGTTACTCTTATTGTTTGTATCCGTGTTTATGTAGTGTGGTCTTGATATTGTCTCTACATCTTTTCTTGGTCGTCCCTTAGCTCCACTGCCTTCTCAAGCATTTAATTTTACACGTGGTGAGCTTGCTGTGATGTGTTGCTGTAAGAGACCAAGTTTGACACTGGCAACAAATGTTTGTAGAAATACTTTATCATCTGTCTTTTCACTTCCATCTTGATCTTTGGGTGTTGTAGTAATTGTGCCAGCTGGTAGGTCACATCATTTGCTTTTTGACACCTTGTCTCTATTTCTCTATCTAGTTTTCCTCCTCTGTAAAATTATGTCTAAATATTTGAATTCGGAAATTTTGCTTTACTCTGGTGTTATCTATTTGTACGTTGCTTGGCTTGGTGTTCTGTTGTTTTTTCATGGTCTCGGTCTTTTGTTTGTTGATTTTCATGTTGTACTTTCTACATGCTATTAGCAATGAATCCATGTGATGTTGTAGCTACTTCATCTTCATACATTACACTTTGGTTCCCAAAAAATTCGTTGATTTGGTTGTTTAAGTGGTCGTCGTGATCATTGATATGTTAGAAAGGTTTTTTTCAACTGTGTCTCTTTCACTATTATGTCTATATATATATATATATATATATATATAAAATATATATATATATATATATATATATATATATAGTATATATATATATATGTTGAAGAGAAGAGGTGAGAGCACACAACCCTGTCTTTTTCCCTGATTTTGTTTCGAATGAGTCTGTCTTTCCCGTGTGTTGTTCTTATCACACGGTGGCTATTTTGTCATTTGCTCTGATATTGTCTAGCAGTTGTCCCTTGATCCCATAGTTTTCTAGTGTTTCCCATAAAATACTTCTATCTATTCTGTCAAATACCTTTTCTTGATCGATGAATAATAATGTAGCTCTTTGTTATACTCTATTGTTTTTCACTCAGGTGTCTCAGAGTGAATATAGGTATGTGCATCCATTCTCTTCTAAATCCGAACTGTGGGGGGTTTATTTGTGGGTTAGCGATGTGTCTTATGCACTGTTCTAATATTTGTGCGTATATTTTACCAGTGTTTAATATGAAATGTCTTTGTATGTTTCGCATTCTCTTTTATTGACTTATGTTTCCATAATGGGATTATTACTGATTTTTGCCAGTCAACTGGAACCGTTCTTTCTGTCCAAGCGACTGTAAATATTATTTTTAACCATTTCACACCTTTTTCTTTGCATGTTTTAATTGCTTGTGGGTATGCCATCTGCAACTGGTGATTTGTTGTTTGGGCTGTTCTTTATTACTATTTCAATTTATTGGATCAATATATATCTGGTTCTGTTTCTTCGCTGTCTTTTGTTGTGTATATATATATATATTCAGTTAATTTAGTAGGGTTGTAAATTCGTGAAAATATTCCTTCATCTGGTCATTATATCTTGTCTGTTGAGTAATGGTGTTCTTTCCTTACTGTTTATGATAGTAATAGGGTTGTAGTTTTGGTCTCTCACTCTCATTACCTCACAGTTTTAAAAACAATTATCGCGGTTTTGTCCTACATAAGTCTGTTAGATATTCTCCATATTTGCACACCAATAGTTTTCTTTCTCTTTCATGAATATTCTTTTCACCTCTCTTCTGGCTAAACGGTATTGTACATAGTCGTTATGATTTTTAGATTTCAACCATGTTTGGAAGCAATGTTTCTTTCTTTGTATGACTTCTTGTATCTATTCACTCCACCATGCTGTTTTTGATGACCCATAACAATGTTATCCTATGAAATGATGCCTTCTAAATGTTGTTTATATTACACAAAACGTAACAGGACACAGCAGTAATCCAAATTAGGTTATAGAACAAGGTCGGTAATCTCAAAAGGTCGGACCATCTCAACAATATAATCATTAAAAACACTCACTGTCAAATTACGTTTTTCACGATTGTAATGAAACGGGTTTTTTCCACACGGGTAATTGTATAAAATTATTGGGGCAGAATTTAAACCAAAACTGGTATTTTTTAGAAACTCTCCCCAAGACGCAAGCTGACAGACTTCTCTCGGAAGGAAACTATGAAGAGTTACAATATTAAAGAGCAGGAAACACGCGAACCGAGAGATATATTAGATGAAATACTGCAGAGATATCAAGTTCATGACGAGGAGTAAAAAATAGAGGGAAAAGGGAAAACAAGCATTGGAAATATTTTATTTGGAATGATGAACCAGAAACTCTGAATGTTAGCGTGTTTTTACAAAGCGATTTTTTTTTTCTCACTATATTAAAGTTAGGAACTAAGTGTCAATCTATTCCTGCCTAATCATAAACATCTTCTTACTGACTTGTACTCTTACAGTCCAATTCGACATCGTCTACGACTTCTCACTTCTAACAATATGCTTCTTTACTTCCTTTTTCGTTTCGTTGCATGTTCTTAATAGATAACTGTATGAATTGCTTGGCACGCATTACACAAAAATTAGCCTTCTTTGCACTGTGCCTTCTACCACTTGTTTCAATTGTCCACCACTATCTTATTCCCACAGGTGGTTTTATTCCTCCCGACCATCCGAATCAGATAACAGAGATGTGTTTTTAAATGGCGACTTAAATGTGTTCCCCTCCGACCACCATTGACGACTACTCAACTCTTCATGATGTGAATCGTTTTCACCGTGACTTTCTTTCTTTTGTCGTCACACTGCTACCGGGTTGTTGCCAGTGTCGTGGTTTTCTGGTTTTGTCTTGCGCTGTTCTGGTGGCTTGTGTGATTGGTATCTTTGCTCTTTCACAGGATTCTGCTACGCATCGAATCATCTTTTCCGTGGTCTTTCCCCTTCCTTCTTTCCCGATGTTCTGTTGTAGAAGACTCTGTATACAGTGGAGTTTTGGGTGCATTCTTATTAAGTGGCCAAACCACTTCATTCTTTGTTTCTCTATGTAATTCAAGGACGTTTTGTCCAACTTTCTTTCTAATGCTGATGTTAGTGACTGTCATTTCTTGTGTTTTTGTAACTTTCCATGAGCAACGCATTTCCATGAGTTATTTGTGACTACCTTTGCTCAATGTCCATGTTTGGCTCTGGTAACACAAAGTAGGTATACAAATGATGTTGATCATCTGTTTGTTTGCTGCCTGTGAAATCACCGTGACTTGCAACTGAAAATGAATTTTCAAAACCACGTTGACTCTGAACAATATCACTACGCGAGTATGTTTTCTACATATGTAATAAACATTACTGGGCACCTAAACCTGGTGCCTCATTTATCTTTACCTCTACATCAAGAATACTTTAAAGACATTTACTACTCTACCCTAAATGCCTAGTACATTATAACATGTCACCGTCTGAGTTTCGTGCTCTATCACCCTCCTCGACGGGATGACATTGTTATGAAACCGACCGACAAAGGCGGAACTATAGTCGTCGGGCGCAAAGACCTTCAGGGAAAGCCATAACAACTACTTGACACTCAGTTTTAAAAACTAGTTCTACTGATGCCAACATATAATAATAGTCAAGTTCGTAAGGTCACTAAAAACGTAATTACGAAAGACCTTCCAATGGAGCATAATTATTTTTTTTAGCTGTTTGGGCAAACCCCGCATTTATATGCACTTAAAATTCCACAAACTCAACAATCATTGTAAAGCCTATCGTTTCTGGTTGTTCTTGCCCTAACTGAACACATCTCGAATTCCTTGCTATCCGTGGTGTGGTTTTTTAATCATATAGATACTACAATATCTTTATTTTTGAAAGAAAAAAGGCACGTTTTATCTGTTTGTTTTCTTTTAAGTTATTACCTAACAAGACTTACTCTCTTCCTCTTTGATGTTTGCTCATTTTACACCTCACTCCAGTTCCTTCTAAATAGGAGAACTAATCCACTTGTCTCCACCTCTGCTCGCATTTGTTTTGCAGAACTAGTTCTCAACTAGTTCTAGAACAAGGACCAATATCATCATCATAATCCAAATCTGCCAGAACTGAGGAGTGCAATCAAATGCCTATGTTGTTATCCTCTATGGTTTATCTCATCAACCAGTCCGTGGCAAGGCTGAACAAAGTGTTTAAGAATACATCCCTGTCTAACTCCTGTATTGACCTCAAAACAATATGTCATATGTTTATTGCATATTACTTGACATTCACAGTATGTATATAATGTTTTAATTACAATGACCATCTTTATTGGTATTACATAATGACGGGGTATCTTTCATAGCGATTCCTAGCAGGCTATCAAATGATTTTTCAAAGTCTACAAAAACCATGTAGATGGAACTATTCCACGCATTGCTCTGTTCAACTATATGTCGCAGTGTAAAAAAGTTTTCCATGCATGATCTTCCTTTCCAAACCCGCTTGCTACCTGAAACTTTCGTATCTCCAGATCCGAAAATATGTTGAAAAGGGCTTTGCTCCTAGGGACACCCCTGTCAGAAAGGTTGAAGTATAGAGGGCAGACGAATTGGCCTCTGGTCCTGCAGATTCAGGACAATGGGGTAACAGCCCATCTCTTTTTAAAAAGCATCACTTACGGAAACTGAAAATATATACCATTGTTACAACAGGTGTAGGGAGCAATTGATTTCAGAAGGAGGGGGGTCAAAAACCCTAGAAGTCTCTACTCAGACGACTCACCTTCTTACACCCAAATCCCCCTTTTTTTATTGGATGTTGGAATGTAAGAACACTATATCAGACCGGAAAACTAGCTCAAGTTTTGACATAAATTAAATAATGTCAAATTATTATTGTAGACATCACAAAGCAAAAAGGACAGAAAAGGAAAGAAATTTGGGGGCAGAAGAAGTAATAGTTTGGTGAGGTAGAACAGATATCAACATAAAAAGGGAGTTGCATTATAATTTAAAAAAAAAGGGGGACATTAATAATTTATTAAAATGGGAACCAATAAACGAACGGCTCTTATATACTAGATTTAACTCAACATTTGCCAAAAAAATGTTGGTTATAGTGTGTTATGCTCCAACAGAAGATGCAGACGATGAAATCAAAGAAAACTTTTACGAGAGTCTGCAAGCAATAAGAGATTCATCCCCAAACATGAAATCCACAGACAGCCATTCAGAAAATCAAATGCCACATTTCACTTAATGGAAAGTAGAGACACCTGATGTAAATGTGAGGGTGAGAAGACAGAGATGTAATGACTACAATTTAGTTATAGAGAAACTTGCACTAAAATTGAGGCAACAAAGGGGGAACAAAGACAACAATGTTTTGACATCCCAAAAATTCAAAACCCAGAAACAGAACAAAAGTTCAGGCTGACTTTAAAAATGATTTAAGTTTATTACTGGTGGAGACAGAAATGACAATAACAAGTTCAACAAAATCAAGTACCAGGGGGACATTTATAATACAGAAAATCGAAGAAAGTAAAATGGATCCCAACAGCAACATGGGGTAAACTAAATAAATAAAAAGATAAAGAAAAGTTTAATTTTTGATAACACCTAGGCTAAAAAGAGAAATTGCAACATAATTTTCGTAGAGTACAGATAAGTTGAATAAGGGGCAAAAGGGATAAACGGTGTAGTTAAAGCTTGAGCGAGGATGAAGAGGAGCCCTTAAACACGATATTAAATCTATGTATCCCATTACCAAAAAGTAAAAAACACGGTGGCAAATCAAGACCCGCCTCTTTAAAGGGATAGATGAAAAAATGATCTCTGGAGAAGCTGATTTGTCATGCTTCTAAATTTCATTAATGTTTTCCCAACCCTGTTTTCGAGATACCTCTCAAATCACCATTTGCTGTGTCACCTTTTTTGACATCACTATCACCATAAACCTATCCCCATCCCGATGTATACTTTTGAATAATGTGCTCATTGTGTTCTCCTTTATCCTCTTCCCTCCCCAGGCTAGTTGTTTTTATTACAGCAATTAAATCTCTAAGAATAACAAGGCACCAGGGAATGATAACTTAAACGCAGAACTATTCAAAATAGATCCAGAACTTGCAGCTAATATATTGCAACCCTTGTTTACTACTATATGGAATGCCCAAATAATACCTGATGCATGGAACAGAGGAGTCATCATCAAGATACCCAAAGGGCTTCTTGCCGATTGTAATAATTAGTGTGAATAACACTGCTTTCTGTCCCAAGTAAAATCTTTAGCAAAATCATCGTACAACGTATTACTGACGCTGTGGATAAGAAACTGAGAAAGGAACAAGCAGGATTTCGCAGAGGACGGAGCTGTATAGGCCAAATATTTGCTCTAGAAATATCATAGAACAATGCACAGAATGGCAAAGCAAACTCTATATCAACTTTGTAGATTTTGAAAAGGCTTTTGATAGCATACACCGCGAAAGTCATGGCGTATCTTAAGATGGTATGGAATCCCACTGTGTTTTATAAATATTATAAAAGCTGCTACAGCAGTTTGATGCAGTGTTGAAACTTCAGAACCAAAGTTTGAAGTAAAAACAGGCGTGCGACAAGGATGTGTTATGTCAGCCCTATTATTCAACACTGTCATAGATTGGGTGATGCGTAAACAACGGAAGATAAGGCAAGAGGTATTAGATGGATGCTCACATCCACTCTGGAAGACCTAGATTTTGCAGATGACATCGCACTCCTATCTCATACACATAGAGATATCCAGGAAAAGACCAGCCGCCTTAACCAATATAGTGAGATGGTTGGGCTGAAAATAAATCAGAAGAAAACTGAAGTAATGACTTGAAACAGCAACCCCAGCACCAGTCAAACTAGAAGGTAAAACCCTCGAGATACAAACTGCTTTCACATACCTTGGAAGTAGCATAGTAATGAAGGAGGCGCTGGATCTGACATTAAAACAGACTGAGTAAAGCACGCAGTGCATTCATGACCCTTCAGACCGCCTTGAAATCTGCCCAATACAGCATCAGAACCAAGACTAGTATCTATAACAGCTGTTGTAACTATTCGATGTATGGATCGGAATGTTGGAGAATGACAGAACAGGATATGTCCAGACTCTCCGCCTTTCATACAACTTGTCTCGAAAAATCTTACGCGTGTACTGGCGACTACTATCCGAATCAAGAATTGCTTGGACGATGCCAACAAGAGAATATGGGCACTATCATCCGAAGACGACGCTGGAGATGGATTGACATGTGATGCGCATGGAGACTGGCTCCGACACGAAAACTGCACTGAGATGGACTCAGAGGTAGGCGAAAGCGTGGAAGACCCAAGACGACCTGGAGGAGAACGATAGAGCAAGAGCTGAAGGAAATGAATCATAGCTGAACACAATACAGAGGAAGGCCATGAACAGGGAAGAATGGTGTATGTTTGTTGCTGCCCTAAACGCCAGGGGCGTAACAGGCTAAAGAGGGGAAGAGAGGGCTTGTTGCTATGGACATCGTAACCCTTCGGTTCGGTGCCACGAACACTGTAAATCTGGGGAATCTGTGGCTTTTTCTGCCATCCCACGGAATTGAACCCGCACACACAGAGGATAGTCACCCGTAGTCCAACGCGCTACGAACACGCTGGGCAGACGGGCGTACATGTGGTATAAAAGGGTTCCTTTACTTTTCCTTTCTCTGAGAAATGATGAAATCAGACACTTCGATCCCATGATATCTACCAGTAGAACGGGAAACTCTAAATATCTTATCACGAACATTACCTTTTTCTGTATTTTAGAGAATAACATGCCTCCTTGTAGCCACTCATTAGGAACTGACCATTTGGGAGCTCATGATGTCCAGGTCACAACCATCCGATCATGTTCATTTGATGATCGAAGTCGATTTGCTCTAGAGAATAGTTTTATATCTTTATATGGTACCAGACCTCATGAACTCAACGCACTACATTCTATGTTTCGAATACTGTCTGTTATCTTGCTCCATGTTCTATTTGTGTGTATGTTAATTGTATATAGGTTATATATATATATATATATAGATATTTGATTTGTATTGTTTGTCTTCTTCTTTTTCCACTTCTAGTTTTTGGTATTTATTTCGTTATTTGTTTTTAGTCACATATTTTTAGTTTAGGACCGATAGAAACTTATTTGATTCTACATTTTATGTTAAATGGAGAGCTGAAATTCTTCAGATCTTTTGTATCCTTTGCTTGATAAAGGCATTTTGGTGAAACGCTGTGTTGTATTGTTATTGTTTTGTATTTTGTAAAACTACAGTACTTTGTTTTTACGTGCTTCGCCATTGCTTCATAGTTTACTGTAGTCTTCCCTTATATCGATGAGAATAATATAGTTGACATTATTAGATAATTGATCTTGTTTTCTCTTCTATTTTCTAATCATGTATTGTCTCACAGTGTCAGGATAACAAGAGATTTCTAGAATTGTGTGAGCTTCATAAATGTGTTTGTCATGCCTGCATTATTTCTGAGATCCACCCTTTGTACGGACCTTTTTTTTTGAATTATATCCACAGAATCGGAATAACATTTGAGCTTCTGATTCCTGTAAAATAAAAATAATGAGTGGAAATAATGTAACATTATACACGTTAACAATCTGTAGCTATTCTTTGTTAGAAGTAACTGTTGTCGTCTGGCGCATTTATTATGAACCACACGATAATCTTAAAGCATATTTAAAAGAAATGAGAAAGGAATATCTTTAATGATGCACATAATTACTGTATTAGAATAAAGAAAGTCGTTGTTTTTAATCTTCTGAAATTGCAAGAAGAAAAGGACATACCAGAAGAAGTAATCTATTAGATCTTCTTCTCTTCTTCTCCTCTTCTTCTTCCTTCTTCTTTTCCCTCTTCTTCTTCTTCTTCTTCTTCTTCTCTTCTTCTTCTTCTTCTTCTTCCTCTTCTTCTTCCTCTTCTTCTTCCTTCTTCTTCTTCTTCTCCTCTTCTTCCTTCCTCCTCTTCTTCTTCTTCTTGTTCTTCTTCCTCTTCTTCTTCCTCTTCTTCTTCCTCTTCTTCTTCTTCTTCGAACGCTCCACATCGACCACGTTAAACCACTTATTGGATTTATATGTGATCTCAGATCAAGAGCGATTTACGATGTGCCAGTTATCGCCTACAAGTAGGCAGCTATTCGATTTATGATGACGCTTATTTACTAGGGTGGCTTCCCTAGGCCCCTACCTCAGTCGCGTCTTATGACTCTGCATGTCGAGATGCCTAGGAAGCTACCCTAGTAAATAAAAAGCGTCGCAGAAATCGGATGTTCTAGCCTACTTTAGGTGCATAACTTGTGCAACGTACAATCGTTTTATTTCAGATCATGAACAAATTACAAAGAATGGTTAACAAATGGTCGATATGGAACATTTGAAGAAGAAGTTTGCATATGTTATGCCTGCCGTAAAATAAATATGAATTTATTCACTCTGTTGTATCCTTTCTGTGATAAAGACTTTTGTCGAAAAGTCGCTGTATATTGTAAAACTACAGTAATTTGTTTTTACGTGTTTTGCAAGAACATGTAAGAAGAACTGACATATAACAACGATATATCCTGATTTGTAACAAATAAATATTCCTACCATGAGGAAAATGGCTATATTAATATAACCGACTTCACATAACTATTCAATGAAACCATTTTATTCTCAGTTTTCACTATATGAGATCAAATAGTAATTGTATCTGTGTCTCCCAACACACATAATACAACTCATAGAATCTCTATACCAGGAACAACAAGCAACCATTAAAATAGGAGGTGAAATAGCTGAATGGTTCGACATTCAAAAGGGGGAACGACAGGGATCTATCTTGTCACCATACTTATTCAACATATATGCGAAGAACATCATGAGGAATGTAAAGACGATGCCAACCATATGAATAACGACCTCTCACTATAGGCGGCAAATGCATAACAGAGCTTAGATACGCAGACGATACAGTATTATTATCCACCAGCAAAGAAGGTTTGGATAACCTAATCATGACGACCAAGAAACATAGTGAAGACTAACATCTATATTTGAATACACAAAAAACAAAAATCATGTAAACTGACAAAGCAAAAGGCTCACCTAACATCCAAGTAAACAATGAAGAACAATGTGTAGAGAGTCTGAATATCTGGGCTCAATAATTAACAAGCGGTGACTGCTCCAAGAGATTCTCAAGAAGATTGGCAATAGCAATCACAGTTAAACACAATGAAGAACATGTGGCAAAGCACCAGCAAAATACTAAATTAAAATATTGAGAGGATGCATTTTCCAGTGGCTACTTATGGGTGTGAATCATGGACTATTACACACAAAACAAGAACGAAAATCCAGTCCTTTGAAACGAAATGCTACAGAAAGATCCTACGAATACCATGGACAGAAAAAGAAAGAACACTGATGTCCTGAAAAGAACTAAATGTTAAAGAGAATTGTGATAAACAACATACTATACCAGGTCGGCAACCTTTTGAGACGGAAGAGCCAAAAGTTATAATTTACAAAATTTCTCAGTTTTTAAAGAGCCACTAAAATTGTTATTTCAATATTATGGTATTTGATTAGGATTAGGTATATAAATTTGATTTTTGATTTCAAATAAATGGCTTTAAATACGAAATAATATTTATTCATATAAAAAATGTAAACCTGAAATAAATGATTTTAATAGATTGCTACGAGTTTTGAAAATAAAATAATATAATTATTATTTTTTGCGCATGGAACTGGAAGGTCGCAATTTGACATCGAAAGAGACACAACTTGACATCGAAAGAGCGGCTCGCGAGCCGCAGGTTGCCTACCCCTGTACTATACAGAAAAATTACATACTTTGGTTACATCATGAACATGACCATCGACGAAGTGGGTGAACTGGCAAGAGACAGAGTAATTTCAGATGTGCTGCAAAGAGATCAACTTCCTATAAAGGATACGCACCTTGATGATGATGATCTGTGTCTCATTAGTTTGCAAACCATTTTTACTCGACGCCACTGATGTCCGGTCTTGCTTGTTCTTGATTGATTTAAAACTATTTAGTTACAAAATAGCTAAAGTCAACAACTTTTGTGACATATTCTAACAAATGGTCGTTGCGCAACTGTATTGTCATTTAGTAAGAGAACAGCTGAGCCCGCATTAATCTGACATATTTTAACAAACGGTCACAACGCAGGTGCATTGCTGCGATGCAGGTGTTACTTAGTTACAGTATAACCGCGTTAACAACTCTCGGGACATAATGAAACAAACGGTCGTATCGCAGCTGTATTGTATAATTCGGTCAAATCACAGTTGAGTCCGCATATATCGTCGCACATTTTAACACACGGCCGCGACGCGGGGGTACTGTGTTATTTCGTTACAGAACAGCTGGAGTCAACAACTGTTGTGACATATTGAAACAAACCGAACCAAAATGTTACGATGTCCGTGGCACCGAACCGAAGAGCTGAAAGCTCAAGTGCTTCTGGATCGAGGAAAACAAAAAGGAATTGTATTTGTCATTTAGTAAAAGCACAGCAGAGTCAACATATATCGTAAAATAATCTAACAAACATAGGATCTCTCTGGCGTAGATATTAGGTACTCGTCTCTTGTGCCAAAGATTCACTCCTCGTGGAGACATCTGGATATTTCTCCAGAGATCCCTGACTTCAGTGTTGGTGAGATCGAGCTCCTAGTCCTACAGGAGACGGAAAATAAAACGTATGTCTCTTGTTCAATTTGATTACGTAAAAGAACCAATGGCAGTTTTAAAAAATCGAGAAGAGCTGGCTGGAAAGTCGCGCAGGCCAAAATTAAATTAGGAAAAGATTAAAATAAAAATCCTACAAAATAAATATCTTCACTATCTTCAAAATTGCATTGGGACACTCGCCGAAGCTACGAGTAGTGCACTGCATCTGAGATCGTTTTGTGTAAGAAAGAGATCAGAGCACACATGGTTACTCATCGAAAGTGCAAAATGATGACCCTATAAATCAATCAATCAATCATTCAATTGTCATTTAGTAAGAGCACAGCTGAGCTCTCATATATCGTGAAATATTTTAAAAAACAGTCTGGACGATGGGACACTGCGTCATTTATTTACAGAATAGCTGGAGTCAACAACTGTCGGGAGATAATGAGGTCATTACGTAACTGTATTGTCATTCAGGACGTTCAAAACTGAGTCAGCATATATCGTGACATTGAAACAAACGTCTTGACGCAGGGCGCTGCGTGTTTCAGTTCCAGAATAGCTCAACAACTGCCTCAATATTATGCTATCAGTGCCAAACCTGGATGCTGACAGCAATAATGGGGAAAAAACTAGTCACGACAGAGATGAAGTGCTCCATGCACAATGATGGGAGTATCAAGAAGAGACCGGTTTAGAAATGAAGATATCAAGAAAAAGTGGTACAGCATCAGTACTGAGCTTTATCAAGAAACAACAAATTAAATGGTTCAGCCACATAAGCAGATTACTAACAGACAGTGCGCCTCAAAGAGCAATGTTACTCGATACAGTGGATACAAAGCAAAATACCGTCCACGCAAAAGTAGACCTCAGAGATAGCGGAGTCGAGGAAAGACACTGTTTTGAAGGCGCACAAAAGTTCGTTCTAAAAATCTCTTCTTATCCAGACGATGTGAGGATAAACAGAATTAGAGAACAGAAAGAAAAGAAGACAACGGTGGTGACATCATTGAACATACAGTCGTGACTCAAGGATGATGATGCTCGTCCATCACGGGTGATGATGACCACACAAATTTCATCCAAGGGAATGTAGTTGTGTTATGTTTGTCTGTGTGTGCGTAGATGACTCGTGAGCCTGATACGGGCTTGAAATGTTATTGTACAGTGTGGGCAAGGTATACTTGCACTTGTGGAAGTTTTACTGCCTTTCTGTTTTGACGTTTTTGCTCCATCCGTGTTGTTCTATCTGCCTCGCAGGCAGAGGAACCGTGTCGAAGAAGTGTGCGCCAGGCTGATCTGAGCAGCATTCTCCCAGTTGTTGATATCTATGCCAAAAGATTTCATCGAGTTCTTGAGTGTAGCTTTGAATCGCTTTTCTGGCCCTCCTGTGAGCGTTTTACCGCCATGCAGCTCACCATAAAAGAGTCGTTTGGGTATTCTGCACTCAAGGATACTACGTAATTCAGTGTCATCATGATTGCTTTTGCAGTTGAAGATGCACCATCGAACAATCGTTTGTTGAGAAACGCCATCAAATTCAACTCTCTCATTGTCGCTACATCTGCCATCTACAGTATAGCGTTTCCAAGTAAGATCCCAAATGATGAAAGCATTAGTATATTTACACTCCTTCCAAAAAATGGCTTCTGTTTATATCATTCAAAACATAGATTCATAGTCGAACCAGATAACTGCTCTTCGAGTTCTTTGTTCACTGGAGACGGACGATATGCCGGTCTTATGTTCAAGTTGAACTCTTCCATTTGACAATCTATAAGAACAGGCTGAAAACCACCATCTGGCAAACACCGTTAATGCAAAATACAAATTCTACACATTTTTGTATCATTGAAATTACATCTAAGGTCCTCGCAGCTGATTTAGTGCATTTCAGTTGAGATATTTGTGTTTTAAGAGACCAGAGCATACAGGCTATTCACCATTTACAAGGATGACAGTACAAATAAATCAACCTCTCAGTCAATCAAGCTACATTTATAAATGGAGTTTTGGTGAGCGTCTAGGAGCAATATGAACTCAGCAAGATTTTCAATTTTGAAAGTAGTAGTCTTATCGACACATTTGCGCTGGTTATCGACACTTTTTTTTCGATCCAGAAGCACTTGAGCTTTTCAGCTCTTCAGCTCGGTGCCATGGACATCGTACCCTTCGGTTCGGTGCCACGAACACTGTAAATCTGGGGAATCTGTGGCTTTTTCTGCCATCCCGCGGAATTGAACCCGCACACACAGAGGATAGTCACCCGTAGTCCAACGCGCTACGAACACTCTGGGCAGACGGGCGGTTATCGACACTAAAACCAAGTGTGCTTGAAGAAAAATTCAATTTATATATATCCTACGTTTCGATAAATCAATCAATCAATCTACGTTGCAAATTTTTCGATCCAGCAGTCATCTGAACGTTTGCCCTTCGACTTGAGGCCATGATAATGAACTACATTGTAAAGATCCATTGGTTTATACCTTTGAAGTTTGAAGATGTGACAAAAGAAGTAAACACTATTAAGAAGGAGTCAGAGAAAACAATGATCGTCGTTAAAGAAAGAAAGGACAACGTCACACACACACACTCAAAATGTGTACAAGGTAAAATATAAAACATAATAATGTGCACACTATAATTTGTATCCCACCTAACACGACGGTGAAGACGCGCAGAACAAGAGGACCCACATAAATAAAATACAGGAGAAGGCAGATAATGCACTGAACACTATGAGAATATATATTAGAGCCCCCAGTTAAGCAACAGCCAGTTGGGTTTAGAGGGTAAGAGCTGCACAGACGCAATATTTACACTAAGACAGATCTGAGAACAAACAATTGAATACAATCAAAGTAAACAGCTTATATTTATAGACCAAGAAAAGGCATTTGATAGAGTAAACAGGTGCAAATATGGAAGATCCTTGAAGAATATGGCGTCCAAGGACAACTATTAGGTAATATCATGGCCTTATATCAAGATAGCCAGAGTACAGTACGAACAACAGAAGGAATGACCGACTGGTTCTCCATTACATCAGGTGTTAGACAAGGTTTTGTCCTCTCACCACTACTCTTTATTGCATATATGGATAAAATAACAAGAGTCAAATTCAGATAATGATGAAATAAATGAACTGCTGTTTGCAGATGATTGGTGCCTGATACATCAAATGAACAAGATCTACAACATCATATTGACACTTTGAACAAAAATTGTGTAAAACATGACATGAAAATCAACAACACTAAAACAGAAATAATGAATATGTGAAGAAAACATAATAATCTAGACATCCATGTCAATGGCACTAAAATAAACCAAGTGAAAGAATTCAAATTTTAGGAAGCATATCATAGAAGACGGAAAACTAGATAGAGAGATAGAGGCTAGAGTACAAAAAAGCAAATGCTGTAACCTACCAGCTAGCCCCATTGTTAAGGCACCCAAAATTTCACAGGCAGCTAAGCAACAGATGATCAACAGCATTTTTATACTCTACTTTGGTTACCAGAGCCAAACATGACATTGAGCAAAGGCAGTCACAAAAATAACTACATGTGAAATGCGTTGCCTTAGAAAAGTTACCAACAACACAAGAAAAGACAGAATCACCAACATCAGCATAAGAAAGAAAGTTGGCACAAAACCGTGCTTGAATTACATAGATAAACAAAGAATGAAGTGGTTTGGCCACTTAATAAGAATGCATCCAAACTCCACAGTATACAGAGTCTTCTACAACAGAACATCGGGAAAGAAGGCAAGAGGGAAGACCACGGAAAAAGATGGTTAGTTGTCGTGAGAATCCTGTGAAAGAGCAAAGATAAAACTCACAAATCCACCAGAACAGCACAAGAAAAAAACAGAAACCACGACACTGGGCAAAAAACCCGGTAGCAGTGTACGACAAAAAGAAGAAGAAGAAGAAAGAACTATGAGAATTAAGGCACTGTGCAAAAATAATATCAAAGTCACAGAGTAAACAACACACAATTAAAGAGTAAAATTGAAATGCAAAGATGAAAGACAAAAAGGGCAGTTAAATTAGTTGGAACGTCATCTTTTTCCCGTGGAGAAGTGTGGCCACGTAGGGCAATTAAATGTTTTATGCTCCACTTTGTGATAAATAAAAAACCTAACTGAAACGAAGTTCTTCTTCTTTTTCCCTTTCTTCTTCTTCTTCTTCGAACGCTCTATATCGACCACTTGTTAACCACTTTGTAATTTATGTGTTCTAAGCGTAAGAGCGATTATACGGTGTGAAAGTTACTCGCTTACAAGTAGGCCAGCAAATCAGATTTCTGGACGCTTTTTATTCCTAGGTGGCTTCCCAGGTTTCTACCTCAGTCGTATCTTTCAACGTGCCTTGTAGGTCACCGTGGTACTATTCTTTGCTCCCCTTACGACATGCCTTGTAGGTCACAGTGTTACTATTCTTTGCTCCCCTTACGACATGCCTTGTAGGTCACAGTGTTACTATTCTTTGCTCCCCTTACGACATGCCTTGTAGGTCACGAGTGTTACTATTCTTGCTCCCTTACGACATGCCTTGTAGGTCACAGTGTTACTATTCTTTGCTCCCCTTACGACATGCCTTGTAGGTCACAGTGTTACTATTCTTTGCTCCCTTGACATGCCTTGTAGGTCACAGTGTTACTATTCTGTCCCTTACGACATGCCTTGTAGGTCACAGTGTTACTATTCTTTGCCCCCCTTACGACATGCCTTGAGGTCACAGTGTTACTATTCTTTGCTCCCTTACGACATGCCTTGTAGGTCACAGTGTTACTATTCTTTGCTCCTTACGACATGCCTTGTAGGTCACAGTGGTACTATTCTTTGCTCCCCTTACGACATGCCTTGTAGGTCTCAGTGTTACTATTCTTTGCTCCCACTGACATGTCTTGTAGGTCTAAGTGTTACTATTCTTTGCTCGCCTTGACATGTCTTGTAGGTCACAGTGGTACTATTCTTTGCTCCCCTTACGACATGCCTTGTAGGTCTCAGTGTTACTATTCTTTGCTCCCCTTACGACATGCCTTGTAGGTCACAGTGGTACTATTCTTTGCTCCCCTTACGACATGTCTTGTAGGTCACAGTGGTACTATTCTTTGCTCCCCTTACGACATGTCTTGTAGGTCACAGTGGTACTATTATTTGCCCCTTACGACATCCCTTTGAGGTCTCAGTGTTACTATTCTTTGCCCCCCTACGACACTGCCTGTAGGTCACAGTGGTACTATTCTTTGCTCGCCTTACGACAGCCTGCAGGTCACAGTGTTACTATTCTTGCTCCCTTACGACATGTCTTGTAGGTCACAGTGTTACTATTATTTGCTCCCCTTACGACATGTCTTGTAGGTCACAGTGGTACTATTCTTGCTCCCCTTACGACTGCCTTGTAGGTCTCAGTGTTACTATTCTTGCTCCTTCGACATGTCTTGTAGGTCTCAGTGTTACTATTCTTTGCTCGCCTTACGACATGTCTTGTAGGTCACAGTGGTACTATTCTTTGCTCGCCTTACGACATGTCTTGTAGGTCACAGTGGTACTATTCTTTGCTCCCCTTACGACATGCCTTGAGGTCACAGTGTTACTATTCTTTGCTCTGCCTTCGACATGCCTTGTAGGTCACAGTGTTACTATTCTTTGCTCGCCTTACGACATGCCTTGTAGGTCTCAGTGTTACTATTCTTTGCTCCCCTTACGACATGTCTTGTAGGTCTAAAGTGTTACTATTATTTGCTCCCTTACGACATGTCTTGTAGGCCCAGTGGTACTATTCTTTGCTCTGCCTTCGACATGTCTTGTAGGTCACAGTGTTACTATTTTGCCCCCTTACGACATGCCTGTAGGTCACAGTGGTACTATTCTTTGCCTGCCTTACGACATGTCTTGTAGGTCACAGTGTTACTATTCTTTGCTCGCCCTACGACATGTCTTGTAGGTCACAGTGTTACTATTCTTTGCTCGCCTTACAATGTCTTGTAGGTCACAGTGTTACTATTCTTTGCTCGCCTTACGACATGTCTTGTAGGTTACAGTGGTACTATTCTTTGCTCCCCTTACGACATGCCTTGTAGGTCACAGTGTTACTATTCTTGCTCCCTTACATGTCTTGTAGGTCTCAGTGTTACTATTCTTTGCTCCCTACGACATGTCTTGTAGGTCTCAGTGTTACTATTCTTTGCTCCCTAGACATGTCTTGTAGGTCACAGTGTTACTATTCTTTGCTCCCCTTACGACATGCCTTGTAGGTCTCAGTGTTACTATTCTTTGCTCCCCTTACGACATGCCTTGTAGGTCTCAGTGTTACTATTCTTTGCTCCCTTACGACATGCCTTGTAGGTCTCAGTGGTACTATTTTTTGCTCCCCTGTTGGCCCAGCAACACAATGGCGAAAAAAACGATGGTTAAGAGCACACAGCCTCGCAAGTAGAACATGAACAATGAAGGGACACAAAGTAGTAAACATGCAGAGTAATTCAAGAAACATAATTCAAGAAAAGAAACACAAATCAGTGGGCGCATCATACTACAATATAAGTAGAAAAGGAAGCTTTGAATACAAATATAAATCTCCAAACAAAGCAAGAGATCTTGCATACACTAAAATTATTACTATCGTTACTACCTGTAGTACCACTTATTAGTGCAGTGTAGGACATGTGCAGTATATATATATGGAACTGCAGTAAAACTATTTGATTGGCAAAACACATAATTACAAAGTACTGTAGTTTTACAAATTACAAAAACAATGACATGTGGACATGTGGTATGTGAGCTGAGAAATTTAATGGTTACATGGGTAGCACAGTCGCCGTGAAGCTGTTCAGGATAAGATTTTCATTTATGTCCGCAACAGAAGAAAACCGTGGTCTTGCAGTGGATTGAATAAGGGTCTCCCTCATGGGAGCCGCGACCCAATCCATCACGCTAGATGCTCCTCACTAAAACTATTAAAAATGGTCAAACAGTAGGATCAGATGAAATCTCTAAGAAGCTTTGAAAGTAGACATTGCATCTATTGAACAACACATAAACTGCACTAATTATTCCAGACAGAAATTGGCAACAGGAAGCAATTTCCTAAAGAATTGAAGAGGAAAGAGGGATACTTGTTTGACATTTCGAGAAAAAATAAACTATTCTGAATGAAGCAATTAACCAAATACAACATTCCAGGCTGATTGAAAATTTTGACCAGTACAATTCTCCTGGCTTTATAAAGAGGTTTAAAAACTATAAATTATCAGAACTTTTCGAAATAAAATACGGACGCCAGATAAGTATGGCTGATGTATTCTCGTGTGATTGGGGAATGAGACAAGCAACAGTGGGCGAAACAGGAATACAATGAGCATTTAATAAACAGCTGAAGATCTTTATTGCAGACAATCTATGCTTTCTGCTGCATTATGTAAGAACGTGCGATGACACATCAGACTGGTTTGACATGAAGCAGGAAGTCAGACAAGGTTGTATTTTGTCTACGTGTATACTTAACATTTATGCAGACACATCATGAGAAATGTTACAGAAGATAGCGGAAATGAACAATACAATCCTTTTATAATAAGAGTAAAAGAAATAAAAAAAGGGTTTAAAGGGTTTTAAAGCCGAAGGATTGACTTCATTGCACCGGGTTACCCCATATGGCTCGGTCCCTCTCCGCTGAAATGGCAAGCCACCTGCAGAGAGTATTGCACAAAGCACGAACTCCGTAGCTCCGGCAACAATCCTAGGGTCTCTGGAAAAACTGCACTCGTGAACAGAAGGCCGCGGTCCGGATTCGAACCCACGACCTTCGACTCGCAAGGCAAAGGGCTTAACCACTCAGCCACAGTAAGAGAAATACATAAGGTAAGATATGCTGATGATACAGTGTTACTGCCAACATCATAAAAACTGAAGGTCAAATTAATCATGGAAGTGCGAGATAAAAATGAAAAACAAATTATGTATCTCAATGTAGTAAAAACAAAAATAATGACAGCGGATAAAACAAACATGACGAGGAATATATTTCTACGACGCGCAAAAACAATAGAAAATGGGAAGTTTTAAATATATTAGTTCACTGTTAAAAGAGATGGAAATAGGATGAAGGACATTGAAGAAAAACAAACATAGCCTCACAAAAACTTGAACAATATTGAATAGAAGTGATAAAAAAACAAAGATGAAAATACTAAGAGTATGCATATTTCCAGACACAACCTATGGATGTGAAACACGACCATTTACAAGGCAGCTGAAAAGCATATATGTACTTTATAATATATGCGTTGCAGAGATGTCCGTGGACAGGGAAGAGAACAAACGGATATATCCAAGTCAAAGAAAACTCTGATACTACAAATAAGAATGAGAAAATTTAAGTTCTTCTATTTTGAGGTTTGGAGAAGGTTTGAGAAGACCTTATGTAAGGAGACATCCTGGCAAAGAGGAGAAGAGGAAGACACTCACGAAGATAGATTCAGCATGTAACTGATGATTTGAGTATGGCTGCAGTAGAGGCGGATATCTAGTCTATGAGATCAGGGCCGTGCGGCATATTTTCTCAGTATGATGCAAGTCTTCGAAATGCCGCCCCTTAATTTTTTTACTTTAAAATAACCTTCAATTAGGGTTTTGCTCTGCTGCTTAGCGCTCCCTTACTGGACAGCCTGATACGGTCGCCTCTCTGTATCATAGCACGGCACAGTGCTGTATGAGATGAGAAAGATAGTAGTTTCGAAGGTTCAGGGACGGCCAAAATCTGCACAGAAAAAACTATTCCATGATAATGAAATGGAAAAAGACAGACTACTAGCAATGAAAGCTACTAACGCAGAACTACAGTTAACGTGAATAACAGACAGAACTACAGTTAACGTGAATAACAGACAGAACTACAGTTAACGTGAATAACAGAACTACAGTTAACGTGAATAACAGACAGAACTACAGTTAACGTGAATAACAGACAGAACTACAGTTAACGTGAATAACAGAACTACAGTTAACGTGAATAACAGAACTACAGTTAACGTGAATAACAGAACTACAGTTAACGTGAATAACAGAACTACAGTTAACGTGAATAACAGAACTACAGTTAACGTGAATAACAGAACTACAGTTAACGGAATAACAGAAACTACAGTTAACGTGAATAACAGAACTACAGTTAACGTGAATACAGATAGAAATACAGTTAAGTTCGTGAATAATAGAACTACAAAGTTAACGAATAACAGACAGAACTACAGTTAACGTGAATAACAGAACTACAGTTAACGTGAATAACAGAACTACAGTTAACGTGAATAACAGAACTACAGTTAACGTGAATAACAGACAGAACTACAGTTAACGTGAATAACAGAACTACAGTTAACGTGAATAACAGAACTACAGTTAACGTGAATAACATAACTACAGTTAACGTGAATAACAGAACTACAGTTAACGTGAATAACAGAACTACAGTTAACGTGAATAACAGAACTACAGTTAACGTGAATAACAGAACTACAGTTAACGTGAATAAAAAAATTAAATGATATTAAACAGCTGCTCGTGAGATGCCGGTTAGTTATAGTTTTTAACTTATAAAATTCATGAACTTGATCTAAACTTGGCAATTTCCAGACTATTTTTCTCAATTCCCTAGTATAAACTCAGCGGTAATACGGTTCCAATACGGAGTAGGTGAGTTGAGAAAACCGGCAACAGTAATCTGTTACACTGCTAGAAAAGAAAGCCCGGTGCCGGGACCCAAGGAAGCAAAGAATAGTACCACTATGACTACAAAGCATGTCGTAAGAGACGACTGATGTAGGACAGGAAGCTCCTAGTAAATAAAAAGCATCGCAGAAATCGGATGTGCTTGCCTACTTGTAGGCGCATAACTGGCAAAACGTACAATCGTTCTTAGGCTCGGATCACATACAAATCACACAGAGTGGTCAAGAAGTGATCGATATGGAGCGTTCTAAAAGAAAAGAAAGAAGATAATAAATAGGAACCAGATAACTCCATTCTAGTGTGGAACGAAACATTTGAATAAATATGCATTTTACATATTTGGCAGTTATTATGAAATGCGTTTGAATATATCAAGATGAAGTGCAACGATTAACATAACCAGGTTTGCATTCAACTTTTTAAGCACAGTATATGGACGCAATAGCATTCTCTGTTACAAATTAGTTTGCACCTTACAATATAAAAGTAAAATATGTTCTGCTGTTTACAAAAAACAACTAAGACGATACTGTTGTTACTTCTTGTAATATCACTTTTAGGCGGTGAGAAAAGGGATCAGGTGCCTGTGGAATTCAGTCGCCACATGGCTAGTTCAGTCGCCCGGAAACTGTTTATATTCGGATTTTTCTTTATGCCGATGACAGAAAAACCTAATTGGCCTTAACGGGGATTGAACCTGATCTACTCACATTGGAGCCCGCACTCTAATCAATTCGGTCAGTTCTGCTGTATAGCTCTGATAAATAACATGAGACTAAGAATATCACTGACTACAGCTGAAGACATTTATCAATAACAATACGTATATCACTATCGAGTACCTGTATTATCAGATGACCAAATGTGATAACTAAGTCAGAGTTGTATGTACAAATAAGATATAAGATGTTATATCAAACTGAAATTATCCGAAAGGGTAATGAACTGAAGCACTCTCAGAAACCAGCCAGACAGCATAATCAGACATGCACTTGACTGGAACCAGCATAAAAGAAAATTGTACCTAGTTCAAAAAACAACTGGTGAGAAGATACAGAAAAAGAGTTTTAAATGGTTGCGGTCTCATAGACATAACTGAAAACAACGGCCCAGATCATAGTTCGGTGAATGGGACAGTTTGAACTTTATATTTTGTTAGGAACCCTAAGTTTGGTAGTATTAGTAGTGTGAACATCTATCTCATTTTACATAAAGGGTATTCCAGTTCAAATCGATGTCTATTTCATCATCAAATAACTTGTCCTGAGTAGAACTTTACCATCACAACAGTCCATTGAATTTCTCTTCTCTCATAGACCAGATATCCCACCTCTGCAGTCGTCATGCTCAAACCATCAGTTATTGGTTACTAAACTGACGTCATTACACTCCAGACAGACCCATAGGTGCTCAGTCTCCTCCAACAGATATCGAAGAGTATGCATATCTGATAGTTCCGTGGCTGCTGATTAAACACACCTCTCACTCTGCCCCTCAGGCATCCAGTTCTACTTGTACAGTGGGTAACTCCAAACTGCCAAAATTGCTTGATCGATTCAACATCTATTTTAGTGTCCTCATCCAACAGACAGTCGCGAAGAGACAGAAGAACATCCCCGTATCCATCTTCAACTTCCCAACAATCGATGCGTTGATGCAAGTCTGTCTGCTTCTCTCTACGTAAACACTCGCCCAACTTCTGTGGCGGAATTTAGGCCGTTTGGAGTTACCCGCTGTACAAAAATCAGTTACATCCTGAATCCATCGTCTATGTGATCTTCTCTCTCCGCTTTGCCGGGATGTCTCCTTCAATGATGGTCTTCTCCAGACCTTCGTGGCTTTTTATATGTCCAAAATACTTCAATTTCTCCATATTTGTAGCATAAGTCGCTTTTCGTGATTTTGAGTTATTTAAAGATAAATCTATTTATTCTCTTCTCTGTCCATGATATATGGAGGACCTTCTAACACTTATGTTCTTTTCTTTCTTTCTCGAATCCTGTATGCCCACAGCGTCAGGTCAGGAAGAGATTTCTAAAACGGGCCTTAGTATGCGCTTCGTAGATAGTCCTTTCGTCGACTCTGTTATCTCTGAGGTCCATCTTTGCGTGGCTGCTCTTTTGCTTTGTACCCATTGCATCGGAGCAGCATTGTCTTTGAGGTACTGTCTGATGGTAATCTGCTTACGTGGTCGAAACATTTAATTTGTTGTTTCTTGATGAAGTCTAGTACTGATGTTGTACCCACTTTTTCCCTGATGTCTTCATTTCTCAACCGGTCTCTTCTTGTTACACCCAGCATTCTTGCGTAGACACTTCATCTCTGTTGTGACTAGTTTTCTTCATCGTTTGTTGTCAGCGTCCAGGTTTGGCACTGGTAACATAATGTGGGGAGAAAGATTGTGTTGAACATTGCTCTTTTGTGTTCATGGTGACGTGTTTGCATCTTAAAATTGGCGCCATTTGCCCTATCATTTGATTTGCTTTGTTGCATCTGTGTTGAATTTCATTAGTTATTCTTCATTTGCTGAAAAATGCTCAAATGCACGTATGTTCAAAAGCAGATATATGTTTTTCCACCGACTTGTCAAATGTCCATGCTTCACACCCATACGTTGTCAGTGGGAAAATGCATGCTCTTAGTATTCTTAGCTTTGTTTTCATGTCAGTCCCATTCAATACTGTTGTCAGTTGTTTAATTTTTTAGAACGCCATGTTTGTTCTTCTTTTAATTTCCTTCATCCCATTTCCATCTTTTGTTAGCCGTGAACCGAGATATTCTAAACTGTTCACATTTTCTAATTTCGCTCTATTGATAAAAATATCTTTGGTCATGTTTGTTTTATCACTTGTCATTATTTTTGTTTCTGACACATTAAAATAGATTTTGTGTTTCGCTTCTTTTTACACTTCCATTATTAATTCCTTCAGTTCCTTTTGCGATGCTGACAGTAATACTGTATCTTAGTTAAGATATTTCTCTTCCTCCGATTATAAAGGATTGTAAAGTTCTTTTCGCTTACATAACATTAGTCTTGCCATGTTCCAGACTGTTACATAGCAATCATTATCAAAAGAACGAGAATATCAGAAGCATCGTTGGTACTATACCATGCATACAGTACATCGAGAAGCAAAGACTCAAGTGTTCGGTCATCAAGAGAATGGAACCACATTTACTACCATCACGGGCCTATAATAATCGACACTCAGGGCGCAGAGCACGAGGCAGCCAAGAACACGATGGATAGATAACATCTCAGAGTCCCTGCAAGCATGGACTAACAACGTCAGCACAACACACCTGGCACAAGATAGAAACTAACTCTCCCACGACGCTTCACGGCAAATGTGGTTAAGATAAGATAAGAAGATCAAGAGAACTAAAGAACATGAACTTGCTACCTTCAGTAGGTTAGAGGACAGTTGATGGATTACACGTTTTAAATCTTTTCTATCTACCAGGCAGTGACATGTTTACTTGACGTTTTTAAACTGTATTTCTCCTGGCAAAACAATTAGACAAGAACATTGTCCAGAAATACTTTATATATATATCAGATTGTCACTCCGACTAATTGTGGTAGAGCTTGATATAATGCAAGTTGGACAGGCGTCTAACAGAGAAGAGAAATTAGCTTGTTTACAACATCTATAATGTGTTAGAGATGAAAACGTTTTTTTTAAATCTAGTATCATTTTTGGGTCTCAGCATGCTTCACTGTTCACGGGAGACGGATAACGTTGATCATTGATTTGTTGTCAGAGTAGCTTTCTAGAAGGCACAACAAAAAGGGTAATTATTGTAAGTAAAAACCCTACATAAACAGCTCCTCCTTTTCTTTTTCTCAAATTGTCCCCGTCAATTCCATAACTATTTTTAAACTTACTTTTTGTTTTCCGTGATTATCGATTTCAAAATTTCAGATACGATACTGGCATCTGTATCGGTTATTGGTTACGAATCGACATCATAGCACTCCGGACAGAACCATGGTGCTGGGGTCTTTCCCGAAGGTGTAAAGGAAAATGTTTAATGAAGGTTACCATCGCTAACTGGTTAAATCCATTATTCGTTTTGTTACTCGATTGCCCTGTCCTGTCCTTTCAACGTGTGAAATAAAAACGATTTATAATCATTGTAAATTGTAATTTTCCCAACAGATGGTAGCAAACAAACTAAGGATGTTCTTCACATCATAATCCACTTCAACGCCCTGACAGTCGTTGTTTTTGACGAAAACCTGACTGTTCTATTTGTCCAACAAAATGTGTCCACGGACTAGATTCCGTATGCAACTGGAACCCCCAAATAGACGACATCCACTCATGTCAACATGTCGTTTTGGGCTATTCTAAGCATTGACCGATAGTCGGACACAGTGAATGTACTAGTGATCTCATGTTCTCTGATTCTCAGAGCCACTGTAGTAGCCTCGAACGCCCATATCGACCATTGTTAACCATCATGTGGTTTTTGGTAGAGAGCCTAAGAGCGTTTGGGTACGTTGTTCCAGTTATGCGCCAAGTAGTCCAGAAATGCGATTTCTGCGATGCTTTTATTTACTAGGTAGCTTCCCAGGTCCACATCAGTCGCCTCTACAACACGCCTTGTAGGTCGGTGGTACTATTATGCTCCCGTGAGTCCCGGCACCACAGGGGATTGTAGGCAGAGTAACAACCTCAACCTTCACCATACTGAAAGTAGTTGTATTCTCCATTCCGACAGACAACTCTCAAAGTGCTAGCTACAAAAACGCCACAATATAATTCTCAGGGGCGACACCCGCTCCGTAAATACACTAGCATCATCATATTCAGTCATCTGATACCGCTGCTCAATTAATAACTCTTCATCTCTACTGCCAACAGCGCAACTCTATCTTATTTTTTTTTTTTTTGATCCAGAAGCACTTGAGCTTTCAGGCCCGGCTCCGGTGCCATGGACATCGTAACCTTCGGTTCGGTGCCACGAACACCGTAAATCTGGGAATCTGTGACTTTTTCTGCCATCCCGCGGAATTGAACCCGCACACACGAGGGATAGTCACCCGTAGTCCAACGCGCTACGAACAGGCAGACGGGCAACTCTATCTTATATAAACAATGGATCCCACTAGATGTTAACATACGGGAACGCGAGAGAGAGAGATGTTAACATGACAAACGTCCACAACGCCATCCTTACGTTTGCATGGGAAGGTGCCTGTATAAACATTCTATATATGGCCTTCTTCGTCTTTATATGCGGTAAGCGTTTTCTGTGACAACTTAGAGTTTGATGTTCTATTCCTTTAACTCATCCCTAAGTCTCTTTTTTAAAAAGGGTTTTACACTTTTAATGTATATTAACTCAGAAACAAACCTATTTGTTTCCCAGAGGCAAATACTGTGTGGTATATTTTAAGATTTCGAAACGCCAGTATACTGACAAATTCAGAATATATAGGAATATAGTTACGAGGTTAAAATTATTGCGAGGAAAGGTTAAAAATCCCCGATGAGGAACTCTAGTGATCTTGAGATGATGACCATGAACCTCTATCGACATGGCATATACTGACGATGATGAGCTTTAAAAAATACAGGACAAATAGAAAATAGATAATAAAAAAAATTTAAACTAAAATCAATGAAATGTTCATAGCCTGAACACAGAAAATAAATAATACACAAAATATAAAGTAAAATCAATGAAATATTCCGAACTTGAACACAGAAAACAAAGAATTCACTGACTAAACAATTTCATAACAGAATAAACATGTTTTTCTTCTTATTTTCCTTCATCCGCCCCAGCACACCCAATTATAATTCATTATTTTTATGATGTTTTGTGATGTGATCCAGTTGGGCGTAAGCACGTTGTTCTATGTTTGGTATAGCTGCAATATCTTCGCTTGTCACATTCGGCTACGTTACGCGCCTATTGTTTGGGCTCGTTCTCCTGACGTACTTTTGTACAGTATAATCCAGCAGCGCCAGGCTCTAACAGATTCCATTTAGTATTTATGTTGTACATTACCATCTATTTACATATGTACATTACCATCTATTTATATTGTACATCTACTATCTATTTATATGTACATTACCATCTATTTATATTGTACATTACCATCTATTTATATTGTACATTACCATCTATTTATATTGTAATTACCATCATTTATATTGTACATTACCATCTATTTATGTTGTACTTTAAACCATCTATTTATGTTGTACATTACCATCTATTTATGTTGTACATTACCATCTATTTATGTTGTACATTACCATCTATTTATGTTGTACATTACCATCTATTTATGTTGTACATTACCATCTAATTATGTTGTAATTACCATCTATTTATGTTGTAAACCATCTATTTATGTTGTACATTACCATCTATTTATGTTGTACATTACCATCTATTTATGTTGTACATTACCATCTATTTATGTTGTAAAATACCATCTATTTATGTTGTACATTACCATCTATTTATGTTGTATATTACCATCTATTTATGTTGAAACATTACCTTTCATTTATGTTGTACATTACCATCTATTTATGTTGTACATTACCATCTATTTATGTTGTACATTACCATCTAATTATGTTGTACATTACCATCTATTTATGTTGTACATTACCATCTAAGAGCTGGGTGTATTTATATTTTTCACCATTTAGGACAGAGATCATAAAGAAAATAGATAGAAAAGGTTAAAGGTTTTTAGGCTGATAGATTGACTTCATTGCACCGGGTTTTACCTCCATATGGCTCGTCCTTCCAAAATGACATGCCACCTGTCGAGACCATTGCACAAAACATGAACGTAGCTCCGGCAACAACCGAGGGGTCTCTGGGAAAATGCACACGAACAGAACGATGCGGTCCGGATTCGAATCCACAACATTTTACTCGCAAGGCAAGGGTTTAACCACTTAGCCACAGAGATCCCCAGAAACAGGCAGATATCGGGGAAAGTGGAGAACAACTGTTGAGGTCCTATACTCCACGAGGAGCGGAGAGGAATAAGTAGTATCATTATTATATAGTAAGTATGGGCAGAAACTATATCTAGACTGAATTATGATGGGATTATAGATTTCCATTCGCTGCTCAGTAATGCAACAGTATTATAATGTATATTTGCTAGGAATTACATTCAAAGACAAGCTATATAGAGTTGATGTATGGCGAGCTTAAGGAGTCAGACGTTCAGCTGGTAAGCTATATGAGTTAATGATGGCGAGCTTGAAGACACTCTTAAAAAGGGTCTCTAAAATGCTTCGATATAGACACCACGTGCTGGGAATCTCTGACACAAGATTGCCAAATGTAGCGCTGTAACAACACAAAAGGAAGACGCAAAGATGAGGCACAGAAAAGAAGAGCTGAGGGGAAAAAAACAGAACACACAACGCCGACATTTCTAACCTTGCTTCACTTGTAGTAGGGGATTGTATTCTGGATTGAACTCTACAATCACCTCCGCACACACCAGAGAGATGCAGCAGCACACGTCTGAGGGTGTTGCCATCATCATTTGCGATGGACGGCTTTATATGGAGATGTAATAGACTCGTTGATCACTAACACTTTCTCCCTCTCTCTCTAGCCTCTCACGCCCCTGACACAGAGCAGAACACATCCACACAATTCGTCCATGTTCTTGGACGCCCTTGATTGTTTGACATGTGATTCCTTTCTCAGTTTTTGTTCTACTGATTCTCCAGGCCATTTGGGTCTTCTACAGTTTCGTCTATCCTCTGGTGTCCATCTCAGTGAAGTTTTCGTGATAGAACTAGTCTCCAAACGTATCCCATGTCCGATCCATATCCAGCATCTCTTTTGGGTGATGGTACTGATATCATAGAGTTGCCCGTCTGCCCAGCGTGTTCGTAGCACGTTGGACTACGGGTGACTATCCCTGTGTGCGGGTTCAATTCCGCCGGATGGCAGAAAAAGCCACAGATTCCCAGATTTACGGTGTTCATGGCAACCGAGCCGAAGAGCTGTAAAAGCTCAGCGCTTCTGGATCGGAAAAAAAAATATCATAGAGTTAATGACCACTAATTACTTTAGAAGTATACACGTCGATGTCTGAATACGTTTGAAGAAGAAGAAAAGTATATCTTAAATTAGAGATTTTATATTAATTATTCATTTTGATTTCCATTGTCCTTTGTGCTTGATTCGTAATCTATTCGTAATCAAGTTTTTGTCATGACTTTGTCATGGTTCAACTTTGTTTGCATACTCATTTATGAATTTATCGCTACTATTACGTCATTATATGGTGATATTCATCATCATCATCAAGTAGCTTGAACTTGGCTTTCGTGACAGCAGTCCTGAAAAACTCTGTATTCTATGCAAGATGTCCGCCGTAAGCAGCAATTATTTTCATCTCGTCGATGACATCCTGCACCCATCGTCGCCTAGGTCTTCCTCTCGCACTTCTTCCAGGCACCGCTCCTTCTATAATTATCTTCTCCATCCCCCCATTTCGTTTAAAGTGTCAAACTTTTAAAATTGTTCCATGTTTTTATGTTCTTTAATAACCAATTCTCTTTAATATCAAGCTGTTGATGGAACAGAAGCAATTATTCTACTCTCTGTCCATGATATTCTAACCATTCTTCTGTAACATTTTAAACAAAATGTTGTCTCTCTACAATTATTTAGTTTCGAACTTGCAACACAAAAAGTTGTCTCTTCACAATTATCTAGTTTCGAACTTGCACAAAAAAGTCTCAGTCTCTTCAACAATTATCTAGTTTCGAACTTGCAACACAAAAAGTTGTCTCTGCAAAATTATCTAGTTTCGAACTTGCAACACAAAAAGTTGTCTCTGCAAAATTATCTAGTTTCGAACTTGCAACACAAAAAGTTGTCTCTGCAAAATTATCTAGTTTCGAACTTGCAAACAAAAAGTTGTCTCTGCAAAATTATCTAGTTTGAACTGCAACACAAAAGTTGTCTCTGCAAAATTATCTAGTTTCGAACTTGCAACACAAAAAGTTGTCTCTGCAAAATGATCTAGTTATAGACGTGCAACACATCGAAGACAGTATCTGTGTACAGGAAATTATGATGAAGATTAATTGTAGCACTATTTCCGATCGTAGCCTCTATCACGTGACATTGAATCAATCATTTGAACTGTTTTTTTCTTCCAAGGGATGTAATCAATTCAGAAACTTTCAGGGGGAATAATTGTCTTTCTGCTCTATCAATCGTGAGATATGTGAGATTTAAAAATAGACATGAGGTAGAAGTACAGGGTGTTCAACTTAAAAGCAGCATGTGAATGGAGCTAATCTGGCATATATGTATGGAAATGAGAAGATTCAGTTATGACGTAGTTTAGGTCAAGGTTGTGTGATAGTTTGTAATTGTAGTGCGGGAAGGGGCAATGAACATATGTGACGTAGGACAAGCTAGTCAGAACCGGTTTAAATAGTAAATAGACGAGATGCAATGCGTATCTGGCAAATTTCTATTTATGACTGGGGCTGCTTTTAAGTTGAACACCATGTAGTAGTGGGCGTCTCTAGCTAACTCTTTCCACGCCAATCGCCGCATACTGCGCCACAGCGTACTTTCGTTGAACGCCATTCGTCGTATACTGCGCCATTTGAGTTATTTCCTTATACGAATTCATCTAGTTTGACTTCTACTAATTTTTAACCTTGTTATTATAATATGTTGTCCAATTTTCTTCAAATTAGTATATAATCAGATATATATATATATATGTTTATTTATTGTGAGTAGTTATGATTTTTTTAAAATTGCTTTTACAAAAATCCTTAAATTAACTGTGTAAAACTGAGGAAATAACTGCGCACGGAAAAGAGCTCGTTACGGGTAGTGAGCTGATCACAACCCAAGCGTACTTGGTTCAAACCTCTGTGGACAATTTAGAAGCAAATTCTTTCCTGTGAATAGAACGGTAAAATAGATCTCACCGTTCAGAAAGCAATGGCAAACTACTGAACGTATAACTGGTGCCTAGAAAATCAACAACTCGCTTACTGTGGATGGTGCTAAGTCCTGTAAAGGATATGCCGATTTTCATTCAGAGTATACTTAAGTATATATAACATCAAAACATATAAACAAAATTGAAGCTTGTAAACAAATCATAGAAAAGTTCTTAGAACATCCTGGACAGAGAACAGAAGAAAACAAAGACATCCTACATAACTTGATATCAAAGACATTACTCATAACTAACATCATATCCCGGAAGATAAAATATTTTGCCAAACTTTAAACACATAGTTTTGAAGAAAGGTAATTGAGAAACATTGTCCTGGAATACGAAGCAGGGGACGACCAAGACTAAGGTGGCAGCAGGACATCAAAGAAACCTTAAACATGTCTCTAGAAGTGGCAGGATACCTTGCAAGAGACAGAGAGCTTTCCAGACGGGCCGTGATGAATACGATGTCCGAAAGGGACTACTATTATGATGAGTATCAATTTATATGAGTCAAATTTCTACTTTCTATAATGAATCACATCTGACACCATGCTGTAGTATAACACAGTAGCTGTAGTACTATAGACGATGGTATTATTCTTGCTTTATCTTAGTAATCTTTCTGTATAAAGCTGTGCCCTTTTGAAAATTATATCAATATGGCTACAACATTAGAATGCGCCTTCTTCAGTATAGCGTACATCCTTTCGACTAAGATCAAAGACTTGATCGCGGACACACGGTGGAAGATTTCATAGAGCCAATAGGCAACTAAATCAAAGTTTAAATTCCAAGCAGCTCTCGCTCGAAAGGATGCTGAAGCTCGGAATTTTACACGTTTACAACGTGACCAGGTACCACCCTCTGCGGCACTAAAGGGTACAGGCTCCTCCTAAAAAACGGATAGCGTACGGCCTTTTGACTAAGATCAAAATGTAGTGCCCATTTGATTAAGGCCAGAGGGGGGAAGGAAGCTTTATTAAACCTCAAATGGCAAAATAATACCCCTTAAACAAGCTATGGGGATCTCATTCGAAAGGTTAATGACGCTCGGAGTTTGAAAACGTTTTTATGTTCACTAGGTGTACTGGGTTCACCTGTTAGTATACTTCGGGCATGCCTAAAAATAAAAAGCATAGCTCAAGATGTTTGACCCTGATGTTGTGTTGGATTTGTCTCCTTGTGCCCTATTAATTTCTTATGTTGTGATATCTGCGTTGATGTAAGAGTTTTCTTCTCCATCTTGTATTGTTTCTTCTATTTCGTCTAGTGTATTTATTTCTTCTATGGTCATCTCTTCTAGCTAAAGCCAGATCAACACCAAAATTCCTTCTCAGGACTTCACACATACCAGAGCACAATATTCAACAAACAGTCCGTTCTAGAACTAGTCCCAGACCACACCAAAATAAAAGGCCATTACGCTCTGATATAACTAAAAACGACATTCATCTTAGGTTGAAAGTGGCGTCCTCAGCAAATAGAGGCTAAATTTCCACTTAACAAACAAACAAACAATAATTAGGGCATGGATTCTTCGCAAAGAGGTAATTATTATTTTTCATGCTTGTTTTCATACACGCTCTAATGGGCTAGGAGACATTGGATGGAGTCGCTGGGGAGGTCTAAGCTGACAACGATCACTTGTATTTTTGTGCCAGGGCATGCAGTGTAAGGGGTATGAACGTTGAGGATAGGCTTGCAGGTATGGCTGCTATACAAAGCGGGCGAGCAATGGACCAGGCTGATATTATAAATTCCTTAAAGGAGAGAAGACGTGTACATGACTCACGTAATAGCGGTGAATCTACAACTCTAACCAGACTGCAAGAACTAAAGTTAAGTGTCGTGTAGCTCGACAAGAACGCTATGCTGGCAGACAAAGAAAAATTGTAAACCAACAAAGAACCGGTGTCTTTAATCGCCACACGCTGAGAGACATACTGAGGGAGAGATCTGAGCACTTATGGACTAATTTGTTGGACGTGCAATGATGGTAATCCGACGACTAAACTAAACTAAACACGCTCTGATATAGCCAAATAAGGCTCGTTCTTAGATTGAAAGGAGCTTGAAGAGGTTTGATTTGATTCTACTTATTCTACGTGAGCTTACTGGCCACAGTTTTTCACCACTTTTACCAATAATGGCTTTTTCTTGTCTCCTGAATAGTCCAGCTATCTGTCTAGGCATGAGCCCAGTCCTTCGAGACTCGAGTTAGTTTTGAACAATTTGTTTTCGCTTTCGTAACTACGTTCTGTTTTAAATGGATGGGTAGTTACATCGCACAACCCCAACCAGGAGGACTAGAGGCACATTTAGTCTGACCTCTCTCATTTGAACTGTCCGGTTTGGGTAACCTGCCGGTATAGCTCTCCGGGTCATTGTAGTATAAGCGTCCCCACACTAGAAGGTAATGGCTCATGGATGGGATGAGGTGGGTCAACCATGCTTAATCTGTTAAATCTCAAACAAATAAACATACAAACAAGTAAACAAATAAACAAACAATTATCTCCTCTACCTCCTGTTTTATCGAAAGAAAGGATCATGAAAGAATGGATACTTCGAGAAACATTGAAACGAACTTTCCTGATAGAGGCAAGAAATAACCACCAAGTAGAAAGGATTGAATGAGTGCGAGAATAGAGCCGTATAGAGAAATTGTTTTGCAGACACTATGTAAACGTTTAACTATACGAGAATAATATAATTAAATAAAATATAATTGTCTGTGTTTATGTTAGAGCCCAGCTAACGATTGAAATCTTTAAATGTATCAGAGATACTTAATGAAAACAAACTGGCAAAGTGGTAGGAACAAGTTCAACAACGTTTGTGTTCCATTAGAAACGCTAAATTGAAAAACGAATGTAAATGTTAATGATGAATTGCAGCATTGTGCTTCACTGGAAACGGAAAGGAGTAAAAGATAAAAGGAGTAATGATGTGGTTCGGTACTTTTCAACAGATATATCCAGTTATTATTTGATTAAACCATTATACAGTTACTTCATCCTGGCCTTTGTCCGGAGAAAAGGCTTCGTCACGAGTGTCTCTCCTGTCCAGGAGACCAGGTCTTGTCACGTAGGATGTTCTGCGTGTCTCAGGAGATAGGTCTTGCGTCACGTAGTATGTTCTGCGCTGAATCACGCTCTTGTGGCTGTAATGGCCTATTCTGGAGTGGCAACCTTGCCAAAGTTGCGCAGGAAACCGAGACTAGAGCTGATACATGGATTGTCTCTCTGTCTCTGTGCCTCTTGCTTCCACATGTGATGTTGTTTTTCTTCTTTCTTTTGAGCCGCCCTCGTTACTCTATACCATTTATTTAGTATTGTTGGTCATTGAACGTAACCGACCTGTTGATAACGAGTTATAAGTTAATACTAGTAAGTATACAGTTTGATAAGTATACATTCGACTGCCATCAAAGCAGCAGATTAACACTGCTGAGGGTCTCTGTTGGTTAAGTGGTTAAGTGGTTAAGTGGTTGTGCCATGTCTCTGCTTTCGAAGGTCGTAGGTTCCAATCTGGACTGCGCCTTTCGTTCACGGTGCATTTTTCCAGATATCCAGGAGTTCGTGCTTGTGCAATACCTCGGCAGATGGTGTGTCATTTTACGAAGAAGGACAGATACATGGAGGTAGTCCTGGTGAATTGAAGTCATCTTTCTGCTTTAAACCTTTAAATGCAGATTAAAGATAATATTTAAAGAGATCATTTTAAAATAATACAGACGTACTGTAGACATAATATTACGCTATGTTTTAATGGACGGCAAGTAGCCCATCACAAAACCTGCAACTTAGAAGATTGTGTCCTGAGTAGAACCTGCAAGGGGAACGGAAAAACTGTGTCAAAACAGATCTACAGACCAAGCATTCTTGAGAACTGTAGAATCTCAGATATTCCTAGTGACACTATTAGAAGCGGATGAAGACTCAGGAAAGGGTAAACAACTGTTGAAGCCTCTATGTCCACCAGGAGCAGAGAAAAAAAATAACAAGACTAATACAATTTTAGAATACGAATTTTAAAAAAAAGGAATGTTATTATAGTACTCTGCTTTTGATTGATTGATTTGAGCACCATCATTGCACTTCGGCGAGTAATATCTCTACTATACATAAAGATCTCAGCGGCAGTGCACGAACTCTAGCACCGGCGTGGGTCTCCTATGTAATTTAGAAGATGATAAAAATATTTTGTAGAAATTATTTTATAAATCTTTCCAATGAATTTTGCCTGGACATCGGCTTACTCAGTCTGCTTTTCGATTTTGAACTGCCAAGGGTTTGTTTACGTTCTAAACTTGAATATACTTTTTATTGTCCGTCTCCGATAGGACTAGAAACTAGATCTGTCCTACATTGAGATCAGGGATCTCTGGAAAAATATCTCTCGACGGCTCCACGAGGGAAGCAATTAACCTCTACAAGACAGATTAGGTAAACTCAATAGCAGGACTAGACAAAAGTCAGCTCTGGCATGCCTTTCCTATTATCATTCAGATCTGATAACATGTTACAATATAACACAGTGATATGCACATATGTGTCAGTGGTAATGAACGAGCTGACATATTGGCTGGCATCGCTACGATATCAGAAGGTGCTGCAATGGACCGAAATGACATTCTTAATGCATTGAGAGATTCTTTCCAAACGAAGGAGTTTGGATTGTGATTCCGCTAGTTGACCAGATTGGGAGAGATGGGTGTCAATATTGGGTACAGCCAGAATATAACGACATACAAAATATTCAAAGAGATTGATTAATCAACATCGAACTGGCGAGGTCTCCCACTGAACGCTGCTGGATTTGTTGAGGCGGAGATCGGAGCACGTATGGACATGTTAGGAGTGCTATGATGAAATTCATCATATAACTGATAACTGATAACAGTAGATGTGGTACTGTAGAGTTAGGTTTATGTTTGTTAAATCTTACTAGTAGATGAAAGATCTGGAAACTATAGCACAGAACAAGGCATAGGTTTGTTGACAATTTGAATTACATGAACAGCCGACAATCTCTTACATGGAATTGAGTCTGATTATAACATTAACAGAGGTTAAACGTATAGAAAGAAACAATGATGTAATGTTTCATTCTTTTTCCATACTTATAAAAAAATATATATTAAAAATACAATTTGAAATGTCGGTGGATCAGACCCACGAAGATTTCGATTTCTTCCTCCTGCTGAAATTATAATTCGTTATCCCCAGGCACGCGGGGTGTTAGATTTTTTCTTTCAAATAGTGCCAGGAAATTATCTTTACAAAAAAAATACATGGAGGCTATTCCCCGTCAACCCCAGAGGTTAAATGCGGAAATACTTATAACACAACACAGACAAGTTAACAAAAGAAAATTGGAAGATCTGTAATTTTTGTAAATTTTTATTTGCAACATATGAATATAACAGGTTCATTCAAAATATTCCAACAGAAAATCGAATCTTTTGTGAAGAAAAAATAGTATAGGAAACTTAGAACGATATAGAAAAAGATGAAAAATACAGATGTATACAAATACCTGATAATTGAGTATTTCATTTCACTCCTTTTTGTATCTCTTCTTAATCCAATATCTTGACATGAGCACAACTTCGCTTCTTAACCCAATATCTGACATGAGCACAACTCTGCTTTTAACCAATGACATGAGCACAACTCGCGTACTTAACAGTCCTGGTGTTAACTATTACCTCACAGAACTCTTTCCTGCCTGGGTTATAAGATCCTCATAGTCTGGGCCTCATCAATGAATTTGTTTCTTTTTTGTTTTTTCCCAAATTAATCTTAGGGTTCTACCCATCTTTTTGAAGTTAGTCTGTCATTGTTTTCTTTTCTAGTAGTGACCATACTGTTGACCTTTGTCTCGGCAATAGAGCATCTGCATATCGTCTTTAGCTTTGAGACCATAACGTTGACACTCTGTCGGTTTCTCGCTCAAACATCACCTGCTTTCCATATTTTCACTCTACCCACGACACCTTGCCCAGGGATGTCCTGAGAGTAGACGAGCGAAGGATGCCCTACATTCATTAGGTGAGTTTGTCTTTATTCCCCCTACGTTGTAGGTCCGTATGGGGGTAATATGGTGGTAGGTCCGTATTTTTCATCGACCAACACGCCACCCAAAAGTGCTTTCCTGTGTTTTTCCTATGTCGATCTGAGAGCCAGTTACTTGTGGAACAGGGGTACTCGACCACGGAAATCGAACACAGACCACTAACATAAGAAGTGATTTAACCTATAGTTATATTGCTGCTCTCACTGTTTACAATGTTGAATTGCATATCAGTTGGTTACATCTCTATTCAGTTACTTTTCGAAATCGAATTTTCTGTTTTAAAGCACCTCAAACATTCGTGTTTTGGTTTTTGAAGATGCCTGACACAGAACACAATATAAAAAAGGTTAGAAATATCTATTTAAAAAAACCTACGCAAAACGTTCACTCATTCCAGTCGACAAGATCATCCATTATCTTAGAATAATATTTCAATAGTAAACTGAAGATCATCCATTATCTTAGAATAATATTCTAATAGTAACAAGTCATCATTATCTTGAACAAAATTTTAATAGTAAACAAGATCATCCCTTATCTTAGAATAATATTCTAATAGTAAACTGAAGATCATCCATTATCTTGTAATAATATCTCAATAGTAACCGAAGATCATCCAATTTTCTTAGAATAATATTCTAATAGTAAACTGAAGATACCATTCTAAAAATATTTTTAGAAACTAAATATCCCTATTTTGTAAAAATGAAAGAAATCATCCATTATCTTAGAATAATATTCTAATAGTAAAACTGAAGATCATCCATTATCTTAGAATAATATTCAATAGTAAACTGTTTTTTTAATAGATTACCAGTCAACAGCGGGGGCCTATAATAATTATCTAGTTTCTGGGGTCGTCATTGCGAAGTGGATAACACTCTGTTAGTGATTACGACGCTGACATTCCGGGTTCAAATTCAGGTGGGTAACATTTGTCGGTGTGCACTCAGTACGCGGTTGAACTACAGAATAACCTGATCCTTTACATTGTGCGTTGTTGGGGTATCTGCGGTTAATGGTTAGGGTTGAGGGTTAAGTGGTTTAGCCGGGTTGGGAGTGGTTAAGTGGTTAAATGGTTAATGGTTATGGTGGAATGGTTGGGGTTAGTGGTTAGTGGTTAATGGTTAAGTGGTTAAGTCTTTGCTTGCGTTCTGAAGGTCGTTGGTTCCCAATCCAGACCGCAAGTTCTGTTAACGAGGCCCTTTTTTCCCTAAACCCAGAATTGGCGGAGCTAGGAGTTCATACTTTGTGTAATACTTTGGCAGGTGGGTGCCATTTTGATCATATTTGGGGAACTATTCGATGCAAGGAAATAATTTCTGACCATTTCGGGATCTACATTGTAAGGACATCTGAATTGAGTAAACTGCCTGTACATCAAGGGGTATTGTTGGAAAAAGCTGCCTCATGTAAAAATCACACATAGCGCCATGACAACGTCCAAATTCATTGCGGGGAACGAGAGAAAAAAAAGGGATGAACATCTCCGAAAAATATAATGGCTGCTAATTTCAAATGTGAAATTGTATTTTTTAATTTGCACCAAAACAAATTTCGACATGTCTGACAGAATAAACTAGACAATGTTCTGGGAAAACTTCAACGCATAGACTTGATAAAGGAAAAACGAATCATTATGTGGAAGTGACAAGTTGTCTTAGTAAAATAGAATATTTATCTGTAATGTGACATAAAAAGTGAGAGTTGCAATTGAATGGTTTAGTGGAAAACGGTTAGAGATAGTTCAGGAAAACAGCATTCAAAGTTTTTTGTGCATTAAATCTTCATCTTATTTCAACTAAAATGTACCTGTTCTTCGCACGGGGATTTATAGGTCCCAAAAAATTGCGAGACTGAACATATTAAGAGAAGCCCCGTCCCTGATAACTCAAAATCGATTGTTCTCCCATAATAACACTGTTTTTATTACTACATCGATTAAGAAAATAATACCAAGAAAAATGAGATTAAAGCTCTGTAAAACAGATTGTCACTTGGGAAAACTTGTAAAACAGATTGTCACTTGGGAAAGCTCGTAAAACAGATTGTACTTGGGAAAGCTCAAACAGATTGTACTTGGGAAAGCTGTAAAAGATTGTCACTTTGGGGAAAGTTTAAAAGATTGTCATTGGGGTTTAAAAGATTGTCACTGGGAAAGCTTTCGTAAAACAGATTGTCACTTGGGGCGTAAAACAGATTGTCACTTGGAAAGCTCAAAGATTGTCACTTTGGAAAGTTTGAAACAGATTGTCACTTGGGAAAGCTCAAAACAGATTGTCACTTGGGAAAGCTGTAAACAGATTGCACTTTGGGAAAACTTGTACAAGTCAAACAAGAAAAAAGGAAAGTTTTTAAAACAACAATAAATTTAAACGATTATAAACATCAAATAAATTGATGTGTTAAAATACCAATGAATAATGACAGAATAAACTACTAACGATTTGGGGTTGGGGGAGAGAAGGTTAGGTCAAATATTCGTGGGACTGGCAACGCTTCAGGGGGAAATATTAAACCAAAGAGAGGCTAAATAATATGGATACATCTTTCGGGGTTTTACTTTTATGATAATTCGTTAAGTAAGTATTTAAGATATAAAAAAAAACCAAAGTTCAATTTATAATTTTTACATCTTCCCATATATGAAAACTACACCTTTCCCAAAATTTTAAGTCCCTAGGGTGTCAGATATCTTCCATTAAATTCAACAGACATATATACGACAATTCCAACTTTCTATTTATATATATATATATATATATATATATATATATATATATATAAATATATATATAGATAATACAAATAAAAATGTTGAGTCTATCCCACAAAAATAACTTTTGAGAGTACATACTAACTATATGGTTCCAGCTATGGTATTATGAAGAAAAAGATTTGATGGAAGAGTGGCATAGGTCCTTCCTCCACTAAGCCATTCATTATTTTTTACAAAGAAAATGAACACCTACAGTATAGTTTTGTAAATTTACATGGAAATTTGTTTTTTCTAATGTTTTTTTGCCTCAAGTCAAATAAGAAGAATTTTAGAAGGGGTTTGTTTAGGTTGTCTAGATATCTTGAAATAATTTGAGCAGACACACAATTTCATTCAATTTTGTTTTATATACTAAATTTTAATATTTGGATTCCAGGTGATATGGGCATTAATTACCATATATGACAAAATTATATTTGCGTGTTCATATCTTATCTGCAATACAGTTGTTCTTGCTATAGATGAAACATTCTTTTTTTTTGCATATCTTTGTTGTTTTAACGGAACAAAGCACTATCATCTGTAAATTCCAAATCTTTTAGTTGACTACTTTCAACGTATATGATGATAGTTTCGCCCATTTAACATATTCTCCCCTTCTAGTCAATGGTCACTCCAAAAGTTAGCGTAGAGAATACCACCTTGCATTCTTCTTCTTCTTCTTTTGTCGTCACACTGCTACCAGGTTGTTGCCCAGTGTCGTGGTTTTCTGTTTTTGTCTTGCGCTGCTCTGGTGGCTTGTGTGATTGTTATCTTTGCCTTGCATTAAGGGACTAATATGTTTTCAAACACATCATACCAGTCGTACTGGACATCGTAAGTGCGGACTGCATACTAGAAATCATCATACGTGTCGTATTATGGCTGCTATTTCATAGACTCTTTAAATATTTCACAATATATATATATATATATATATATATATATATATATGTATATCATTTGATTTTTCTATATACCTGAGCATTGTAATCCAGCGTAGTTATTTTTGCAGTTACATTTGCCCATTTGTTGTGTTACATGCTTCACTACATCCGTTAGAGCACGTATGGCACGATCGTTCTACTTTGTAATATCCTTGCCCACATTCTACAAGAGAAAACATTGTATATAAAGTCAAATGTAGAAAAATATTGATTGAAATACATCAAACACACAATAATTTAACTCAAATTTACTGGACAGTTCACATTGGGTGACACGTGACCCAGGTGTTATTGATAAACAAAGCAGTGACGAGATGTGACCTTGCGTAGTATATAACCATGATGTTAAATGAAACGAAAAATTATCTGCCCGACAACAACTTCAATGTCAAACTCTAATCGATCTGGTAGCAAGCTTCAAATGTTTAGTGGTTTTATTATGAGTATTATAAAGTCTACATATTTGTGATGTGAAATATTTTACTAAAATCAGTCGAACTTTGTTGTTGGCTGCTGTTACTTTCTCATCTTTAAGTTTGTTGCAGGAATATTCATTATAATATTCTATGTTTTCTGTTAGTTCGTCCATTAATTATTGTTGTATTCTACACTTTCCTGTTATGTATTTTACTGATTTGCATTGGTATATTCTAATTCTATAATACATATCTATAATCTTTATGTTGATGAGAAATCATCCCCGTAATTCATGTTTACTTTTGACGTTCTCTACATAAACAATCATAAATTTATTTTCCTCTTGTGGATTTTTTACTAGTCAACAGATTTCTTGTATTTCTGTTCTGTTGATGTTATCTTCTTCTTCTTCTTCTTTGCGTTCGTTCTTTACAACCAATTTTAATTACTCTTTGTGATATGTTTGATCTTTGCTAAGAACGTGTATACGTTACACATTGGTTTGGTAGGCCTAACGCATGACTTCTACCGTTTAGGACACGTGTATCCGATTTCAGCCACACCTCCTTAGTCGCCTCTTACGACATGCGTGGCAGGTAACAATGATGATATTCTTTACACCCCAAACATGGGCCCCGGTAACCACTCAGGCGAGTTGATGTTGTAAATATTTACTTCTTGTGTTCAATAATCAACTGCTCATGCCGTATGAAGGTTTTTTGCATCTCATGTTAAATATCCTCAATTGACCTCTTTTGTTCCACGGTCGACATTCATTTTATTCCGTTTTGAAGTGCTAACAACTGATTAATAATAGGAACAATTGTCGCACTGCTCATGTTTACACTTGTTCTTTATGAAAATGATGATGATCACTCATGGACACATTTTATAATACAAATGTGTTTAGTCTTTTCTTATTACAAATGTACTTTGTTTTTGATTGCATGCATCATAGTTTTGCAGTTAAGGAAATGTTTGACAAGTTTAAGAATATAGACTAGCTAGAACATATCACATGAACACGTCAGCTATATAATACAATTGTTGAAATTCACAGTTAAGTGTAAAAGGAACACTCGTGAAGCAAGACAATTTTTAAATTACCAGTGACATGATAATAGAAGTTGAGCTACATATATTGATATATATTGATAAAGAAATTGGCACTGTATATAAGTTACTTTCCTGGTATGAACAACAGTTATAGAATATTCCTACAATATCTCTGGGAAGAGATACACAGTACATACTAACTATAATATACAATTCATTGTTGCCCGTATCATACATGTCTAACAGCAGAGAACGGACAGATGCAGCAAGATTAGACAATTTTGTAGCCTTATCCAGCAATAATCAAACCGAAATGTTCAGAAGATGCTGTGTTATTACATGACCGACTATTTGGTTTACTGTAACCATGACGACACTCCATGAATGTTGAAGATTAAATACAGTTTGACTTTGTTGACATTTGGACCGTGACCAGGACTAGTTACAAGTATACGGATCAATCAAGACGATATAATACTTTTTTTGCGAAATAGAGACTATGTATTATTTAAGGGAACTGATATTTAGCGAGATAATGTGGACCGTGGTAGGGGAAAAAATGATGATGTCTAATGACACATAACACGTAATTACAAGTGCTGTAGATTTACTAATTAAAAAAGCAATGACAAAATACAGCAACGTTTGCACAAGATTTTGTCATTGTTTTGTAATTTGTAAAACTACAATACTTTGTAATTACGTGTTTTGCCAATCAGATAGTTGTACTACAGTCTCATCTATTTTACCATTGGCACATAGCGAGCCACATATAAGGCTGCAGAGCAATAACACACACATGCACACGTATATGCCATGAATTATTTTTTACAATAAAAGTGTTATACATTTAATTTACCTGTGCGCGTACTCCTCCAATTCCTTCCTTACAGACGCAGTTACCAGTTGATTTATTGCACATGTCAGCGCAGCCTAGAGAACAATTCAAGCAGGGCAATCGTTCACCGTAAGTTCCTGGCGAACATTCTACAATAATGAAGATTTGTATTATTTGACATTAATTTCGTATCATTCAACACCATATGAAGAAAAATAAACAATTTGAAATTTATGTTTAAACTGATTCATATAATATTTCCTTGTATCTCAGCGTCACATGTTTCACTACCAAGGCAATGCTACTTTCCCTACTGCAACAATGTTTCATTACAATGTCATCGACATATTCTGTCCTGCAACAATGTTTCATTACAAGGTCAATGGCAGATTCTGTCCTGCAACAATGTTTCAATACTACGCCAATGACAGTTTCTGTCCTGCAACAATGTTTCATCGCCAAGTCAATGACAGATTATGTCATGCAACAATGTTTCATTACAAAGTCAATGACAGATTCTGTTCTGCAACAATGTTTCATTACTACGTCAATAACAGATTCTGACCAGCAACAATGTTTCATTACAAAGTCAATGACAGATTCTGTCCTGCAACAATTTTTCATTACAAAGTCAATGACATATTCTCTACTGGAACAATGTTTCATTACAAAGTCAATGACATATTATGTCTTGCAACAATTTTTCATTACAAAGTCAATGACATATTCTCTACTGGAACAATGTTTCATTACAAAGTCAATGACATATTCTGTCCTGCAACAATTTGTTATTACTACGGCAATGACAGATTCTGTCCTGCAACAATGTTTCATTACTACGTCAATGACAGATTATGTCATGCAACAATGTTTGATCACCAAATCAATGACAGATTCTGTCCTGCAACAATGTTTCATTACTACGTCAATAACAGATTCTGACTAGAAACAATGTTTAATTACAAAGTCAATGACATATTCTCTACTGGAACAATGTTTCATTACAAAGTCAATGACATATTCTGTCCTGCAACAATTTGTTATTACTACGGCAATAACAGATTATGTCATGCAACAATGTTTCATCACCAAGTCAATAACAGATTCTGTACTGAAACAATGTTTGATCACCAAGTCAAGGACAGATTCTGTCCTGCAACAATGTTTCATTACTATGTCAATAACAGATTCTGACTAGAAACAATGTTTCATTACAAAGTCAATGACAGATTCTGTCCTGCAACAATTTTTCATTACAAAGTCAATGACATATTCTCTACTGCAACAATGTTTCATTACTACGTCAATGACAGATTATGTCTTGCAACAATTTTTCATCACCAAGTCAATAACAGATTCTGTACTGCACAATGTTTCATTACAAAGTCAATGACAAATTATGTCCTGAAACAATGTTTGAACACCAAGTCAAAGACAGTTTCTGTCCTGCAACAATGTTTCATTACTTCGTCAGTGACTTTGTAATCGACAAAATCATATTAGAACACTGCCACACTTCTCTTCGACTGCCACCATACCATCCGCAACTAAACATAATAGAGCTTGTATGGGCACAAGTAAAAGGACGAGTGGCCGAAAAGAATACCACGTTCAAAACCTGACACGCGAGGGCCCTCTCCACGATAAACAAGGAATACTGGCAAAATGTGAAGACATGTTCTACGGAAGAGGATGGCTACTGGCAAGAGATGGTTTGGGTAAATTCTATTTAAATGACAGATGCTAGACAGATATTGACTGTGCAGAAATGTGTGATATTCTAACGATAAAATCTAACAGAACAGAGGCCAGAAATGTGTGATATTCTAACGATAAAATCTAACAGAACAGATGCTAGAAATGGGTGATATTCTAATGATAAAATCTAACAGAACAGAGGCCAGAAATGGGTGATATTCTAATGATAAAATCTAACAGAACAGAGGCTAGAAATGGGTGATATTCTAACGATAACATCTAACAGAACAGAGGCTAGAAATGGGTGATATTCTAACGATAACATCTAACAGAACAGAGGCCAGAAATGGATCAATTTTAGTTTTGTTATCTTTGGGCCTAAGTAAATGTAACTCTTGGGTGGTGCCTTATGACGTTTCTGTTCCAGCTTTGATCTCCTCAGTGTCGGTGTCTTTCTGTAGCCAGATAAGGATCAGTCGAAATGCATGAAAAGAATTTAAGACGTGCGAATGCACTAAAATAGCGCTGGGTCGCTAAGATCTGAGCACAATGTCTACGTGCTTCACAAACAGCGGCGTGTGGATTTGTAACAAGATAGTTGGTTTAACTGAAGATTGTTACCTTGAGACCACGTTTATGCAGCTACTGTTAGGGCCCTCTTTAAGTATTCAGAGCTCCCGAGTGGTCTACAGGGTGGGTTCTGCTGGAACAAAACGGAGGTATTACCCTTGTGTGCTTCACTTAATCAGGCTAACAGAGTTCTCTGACATGTTCATATATTAATTAAGAAAGAGATACGACTTGAAACAGAAAACGTAGATTTTCACTCTCTATCACCGAGTAATGACTTTTGTTAAGTTTTGTTTTGTCTTCGTAAAGGGGCTTAGAAAGAAAAGCAAGTTAAATTACGCTTTATTGCGTTGCAATGCATACATAATTGCTGGGTGTTTGATTGAGTGATTAATAGGATTGTCATTGCACTTCGGTGAGTAACCATGTGTGTTCCGATCTCTTTCCTAAACAGGAAGATCCCAGCTGCAGTGCACGAACTCTATAGCATCGGTGAAGTCCGATGCAACTTTCTTCTTCTTCTTCTTCTTCATTGCGTCCGTTCTTTACGACCAATTTTAATCACTATTTGTCTCTTCTTCTTCTTCTTTGCGTTCATTCTTTACGACCAATTTTAATCACTATTTGTCTCTTCTTCTTCTTCTTTGCGTTCTTTCTTTACGACCAATTTTAATCGCTATTTGTCTCTTCTTCTTCTTCTTTGCGTTCATTCTTTACGACCAATTTTAATCACTATTTGTCTCTTCTTCTTCTTCTTTGCGTTCATTCTTTACGACCAATTTTAATCACTATTTGTCTCTTCTTCTTCTTCTTTGCGTTCTTTCTTTACGACCAATTTTAATCACTATTTGTCTCTTCTTCTTCTTCTTTGCGTTCTTTCTTTACGACCAATTTTAATCACTATTTGTCTCTTCTTCTTCTTCTTTGCGTTCATTCTTTACGACCAATTTTAATCACTATTTGTCTCTTCTTCTTCTTCTTTGCGTTCTTTCTTTACGACCAATTTTAATCACTATTTGTCTCTTCTTCTTCTTCTTTGCGTTCATTCTTTACGACCAATTTTAATCACTCGTTTTGAAATGTTTTCTTCTTCTTCGTTCTCACTAGATTGGGATTTCGGATTCTCTAATAAAGGCAGCCATCTGCCTCAGATTATCAGCCACGCCATAGTTTGTCTTGGACGCTAGTGTAAGTGGGCCACCTCTTTCTTCTCAAGTCTGCATACTGGGGCAGTTCTGTAGGATATAATTCCTATGATTTCTGCTTCCCGTTTGTGCCGACCTCTTCCTGCAGTACGTTTTGGCCACCCTCGTGATGGTGGGTCTGACATTCTTACCGCGTGGCTAAATCTCAGAGGCAGATTGGCGACCATAGAATCCGTTATCCCATTCCGCATTGTGAGGGTCGTTGCACCATGTTATGCGCCTTATGGCCTGGTGCATCCGTTTTCTACAAGCATTTGTTTCGGGTTAGCATTTCCTAGCGGATACATGCATCCGATCTCATCCAGACCTCCTTAGTCGCCTCTTACGACATGCGTGGCAGGTAACAGTGGTTCTATTCTTTACACCCATTTGGGCCCGGTAACCACTCGGGCGTGTGAAATGTTTGATCTTTGCCAAGAACGTGTATACGTTGCACATTGGTTTGGTAAGGCCCTAAACGCATAGACTTCTACACGTTTAGGACACATGCATCCGATTTCAGCCAACCTCCTTAGTCGCCTCTTACGACATGCGTGGCAGGTAACAGTGGTTCTATTCTTTACACCCCAAATTTAGGCCCGTAACCACTCGGGCGTATAACTCTTTGTGAAATGTTTCATCTTTGCCAAGAACGTGTATACGTTGCACATTGGTTTGGTAGGCCCCTAAACGCATAGACTTCTACACGTTTAGGACACATGCATCTGATTTCAGCCAAACCTCCTTACGCGCCTCTTACGACATGCGTGGCAGGTAACAGTACTTCTATTCTTTACACCCCAAATTTGGGCCCAGTAACCACTCGGCGGATGCAATATTGAAGATGGTGAAGATATTTTTGTAAGAATTCTATTCTTAATCTTTTCTAATGAATTTTACACGGGTAGCGATTTTCCAGCCTGCTATTTGCGATTTTTAACTGCCGAGGGTTCATTTTACGAGCTCAAATTGAACGCGGGACCTACGTTTTATAGTCCGTCTCCGATAGGACTAGGAACTCGATCTCACCTACACTGAGATCAGGGATTTCTGGAAAAATATCAAGATGGCTCCACGAGGGAGCGAACCTGATACATTTGGCACGAGAGACGAGCAGCTAACCTCTACGTCACAGAGACTCCAACGAATTGGTGAGTGTGTCAGTAGGTTGGAAAAAATACATAAATGATGATGATGATCAGGATGATAATGCTAACATATTTACTTATCAATTGAAGAACACGATGTGGTCAAGATATATTTTGTTCTCATTTTTATTTTATGAATATAAATTCATCAAATTAACAAATTTTACTAAACTCTCTAAATGCCCTGGTATCGTCTACCACAAAGAGCCACACAGAAAAAATATAACGAGTGCAGAGCAAGAGGAACATCAAGCAAAAGATGGAGCGACGGCATCAAGAACAGTCTTACGAAAATGAATAACATCTTACAAAGTGCCTTAAAACAAGCACACACAAGATAACTACACCCCCTCCCCTCCCAACACTACTATAATGAAGTATATGGTGGAAAAGAAGAAGATTAAACTCTCGATCGGATCACGATGTAAAAATAGATAGCTTTGCTGTATATTTTTAAAACACCAAATTTGATCCGAATGCGTTGATGTAAATTTAGTCGATTTGCTCTAGAGAACCGTTTTATTTCGTTATATGGTACCTTGCGGCCTCTTGGACTCAACGCATTACATTCCTATGCTTCTTAGTACTTTCTCATCTCATGCCTTGTAATCTATATGTGTATTTGTTTCATATATATAATTTATATTTTCACTTGATTGTATATTGTTTCTCTTCTTTTCCACTTCTAGTTTTGTGTTGCACTCATTTCGCTATTCGTTTTTATTCCCAGTTCATTAGATACATTTGCATGTTTCCGTTATCGTCCATTTGAAAGTGTTCTCTATAATTCGTCACTCCTGTTGTGTCGTTTGCTTGATAAAGGCCTTTTGGTCGAAACGTTGCTGTTTATCGTCACTGTTTCTGTATTTTGTAAAACTATAGTACTTTGTTTGTACGTGTTTCGCTGATGTAAGTTTAGCGCGAATCATAAACAAAACAATGCTTGGCGCAGTGTGCTGCAGTTTGGGTTATTTTAATAGACGATGTTGAGATATTCTTGCAGTAGTTAGTACATAATCAGTTACTTCCCAACTATAGCAATACATATTACTTTTAATTTTGGAATCACTATTGCTAATTGGTAGTTTTTGGTTGTTTTTTCTGATCCAGAAGCACTTAAGCTTTCAGCTCTTCGGCTCGGTGCCATGGACATCGTAACCCTTCGGTTCGGTGCCACGAACACCGTGAATCTGGGGAATCTGTGGCTTTTCTGCCAGTCCGCGGAATTGAACCCGCACACACAGAGGACTAGTCACTACGCGCTACGAACACGCTGGGCAGGCGGGCACTAATTGGTAGATATAGACAATATTATCGATGACAGTAGCTGTATAATAACGATAATAAAGATAGCAATAATGATAAAACATGATGTCATTATAATATTTACTCTTTAACTCCATAATTTTTTTTTACCCACCGGACGATTAATATTGCAGTGTGTACTGAACTTTATAGCACACCGGCTTTGCGTCATATTAAAAAATTAACGAGAGCCAGTATATTGGTTCAGAAGGACGAAAGGGTTAACGATCTATGTAATAATTACAGAGAACCAGGTGGTCATGTTGCTAACTGATGATATTTGTGACTTTGAAAACGATGATCAGAAACTTGTCAAAGAACTAGGAGTATTTCAATATTGTATAGACAATATCTTATATTTAGGAACACCCGAGTGTTGCTTTTCTTTTTATAATATGTAATAGGAATACGCCTTTGCAATCATTCGCCACCCTTTTGTGTATTACTGTAAGTTCTAAACTTTGATTATAATTTTGTTGTGCTTATGCAAAATTATATAACAAAAAACGTTTTTGCATCAACCAAGGTACCTACCAATTAGTTAAACATGAATTCGTAAGGTCGTGAGGTATATAAGACTGCTCGCAAAAAATTACTTTTGTCCATCTGGTAGATTTCGTACAAATTAAACCTTAGTGTGATCACGAATTTTGGAACGAACTATAACAAGACCCATTTCATTCTATTTGTGTTAAATTTTTTTTATAATACATCATCATCATCATGTGCCGCACCGACTGGCGTACACGATTGTGGATCTCCACAAATCTCTGTCTCTGGTGTTTACTATCATCTCAGATGTTGACGCTCTTCCGTGGCATGAAGTCAGGCTATACCAAATTTTCTCTACGCTCTTCCGTGGCATGAAGTCAGGCTATACCAAATTTTCTCTATCTTTCCTCTACCTCGTCCACCTCGATTTTACCGGTTGTCACAATGTGTTCTAAACCTCTTTTCCTAATCACACATCCGAAAAATAATGACTGCCTTTTTGATATTGATAATAAGCTTTCTCTGTGTCTTGACCTCATTCAACACCTCATCATTAGTCATGTTAGCAGTCCATGGGATTCGCATCATTCTTCTGTAAACCTAATCTATGTGGCCCTCAGAGATTTTCGATCTGTTTGTTCATTGTCCATGACTCGCATCCGCATGTCCGTATTTGTTCTATGTAGCACTGAATAACTCTCATTCCGATCTCAATTGACAATGACTTGTTGCATATAACGCTTCTCATTTTCTGGAAAGATGCTTTCGCCTGCCCTATTCTGCTCTTTATTTCTGATCTGCATCTGCTGTTACCAGGACTTCGAGGTATTTAAATTGCTGCACTTGACTTAGATCAGTCCCATTTACTGTGATGGTGCATTTTGTCAAAGTCTGCTTATTTGATGTGATCATAACTTCTGTCTTCTATTCAAATAGACTCCTTTCTTGTTACTTTCTGTCACAACCTTATCAACTAGTTTCTGAAATAGGATACATCAGGTTAATTTATAAAAGGAAGAAAATAGTGCTCTAGTATTTAACATAAGAAACTGAAAATAGAATTTATAGGAGTCCACATCCAACAAAACTTTAATCTAAAAAAGCAAAGCGGAAAAACGGGGCTTTAGTGTGCGTATACAAAACAGTGGCGCCTGTGGCTAGGGTTAGTGACTCGGTCTATTAACCTCGACGTTCTGAGTTCGAATCACGCTGCGGACAATTTGGTTGCAAATAGTTTCGCGCGGATTTTAACAAAAGGACGATGACACCACCCGTTCAGAAAGCAATGCAAACTACTGAACGTAATAATGCCTAGAAAAAACACAAACAGCGTTACAAAGCGTGGGATTGATTCGCAAAGTCCTGTAAAGGATATGCAATTAACTTTTATACAAAACGTTAAACTTATTATTGTTCTTCCAACAGGGCAATGCATCTAAATACGTTTCCTGGCTGAACACATCGCCAAGGCATCTTCTGTTTTCTTTGTCTTCGAAAGCTCCATATCGACCGCTTGTTAAGCCACTCTTGTGATTTGTATATGATTTGAGCCTAAGAGTTATTGGACTTTGTTCAAGTTATACGTCTACAAGTAGACCAGCACATCCGATTTCTGCGACGCTTTTTATTTACTAGGGTAGCTTCCCTAGGTCCATACATAATATATATCGTATAGTATATTATACATAGTATATATCATTCATAGTATGTATATAACATTAATACTTCTGCTATTGCTTCAGGGGTGATGTGAAACAGGGGGATAGTAAATATCTCAAACTCTTGTAAACAATTTTTCGAACGACGAAAAAAAGAGAAGAAATATCTTTAGATTGACCCAAACACAATAAATCCAACTTTGCAACTAACAGATCTTTATCGAAAATTAGTACCCAACATACAGCTAATATATAATCAGAGAAATGTCTGGTCAACCACTAGTGACAACCGTTATAGGAAAGAGAAGGTGGAGATATGTTTTACACACATTGAGGAGAAATGATCAACGAATATCAAAGCAGGCATTGAAGTGGGATGCAAAGGTTCAAGAGAAGAAGAAGACGACCTAAGGAGACCCTGAAACGAACTTTGCTAAGAGAGGCAAGAAATATCGGTCTCAGTTCCATGGAGGAGATTGAGCGAGTTGTCCAGGATAGAGCGGTATGGAGAAATTACTTGCAGGCCCTATGTAACGTATTACGGTACGAGAGGAATTATTATTATTATACAGCTAATATCGAAATTTTTAAAATTGTTTCCGATCCAGAAGCACTTGAGCTTTTCAGCTCTTCGGCTCAGTGCCACGAACACCGTAAATCTGGGAATCTGTGGCTTTTTCTGCCATCCCGCAGAATTGAACCCGCACACACACAGAGGGATAGTCACCCGTAGTCCAACGCGCTACGAACTCGCTGGGCAGACGGGCTAATATCGAAATTAAAGATATCTGTTTAAGTTAAACGAACAAGAGTAGCAACTATTATTTAAGATGCCAAGTTTTGGTATGAATCACCTCTGATGTTCTGTGTGACCAGTCAGATCTGATATCAAGTTTTGGTATGAATCACCTCTGATGTTCTGCGTGACCAGTCAGATCTGATATCAAGTTTTGGTATGAATCACCTCTGATGTTCTGCGTGACCAGTCAGATCTGATATCAAGTTTTGGTATGAATCACCTCTGATGTTCTGCGTGACCAGTCAGATCTGATATCAAGTTTTGGTATGAATCACCTCTGATGTTCTGCGTGACCAGTCAGATCTGATATCAAGTTTTGGTATGAATCACCTCTGATGTTCTGCGTGACCAGTCAGATCTGATATCAAGTTTTGGTATGAATCACCTCTGATGTTCTGCGTCACCAGTCAGATCTGATAGCAAGTTTTGGTATGAATCACCTCTGATGGTCTGCGTGACCAGTCAGATCTGATATCAAGTTTTGGTATGAATCACCTCTGATGTTCTGCGTGACCAGTCAGATCTGATATCAAGTTTTGGTATGAATCACCTCTGATGGTCTGCGTGACCAGTCAGATCTGATATCAAGTTTTGGTATGAATCACCTCTGATGGTCTTCGTGACCAGTCAGATCTGATATCAAGTTTTGGTATGAATCACCTCTGATGTTCTGCGTCACCAGTCAGATCTGATATCAAGTTTTGGTATGAATCACCTCTGATGTTCTGCGTGACCAGTCAGATCTGATATCAAGTTTTGGTATGAATCACCTCTGATGTTCTGCGTGACCAGTCAGATCTGATATCAAGTTTTGGTATGAATCACCTCTGATGTTCTGCATCACCAGTCAGATCTGATATCAAGTTTTGGTATGAATCACCTCTGATGTTCTGCATCACCAGTCAGATCTGATATCAAGTTTTGGTATGAATCACCTCTGATGTTCTGCGTCACCAGTCAGATCTGATATCAAGTTTTGGTATGAATCACCTCTGATGGTCTGCGTGACCAGTCAGATCTGATATCAAGTTTTGGTATGAATCACCTCTGATGTTCTGCGTGAGCAGTCAGATCTGATATCAAGTTTTGGTATGAATCACCTCTGATGTTCTGCGTGACCAGTCAGATCTGATTTCATGTTTCATTATAACTTCAGATGTGGTACTTTAAGAGTGGTGTTTTTATGTATGTACAAGTGTACAGTTAACTAGTCTGTACACATTTGGGTCCTGTTGGTTAATATTCAAATTTTTTTTCAATGCCGTTACTCCTTTAGTACCGTTTTATAGAGCGGTGCAGGACAGATAGAAAAGAGCTTGGAGAATTTAAAGGCCACATAGCTAGTGCTATGGGCACTATCACCGAAGACGACGCTGGAGATGGATTGGACATGTGATGCGCATGGAGACTGGCTCCGACACGAAAACTGCACTGAGATGGACTCCAGAGGGTAGGCGAAAGCGTGGAAGACCCAAGACGACCTGTAGGAGAACGATAGAGCAAGAACTGAAAGAAATGAATCATAGCTGGAACACAATACAGAGGAAGGCCATGAACAGAGAAGAATGGGGGTGCGTTTGTTGCTGCCCTAAACGCCAAGGGCGTAACAGGCTAAAGAAAAGAGAAAGATAGCTAGTGCAGTCGCCACGAAGCTGCAGGGTTAAGATTTGTTATTTATGTCAACAACATTTAAAAAATCATTGGCCTTGCTGTGAGTTGAGCATGGGTCTCTGCATGGAGCCGCTCTCTAATCCATTCGACCAGATGTTCCTCGTGAATATTCACAGACTGTCCGGAAATTCGCATATGTTTGTACCACACTCCGTGGAGGCTCAATGAGGTGCAACGTATTCACGTTCTCAGCATAAATGGCACAGATAACAAAGGGTGGTTGCTAAGAACGAAATAAAACAAACAGAGACCAAATTATTAATGCACAGAATCGAATCATATTAAAGAATCGCCTCAGTGGTTACCGGGGCCCAAATTTGGGGTGTAAAGAATAGAACCACTGTTGCCTGCCACGTATGTCGTAAGAGGCGACTAAGGATGTTTGGCTGAAATCGGATGCATGTGTCCTAAACGTGTAGAAGTCTATGCGTTTAGGGCCTAACAAACCAATGTGCAACGTATACTCGTTCTTGGCAAAGATCAAACATATCACAAATAGCGATTAAAATTGGTCGTAAAGAACGAACGCAATGAAGAAGAAGAAGAAGATATTAAAGAACGATGACAAATAAAAAAAAAACGCAACGAATGAAATATTTAATTATTGATTAGTAACTCACGTCTGATCTGAATATATTTTTATTTCTAACGTCGAACTGTTTTTATTTTTTTTTTATCTCAGTTTTTATTGATACATTTATCTGAGCACTTT